>CM057471.1:3839454-4468454 GCA_030035585.1 Dugong dugon | reverse complement strand
ATATTTAAGCCGGAGTTGGCACTGCCACCAGGTGGCGCCAAACTGTGGTTAGGACTAGACGGATCTGGCTCTAACCTGCGAGCCAGTTAGGTGCTCTGTGTCATTAACCTTGCAGTAACCAGACCCCGTGTTTTATGCATTTTAGTTTTGGGGCGCTTAGTTGTTGAGATATGGCTGGCTTTACTGTCGCAAGCAAGATCTGCTGTTTCTTTAGTGCTTGTGATGTTCCAGGCACCGTGTGAAGGAGTCAACATGCTTTTCGTCATTGAATCTCAAAACCTGTCCGCGAGGTCTGATCCCCATTCTACAGTGAGACACAGCCTCAGAGAAATACCTTGCCCACGGTCACAGCGCTGCTAAGGGGCGCAGCTAGACACAAGGTTTTCTGGTCACAGCCGCTTGCTGGGCCGTAGTTGGCCTGTGTTTCTGAACAGGGAGGGGCTGGGCCACATCAGTGCTGCTAGACCCTTTGAAAAATCCGGTGACAGCTGTGCGTTCTCTGCCCGGAAAATGCACAGGCTCACGCTGACCAGTGCAGGGTGTTTGAGGGCATCCTGAGCCTGGCCGTGAACACGGTCCCGTTAGTTATGATGGATCCTTCCTGCACGGCTGCCTGAGGGGGCTGGGATGGCCTGGGCACCTGGGCGTAGGGGCCGCCTGTGGGTGGCGTGGAGCCTGGACATGCGTTTCTCCCCAGGATGGCTGTCGTCCCCATCGTCATCAGCCTGACACTGACCACCTTGCTGGGGAACGCCATTGCCTTCGCCACCGGCGTGCTGTATGGACTCTCTGCCCTGGGCAAAAAGTGCGTCTGCTGCCAGGCCTCCGCGCGGGGTCTGTGTTAGAAGGGAGGTCTGCGGGTGGCGCTGCTTTACAGCTGTGGAAACCGAGGCATTGAGGTGGTCAGTGATCCCCAGCCGTGTCTCCAAGGGGTCCAGCTCTCGGGACTCAGAGCGGCCTGCAGAGGGACGGCTCGAGAGCTTCTTCCTCTCCAGGCCACCCAGGTCCCAGTCAGTGGTCACCCTCTCCTGCAGAGCCCAGACCGAGGCTCTGAATCCTCCTTCCCCCAGTGTTCCTGGCAGCCCATGCCCCCATCCAGGGAAGTGTCCTTGTCTGGGGAACCCAGAGGCCCCATAGACCCTGCCTGCAGACCACACCCGGGTCACTGCAGGAATGGGGTGGGGGCTGGGAGGCTGGCCTGGGGCCCATCCCCATCCCCAGTGTGACGCCACCTCTCTCTCTCCCAGGGGCGACGCCATCTCCTATGCCAGGATCCAGCAGCAGAGGCAGCAGGCGGACGAGGAGAAGCTGACGGGGAGCTTGGAAGGGGAGCTGTGACGCAGTCAGGGCCCTTTCTCCCCGTGACTGTCCCTGTTGTGTGTGACATCCAGAGGGACGAGCCTGGAGCGTGACCCTGGGGGACAGCCTGGAAGAGGAGCCTTCACCTGGCCCCCACAGCCCTCTGTGATCATCCCCCGCACCCAGTGGCCACTTTCCCCAGCTGGGCATCTCCTGTCCCTGACTTAGGGGGCACCGAAGAGCTGGGCAGGGCTCTGAGCAGCCAGGAGACTGCAGCGGGTGACCAGGCCGTGGGACTGGGGGTGAGTAGAGCCCCACAGCTGGGGACCAGTCCACCTGGCCTCTCCTTCCTGGCCAGCCTGGCTCAGCCTGCAGGGGGCTCTGAGTGGACTTTCAGACCCCCCACAGCTGGGGTAGCCCCTCTGGGGACCTGGCAACGGCCAGGAGAAGGGATGCCTGCAAGGTCAGCCCACCCGGCACTGGGGCCCAGGCACTGGCCTGAGCAAGCCTACCCAGCTGTTCAGGCATGGAGCCCCTGCAGGCTGAGCTACCCTGGGCTGGCCTCTGTTCCTGACCTCTGTTGTATGGGCAGAGGGTATGGCAGGGCTGCGTCCTGGGGCTGTTCTGCTGCTCACGGCTTCCCCGCTGCCACTCTGCCCTCTGTGGGGGCCACAGTTCTCCCAAGTGCACCCCCACCAGTGAGCAGCTTCAGCGATGACCTGACAGTGGAGCCCTGGGCTGGGTGCCCCCTCCCAAGCTCCTGGGACCTTGGACCCAGGGACATCCCATCTGTCCCATTCCTGTGGACCTGTCCCCCACCTACCTCGGGCACTGGTGCTCAGCAGGGGCAGAGCAGGCTCTCCTGCCCGTGCAGGTGCCCACATTAGCTCCGGGCCAGGCTGACCGACTTAGGTACCCTTCCACCCTAGCCCTGCCCTCTCTGAGCTCCTGCCTTGGGAACCCGGCAGAGGCCTAGCTGCCCCCCAACTGAGCTGTCCCCACTGCATGCATGGAGGGGAGGCGGGGCGGGTAGGTGCACTGCAGCACCGAGACGTCCCCACTCTCCTCCCGGCCACAGTCTTTGTCCCCTGGTCTGCAGTTGGGACCCATCTGCAGGGCCTGGAGGAGTCCAGGGCTGGTGGTCCAGCTCCATCTGAGCCCCAGCCTGAGCTCAGCAGCCGAGCTCACTGGGTTGAAAGAGCCCCAGGATGGGCTGAGGCCATGTTTCCAGGAGGGGCTGAAGGGAACAGCGGGCTCCGAGTTGAAAGTGGGGACTCACTGGGTGGGGTCTGCCCGGCTCCGCTGGGGCTGGGGAAGCAGCCTCACCAGCCTCTCCCCCATGTCCGACCAGGCTGAGCCCTGGGGTGGTGGGGGCAGGGGCGGCTAGCCTGGCAGGACATGTGCCTTCCGGGGTCCCCTGGGGCCACCTTCCTCGGCCAGTGCTGGCTTTAAGGGCTGTGGGCTCTAGGCCCTTCTCTCTGTGTATCTGCTCCCATGTGTGCAGTGAAGACCTGTCTACCTCCAGGAGGCGCTTGGGCCCTGCCCACCCTTCTGCCCCTGTCTGGGGGCTGGATCAGGAAGGTCACACCTCTGCCCTGTGAGGGGAATGAGTGGGTGCTGGGCAGACTGCAGAGTAGGGGGACCCGTAGGCCAGAGGGGTGGGTGCTTCCCCCAGGTGGCAGCAAGACTGTCACCGGGCAGGCCCTGAGCCCGTGGCCCTACTTCCCAGTGGGGCAGCCTCTATGGCGGCACCTAGCCTTGCACATGGCGTGGCCTGCCCCACTCGTGCTGGGCACCGTCCGCGCTCCTGTCTGCTCCCTGTGTGTTCCCAATGTCTGGTTGTGTTCTGAGCAGTAAAGGAACCTGGAGTCTGTTTGTCCACTCTGCACTCTGCCTGCTACCGTCCGTGGTGCCAATAGGAAGGGGGCAGCTCAGATGTCACCCCTGTGTCAGGGTGCTGGGCGGACGTCATGGGCATAGGTGCTCAGTGTCACAGGCAGGAAACGGGCTTGGGTGGAAAATAGCCTGCACTCAGTTACATGGCTGGTGAGCTGGAGCCAGAGTCCAGGGCAGCGCCGACGCCGTGGCTGGGCCTTTACCTCCCAGGCTGCCTCCCCACTGCTATGGACATACAGCGTGAGCAGTTGTAAGGGGACCTACAGGCCCTGGTGGCCGTGGCTGGAGTACCTGGACCTAGCCCACCTGCCAGGGCTGCAGTGGGGCCCCCACTGGAAGAGATGCCCCTCCTTGCTCCTGAGGGCCACCCTTGGGTCCACCTTCTTTATTTCATAAGTTGGGTGAACACAATCTGCAAATGGGAGTAGCTGAGGGCCCTAGTCCCAGAGGCCGGCCGGTGCAGGCCATGCCTGGGTCCCACACCCTGGCCTCTGGGAGTCAGGAACATTCCCTGTGGTGTCCACCAGGCCCTCCCCAGCACAGACCCCTGCCATCCTCCCCACCGCCGAGATGCTTGGTGGCGACTGTGAGGACCAGGGCAGCGTGATGGTGTCGCTGCTCCACCTCCAACCTGTGCTCCGTCGGTCCTCACTGCAGAGCCCATGAGGGACTGGGAGTGGGCCATCGGCTCCATGAGTAAGCATTGAGGCCCGAGGTCACCCAGAGGGCCTTGTCCCTGGACACCAGTGAGTGTTCTGCACCCGTGGCCGCTGCCTCCCCACGGTCTTGCTCGTGTGTCCACCAGCATGGCCGCCTGAGCTGGGGCCAAGGTGGACAGCAGTCCTGCCTGCCCAGCCAGAACATGGGTCTGGTGGGGGCCTGCTCGCTCTGGCCAGTCCTCCTGCACTCTGCTGTGGCCGCCTGGTCCCAGCTGCAGGCTGTGGGCGGTGCTGTGGCCAGCTGGCTGGTGCTGCCCCTCCCAGGCAGGAACCTGACCTAGCGCAGGAAGGACCACCTCCGTGTGCGGAAGAAGGACTCGATCTGCTCCAGCGACCGGCCCTTGGTCTCGGGCACACAACAGCCTGTGAATACCAGGTTCACCAGGCAGATAGCAGCAAAGAAGAAGAAAGGCACCTGCAGGCCGAAGGTGTTCTGGGGGCAGAAAACAGGGCCAGGGTCACATGGAGAACCCAGGGGTCCACTCGCCCTGGACAAGCTCTGTGGCCCTGCTTACACTGGCCAGGGCACAGGGCTGGGGTCACACGGAGAACCCAGGGGTCCACTCACCCCTGATAAGCTCTGTGGGCCCTGCCCCTGCTACTCCCCTGCTCAGAGATCTCCTGGGGCTCCCACAGTGTCTCGGGGCATCACAGGCTGCACTCGGTGATGGACTGGGGTCTCCTTCCTGCCTGAGGGCTCCATGCTCAGCCACCTTGCCTTGGTACCCATCCACCCATGCCTTGCCTGCAGGAGGCCGGCTGCCACAACCTGGCTGGGCACTCACTCTTCTGGGGCTACCCCCTGCACCACACTTGTTCCTAGCTGACCTACCTGCTTTCTGGAATGCTTGCTCTCACACCCTGACACACTGGCTCAGGGTGGGCACGGACCCAAGCCACGCCTGATTGTTGTGGGAATTTGGAATTGAGACCCGAGATTCTGGTTCCAGGGTCTCGGTTGGAGGTTTGAACCTGGCAATGGAGTTAGGCCAGGAGGGTTGGCTGAGTGTGTGTGAGCGAGTATGTGTGTGTAGGCATGCACACCCACACACTGTGGCCTTGTGTAGCAGGGGACACTGCAGACCCCACCGCCTGGGAGGGAGCTGGACACCCAGGGAGAGTGTGGTGGCAGGTGGGGTCCTCGGGCCTCAGCTGAGCACCAGGCCGGGTCCTGCCCAGGCCTGGGTGGTGGCCTGGTTTCTGGGGACCGTTCCTGTGGTGTTTCTTGTAATGAGGGCGTCCGTGCGAGGCCCTCTCACTTGGCCGCTCAGCCTCAGGTGGGGGTGGGACCTGATCTGTCTGGGGGTCTGTGAGGACCAGGTGAGATGGCAGAGAAGTGCTGGTACAGAGTGGGCCAGTGGGCCCCAGTGAGCACTCACCACCACAGGCAGGAAGGACTTGGTGAGGGCGAAAGCTGTGAGCCAGCTGGCCAGCACGCAGAGCCCCGAGGCCACACCGCGGGCGCGCAGAGGCAGGATCTCCGACATGAGGAGCCAGGTGATGGGTCCCCAGCCCATGGCATAGCCTGCAGGAGACGGATGGCCAGGCTGGGGCCTGCCACCCCTGAGCTCCCAAGAGACCCTCAGCCCCAACCCCAGATGCCTTGGGGCAATACCCTGCCCACCTGCCCTGCCTGGCCTGGCACCCTCCCCCCACCCCCAGGACACAGGCCAGTCCCCTCACTAATCTGCTCCCACCCTGGGGAGTGGCTGCCACACCTACCCATGATGAAAAACATGGTGGCCAGCAGGGGCACCAGAGTGAGGTAGCTGGTGGGTGAGGCCAGGGGCTGCCCAGTGTCCCCCAGGGATGCGCTCTCAAGGCCTATGGTTCCGTTGGGGGTCAGCGGACTCGGGCCCAAGTGGACGTACAGTCCCAGCGTCAGGTTAGCAGCAAACATGATGGATGCTGGGGACACAGGTGGCCCTCGTGGGGCCGGGACTCATAAGCGGCACTCCCTCCCCATTCCCTGCATGCCCACTTGAGAGCGGGCATGGCGGCCCCCTGTGCTGAGAGACCCCTGCAGAGATCGTGCGCTTCTGGCACTGAACTGTGGCACCTGGTTCGGGTCTGCACACATCCCACGCTCCAGCAGGCCTTTCTGGAGAGCTGGTGCATGCCAGACCCTGGGCCCTGCACTGGGCAGGCTGGGCCCTCCAGAGCCCCCAGCACATGGTACCCACTGAGGACAGGCTTGGGCCAATGAGGTGGTCTGCCCGGGCCCCCCAGAGCCCCCAGCACACGGTACCCACCGAGGGCAGGCTTGGGCCAACCCAGGGCCGGGGGTGCTGCACACCCAGTCCAGGCACACACAGCAGATGTTGAATGGATGGGGAGGGAGGGGAGGTGGGCGGGGGAGGACCTCACCTGAGACGAACAGCAGGACCTTCCGACCCGCCAGGTCCATGGTGAGGGCAGCGATCAGCACAGAGAAGAGCCTCACGGCCCCTACAATGGCTGCGTCGTCCTCGGGGGGCTGCGGGGAGGGGGATGCCATGCTCAGGACTCTCGGCTGCCGCTCGTCCCCAGCCACTCTGCCCCAGCCTGAGCCCAGGGCCAGCCCGACTTCACAATGACTGTTGGCCTGTGCTCTTATTTAATCATCAGATCTCATCTGAGCCTGGGACAGCTACCCAGCCATGCCACTATCTCCATCATGCAGACGAGGAAGTTGAGGCTCGGGCAGAAGGGCCTCCTCACAAGTGCCAGATCCCACAGGTGTCAGGACCTGGGGGTCTGTGGGCCCCAAGGGGTCTGCCTTTCTGTAGCACTGGCCTCCTTTGTAATCAGGAGTATTTTGGTTTAATCCATTGCTGTGGAGTCCATTCCGACTCAGCTTCCTTATAGGACAGGGTAGAACTGCCCCATAGGGCTTCCAAGGCTGTAACCTTTATGGAAGAAGTCTGCCACATCTTTCTCCCGTGGAGGGGCTGGTGGGTTCAAACCAGTGTCCTTTTGGTTAACAGCCAAGCACTTAATCACTGCATCACCACCATCCTATTTTAAAACATTTTTTAAAAAACCAAAAAAAAACTGAGTTGCCATTGAGTGGACTCCACCTCACAGCGACCCCACGTATGTCAGAGTGCAACTGTGCTCCACAGGGTTTTCAAAGGTGCCTCTGGGTGGTCAACCTGGTTAGCGGCCAAGCACACGAAACGTGTGCACCACGTGGGGACAAGCTCCGGAAAACACTATCCTGAGAACAGGTGGGTGGCACTCCTGCATGGAGTGGGTCGCATCTGTCTGTCTCCTGGGTGCCTGACGTCTGGCAATAGCAGATGCTCAGTAGGGAACAGATGGAGGAGTGCCCCCTACAGAAGTGGAGTGATAGAGGGTAGAGGGGGGCACCTGCCCCCCCGGGCGCGAGTGCAGGGGAGCTCCAGAAGAGGCACGGAATAACATTCTGGGGTGCCACAAAACGAAAGGCGCCTGACTGAGGCAGCCAGACGAGGGGGGAAGGTGTTTCTGCTGACCCTTCACTGCTGTCAACGTCTGTTCATCTTGAAATTGGGGGGGGGGTGCAATTTAGAGACTGGCCTGGGTGCTCGTTACCCTGGCAATGCCCCGCCACCTCTCCCTGACCCCCGAGCCAGCGCCCTTGCAGCACCCTCCCGGGGGTGGGGCCTCACCAGCAGGACTGCAGTGCTGGCAAAGATGGACTGCAGGTAGACCAGGATGGGTGTGATGCCCGTCAGCTGCTGCAGGAAGCGCATCAGCAAGGCGATGATGATGGGCCGGTACACCTCGGGGTCCCGGGCCTCAGCCCACGACATGCGGCTACTCTGGAGACGTGAAGCTGCTGCTGAGGGGCTGTGCGACCCCTGCAGCGGGCTGCTGCCCTGCCCTGAGCCACGTGGGGAGACCCCCTTCCTGCCCTCCTCCAGGAAGGGAAACAGCCCACTGAGACCCCAGGCCCTGGGGACGGGCCCAGGAGGGCCCCCACCCCAGCCCTTGGCTTGGCCAAGGCAGACTCCTGCTGGTCAGTATCTTCTGGCCTTCAAGCGCCCACTGCATGGACATGCTGTGGGCCAGGCCCGCCATCCCCCCACCTGACCCTCACCCTGGGGACTATCACTATCCCCATTTTCTAGAAAAAGCAGCCAAGGCTCAGAAAGGCCAAGGCCACAGACAGCTAAGGTGCTGGAGGCAGCCAGCAGCTCAGGCCCCCCACCTGTCTCTGGACGTTGTCCTGGATCTGCTCAAACTCCCAGCGGATGTCAGCGTGGGCCCCACGCAGCCAGGCCAGCGCCTGCAGCGCCTCCTCGTCCCTGCCTCGCGAAAGCAGGAAGCGCGGCGAGTTGGGCATAAAGCTGAGCAGCAGGATCATGGCAAGCACAGGCACCTCGCCGGCCACGGCCAGCCAGCGCCATGGCAGCCGCAGGCCTGGGGGTGAGGACAGGTCAGGGGCTGGGGTCTGGGCCAGATACAGAGCCCCTTCCCACTGGGGACTCTCAGCAACCTCATCTACCATTCAAGGTCTAGTCCAAGGGCCACCTCCTATAGGAAGGCCTCCCTAATTGCCCCAGGCCCGAGTGATCTAGACCAGGAGCGGCTGCAGGGATTGTCCAGCTCCTAGCACAGGGTCCAGCACATAGTGCCAGTGCCTTGGAAGGTCTCAAGGGGTAGATTAAGCAGGCAAGGCCCAGGCTTCCACCCGCTCCACCCCCACAAGAGCAGCTGAAGCCTGATCTCCTCTACATGGGCTTCCCACAGAAGACTGCATCAGATGGGAGCATTCTGCTGTTGAAAGATGGTTTGAAGGCTGCAAACCCAGAGAAGCCCTCAGGGCCCAGACAAGTGGGACTTGTACCCAGGGAAAGGCAGGACATTGCCTGGAGGCCCACGGCACAGTGGGACTGCTGGGTGGGAGCCAGAGACCTTGCCTGCTGGCCCAGGGCTCTTTCTGGGGTGTGCCCTTGCTCTTTTCACACCTGCACCACGGAGGTGCTCGGCACTGGTCGGAAGCTCAGATACTTGCCAAGGGCATAGAGGGACAGGGATCCAAACACCGCCATGAGCTGGGGTGTGGCCCCCAGGGCCCCGCGGACTCTGGGAGGAGAAATCTCAGACACGTAGACCTGCAAGACAGCCTCGGGTGAGAAGAATTCAGGTTCCTGGGCCTGGCCAAGTACACAGGCAGCCCCCACGGGCCTCGGGAAGCAGGAGATGTGCTTCTGGTGGGCAGATCCCAGGCTGGGGTTCTTGTTCTGCTCATGACTCACTGCCTGACCTCCCTCGGGCCTCAGTTTCCCTAACCGTTAAGTGGGCAGATGCTGGGAATTTAGCCGGTCCAGGGGCACCCGCCTTCATGGGTGAGCAGGTGGGTGTCTGTTCCTTCCACCAGCATGGTTCCCTCTGCTGCACTCCCCCAAGCCAGCTGATGGTGTGTGGAGTTTCCAGGGAGGGGATGCGTGGTGAGGGACTTCCCTTTCCTGCCCATTGCTCAAAGTGGACTTTCTCCAGTTGAGTAATGCATCCGCCTGTGGTAGGAAGTCTGGGGACTCCAGAGTCTATACTGGGCTGGGCACACAGGGAAGATTTAGCTGCCTAAGTAGCTGTCCAGGTGGAGGTGGGCCGAGCTCCCTGGGCTGCGCAGGGAAGGCAAACACACTCTCATTGACCAGTGGGCACGGAGGCCATGTGGTCTTAGTGGAAGGCAGTGAGGACCTGGGTGGGTGGTCCTGGCCTTACCGGGATGCAGGCGGCCGTGAGCCCCCCGGCAAAGCCCGTCAGCGTCCTCCCCAGCAGCAGCATCCAGAAGCCATGGGCTCCCGCCATGAGCGCGTAGCCAGCTGCTGAGGGCGCAGCGGAGAACATGATGCTGAGCTTCCTGCCCAGGAGGTCGTTGAGGACCATAGCACTGAGGCCGCCAGTGGCTGCGCCCAAGGTGAACACGGACTGCAGAGACAAGGGCAAAGGGCAGACCAGTCTAGACCCCTCCCATCAGAGCCTAGAGTCAGCTTCTTCCTCAGGCTGCGAGGCTGACCCCAGGACTCAGGCCAGCGATGGAGGGGAGCCCCCTGTCTCCAGAGTGTACAAGCAGCATGTGGACACCCATTGTAGGGATGCCACAGAGGGAGTCCTGCTATGGGGAGGAGAGGGGGCCACATGTCCATGGGGGTGCTGTCCACCTGATGTTTGATATCTAATATGTTAATGCAGGAGAATTCGGGGATGAGAAGCCCCGGGATTGGAGATTTGAGGGTGTTTGAAGACCCCATGGGGGACAGTGACTGGGACCAACCTGGACTCTGCTACTCGCTAGCAGTGTGCCTTGGGCATGCTGCTCGTCTGTCCAAGCCTGGGGTTCGTCAGCTGAGAACGATGACGCCCGCCTCACAGGGAACCCTGGGAGTCAAGGAGCTCGCGTGCGCTAAAGGAGTAAGGGTACCAGTAGCCGTACAGGGCACCCTGACTCACGGCGACCCGTGGGTGTCAGACTAGAATTATGCTACACAGGGTTTTCAGTGGCTGAGTTTTTGGAAGTAGATTGCCAGGCCTTTCTTCCAAGGCTCTTCTGGGTAGACTCGAATCTCTAACCTTTAGGCTAGCAGCCAACCACTTATTTTAGCCATATGTTGTAATTCTACAATTTGAGGCTACTAAGATAATTCTAGAACCACGGGCCCCCCAGCTTTGGCCCTCTCTCTTCATTTGTTCACAGTCTGTCCTGGGCATGTGTGTGATTGGGCCCTGGGGACTTTCCTTGCCCCAGCCAGTGCGTCTTTCCCTGATTCCTGATGTCTTGCCCCATCATCCAGGGAGGTATCTGCTCTGCACAGGAGCCAGCTGTGGGTGTGGGTCTGGGGAACCTTGAGGCCTTGAGGGCACATACCCTTCTCCTCCCCACACATCTCCAACAGCTTTCACTTCCCCCTTTTGTTTCAGGGCGGGTATGGCCCTCCCACCCCTAAGCAGCCTGGAGTGGGTGGGTGAGGGGCAGGCCAGGCGCTGGAGAGGTCCCAAGGATGAGCTTTGGAGTGTCCCTAGCTGGGGACAGAACTGAGTGGTCCCCCCCAACCACCCCAGCTCAGAGCATGGCCCTTACCCCAAACCAGGAGGCCTGGGATTTGGTCAGGCGTAGTTCTGGATCTGAGGCGTGCTCCAGGGCTGGGATGACGGGGGACGTGTAGACCAGGGCATACCCGAAGCTGAAATTGCCCAGCACGGCGGCAAAGGTGGCCAGGAACACCCTCTTGTTCTGCAGGGCCCTGGGGGGGGGTGGGTGGCGAGGACCGGGGTCTGAGTCCCTCCTGGCCACACTGCTGCCTGCCCTGGGCCCAGTGGCTGCCCAGCTTAGCAGCCAGGGTGGAGATGGTTGTGTTTATGGCCTAAGCACCAGCTCCCCTGGGGAATTCCAGGGCGTGGCAGCCCCCGGCTGTCCTGACACTGACGCTGGGGCCCCTTCTCCAGGCAAGAGCCTTGGAATCTGGGCCCAGCTCTGCCACTGAGGCCTGCTATGTGATCTTAGGTCAGCCACCTGCCCTCTCTGGGCCTGGTCCTCCCTGTTTGGGCCCATGAGGATTGGCTCCTTAGATGAAAGAGCACCTGGGGCAGGAGGGGACCAGATGGCCCCTTGGTGGTCACCCTCTGAAGGTTAGGGATGCCTGGGCAGGAGGGAATCAGCCACCGCCCGCAGCGCATGCCCAGCAACTCTCACCCGACCCGCGATCTGTCCTCCGGCGCCGGCTCCTCCGGGAAGGTGTCATAGCCTGGACCCTCGGCTCCCAGCAATGGCTCCTGCATGGCGGCCTCTCTGGTCAGGCCGTCCGGGTCCGAGCCGCTGCGGGGAGGACGCACTCCGGCCGCAGTGCCCCGCCCGGCATCCGGCCAGCCCGGCTCACCGCAAGACCTGCCGGCCGGCCCCGCCCCTCGTCCGCGATTGGCTGCGGGGCGGCCCGCACAGCCGTCGCCCGCCAATGGGAAGGCTGCACTCTCCGAGATGCTCGGATGCAGGCCGCACCCTCGGCCTAGGCTTGGTCCGGGCTCCACGGCCTCGGGCCGCGCCTCCGCCCCGGGCCTGCTCTGCAGATGGGAAAACCCTGCACCCGAGAGAGGGCCTTAAGGCGGAGCCTCTGCCAGTGCATCCGTGCGCACCGGGTCCAGGCCGGGCCCTCACCGTGAGCACTGGCAGCGCCCCCGGCACCTGTGCTGAGCTCATATGGCCTTGGCTGTTCCCAGTCCTGCTGCACCTGCGCAGAGGCATGATGCCACCGCCGTATACCGAGGAGGAAGCAAGCTCAGAGAGGCCAAGTGACTCTCCAGGGTCACACAGCACAAAGGCGGAGGAGCAAGACCTCGTGTCACTCCTAACGAAGGCTGCACGCCTGCCTTACACGCGAGCCTCTCCCTGCCACGCCACGACCCCATGTCACTGCCGCCCCTGGTTCTCCCTACGGGAGGATTGCAGGGTGAAGGAAGAGGGAGGCGGAGTGGGTGGTGGGCATTATGGACGCTCCAGTGGCTGAGACCTTTGCTTTCCCTGTTTCAGTATATTTGATTGTAGAAATAACTCGGGCTTGTTGAAAATCGTCCAGGTAATAGAGTAAGATAAACAAGAAAAGCAGAAACTGAAAATTCCCTGGAAGCCCATCCTCCCAAAACACACAGTCAATAGCCCCAGGTGTCTCTGGGATTTTTCAGACGGGGCAGACCACACCACATCCTGCGGGAGGAATGTGCCACTTACACGTTCAGTCAGATCATGTTGTTGGACCTTTGGGCAAGTCCCAAATTTTAGCTATTGGAATAGCAAAGCTTTTCAAAAGTTATTATAATTTCCTTGGATTATAATTGTAATGTAGCTAATAGTGGTGCAACGGTCAAGTGCTCAGCTGCTAACTCAAAGGTTGGCAGTTCGAACTCACCCAGTGGTTCCACAGGAGAAAAGACTTGGTGATCTGCTCCCATAAAAATTAAAACCCAAAACAACCAAACTCACCACTGTTGAGTCAATTCCGACTCATAGCAACCCTACAGGACAGAATAGAACTGCCCCATGGAGTTCCCAAGGCTGTGCTCTTTACGGAAGCAGACTGCCACATCTTTCTCCCGTGGAGCAGCTGGTGGGTTCAAACCGTCAACCTTTTGGTTAGCAGCCGCACGATTTAACCACTGTGCCACCAGGGCTTCTCCCATAAAGATTACAGCCTAGAAAACCCTATCAGACAGTTCTACTCCGTCACAGTGGGCCGGTATGAGTCCGAATGGATTCGCTGGCACCCAACCACAACAAAGGCATTGGAGAAAATGGGACAAGGGAAAACAACCGCCCCCACAGCCTCACCCTACTGGCCTTCTAGTGTCTGTCTGTCCAGCCGTCTCCCCCACGTGTCTGTTTTGCATAGTTGCCATTGGGGTGTGCATACAACTGTGTGGCCACTTTACGTAAGCCTTTTTTTTTTGGCCATCAAGAACACAAGCTGTGGACTCTGGTGTACTCAGCAAATGGCGACTCACAGATGATGTCACAGCCCTCTTAACCATATTTAAGAATTAAGACGGCACAAATCTTTAATGTACAGGTCAATGAATAAAGCCCTGGATGCACTCCTGTAACCACCACCCAGATTAAGAATCATAAGATTCTGATCGTCCCGAGTGTACCCCTTGCCAGTAGAACCCCACTGGCCTGGAAGCACCACAACTGATTTGTCACTGGGATTGGATTTGCCTGTTCTTGAACTTCACATATGTGGAATCGTACTCTTCTGGGTCAGTTTTTTAAAATTATCGCTACATACCACCCGTTGCCATTGAGTTGATTCTGACACACGGCAACCTCATGCGTGTCAGAATAAAACTACGCTCCAAAAGGTTTTCAACAGCTGATTTTTCAGAAGTGGATTGCCAGGCCTTTCTTCTGAGGCACCTCTAGTTGGACTCAAACCTCCCACCTTTTGGTTAGCAGCCTAGTGCATTAACCATTTGCACCTCCCAGGGACTTCTTTTCTCTCAACATAAATTCCTTCTCTTAAATCAATTTTATTAAGGTCTAATTTACATACAGTAAAATGCAGCCATTGTAAGCGTGCAGGCTGATGAGTTTTGACAACTATGTAACCCGATTAACCACCACCCCTAAGATACAGAACATTTTCATCCTCCTAGAAGGTTCCTTAATGAGCTCTGGTCATGCGGTGGTTAAGCGCTCGGCTGCTAACCCAAGGGTCAGTGGTTTGAACCCCTCAGCGGCTCCGCGAGAGAAAGATGTGGCAGTCTGCTTCCGTAAAGATTACAGCCTTGGAAACCTCATGGGAAAGTTCTACTCTGTCCTTTAGGGTCTCTCTGAGTTGGAATTGACTCCATGGCGATAGGTTTGGTTTGGGTTTAGAGGGTTCCTTTGTAGCCTTTTCCCAGTCAAGCCCCCTCTCCCCCACCCCCAGGAAACCACAGACCTGCTTTCCATGGCTGTAGATGAGATTGAGCTTTTGTAGAGTGTCGTATAAGTGCCACTGCACAGTAAGTACCGTTTTGGGTCTGGCTTCTTTCACTCCGCATGTTTGTGAGGTCCATCCACGCTGCTGCGGTTTTTCAGTAGTTGGTTCTTGTTTTCTGCTGTGTAGTACTGTGTAGTATTTCGTAATATGGATGTACCACGGTTTGCTTATCCTTTCACTTGTTGATGGACAGCTGGGTTATTTCTGGTTTTTGGCTAAAAGAAGAAAGCCGGCATGAATATTCTTGCACCTAGCCATATTTAAAGGCTGTTTAATGTCCCACTGAAGGAACCCTGGTGGTGCAGTGGTCAAACGCTCGACTGCTAACCCAAATGTCAGCAGTTCGAACCTACCAGCCGCTTGCTCTTTGGGAGAAAGAGTGGCAGCCTGCTGCTACAAAATATTACAGCCTTGGAAACCCCACGGAGCAGTTCTGGTCTGCCCTATAGGGTCGCTATGAGTCGGAATCCACTCGACGGCAATGGGTTTGGTTTGGTTAACGTCCCACTGAGTGGATGATTCTTCTGTCGCTGGTCATTAAGGCTCTTTGAAACCATATGCACCACCCAGGGACCTTTGCTATTTCAAACATGTCTGCTTTAAAAATTAACAATGTGATGACCATCTC
Source organism: Dugong dugon (assembly GCA_030035585.1). NCBI lineage: Eukaryota > Metazoa > Chordata > Mammalia > Sirenia > Dugongidae > Dugong > Dugong dugon. The sequence continues at coordinate 4,453,470 of CM057471.1, read as the reverse complement.
TGTTCTTAAAGAACAGTTTCCTTTTGCAGGATCATTTTTGTGGTCCTAAAAGTGTGTTGACAAATTGAAGAGCAATGGCATTGCATTCATCGTCCAAAAGGACATTTCAAGATCCATCCTGATGTACAACACTGTCAGTGGTAGGATAATATCCATATGCCTACGGGGAAGACCAGTTAATACGACTATTATTCAAATTTACACACCAACCACTAAGGCCAAAGATGAAGAAATTGAAGACTGTTATCACCTTCTGCAGTCTGAAATTGACTGAACGTGCAATCAGGGTGCATTGATAATTACTGGTGATTGGAATGTGAAAGTTGGAAACAACGTTAGAAACAAAGAAGAAGGATCAGTAGTTGGAAAATATGGCCTTGGTGATAGAAATGATACCGGAGATTGCATGATAGAATTTTGCAAGACCAACAACTTCTTCACTGCAAACACCTTTTTCACCAACATAAATGGGGACTGTACACGTGGGCCTCACCAAACGGAATGCACAGGAATCAAATCAACTACATCTGTGGAAAGAGACAATGGAAAAGCTCAATGTCATCAGTCAGAACAAGGCCAGGGGCCGACTGTGGAACAGACGATCAATTGCTCATATGCAAGTTCAAGCTGATACTGAAGAAAATTAGAACAAGTCCACAAGAGTCAAAGTATGACCCTGAGTATATCCCATCTGAATTTAGAGACCACCTCAAGAATATACTTGACGCATGGAACACTAATGACCGAAGACCAGACGAGTTGTGGAATGACATCAAGGATATCATACATGAAGAAAGCAAGGCATCATTAAAAAGACAGGAAAGAAAGAAAAGACCAAAATGGATGTCAGAAGAGACTTTGAAACTTGGTCTTGAACATCGAGTAGCTAAAGCAAAAGGAAGAAATGATGAAGTAAAAGAACTGAACAGAAGATTTCAAAGGGCGGTTCGAGACGACAACGTAAAGTATTATAATGACATGTGCAGAGAGCTGGAGATAGAAAACCAAAAGGGAAGAACACGCTCGGCATTTCTCAAGCTGAAAGAACTGAAGAAAAAATTCAAGCCTCGAACTGCAACAGTGAAGGATTCTACTGGGAAAATATTAAACGATGCAGGAAGCATCAAAAGGGGATGGAAGGAATACACAGAGTCATTATACCAAAAAGAATTGGTTGACGTTCAACCATTTCAAGAGGTAGCATATGATCAGGAACCAATGGTACAAAAGGAAGAAGTGCAAACTGCACTTAAGGCATTGGTGAAAAACAAGACTCCAGGAATTGATGGAATACCAATCGAGATGTTTCCACAAACGGATGCCGCGCTGGAGGTGCTCACTCGTCTCTGCCAAGAAATTTGGAAGACAGCTACCTGGCCAACCGACTAGAAGAGATACATATTTATGCCTATTCCCAAGAAAGGTGATCCAACCGAATGTGGAAATTATCCAATAATATCATTAATATCACACACAAGTAAAATTTTGCTGAAGACCATTCAAAAGTGGCTGCAGCAGTATCTCGATAGGCAACTGCCAGAATTCAAGCTGGATTCAGAAGAAGATGTAGAACCAGGGATATCATTGCTGATGTCACATGGATCCTGGCTGAAAGCAGAGAATACTAGAAAGATGTTTACCTTTTATTGACTATGCAAAGGCATTTGACTGTGTGGATCATAAATTACAGATAACATCAAGAAGAATGGAAATTCCAAAACACTTAATTGTGTTGATGAGGAACCTGTACATAGATCAGGAGGCAGTTGTTCAGACAGAACGAGGGAATATTGCATGGTTTAGAGCCAGGAAAGGTGTGCGTCAGGGTTGTATCCTTTCACCGTACCTAGTCAGTCTGTATGCTGAGCAAATAATCTGAGAAGCTGGACTATATGAAGAAGAACAGGGCATCAGGATTGGAGGAAGACTCATTAACGACCTGCGTTGTACAGATGACACAACCTTGCTTGCTGAAAGTGAAGAGGACTTGAAGCACTTACTGATGAAGATCAAAGACCACAGCTTTCAGCATGGATTACATCTCAACATAAAGAAAACAAAAAGCCTCACAAATAGACCAATAAGCAACATCATGATAAACGGAGAAAAGATTGAAGTTGTCAAGGATTTCATTTTACCTGGATCCACAGTCAACACCCATGGAGGCAGCAGTCAAGAAATCAAAAGCTCATTGCATTGGGCAAATCTTCTGCAAAAGACCTCTTTAAAGTGTTGAAAAGCAAAGATGTCACCTTGAAGACTAAGGTGCTGCTGACCGAAGCCATGGTGTTTTCAGTCACATCATATGCACGCAAAAGCTGGGCAATGAATAAAGAAGGCCGAAGAAAAATTGACGCCTTTGAATTGTGGTGCTGGCGAAGAACATTGAATACATCAGGGACCGCCAAAAGAACGAACACATCTGTCTTGGAAGAAGTACAGCCAGAATGCTCCTCAGAAGCAAGGATGGCGAGACTGTGTCTTACATATTTTGGACATGTTGTCAACAGGGATCAGTTCCTGGAGAAGGACCTTATGCTTGGTAAAATACAGGGTCAGCAAAAAACAGGAAGACCCTCAACGAAATGGTTGGACACGGTGGCCGCAACAGTGGGCTCAAGCATCACAACGATGGTGAGGACGGCACAGGGCTGGGCAGTGTTTTGTTCTGTGGTGCAAAGGGTCGCTGTGAGCTGGAACTGACTTGACGGCACCTAACAACAATAACGACAAAAGCGTGTTCACCCTCCAGCTGGGGGGCTTGCTGCCTCTCTCCTCTTGTCTCCCGACTCTGCCCAGATGGGCTGCTTGGGGACCTGGCCTTGGAGGGTGTGTGTGGGACCTGTCTCACCTCTGCCCACCCTGCAACTGGCATAGTGCCGGGCACACAGTGGTCACAGGCAGGGCAGCCCAGCCTTCTCCTCCTTCCTGAGACGGGAAGCTTGCGGACCTGCTTTCCCTCTTCCCCAAAGAAGCCGGAGCCAGAGCTACCACCTCCTTCCCTATAGGCCCAGACCATGAGACCGTACCCACAAACCTGGGCACCCCGCCCTGCCTGCCCTGTGTGGGCAGGGAGTCCACGTGGCCCATTTAGCATCCTTCCTGGAGAGGGTGAAGGCACAGCTCTGGCTTGGCCCTTCACTTCTCTGTCACCTCAACTCCAGTCCCTCCCAGAGGGAGGCCCCAGGCAGGTGGATTCTTAGAGGAAAGGCCTGGAGTGGAGGCCCGGGCAGGAGCCTGCCCCTGGACGGCCACTTGTCAGGACCCGGGAAGTCCAGGGCTAGAAGGTAACCGTGAGGGTCAGGGAAGGAAAGGGCCACACAGCTGGCTAAGAGAGGGCCTGGGGGTCTCGCCTGGGTCAGGGTCCTGGGCGAGGGCTGGGCAGAGATCACCCTGACCCCTGGATGGTCTCCATCCCTGGCTGGTCCAGGTCTGTGGCTTCCTAACCTGTGGCTATTGGCCAATCACAGTCAATCACTGACCTGTCTGAACTCTGCCCCTGCAGACCAGTGCCTGGAAGCCGCTCACTGTGTTACCAGGGCTCAGGCTCTGCCCAGTCTGGGGCTCCTCGGGAGCCCAGCTCCTGGAAGGCCACGCCCCTGCTGAGCCTCACTGTTCTCACCTGTGAGATGGGCATCACCTGTGCTGGCCTCCAAGGCCCCGTGCAGGTAGAAGGAGCCCCTTCTGCAGTTGACCTGGGTCCCTCCAGACAAGTCTGACTGACAGCTTCTGTGTCTGGGAAACTGGCTTCAGCACATTCCAGGACCAGGTTGAGGGTCCCTGAGCAGAGCAGGCTGCCGGCTGAACCGGCCCTTCCAGACCTGTTTGTCTCAATGGGAAGGTGAGGAGGTCGGGGCTGCAGTGCTGCTGCCCAGGCCTGCTGGACCAGGAGTTATCTGACTCTTATCACCCTGTGGCCTCAGCACCCCCGTTTTACAGAGGAGGAAACAGAGGCTCAGGGGGTCACTGTCCACGGCCACCTCTGGCACCTCTTGGCCCCCTGCTCTGGCCTGTGTCCCCCAGCACAGGATGTCTAGGAAGGCTTCCTGAGGGAGGAGGCAGGGGACAGGCGGAGGGCACGTGGGGCCCTCCCCAGAGGAGGTCTTGTCCCTCATCTCCTCCCTCCCACAGATGGGTTGACTGGGGCCCCCAGGGGACAAGTCTCTGGCACCCAGCTGTCTGGCACCCCCAGCGTGCCCCGCGATGCCTCTGGCCACACTGTCCCTGGCCTTGAGGACTCCGACCTGGTGCTGTCCGTGAACCTGGCTGTGGCCCTCATCCTGCTGTTCCTCCTGCTCTCGGCCTGGCTGGTGTGGAGTGGACCCCCCCAAGGCTCTTGCTAGTGTGGGCTCCGGGGCATGGGGTGTCCTGGAGGAATGGGACACCCTGGGGGCGTGGGTACCCCGGCCCAGGCCTGGCACAGGCAGGAGTGGTGCAGTGGGAGCAGAACCCTCCTGGGCCTCGGGTGCCGGGCCTGCAGCCACACTCCGGGTAAGAGCCTGTGGGGGCCACTTAGCCATGCCCACGGCAGCCCTGGGGGACACTTCTACCCCAGCGCCCCCAATCCCCACTGGAGGACAGGCTCCTGCTGACCGGCATCAGGAGCCCAGTGTGCACTTGACTCTGTCTTGAATGCGCGCGGGAGCCTCACCGGTCCGGGGACTGGGTTAGGGCGGTGGGCAGCTGCAGGCAGTGGTTCAAACCCTGCCCCCTCCCTGGGGGTCACAGGGCCTTGGCCACATTCTAGGCCATCCTGGGTACTGCAGATAAAGCCAGGCGACCCCTGGAGATTTGTGGAATGAAACATCCAGGAGATGAGGCTTCCAGCCCCATTTCTGCAGGTGCCGGGGCCATTTGACAGTTGGACAAGTCCTTTCTCCTCTCTAGGCCTCTGTTTTCCCCAATCATTGAAAGAGGATGGCAATATCCACTTCTAGGGGTTGTTGTCACCTCCACAGCAGACACACTGTCTGTGTCTACCCCTGTCCCCACTCCAGGGACAGAGAAACCACCCAGGAGGAAGGAAGATCCAGCGCCCCCCCACCCACCAAGGCTGAGACAGAGAGGGAGGATGTGCTGGTCTTGGCTGCCACGTGGTGGCTACAGACAGAATTGCACCATCTGCTTAGCGGCGCAATCTCCAGGGTTTTTTGCACAGATCCGACAAGGGTTTTTTTTCTTTAAATAAATGTAGAACATTTTGGGATTATGGATAAGCACATATCCCGCCACCCAGAGAAAACTGCTTTTTGACATTTGCTGTTCATCCTCATCCCCCCATTCTGTATCTAGTCTTATTATTAAAAAAAATCAAAGGAGCCCCCGTCACCTGGACTGAGCGTTGAGGGGCAGGTGGGGGCGTGACCTGGAGACTGGCCCTCCCCCTCCTTCCTTCCCTCTCTCCCTTCCTCCTCCCTCCCCGACCAGGCCTCCCCATCCAGCACCTTCTCTAAGCCAGACATTAAGGGTGCAGCAGAACCAGGGGCCCCGGCGCGGAAGGGGTCTGTTCTCTGTCACACCCCTCCCTGTTGGAGGAGAAGGAGGCTGCGCGCCGGACACGCCCCACCCCTCACCCTTCCAGATGGCACCTTGAGGGTCCTCTCCACTCTTGCCCCCTCGGTGTATCTTGTTAAATGGAGACCCTGGGACCCTGCTTCTGAGGTGGGGGCAGGCTGGGCTGGGCTGTGGCCTCTGGGGACCGCAAACCCCACACATGTCCCTCCGAGCGTTCTTTCCGAAGCTGCCGGAGCCAGAGCGACCACCCCCTTCCCCACGGACCCAGACCACGAGGCCACGCCCACAAACCCAGCAAACCACTCACCCCCCTTCCCCCCCCCCCCCCCCCCCGGCAATGGCGCCCGGATGCTTGCAGCCCTGGCCCGTTTGCCTGCCGCTTGTGGGCAGGGAGTCCCGGTGGCCCATCCAGCGTCCTCCCCGGTCGTGGGCAGCGGGAGGAAGCCCCGGGCCGGTGGCGCTAACGAGAAACACAAGAAGCGGGGCGCGCGTGCAGCCTCGGTATTTCTGGTCCGCTGTGCAAGGGCCCTGTGGTTTCCAGCGCATTTCAAGCCGGCCGCATTCCACCCGGCAGGGCCGCAGGCGTCTGCGCACAGCTTGTCCAGGACAGAATTGCATTCTCAAGGAAAATATTTTTCTGTATAATTCAGTGACCGGTTTTATAAACATTGTGGTTCCACCGTGGAGTTTTTCCTGCCTTGTCTCCCACCTCTCCTGCCCACTATTCTAGGGGTGCCTGGGCTGCCAGATGCCTGAGGTTAGGGAAATACGTGTTTTCAGTGGTGTGACGGTGCAGAGGGTGACAGACAGCATGGGCCTGGGGGCTGGAATGGGCGAGCCGGAGAGAGTCCTGGGATGGGGCTGACAGGATGGCTCCTGTAGCGGCATGGTAGAGAGATGCTGGAGCAGAGAGCATGCTAGTGTCTGTGTGTGTGTGAGTGTGTACACGTGAGTGTGGGCTTGCATGTGTGAGTGTGTGCATGTGAGTGGGTGCCTTGTGTGCAAGTGTGTTGAGTGTGCACGAGCATGTGCCTGTATGTGAGTATGTGTATCTGTGTATGTTTGTGTGTGAGTGTGCGCATGTGTGTGTCTGACTGGTGTAGTCTCCCTATAGGCAGCTGGGCATGCAGTGAAACTGGCATTCTTTTCTACCAGCCTGGTCATGGCCTGGTAAGTGGGGAACTGTCTGCAAGGTGAGGTTAAAGTGGCCCAGAGGGGAGCCGTTGTTAAGAAAGCAGGCTGGGGACACAGACAGACCCAGCTTCTCCTCTCTTCTCCAGCACTCCTTAGCTGGGTGACCTTGGGAGAGTGACCGACCTCTGAGTCTGCTTTTCTGGTCGGTCAGCTGGGCTGCAGGGTCGACACTGCTCTCTCCATTCCTTTCTGCTTCCTTCCTAACATGGCCCTGGTTTTGTCTGGGGAGGCAAATTGCTGAAAACACACGCTCTCCCAGCCACCCCTGTGGCCAGGTGGCCGTGTGGCTCAGCCTGGGTGGTGTAGGTAACGGTGTCCAGGGAAGGCAATGCTTCCTAACTAGACAGGTAAGTCTTAACAGAAAGACTTTGACGTTTGGTCCTACCTTCTTCTTCCTGCCTGGATCTCAGTCGTGTTGCCTGGAGGTGCGGCAGCCCTCTTGCAACCATGAAGTGAGAGCCCAGGAATGAGGGAAGCCAGGTTCTTGGGGATGCCATTGAACCTGAACTTCTTGTTAGGTGGCTTGGTTCTCCGTTTTTTTGCAGCCTTGTGCAATCTTAACAGATATAGGACATGAAGCCCACCTTCACCCAGAGGTGAAGGGGCCTAGAGGCCTGAGAAGGGCTGGTTGTCCTCACTTCCACACTCTGAGCAGGGCACTGAGGAATCGTCCTCATGGGGATGCAGGGATGGCTCTCAAAGACAGCTTGGGGGGCTGGGGGCTGCCTCCACACTGCTGCCTCTCCTGAGAAACAAGTGGTCAGCTCAGAGAAGTATGAGGAGGGCGACAGGCCAGGGAGGGAAACGGCACCTGGCCTGGCTCACCTGGGAGGTAATGTGGATTAAGGGACTCACCTGAGACCAAGAACTGAGTGGCCCTGCACCCACCTTCACATCCTCTGTAAGGTGGGAATACAAAACCACAATAAGCCTCAAATCACAGGGCTGGGGAGACTGAGGGTGCTGACGGATGCAGACATTGCTCTTTGGCCCCGAGAGGGAAACGAGACAGGTGCTTGTACACAGATGGCAGGTGGACAGATGGACAGGTGCATGTACACAGATGGCAGGTGGAGAGATGGACAGGTGCATGGGGTGGGAACCCATCCTTCTTCATAATGTGGGTGGGGAACGCTTGCAGGGAGAAAGCCATCTCTAGTGGGACCCCCATCTTCTCCTTCACCCCAAAGTCTTGGCTGAGTGTTGCCTGCCCGACACGATCTGGCTGTTAGAGTTCCTTCCTCCTGCTTGGGGTTACAAAGGGGAAGCAGGAGATGGGCAGCGTGAGGCTGAGCTGTCCCCTGCTGGCCACCCCCCTTCTTGGGCACTGTGAGCTCCCGCCCGCTTGCGCCTGGGGTGCTGGCAGGGTCTCCAGACACACCGGGGCTGAGTCTGCTGGGGCGGGGGGACCTGGTGAGCCTCAGTTTCCTGCTCTGTAGAACAGGGAGAGTGGTGAGGTCAGGCCTGGTGCAGGGCCTGCGGGTCCCGCGTACTCACCGGCGTGGGTGATTATCGATTTAACACCCTCACTTTACAGACAAGAAGCTGAGGCCCAGAGGGAAGGCGGCAGCCACCGGCAGTGTGGACACCGGGTCTGATTCTGAGCCTGTGAAGTGGATTCTTTTTCCCTCTGGGCTAGGGTTCCCATCAGCATAAAGGGAAGGGGTTGGACCCCCCAGCCCTCGTAGACCTGCAGTGACCTTGGGCCCTAACCACCCCAGAGTCCGTGCCCCCACCTCTCCCCTGCTGCGGGGACTGGCTGGGCCTGGGGGACGGGCAGGGGGTATGGGCAGGGGGTGACCACAGCAGCCGGCAGCCCCACCGCCTGCCAGCCTGGCGTCTACTCTTCGCAGCCTCAGTCAACGCCCTCCCCGGGACGCGGCCAACTATTTGTGGGCCGCTAAGTAGCACAGCAGCTGCTGTTCTTGCTGAAGTATGACATTACATTTCTCTGGAAGCCAGACGCTTCCTGGCCTCAAGTGCGCTAGGGGAAGGGCTTGCCCGGGCCCGCTGCCCCGGCCCTGCCCGTCTCCCCCTTTGTCCCGGCCAGCCAGCTCCGGTTCGGGCCGAGAACGCTCCTGCCCCATGTCCAGACAGAGCCCAAATAGAGCCCCCCGGGCCGCTGGCGGCCCAGGAAACTTCCCCTGGGTTATTTTTGGCCGGGGCTGGCTGTGCACTACCCGCCAAAAGCAATTACTGAATTTTCATCTTGTTTTGCTGACGGCTTCGAGTATGTCAAAAATGTTCCGCCGGACGACCTGAGAGCACCTCGCGGGGGTGCGGGGGAGCCCAGCTGGGGCCGGGTCCCCCGGGACTGGCCGCGGGGGTTACTGGCGAGATGGAGGAGACGGGGCAACTGGGGACCGGTCTGCGTATGGCTCTTACTTGGTGCTTCCTGTTGGACGCTTGTACTTGTTATTCCATTTTGCCCTAGAAACAGCGGCAGGGCAGTTTCCACCCATTTTACAGAAGAGGAGACTGAGGCTCAGAGATGTTATGTAATATGCTGAGGTCATTCCCCTGGGAAGTGGCTGAGTAAGGACTGTGCCCAGGCTGGGCGCTGCCTTCCCAGGTGAGAAGGGTGCATCCTGGGCTGGGCTGTGGTTGGGGTTGTCGAGAGGAGCAGGAGGGTCCCCCCAGAGGCCTCCCTCTCCTCACCGGGGCAGTTGCTCAGTGTAACCAGGGAAGCAATCCAGGTCGGACCACTTTGCTTTCAGTGTCTACACTGCCGGCTTTGACCCCTCTGCCACCCTCCTTGGAAGTGCTACTAGGTGGGAGTTGGGGAGAGGGTCTGGAAGAAGTTGGGCTTGTCTCCATGCTCAGTGGGCTGGCTGGTGCTGGTGAAGGTGGCCCAATGTCCACCTGCTGGGCCCCACTGAGCACTGACTGGCTCACCCGCAGCCCATTGTTGGCAGATCCCAGAGCCCCCTGGAGGCAGACACGAGCATGACGCCCAGGCTGAGGACGAGCCCATCTGCCCACGCCCAGTGGAGAGTATGTCACTGCCCAGATCCCATCGCCTGCTGGAGAAGGAGCTGGGCTCACCTGAGTCTGCTGGCCGGCAGGGACGCTGCTGAGCCCTCGCCCAGCTCTGCCCCTATCAGACTACCACCTCACCTGCGCCCTCCCCACAACTGCCCTGGCTCTGTCCCCTGGACACTCCGATCCTGTGCACCTGGTGGGGGTAAGGGGAGCCGGGGTGATCTTGCGAGCATGTGCCCCTGCTCCTCGCTGCCTTCTTGGGAGAGAGGGTCTTGGGTTGCTACTCCTGCCCCTACAGTGTGCTTGTCGTTCCTGAGAACCCCGAGGCTGGCCTCGTGAGGCCGGAAGGGCCAGCAGGGCCCCAGGCGCTGGGGAGCAGGTCTCAGGCTGGGTGATCCAGGGGTAGTGTTTGTGCTCACAGTGAGCAGGCTTGATGCTGTCTGGCGAGCATCAGGGGAGGGGTGGGGGCCCATTTCCACCTGGGCTGGCTGAGCACGTCCAGAGCCGGGGCCCCCTTCATTCCCTCCCATGCCCAGGAGGAGGCCAAGAGGATAAACCCGCTGCAGAGGCTGCAGCTGAGAAGTAGAGGGAGTGAGAGCCCTGAGCCAGTGACCCGCGGGAGCAGGCGCTGCAGAGCTGTCTGCACAGAGGGCTTGCCGTTGGCTGAGCGGCCAGCCTGACTGTGTACATGAGTGTGTGCACACTCCCCCGTGTGTGTATGTGCAAGCGTGCATGTATACATGTGCATGGGTATGTGCTCCCCTGATGTGGGCACGTGCATGTGGGGGTACGTGTGCACATGTGTGCACCCAGGGACACGGCACACACGTGTATGCTCTCTCAGTGTGTGCACGTGTGTGGGTATATGTGTGTGTGGGCATGTGCTCCCCCGAAGTGTGTATATGCACGTGGGTGTATGTGTGCACTGGTGTACTCATGTACACAGCACATACGTGCTCTCCTGGGACGTGCACACGTGTCTATGGCTACATGCGTGTGCAGAGGCGGCGTGCCTGGCGTGTGTGCACATGTGTGGGTGTTGTCATGTTCTCACGCAGTGACACCTTTCATGTCAGGACGGGTGCGGCCCCTCAGGGGTGATCCATCATCCCACAGTCCTTCAAGGCCTCACGTTGGGGTCTGGGGCCCGGCCCTGCCCTCAGAGGGCCCCGGTCTACAGGGATGGAGTCATGAACAGAAAACCATGGACACACTAGGCAGAGCCAGGAGAGAGGTGTGCGTGACTCATTGGGGCAGCCTGGGGTGGGAGCCAAGCCCGCTTCTGGAGGAAGTGACTCCTGAGCCAGGTGCAGACGCATGCCCAGGTAGCCAGGTGATGGGGCGTGGCCACTGCAGGGGAACCCAGGGCGGGTGTGGGGGAGGGGCCATAACCCATAGGCGTGGCTGGAGCCCACTGCCCAGTGGGAGTCCAGGCAACGGGCAGGCTGCGGAGGGACAGGCCCGGCTGTGGATGTGGGGTGGGCTGGGGGGGGGGGCGACACTGGGGCTGCCACGTGGGAGCTGCATGAGTGACACACGTATGTGCACTGTGAGCCTGTGTTCGCACAGCTGGGCTGGCCTCCAAGCGGTCCTGTCACCCTGGATGGCCACATGTGTTTGGAATTGGCCGTGATTTCAGGGGCCAGCAGATGGAAGGCTTAGTCTGGGAAGAATGCAGAGTGTCTGTCTGTGGAGTTCGGCCAACGCCGACTCGGGCCCATGTAAGAGCTCCGGTGGAGCCGAGGGCTCTTGGCTCTGGGGTGATTGCGTAAATGCAGCCCGCACTGAGGCCACGGTCTGCGGTCAGCTGCCGAGGAAGTGGCTCTTCCGAGAAGACCCGGCGCCTTCTTGGAGATAAAGATTTGCTTTCTCGGGCCTGGAGGATGGATACCAGGTCTCTGCTGTCCTCAGCGGGATCGGACGGCAGGCTCAGTGCAGCAGGGATTGGGACATTCCAGGGAAACAGCATGGGGGCTGTCGGGTCAGGGCGCCACTTTTGTCTGGACAAGTCAGAGCCACCTCTGCCCCATGCCCAGGCCTTGGTATGGACAGGGCTCGGGTGGGTTGGCAGTCTCAGGGGTCCTGCCCCTGCCAGGGATAGGGAGCTCTAACTGACCCTGAAGCCTCCCCCCAGGCCTCTCTGGGCTCCCCTGGGCCCACGGGCCCCACATGAGGGCCGCCCGGCCTGTCTGCTCTCCTGGGCTCTCGGCCCCCCCCCTTCCAGGGGCCCTAGATGAGTGGGGGCCCGTGAACACACAACCTGACTAGCAAAGATGGGATTGCCACTAAGAGCGGCATCAAGCCCGGCCCTGCGAGGGGGCCTCCCCGCCCCACTGACAGGACCTCCCCGGCCCACCGAGGGTGCCTCCCCACCCCTACCGAGGGTGCCTCTCCAGCCCCACTGATTGTGCCTCCCCAGCCCATCAAGGGTGCCTCTCCAGCCTCACTGAGGGTGCCTCTCCAGCGCCACCGAGGGTGTCTCCCTAGCCCCACCGAGGGTGACTCCCCAGCCCCACTGAGCGTAGTGTACCTATCGAGCCCCACTGAAGGTGCCTCCCCAGCCCACTGAGGGTGCCTCCCCAGCCCACTGGTGGCACCTATCCAGCCCCACCGAGGGAACCTCCCCAGCCCCACTGAGGGTACCACCCCAGCTCTACTGCGAGTGCCACCCCAGTCCACTGTGGGTTGGCTCGAGACTGTCAGCCTACTGGGCAGTCTCAGCCTTGGCTCAACTCAAGGCACAGACAGTGGGCAGGGGGAGTGGGGGGAGTCTCCCAGTTCTCTCTCCGGGCCCCATCACTGAGACCAGCGTGAGGCCCTCAGGACCAAGAGCCAAGGCCACCACCTCAGGAAGCCCTCCCGGCTGCTCTCTGCCCTGTGCCCACAGTTCCTTCCATCTTGTGTTGTCTACTGGGTGGGTCTTGCCAAGTGATAAGTTCCCAGCAAGGAGTTGGTGTGTGTGTGTGTACATGCGTGTATATATGTGTGTAGGCATGTGTGTGCATGCACGTGTGCACATGTATGCTTGCATGTGTGTGTGTGTGCGCGTGCACATGAACCCTCAGTGCCCCCGGCAGAGCCCAGAGAGCTGGAGCCACTAAGGCTGTGGTGCTCTATGTTCATCCATGGAGAGGTTGGAGCTCATGGAAGCTGGCTGCTTCCTGAGCATGGGCTGCCCTTCTAAGCCCCCAGGGCAGGTGGGACCAAGGGTTCTGGGCTCAACTCCCCTGCCCTCATACCCTCTTTTCCACAGACTGTTACTCATCAGAAGCAAAGTGGGTGCCCACTTGGCCCCCTGTGCTTTTGCTGAGAAATGAGTCCCTCCCCAGAGAGCCCCTTCCACCTGGCTCCCTTTCTTTCCGCTTTTTCTTTTAATGCACATTTTCATTGTGGTAAAATATATGTAACCTGAAATTTACCATTTTAATCATTTTTTTAAGCATACAATTCAGTGACGTTAAGAACATTCACCATGCTGTGTAACCATCGCCATTATCTATTTCCAGAACTTTCTCATCATCCCAAACAGAAACTTGGTACCCACTAAACAATAACTCTATAGCCCTGGTAACCACTCTTCTACTTTCTGTCTCTGTGAATTTACCTATTCTGCTTACCTCATGAAAGTGGGGTCATACACTATGTGTCATTTACTGTCTGGCTTATGTCATTCAGTGTCAGGTTTTCAAGGTTCGTCCATGTAGCAGTGTGTATCAGGACTTCATTTCTCTCTATGGTTGAGTTCTATCCCATTGTGTGGGTGGACCACATTTTGTTTATGCATTCCTCTGCTGATGGACGTTGGGGTGGTTTCCAACGTCCATGTGTGGCTGGTGCTACTTTGAACACTGGTGTACAAGCATCTGCCTGAGCCCCTGCTTTCATTCCTCTTGGGTATTCACCTAGGAGTGGAATTGTTGGGCTGTGTGGAAAGAATTAGCCAGTGAAAACCTTATGAATAGCAGTGGAACATTGTCTGATATAGTGCCAAAAGGTGAGCCCCTCAGGTTGGAAGGCACTCAAAAGACTACTGAGGAAGAGCTGCCTCCTCAAAGTGGAGTTGACCTTAATGACGTGAAAGGAGTCAAGCTTTTGAGACCTTCATTTGCTGATGTGACATGACTCAAAATGAGAAGAAACAGCTGCAAAGGTCCATTAATAATCAGCACGTGGAATGTACTAAGTATGAATCTAGTAAAAATGGAAATTATCGAAAATGAAATGGAACTCATAAACATTGATATCTTAGGCGTTAGTGAGCTGAAATGGACTGGTATTGGCCATTTTGAATCAGATAATCATATGGTCTACTGTGCCGGGAATGATAACTTGAAGAGGAATGGTGTTGCATTCATCATCAAAAAGAACATTTCAAGATCTATTCTGAAGTACAGTGCTGTCAATGATAGGATAATATCCATACACCTGCAAGGAAGACCAGTTAATACAACTATTATTCAAATTTACCCATCAACCCCTAAGGCCAAAAATGGAGAAACTGAAGATTTTTACCAACTTCTGCAGCCTGAATTTGATCAAACATGCAATCAAGATGCATTGATAATTACTGGTGATTGAAATCTGAAAGTTGGAAACAAAGAAGAAGGATCAGTATTTGGAAAATATGCCCTTGGTGACAGAAATGATGTCTGAGATTGCATGATAGAATTTTGCAAGACCAATGACTTCTTCAGTGCAAACACCTTTTTCACCAGCATAAACGGTGACTATACACGTGGACCTTGCCCGATAGAATACACAGGAATCAAATTGACTACGTCTGTGGAATGAGACAATTGAAAAGCTCAATATCATCAGTCAGAATAAGGCCAGGGGCCAACTGCAGAACAGACCATCAATTGCTCATATGCAAGTTCAAGCTGAAGCTGAAGAAAATTAGAACAAGAACACGAGAGCCAAGGTATGACCTTGAGTATATACCACCTGAATTTAGAGACCATCGCAAGAATAGATTTCATGTGTCAAACACTAATGACTGAAGACCAGATGAGTTATGGAATGACATCAAGGACATCAGACATGAAGAAAGCAAGAGGTCATTAAAAAGGCAGGAAAGAAAGAAAAGACCAAAATGGATATCAGAAGAGAGTCTGCAACTTGCTCTTGAACATCGAGTAGCTAAAGCAAAAGGAAGAAATGATGAAGTAAAAGACAAAGTATTATAATGACATGTGCAAAGACCTAGAGTTAGACAATCAAAAGGGAAGAACACACTCAGCATTTCTCAAGCTGAAAGAACTGAAGAAAAAATTCAAGCTTTGGGTTGCAATATTGAAGGATTCTACAGCGAAAATATTAAATGATTCAGGAAGCATCAAAAGAAGATGGAAGGAATACACAGAGTTACTATACCAAAATAATTGGTCAACATTCAACCATTTCAGGAGGTAGCATATGGTCAGGAACTGATAGTGCTGAAGGAAGAAGTCCAAGCTGCACTGAAGGCATTGGCAAAAAACAAGGCTCCAGGAATTGATGGAATACCAATTGAGATGTTTCAACAAACGGATGCAGTGCTGGAAGTGCTCACTCGTCTATGCCAAGAAATTTAAAAGACAGCTACCTGGCCAACTGACTGGAAGAGATCCATATTTATGCCTATTCCAAAGAAAGATGATCCAACAGAATGCAGACATTATTGACTAATATCATTCATATCACACGCAAGTAAAATTTTGCTGAAGATCATTCAAAAGTGGTTGCAGCAGTACATTGACAGGGAACTGCCAGAAATTCAGGATGGATTCAGAACAGGACATGGAAATGGGATATCACTGCTGATGTCAGATGGATCCTGGCTGAAAGCAGAGAATACCAGAAAGATGTTTACCTGTGTTTTATTGACTATGCAAAGTGTGTGGATCATAACAAATTATGGATAACATTGTGAAGAATGGGAATTCCAGAACTCTTAATTGTGCTCATGAGGAACCTGTGCATAGATCAAGAAGCAGTCATTCGAACAGAACAAGGGGATACTGCATGGTTTAAAGTCAGGAAAGGTGTATGTGATGGTTGTACCTTTTTGCCATACTTATTCAATCTGTATGATGAGCTGGACTATATGAAGAAGGATGGGGCATCCGGATTGGAGGAAGACTCATTAACAACCTGCGTTATGCAGATAACACAACCTTGTTTGCTGAAAGCGAAGAGGACTTGAAGCACTTACTGATGAAGATCAAAGACCATATATAGCCTTCAGTACGGATTACACCTCAACACAAAGAAAACAAAAATCCTCACAACTGGACCAATAAGCAACATCATGATAAACGGAGAGAAGACTGAAGTTGCCAGGGATTTAATTTTACTTGGATTTACAAACACTCATGAAAGCAGCAGTTAAGAAATCAAAAGATGCATTGCATTGGGCAAATCTGCTGCAAAAGACCTCTTTAAAGTGTTAAAAGCAAAGATGTCTCCTTGAAGACTAAGGTGTGCTGGACCCAAGCCATGATGTCCTCAATTCCCTCATATGCATGCAAAAGCTGGACAATGAATAAGAAAGACCAAAGAAGAATTGACGCCCTTGAATTGTGGTGTTGACAAAGAATATTGAGTATGCCATGGACTGCCAAAAGAACAAACAAATCAGTCTTGGAAGAAGTACAGCCAGAATGTTCCTTAGAAGTAAGGATGGCGAGACTACATCTCGCATACTTTGGACATGTTGTCAGGAGGGATCAGTCCCTGGAGAAGGACATTATGCTTGATAAAGTAGACAGTCAGTGAAAAGGAAGAAGACCTTCAACAAGATGGATCGACACGGTGGCTGCAACAATGGGCTCAAGCATAACAATGATTGTGAGGATGGCGCAGGATGGGACAGTGTTTCATTCTGTTGTACGTATGGTGCCTATGAGTCGGAACCGACTCGACGGCACCTAACAACAACAATGATGGTTCTGTGTTCAACTTTCGGAGGAACTGCCAAACCCTCCTGCTTGCTAAAAACCCAGCACGAGGTGTCTATGTCAGGTCTGCGGAGCATGTGGGCCTGGCCCCTGAAATGGCCATCTCCAGTTCAGAGACACTTTGGCTTTGAAAACTCCCCCAGATGCACTTGGAACGAGGGATTCCTGGAGGGTTCCCTCAGGTCTGTGCA
This sequence comes from Dugong dugon, assembly GCA_030035585.1. Lineage (NCBI taxonomy): Eukaryota > Metazoa > Chordata > Mammalia > Sirenia > Dugongidae > Dugong > Dugong dugon. Next base: position 4,436,651 of record CM057471.1, on the reverse strand, counting down.
GAGCCAGCCCCACACCTCTCTCAGGCAGCTAATTATTTCAAAACTTGTGGCTCCCAGGATGATGGCTTGGGGGGCTTCCAGGACAGCAGCCTCAGAGAAGCCAGGCAGGCTCCTGATGTCTGAGGACCGGGGACCCAGTGTTCCTGCAGTCTACCCTGCCCTGAGTGCTGCATGCTTCAGTCTAGTTGCACTGGCTCTTAGTGGGGACAGAAGAGGTTTCACAGGATTGGAAATCTCTGCAGTTTTGGCTGTGGGAGATGGGGATGAAGTCATGGGCCGTGCGCCCACTGATTGGGGCCTCCCGCCGCTCCCCCAAAGCTGGCTGGCTTGGAATGCAGACTCAACAACCTGGAACAGGCTCCTGGACTCTGGGAAGTGAGCTGCAGCTGGCTTGGCCTTCCCTCCGTCAGGAGCCGAAAACCAAGACTCCTGCCAGCCACTGGGGGTGGAGCAGCTGGCCTGGACAAGGCAGGGGAGCTCCCAGGCTTGGCTGGTACACTGGGCGTCTGGCCCTCTGAGAAGGCCCCTCCCAGGGGCTCACCTGGCCTGTGGCATGGATGTGGATGGACCTGAGAAAGCCCAAAGCACTTCTCACGTAGGAAGTCATTCCTGCGAGCCTGAGAGGCGAGGGAGGTACGTTCCAAGGAGTGTGTGTATGTGACCCCAGTTCTGCTAACAAGGATGCTGAGATGCAATGGAAGGGCATGGGGGTTAGGACTGCAGGTTCATGTCCTGCTCCATCCCTGTTCAGTGGACCTTGACCCTAGGCAAGAAGTTACTGTCCTTCTCTGTGCTCCATTCCCTCAACTGCAAAACGGGATGAGGGTAGTGCCTAGTCCCGGCTGTTGTGAGGATGAATGTGTGAACACAGGTAGTGGACGTAAATGGGATGAGGGTAGCGCCCAGCCCTAGCTGTTGTGGGGATGAACTGTGTTAACTCGGGCAGTGGACATAAATGGCAGCTCTCTAAGTGTCCACAGAGAAAAGCATTTATGGTCTCAGGTGACTTTAATGGTTTTCTCCAATACATGTGGATGATTGGGGTCATTTTTGAGACAGTTTGTTGCTTTGAACAAACCTAGAATCATTGACTACCTGTGTGCTGCTGGTGTGATAAGAAAGTAATATAAAAATTCATAAGAATGCCATGAAGCTCTCACCTGGACAAATGCTGGAAGGCCACTGACTGTAGGGTTGGGGGTTTGAAGTGATGGAGGAGAGAGAGTCAGTGGCTGGGGTCCTGGCTCTTTCGGGGCTTAGTCAGGTGTGGGAGACACAGGTGTGAGTGGGAGAGGCTGTGGAGAGGGTGAGTGTGACGAGTGGGAGGGTGTTGTGGAGGGCAGTTTGGAGGGACCAGAGAGGGGTTTATGGAAGAGGAGGGACTTGAGCAAAGTCTTGGAGGATGAGTGTGATTGTAAAGGTTATGTGTCAACTCGGCTGGGCCACGATTCTCAGTGGTTTGGCAGTTACGTAATGGTGTAATTTGGCAAACATTGGACTGATTGCTCTTCCATAATGTTGTCTCCTCCATGATGAGATCTGCTAAAACAGCCGATCAGTTGTAAGGGGAATTTCCTGACGGGTGTTGTCTGCATCCAATACATATGGATGTTCTGGCAAAGTTTGCTGGCTTTTGCTTGCTCTGGATCCTGCATCTGGTTTGTCATCATCTGACCTCTAGTTCTTGGGACTTGAGTTAGCAGCTTACCTGCTGATCTTGGGATTCATCAGCAACTGCAGCTATATGAGTCAGGAGAAGCCTCCAGCCTGACACCTGACCCATGGACTTGGGACTTGCCAGCCTCTACAACTGCATGGGCCATTTCCTTGAGATAAATCTCTCTCTCTCTCTATGCATATGTACATGCTTCACTGGTTTTGTTTCAAAGAACCCAACCTAAGACATTTGGTACTGAGAGTGGGGTCTAGAGAAACAAAAATGTAAGGATGGGTTTTCTAAACTGGTTCTCAAGTCTGGTTAGTCTTAAAGATGTTGACTCTGCTTCCAGTAGTAAAAAGGGTATTGCTAATCCATGGTGTGAGGTGGCAATAAAAACCAAAAAACCCAAAGCCATTGCTGTCATGTTGATTCTGATTCACAGTGACCCTATAGAAATACTCAAAATATCACCACCAATAGATCAAGTATTGGTGAGAGGTGAGGCTCTGGGTGATCGCAAGTTTGATACTTTTTTACAATTTTGTCAGAATGAGAAGTGTAAAGAAGCTGGCTGCTTGGTCCTACTTTTGCTAGACAAAGTGGTGATAGAAAGAACTCAGGGTTTCAGAGTCACAGTTCAAACACTGCATAAATGACCTCAAAGTTGCTACTTATACCCTGTATTACTTGTAGTAATAGAGCTGATATTGCTGAAAACCAAACCCAGAGTCTTATCATAAGAGTGGCTGAATTACAATGCCAACTGAATTCCCAACCTCGAGTGGTCTGAAGTTAAAGTGAAGGCATTGATTGGGAAGAAATGAGATTCTGAAACTTGGGAGTGGGACATATGGGCAGATAATCAGGAAGCTGGGGATACTGAGCCCCTAAATCCCATTGAATCACTCCTGCCAACACCTACCCTGTTACTTGAAACTGAAAGAGATCACTTCATCTTTGTCTGTTAAGCCACCCTTCCCAGTAAAGCGATTAGCTCCTCCACCCCCATCTGATGAGGTTAACCCAGTTGTGTCTGAAGAGCCTTTGTCTGAGTCATTGCCTGGGGTATTGCTTGAGGCAGATGCCTTACAAGACGTTGCTGGATGTTCTCAAAACACATCCCCACCACCCACTTTGACTTCTAGAATTAAGTCCCAGTGAGCCCCAGAAGGCGAAGTACAAAGTATGACCCAGGAGGAGGTACACTACATTCCAAAAGAACTGCTTCACTTCTCTAATATGTACAAACAGAAACCTGGAGAATATGTGTAGGAGTGACTATTAAAGGTGTGGGATAATGGTGAAAGCAACATAAAGTTGGATCAGTCTGAGTTTATTGGTATGGGCCCACTAAGTATAGATTCTTCAGTGTTTCAGCTCGAGAGGTTAGGAAATGATCTAATAATTTATTTGGTTGGTTCACAAAAGCACGAATTACATGGTGGCCTACCCTAAATCAAGCTGAAGTACCAGACTTGTCTTGGTATACTGCAGAAGAAGGTATCCAAAGCCTTAGGGAAATTGGCATATTAGAGTGAATTTATCAGGTTAGATCCACAGACCCACACATGGTGTGCCCAGAAGACATCTTCTACCACAACGGTTTGGAACAAATTTGTGAAGGGAGTTCCCAGCTTCCTTGAAGACTGCTGTGATCGCTATTTTATGTAAGTCAGTGGGAACTGCCCTAACTGAATTAAGGCACCTAACTACAATGGGGCTGATTGGACCCCATGGTAGTAGGGGCCAAGTGGCAGCACTTAATTGACAAAGATAAGGTGGATGTGGTTACTGTAATGGACAGCGGTGTCAAAGCAGTGATCAGAATAGGCTGTCTCGTACAGACTTATGGCGTTGACTACTTAGTTATGGTGTCCCCAGGAGTGAAATAGATGGGAAATCTACTAAATATTTACTGGATCTGTACAAGTGGAAGAATTCTAGGTTAAGTGAACAGCAGTCTAACTCAAATCGCCAGAATAGTCACATCCCCTCAATCAATTCCCAGACTTGAGCCAGTTTACAGACCCACAACCCCTTGGATGAAGGGGAGGCCCAGCCCCCTTGAGGAAGGTCTCCACCACACTGCCCAAAATTTATACTGTTAATCTTTCTCTCAGCCTTCCCCAAAGGGATCTATGGCCTTTTACGAGAGTGGCTGTTCATTGGGGAAAAGGAAATAGTTAGACTTTTCAGAGATTACTGGATACTGGCTCTGAACTGACACTAATTCCAGGAGACCCAAAACATCACTGTAGCCCACCAGTCAGAGTGGGGGCATATGGAGGTCGGGTTATTAACGGAGTCTTGGCTCATGTCCATCTCACAGTGGGTCCAGTGGGTCCCCAGACCCATCCTGTAGTGATTTCCCCAGTTCCAGAATGCATAATTGGAATAGATATACTCAGCAACTGGCAGAACCACCACACTGGATCCCTGACAAATGGAGTAAGGGCTATTATGGTAGGAAAAGCCAAGTGGAAGCCATTAGAACTGCCCCTACCTAGGAAAATAGTAAACCGAAAGCAATACCACATTCCTGGAGGGACTGCAGAGATTACTGCCGCCATCAAGGATTTGAAGGATGCAGGGGTGGTGATTCCCACCACATCCCCGTTCAACTCAGCGGGCGGGGGCAGAGGCACACGTGATGGTGTCCAGGTTCCGGGAACTGTGCGTGCGGTGTGCACACCCACCCGTACATACAACCCTACTGACCTGTAAACCCACGTGCACACCCTCACTCCCCCTACCTCCACATGTGCACACCACTCATACACCCCCACACTCACATGCACACACGTGCGTGTGCACACATGTACATACCCACCCTCACCCTCCCCTTACACACTTGCCTGTTGTGCTGGGGATAGGGTGGCAGTATACCAGGAGACGCGGCTGGAGACTGGTGGAGGCCGGCCAGTGGACGGGGATGGGGCCTGAGGGGCAGCAGTAGGTGGGCTGGCAGGGAGCCGGGAGATGAGGAGGATGGTGACCTGACTTTTGGCTTCCCCCTGAGCAGGGATTCTTTCTTTCTTAAAAAATTTCATTGTGATAAAACATATATAACAAAAAGTTCACCATTTTAACCATTTTTGAGTATACAATTCGGTGACATTAATTACATCCACCGTGGTGTATAACCGTCACCACTGTTCCTTTCCCAAACTTTTCATCACCCCAAACGGAAACACCGTGCCCCTTAAACTATCCTCCCCATTCCTTCATTCCCAGCCTCTGGGAACCAACCACCTACGAAGTTTGTCTCTCTCTGGCTGGGCTTCTTAACAGTGGGGATGTCTCAGCCGGTAGTGACATGTGTGGGGTTCTGGGGCATGGTTTCCCTGATTTCTTCAGTTCTCAGAGGTGCCTCCTGAGCAGGTCAGTAGAACCACGGTGTGGATTCTAGAAGTTGCAACCCACCCCCGACCCCCCAGAGCAGTCTCCTGGCCACTGGTGTAGAATGCCAGCCCTCTGCCCACCCTCGGAGAAGGCACCATCTTGGGGGCCTCCAGAGAACAAGCTGAAATGTCCCTCTAGTTCAGGACTGGAGAAACTGTCCCCCTACCTCATTATGGATTGAATTGTGTCCCCCTAAAACAAGTGTTGTAAATCCTAATCCCTATGCCTGTGGTGGAAACCTTGGGGGTGCAGTGGTTAAGAGCTCAGCTGCTAACCAAAAGGTTGGCAGATAGAATCCACCAGCCGCTCCTTGGAAACTCTATGGGGCAGTTCTACTCTGTCCCATAGGGTCACTATGAGTTTTTTTATGCCTGTGGTTATAATCCCATTTGGGAATCCCATTTGGGAATGTGTTGGCTTTGTTATGTTAATGAGGAAGGATTAGTGTAGGTCTTTTGAGACATAAAAGAGATTAAACAAGCAGTGAGCAAGCAGAGGGGGGGAAGAGAGATGCCAGGCTACATGAAGATCCTCCAGGAGCAGAAGCTCAAAGAGACAAGGACCTTCCTCCACAGCCAACAGCGAGAGAAAGCCTTCCCCTAGAGCCAGTGCCCTGAATTTGCACTTCTAGCCTCTTAAACTGTGAGAAAATAAACTTCTGCTTGTGAGCCACCCAGTTGTGGTATTTCTGCTGTAGCGGCAGTAGAGAACTGGGACACCCCCTCCTACGCAGAAATGGGGGAGGGCGGCAGACTGCTTTGTCAGGCTGGGATGGGGCCAGCAAGCCCCGGGACACGGCGTCCCCGGCCCTGGAGTGGGGCCCATGCTGGGAATGGTGTCTGACCCTGTGTTCCAGGCGGGGTGGGGACAGCGTCCTCAGGACACAGCTGTGCCCAGCTGTTCCCCGACCAACACTGTCTGAAAAGCCCGCCCCACCCCAGCAGCTCTGCTGGACAGGAGACCAGCCATCACAGGTGCTGGAGCCCTTTCTGGGGTCCACAGTCCTTGCGGAGACAGGGCAGAGGCCAGGCCTGCTTGGTCTGCAGGAGTTGGGGAATGGGCTGACTTCCTAAAAGCCTAAAAGCCCCCCAGGCACATCAGGGGGCGAGTCAGGGTCGCGTAGCCCAGAGTCAGGGGTGCCCTTTGTCCCGCTCGTAAGGTGAGGGAAGACCCTGGCTTCCAGTGTATCTCCTACCATGACCCCATGGCACTGGCAGAAGTCAGCCTGCAGCTGGGACCTCTGCCCTGAATCCAGAGAGATTCGGCTCAGGAGCTCTCGCGTTCAGACGGAGGAGGGGGTGATTGCGGGCTTGTGTTCACATGAGACTCGGCTATGGACCATAAATGGTCTATGAGCCTCGGGGTTCACATCTGTTTAGTGGGCTTACTCAGCAGCTGTCTCCCAGAGCATGGGCTCCTCTTCAGGGTACTTGGTGGGGGGCCAGTATGGACTCGTCCCTGTGGAGGGGGAGAACCTCCTGTGGCTGCAGTCTGCCTGACTGCCTCCTCCTTCCGGGCGTCCAGGAGGGAGGATCCTCTAGGCTTTGAGGGTACCGAGGGCACCCACTCTCCCTTTTGCCTGATCACCCTGAAATGTAAGTTCAGGAGGGCAGGCGCCGCCCATCTCCTTCTGTTCTCTCCAGTGCTTCCAACAGCTGGGCACACAGTAGACACACAACAAATAGTTGACGAGCGAGTGAATGAATGAATTCTTCAATTACGGACTCATTTCTTTGAGCACGGCAGAGTATGGACCCTGGAGCCAGGCTGCCTGGGTCTCAAGGTCTGAATCCACAATGTATTCTGTGCGACCTTGGGTGAGTTATTTCACGACTTTGTGCCTCAGTTTTCTCATCTGTAAGATAAAGGTAAAACATTTCCATTCTTATCAATATAGCTGTAATAGTAAGGTTAGGTGTCAACTTGGCTGGGCCATGATTCTCAGTGGTTTGGTGGTTATGTAATGATGTAGTTTGGCAGTTATGTAATGATGTAATTTTGCAGTTACATAATGACGTAGTTATCCTCCACGACATGATCTGACGTGATCAGCCAGTCAGTTGTAAGGGGAGTTTCCTCAGGAGTGTGGCCTGCATGCAATATATGTATGGACATTCTGGCAAAGCTTGCTTGCTTGCTCTGGATCCTGCATCGGGCTCATCATCATGTGACCTCCAGTTTAGGGACTCAAGCTAGATGTTTGCTATATTGCCTGCCGATCTTGGGATTCATCAGCCTCCACAGCCTGTGAGCCAGCAGCCTGCCGTCTTATCTACCAAATCTTGGGATTCGTCATTCTCGGCAACCCGTGAGCCAGCGGCCTGATTTTGACCAGCCAGTCTTTGGTTCATCAGCCCCTGCAGCTACGTGAGTCAGGGGAAGCCTCCAGCCTGAAGCCTGACCCATGAACTTGGGACTTGCCAGCCTCTATAACTGCATGAGACATTTCCTTGAGATAAATCTCTTGCTCTCTCTCTCTATATGTGTATATGCTTCACTGGTTTTGCTTCTCTAGAGAACCCAGCCTAAGACATTTGGTACCAAGAGTAGTTCTAGAGAAACAAAATCATAAGGATGAGTTTTCTAAATTGGTTCTCGAGTCTGAATAGTCTTACAGGCTCTGATGACTTTACCACAAGTAGTAAAGAAGGCACTGCTAATCCATGGTGTGAGGTGGCGATGCTGATGTTGTTGTTAGGTACTGTAGCCATTGAATCAGTTAGGACCCGTAGCAACCCTGTGTACTACAGAATGAAACACTGCCTGGTCCTGCGCCATGCTCACAATCGTTGTTACGCTTGAGCCCATTATTGCAGCCACTGTGCCAATCCATTTCGTTGAGGGTCTTCTTCTTTTTCACTGACCCTATATTTACCAAGCATGATGTCCTTCTCCAGGGACTGATCCCTCCTGACAACATGTCCAAAGTATGTGAGATATAGTCTCACCATCCTTGCTTTTTTTAAGGAGCATCCTGGTTGTACTTCTTCCAAGACAGATTTGTTTGTTCTTTTGGCAGTCCATGGTATATTCGGTATTCTTCGCCAGCACCACAATTCAAAGACATCAATTCTTCTTCAGTCTTCCTTATTCATTGTCTAGCTTTCACATGCATATGAGGTGATTGAAAACACCATGGCTTGGGTCAGGTGCACTTTAGTCTTCAAGGTGACGTCTTTGCTTTTGAAAACTTTAAAGAGGTCTTTTGCAGCAGATTTGCCCAGTGTAATGCGTCTATTGATTTTTTGACTACTGCTTCCAAGGATGTCGATTGTGGATTCAAGTAAAATGAAATCCTTGACAACTTCAATCTTTTCTCCGTTTGTCATGATGTTGCTTATTGGTCCAGTTGTGAAGATTTTTGTTTTCTTTATGTTAAGGTGTAATCCATACTGAAGGGTATGGTCTTTGATCTTCACCAGTAAGTGCTTCAAGTCCTCTTCACTTTCAGCAAGCAAGGTTGTGTCATCTGCACAGCGCAGGTCGTTAATGAGTCTTCCTCCTATCCTGATGCCCCGTTCTTCTTCATATAGTCCAGCTTCTCTGATTATTTGCTCAGCATACAGACTGACTAGGTACGTGAAAGGATACAACCCTGACACATCTTTCCTGACTTTAAACCATGCAGTATTCCCTTGTTCTGTCTGAACAACTGCCTCTTGATCTATGCACAGTTTCCTCATGAGCACAATTAAGAGTTCTGGAATTCCCGTTCTTCACAATGTTATCCATAAGTTGTTACGATTCACAAAGTTGAACGTCTTTGCATAGTTGATAAAACACAGGTAAACATCCTTCTGGTATTCTCTGTTTTCAGCCAGGATCCATCTGACATCAGCAATGATATCGCTGGTTACACATCCTCTTCTGAACCCAGCCTGAATTTCTGGCAGTTCCCTGTCAATATAGTGCTGCAGCCACTTTTGAATGATCTTCAGCAAAATTTTACTTGCATGTGATACTAATGATATTGTTTGATAATTTCTGCATTCAGTTGGATCACCTTTCTTGGGAATAGGCATAAATTGGATCTCTTCCAATCAGTTGGCCAGGTAAGCTGTCTTTCAAATATCTTGGCATAGACAAATGAGCACTTCCAGCGCTGCATCTGTTTGTTGAAACATCTCAGTTGATATTCCGTCAATTCCTGGGGCCTTGTTTTTCACCAATGCCTTCAGTGCAGCTTTGACTTCTTCCATAAGTATCATTGGTTCCTGATCATATGCGACCTCCTGAAATAGTTGAATGTCTACCAATTCTTTTTGGTATAATGACTCTGTGTATTCCTTCCATCTTTTTTTTGATGCTTCCTGTGTCTTTTAATATAAGACGGCAATATAAATATGCAAAATACCACCACAAATAGATCGAACATTGGTGAGAAGCTAGGCTCTGGGTGATCTCATGTTTGTTAGTTTTCTTTGTCAGAGTGAGAAGTAGAGGGAAGCTGGTTGGTTGGTCCTACTTTCTTTTTTTAATTTTTTAATGTACTTTAGATAAAGGTTTACAGAACAAATAGTTTCTCATTAAACAGTCAGTACACATATTGTTTGATGACATTGGCTAACAACCCTACGACATGTCAACACTCTCCCTTCTCAACCTTGGAGGACCTTTTATTTGGTGAAAATATACATAGCCAAAGCTATACCATTTCAAATGTTTCTACATGTACAATTCAGTGACATTGATTACATTCTTCCAGTTGTGCTGCTAATCTCACTATCCCTTTCCAAATTATTCCATCACCATTATCTTCAATTCACTGCCCCTAGGCTTCGCATCAAATCTTTTGAGTTGCTGTTGTCAATTTGATCTCACATAGATAATTCTTTTTTTTTTTTTGTACCTTAGATGAAGGTTTGCAGAACAAATAATTTCCCATTGAACAGTTAGTACGCATATTGCCCTATGATAATGATTAACAGCCCCATGACATGTCAACACTGCCCCTTCTCAACCTTGGGTTCCCTATCACCAGCTTTCCTGTCCCCTTCTGCCTTCTAGCCCTTGTCCCTGGACTGCTGTGCCTCATTAGTCCCATTTTGTTTCATGGGGCTGTCTAATCCCCGGCTGAACGGTGAACCTAGGAAGTGACTTCATCACTGAGCTAAAAGGGTGTCTGGGGGCCATACTCTCAGGGTTTCTCCAGTCTCCTTTAGGCCAGTAAATCTGGTCTTTTTTTTGTGTGTTAGAATTTTGTTCTACATCCTTCTCCAGCTCTGTCCACTACCCTCTGTTGTGATCCTGGTCAGAGCAGTCAGTGGTGGTAGCCGGGCACCATCTAGCTGTACTGGATTCAGTCTGGTGGAGGCCTTGGTAGCTGTGGTCCATTAGTCCTTTGGACTAATCTTTTCCTTGTATCCTGTTCTCTTCATTCTCCCTTGCTCCCGAAGGGATAAGACCAGTGGAGTGTCTTAGATGGCTGCTCATAGGCTTTTAAGACCAGACGCTACTCACCAATGTAGAATGTAGAACATTGTCTTTATAAACAATGTGTTGTGCCAGTTGAGCTAGATGTTCCCTGAGACCATCGTCCTCACAGCCCTCCACCTAGCAATTCAGTCCCTCAGGGACTTTAGACGTGTCTATGGAGCTTCCATGACCTTTCCTTGTACAAGTTGTGCTGGCTTCCCCAGTAACGTGTACTGTCTTACCCTTCACCAAAGTTATCACTTATCTATTGTCTGTTTAGTCCCCCCACATCCCTCCCATCCCTCATAACCAACAAAGATTTTTCCTTTTTGTGTGTAAACTTTTACATGAGTTTTACCGTAGAGGTCTCATAGAGTATTTGTCTTTTTGTGATTGACTTATTTCACTCAGCATAATGTCTTCCAGTTTCATCCATGTTATGAGATGCTTCACAGATTCATCATTGTTCTTTATCTTTGCATAATATTCCATTGTGTGTATGTACCACAGTGTGTTTATCCATTCATCTGTTGATGGGCATCTGGGTTGTTTCCATCTTTTTGCTATTGTGAACAGTCCCGCAATGAATGTGGGTGTGCATATGTCTATTCGTGTGACGGCTCTTATTTCTCTAGGATATATTCCTAGGAGTGGGATTACATTTTGTGGTGCTTTTTGTTGTGGTGGTGATGTTTTCTTTGTTCCTCTTAGTCTCCTGTGCTGAGGTTCTTCTGTTTGTGGATTTTTTTTCATTTCTTTTGTTTTCACTGAGACTTTATGTTTTTCTTCTTTAGTTTGATGAGTAGATTTATTAACTTTCTTTGTGGTTACCTTGAAATTTACCCTTATCTTCCTAGATTTGAACCAGTCTATTATTACTTGGTATTGCCTTGCCTTCCTCTCCATTAGAAGGTTCTATACCTACTCAGTTTATCCCCTCTTTTATTGTTATGATGCTGTTATAATTTAGATTAACCTCTCTGGATCCCTGTTGTAATTCTTTCGGTTTTGCATAGTCCTTAAGAGTTCATTTCCTATGTTGGTATCTGGCTAGTACAATCCTGTGTCCTATATTCAGCCTGTGGTCTGATGTTGTTTGTTCTCAGATCGAAGGACTCCCTTTAATTAGTCTTGTAAGTTTGGTTTGGCTTTTACATAGTCCCTTAATTTCTGTTTATCTGGAAATGACATAATTTCACCATCATATTTAAATGAGAGTTTTGCTGGATATATTATTCTTGGCTGGCAATTATTTTCTTTCAAGGTTTTATATATGTCATCCCATTGCCTTCTTACTTGCATGGTTTCTGCCGAATAATCCGAGCTTAGTCTTATTATTTCTCCTGTGTATGTGACTTTTTGTTTTTCTTGAGTTGCTCTCAGGATTCTTTGTTTGTCTTTGGTTTTAGCAAGTGTGATTGATATGCCTTGGTTATTTACTTTTGGAGTCTATCCTATATAGGGCTTGTTGAGCTTCTTGGATGGTCAGCTTTTCATCTTTCATGATATTGGGGAAGTTTCTGTCAGCAGTGCTTCAATGATCTTGTCTGTGTTTTCTGTTTTCTGTCCCTGTTCTGGAACTCCAGTCACTCACAGATTTTTGCTTTTGATTATATCCCACATAATTCTCAGGGTTTCTTCATTTTTCTTCGTTCTTTTTTCTGATTTTTCCTCAAACAGAGTTATATCCAAGTGTTTGTCTTCAATTTCACTGATCTTATCTTCCATTGTTTCAAACCTGCTCCTCAGCCCTTCTGCTCCTCAGTCCATTTCTGAAATCTTGTTGTTTATCTTTTGGACTTCCAATTGTTGTTTTTGTATGATTTCTAGCTGTGAATTTATTTTAGCATTTTCTTCCTGCATTATTTTCCTGAACTCTTCCAATTTTTTGTCTGTATTTTCCATGAATTTGTCTATATTTTCCTCATTTTTGTCTGCTTTTGCTTCAACTCTTGGATAATTCTGAATATTAAAGATTTGAATTCCCTATCAGTTAGGTCTAGTGCCTTTTCTTCTACTGGAAGATCATCTGGTGTTTTATTTTGGATGCCTACTGGAACCATCCTGTCCTGTTTTTGTAAATATTTTGATACTGTCTGCTGTATTCTGGGCATTCAGTGGTTATTTTCCTCTTTTATTGATTGTAGGTTTGTTTGTTTCGTCCTGCTTTTTTGTTTTATTTGGTTATGTCTGAGCAGGCGGGCTGTGCGTTCTTTGTTGTTTTCTTGTCTATTGGCACAATACTTCTCACCTCCTTCTCCAATGGGCAGGACCAATCACTCAGGTATGGTACAGCAGGGCAAGTCCAGCTGAAGGGGTGTAGCTGGAATGGGTTGTTTGTGGCACATACCAGGGCTGACAGTGTGGACTGGGAATCAGTGCAGGGCAGGTGCCAGTAGGCTGTGCCTGTGCTGCTTGGGAGTGTGATGTTCAGTGCCTGGTGCAGGTAGGCAGGAAGGAGGGAGTGGATTGTGACGTGTGGAGCTAAGATGGGTATGAGAAAGAGGAGAGAGAGGAGAGAGGAACAGGAGCCAAAAACATACACACAAACAAAAAAGAGTGCTGAGGGAGCTTGGGATTAGAGTGGAGAGATGAGAGACTGAGAAATGGGGAAAACAAAAATGAAAAAAAGAAAGAAAAGAAAAAGCATAAAAGAAAAAAATGAATAAATCAAGAGACTGGAAATGAAAGACAAAAAGGGAATAAGAGAGAGTAGAAAACAAAACATTGCCTGAGGTACATACCTTACAGAACATTGCTGAATGTTCTCAGAACTCACTCCAACCATCCATTTTTCTGCTAAATGTATAACTAGATTTAAGTCCCAGCAAACCCAAAAAAGGTGAAGTACAAAGAAGGAGGTATGCTACACTCCAAAAGAACTTCTTTGCTTTTCTAACATGTACAAACAAAAACCTGGGGAATACGTGTGCTAATGGCTATTAAACGTGTGGGATAATGGTGCAAGGAGCATAAAGGTGGATCAGACTGAGTTTATTGATATGGACCCACTAAGTACAGATTCTTCATTCAGTGTTTCAGCTTGAGTGGTTAGGAAAGGATCTAATAGTTTATTGGATTGGTTCTCTGAAGCATGAATTACATGGTGGCTTACACCAAATCAAGCTGAAGTACCGGACCTGCCTTGGTATATTCTAGAAGAAGGTATCCAAGGGCTTAGGGAAATTTACATGTTAGAGTGGATTTCTCAGGTTAGATCCCCAGACTCACACATGGAGTGCTCAGAGGATACACTTTTACCATAACGATGAGGAACAAATTTGTGAAGACAGCCCAAGCAGCCTTGAAAGCTGCTGTGATCGCTGTTTTATGTAAGTCAAAATTGACAGTGGGAACTGCCCTAACTGAATTAAGACACCTAACTACAATGGGGCTGATTGGACCCCATGGTAGTAGGGGTCAAGTGGTGGTGCTCAATCAATAAAGACAAGGTGGGTGTGGTTACCGTAATGGACAGTGGTGTCAAAGCAGTAATCAGAATAGTCTGATTCATATGGACTTATGGTGTTGGCTACTTAGTCACGGTGTCCCTAGGAGTGAAATAGATGGGAAATCTACTAAATATTTATTTGTACAAGTGGAAGAATTCTACGTCAAGTTAACAGCAGTCTAACTCGAGTTGCCAAAATAGAAAGTCATGTCCCCTCAATCAATTCCCAGACTTGAGCCAGTTTATAGACCCACAACCCCTTGAAGGAAGGGGAGAATGGGTCCCCTTGTGGAAGGACCCCATTACACCGCCAAAAATTTATACTGTTAATCTTTCTCTCAGCCTTCCCCAAAGGGATTTATGGCCTTTTATTTTATGGCCTTTCATTGAAGAGAAGAAATAATCAAACTTTTTGGCAGTTACTGAATACTGGCTCTGAACTGACACTAATTCCTGGAGACCCAAAACATCACTGTGGCTCACCAGTCAGAGTGTGGGCATATGGAGGTCAGGTTATTACTGAAGTCTTAGCTCAAGTTCATCTCACATTGGGTCCAGTGTGTCCCTGAACCCATCCTGTAGTGATTGCCCCAGTTCCAGAATGCATAATTGGAATAGATATACTCAGCAACTGGCAGAACCCCCATATTGCAAACCTGACAAGAGGAGTAGAAGTGGTGGGAAAAGCCAAGTGGGAGCCACTAGAACTGTCTTTACCTAGGAAAATAGTAAACCAAAAGCAGTACCACATTCCTGGAGGGATTGCAGAGATTACAGCCACCATCAAGGACTTGAGGGATGCAGGGGTGGTGATTCCCACCACATCTCCATTCAAGTCGCCTATTTGGCCTGTGCGAAAACCAGATGGATATTGGAGAATGACAGTGGATTATTATAAACTTAGCCCGGTGGTGACTCCAATTGCAGCTGCTGTTCCAGTTATGAATTCATTGCTTGAGCAAATTAATACATCTCCTGGTACCTGATGGCATACTGGTTAAGAGCTACAGCTGCTAACCAAAATGTCAGCAGTTCAAATCCACTGGGTGCTCCTTGGAAACTCTATGGGGCAGTTCTACTCTGTCCTATAGGGTCGCTATGAGTCAGAATAGACTTGACATCAGTGGGTTTGGTTTTGGTATCTGGTATGCAGCTATTGATCTAGCCAATGCCTTTTTCTCAATTCCCATTTTGAAGGAACACCAGAAGCAGTTTGCCTTCAGCGGACAAGGCTAGCAATACATCTTCCCTGTCTTACCTCAGAGATATATCAATTCTTCAGCCCTATGTTATAATTCAGTTTGCAGGGATCTTGATCACCTTTCCTTTCCACAAGACATCATACAGGTCCATTATTTTGATGACATCATCCTAACTGGACCTAGTAAGGAAGAAATGTCAATGATTCTCAACTTATTGGTAAAACATTTGCATGCTAGCAGGTGGGAAATAAGTCCCACAAAAATTTAGGTTTATTTCACCTCAGTGAAATTTCTAAGAGTCCAGTGGTATGGGGCTTGTTGATATATTCCTTTTAACATGAAGAATAAGTTGTTACATCTGACCCTTCCTACAACTAAAAAAGGGGCACAGTCCCCTGAGAAGGACATCATGCTTGGTAAAGTAGAGGGTCAGTGAAAAAGAGGAAGATCCTCAATTAGATGGATTTACACAGTGGCTGCAACAATGAGCTCAAGCATATCAATGATTGTGAGGATGGCAGAGGACCGGGCAGTGTTTCGTTCTGTTGTACATAGGGTCACTATGAGTTGGAACTGATTTGACAGCACCTAATAATAACAAAAATAACAGTCCTTGGTAGGCCTCTTTGGATTTTGAAGGCAACATAGCCCTCATTTTGGTGTGCTACTCTGGCCTATTTATCAAGTGACTTGAAAAGCAGTTAGTTTTGAGTGGGTCCCAGAACAAGAGAAGGCTCTGCAACAGGTTCAGGCTGCCATGCAAGCCACTCTGCCACTTGGACCATATGATCTGGCTGAGCCAATTGTGCTTGAAGTGTCAGTGGCAGATAGAGATGCTGTTTGGAGTCTTTGGCAAGCCTCTATTGGTGAATCACTGTACAAGCCCTTAGGGTTTGGAGTAAAGCCCTGCCATCTTCTGTAGATAACTAATCTCCTTTTGAGAAACAGTTTTTGGCTTGTTACTGGGCCTTAGTAGAGACTGAACGCTTAATCATGGTCCACCAAGTTGCCATGCAGCTTATGCTGCCCATGATGAACTGGGTGTTGTCTGAACCATACAGTCATAAAGCCAGATGTGCACAGCAACATTAAATGGTAGTGGTGTATATGAGATTGGGCTTGAGCAGAAGTTAAAGGCACAAGTAAGTTGCATGAGGAAGTCGCCCAAATGCTCATAGTCTCCACTCCTGTCACATTACCTGCCCTCTCCCTTTTTACTCTATGGCTTTATGGGAAGTTTCTTAAGATCAACTGACTGAGGAAGAGGACTCGTGCCTAATTACAGATAGTTCTGCACTGTATGCAGGCACCACTCAAAAGCGGACAGCAGCAACACTACAGCTCCTTTCTGGGACCTCCCTGAAAGACAGTGGTGAAGAGAAATCCTCCCAATGGGCAGAACTTCAAGCAGTGCACCTGGTTGTTTACTTTTTTTTTTGGAAATAGAAATGGCCAGATGTGCGACTGTATACTGATTCATGGGCTGTGACCAATGGTTTGGCTGGATGGTTAGCGGATTGGAAGGAACATGATTGGAAAATTGGTAACAAGGATTTATGGGGAAGAAGTATGTGGATAGACCTCTCTGAACGGGCCAAAGGAGTGAAGATATTTGTGTCTCATGTGAATGCTCATCAAAGGTGACCTCAGCAGAGGAGAATTTTAATAATCAAGTCAATAGGCTGACACATTCTGTGGAAACCAGCCATCCTTTTTTTCCGGGCACTCCTGTCATTGCCCAATGGGCTCATGAAAATAGTGACCACGGTGGCAGGGATGGAGGTTATGCATGGGCTCAGCAACATGGACTTCCACTCACTAAGGCCAACTTGGCTACAGTCATGGCTGAGTGCCCAATCTGCCAGCAGCAGAGACCAACAATGAGTCCCTGATATGGCACCATTCCTTGAGGCAGTCAGTCAACAATCTGGTGGCAGATTGATTACACTGGACCACTTCCATCATGGTAAGAGTAGCGTTTCATTCTTACTGGAATAGACACTCTGGATTTGGATTTGCCTTCCCTGCACACAATACCTCTGCTAAAACTATCATCTGTGTACTCACAGAATGTCTTATCCACCATCATGGTATCCCACACAGCATTGCCTCAGATCAAGGGACTCACTTCACAGAAAATGAAGTGTGACAGTGCGCCCATGCCCATGGAATTCACTTGTCTTACCATGTTCCCCATCATCCTGAAGCAACTGGTTTGATAGAATGATGGGACAGCCTTCTAAAGACAGAATTACAGTGCCAGCTAGGTGGCAACACTTTGCAGGGCTGGGGCAATGTTCTCCAGGAAGCTGTATGTGTTCTAAACCAGCATCCAATATATGGTGCTGTTTCTTCTATAGCCAGGATTCATGGTTCCAGGAATCAAGGGGTGGAGATTTGAGTGGCACCACTCACTGTTACCCCTAGTGACCCACTTGCAAAATTTTTGCTTCTTCTCCTTGCGACCCTATGTTCTGCGGGTCTAGAGTCCTTAGTTCCAAAGGGAGGAATGCTCCCACCAGGAGACACAACATAGACTCCATTGAACTGGAAGTTAAGAATGCCACCCAGCGTTTTTGGGCTTCTCATGCCTCTGGATCAACAGGCAAAGAAAGGAGTTATCATATTGGCTGGTGTGATTTACCCTGAATACCAAGGGGAAATTGGATTGATGTTGCATAATAGAGGTAAAAAAGAGTATGTCTGGAATACAAGGGATCCCTTAGCGTTTCTTTTAGTACTAACATGCCCTGTGATTAAAGTCATTAAAAAACTACAGCAACCTGATTCCAATATGACTACTAACAGCCCAGGCCATTCAGCAATGAAGGTTTGGGTCACCCCACCGGGCAAAGAACCACGACCAGCTGAGGTGCTTGCTGAGGGTAAAGGGAATACAGAGTGGGTGGTGGAAGAAGGTAATTCTTAATACCAGTTACTACCACATGACCAGTTGTAGAAATGAGGACCGTAATTGTTATGAACTTTTCTTCCTTGTACGTGTGCATCAAATGTTCTTATTTTCTTCACTTATAAAATATAAGATTTAAACGGGGCTATTGTGTTTTTTGGAGCCCTGGTGGTGCAGTGGTTAAGAGCTCAGCTGCTAACCAAAAGGTAGGCAGTTTGAATCCACCAGCTGCTCCTTGGAAACCCTATGGTGGGTGCAGTTCTACTCTGTCCTGTAGGGTCACTATTCGTAGGAATCAACTCGAAGGCAGAGGGATTTTTATTTTATTTTATTTTTTAGTGGGTTTTTGGTTGTATGCATGTTAGTTGTGTCATGTTATGCACAAGTATGACTTTGTAATTGTCTTTATTTAGAGATTGCATATGGTTTATGGAAATGTGTACAGGTCCAAGTTGGTAAGGGGTGGATTATGATGATTAAAGTTAGGTGTCAAGCTGGCTGGGCCATGATTCTCAGTGGTTTGGCAGTTATGTAATGACATAAACTGGCAGTTAAGTAATGATGCAGTCTGGCAGTTATGTAATGATGTAGTATCCTCCATGACCGGATCTGATGTGATCAGCCAACTGTTAGGGGAGTTTCCTCAGGAGTGTGGCCTGCATCCAATATATATATGAACATTCTGGTAAAGCTCATTTGCTTGCTCTGGATCCTGCATCTGACTCGTCATCATCTGACCTCTGGTTCTTGGGACTTGAGCCAGTGGCCTGCCATATTGCCTACCGATCTTGTATTCATTGACCTCTGCAGCCTATGAGCCAGACGCCTGTGGTCTGATCTGCAGATCTTGGGTTCATTAGTCCCTGCAGCTACTTGAGTCAGGAGAAAACTTCGGCCTGATGCCTGATCCACGGACTTGGGACTTGCCAACCTCTACATTCTCATGAGCCATTTCCTTAAGATAAATCTTCCCCCCTCTATACGTGTATGCTTCACTGGTTTTGCTTCTCCAGAGAACCCAGTCTAAGACAATAGCCGATTGAGTACTTGTCCAAGATACTCCACTAAAAGCAGCTAAAAATGCAGGACAAAACATTTTAAAAGTCTATCACCATGAATGTCATTTTGCTTGGCTGGGAAGTGAGGAGGACTCAGACCTAGAACTGAGAAAAGACGGACCCAGAGGGGAAAGTGGACACAAGGCTGGCTTCTGCTTTGGAGGTCACCACCGCTCCATATCTGAAACAAGCTGAATTTATTGTTCACTAAGCAAGGGAGAGCTGTAAACGTGAGACTCAGAATCTGTGGACAAAGCAAACTGCTGACACTGCATAGAGTTTAGGAAGCTTGAAGCTCAGGGGTGGGAAGACTCTCAGAAATGGGAGGTTTTTGGTTGTTCTTTAGCTATGGGAGCGTAGTTACTGGAGTGTGGTTGTTGTTGATTGGTTTGCTGAAATGACTCGTCACTTACTAATGGGGATAAATTTAAAGCCAGCTCTCTTGTTTACTTGTTGCTATGGCCAAAGAAAGGACCCCTGATAGTGCTTTGGTTAAGTGATCACCTGCTAACTGAAAGGTTGACAGTTCAAATCCACCTAGTGGCTCTGCAGGAGAAAGACCTGGCTATCTGCTCCTGTAAAGACTATTGTTGTTAGGTGTAGTTGGTTCCGATTCATAATGACCCTATGTACCACAGAACAAAACACTGCCCGGTCCTGTGCCACGCTCACAGTCATTGTTATGCTTGAGCCCATTGTTGTAGCCACTGTGTCAATCCATCTTGTTGAGGGTCTTCCTCTTTTCTGCTGACCCTGTACTTTATCAAGCATGATGTCCTTCTCCAGGGACTAACCCCTCCTGACAACACCCCCAAAGTAGGTGAGACGTTGTCTCACCACCCTTGTTTCTAAGGAGCATTCTGGCTGTACTTCTTCCAAGACAGATTTGTTCATTCTTTTGGCAGTCCATGATATATTCAATATTCTTCGCCAGCATCACAATCCAAAGGTGTCAGTTCTTCTTTGGTCTTCCTTATTCATTGTCCAGTTTTCACATGCATATGATGTGATTGAAAATACCATGGCTTGGGTCAGGCACACCTTAGTCTTTAAGGTGACATCTTTGCTTTTGAACACTTTAAAGAGGTCTTTTACAGCAGATTTTCCCAGTGCAATGCGTCATTCAGTTTCTTGACTGCTGCTTTCATGGGCATTGATTGTGGATCCAGGTAAAATGAAATCCTTGATAACTTCAATCTTTTCTCCATTTAACATGATATTGCTTACTGGTCCAGTTGTGAGGATTTTTGTTTTCTTTATGTTGAGATGTAATCCATACTGAAGGCAATGTCTTTGATCTTCATCAGTAAGTGCTTCAAGTCCTCTTCACTTTCAGCAAGCAAGGCTGTGTCATCTGCATAATATAGTCCAGCTTCTCCGATTATTTGCTCAGCATACAGATTGAATAGTTATGGTGAAAGGATCCAACTCTGATGCACACCTTTCCTGACTTTAAACCATGCAGTATTCCCTTGTTATGTCCAAACAACTGCCTCTTGATCTAGTACAGATTCCTCATGAGCACAATTAAGTATTCTGGAATTCCTGTTCTTCTCAATGTTATCCATAATTTGTTATGATCCACACAGTCAATGCCTTTGTATAGTGGATAAAACACAAGTAACACCTTTCTGGTATTCTCTGCTTTCGGCCAGGATCCATCTGACATCAGCAATGATATCACTGGTTCCACGTCCTCTTCTGAATCCGGCTTGAATTTCTGGCAGCTCCCTGTCGATATACTGCTGCAGCCGCTTTTAAATGATCTTCAGCAAAATTTTATTTGCGTGTGATATTAACGATATTGTTTGATACCCATAAAGATTGCAGTCTAGAAAACCCTACGGGGTAGTTATACTCTGTCACGTAGGGTTGTGGTAAGTCAGAACTGACTCGACAACAATAACAACAACGTGGCAAAAGAACAGTCTGTTTCTTCTTTTTGATTTTGAAGAATTGGAACTTTTTATTCTCACAGGTAAACTTTCGCATCTCTTTTTCCTACCTTTAGGGATAGGAGACAGATGACAAAGTCAAAAGCCAAGTTCAAGAGTCTAAGGGAAGACCACCTCCATCAATCCAGGACTACAAAGAGGTACACTTCAATGTCAGGGCAAACTGGATAATCCACCCCCCCTCCAGGGATGCAACAACGCCACTGGTCTCAAGCCTTGGTGCTGAGGAGAGGAGGAATAGTATTCTTGAAGAATTAATGATCATAAGCTCACCCATGTGTGTATATGCAACCTGAATCCATGTTCTCTCAATTACTCCGAAAGCCTGAATAATGGATTTTAGTTTAAAGTATTGGACATGCAGCAGCCCAGTCATCTGACAGAAACAAATGCAGATCTGCACTGGAGGAACCTGCCTTTGTTTTAGGCCTCAGAAAATTTCAACAAAAAAATTCCATAGCAAATTAGCAGTTCAGAGTTAAATCACTAAATACACAAGGAAACAAGGGGCCACGTGTGAAGGCCAACAGAAACAACAGGTAGTAGAATCAGATAAGCAAAACAAGTTCATAGATTGGAACTATGGGAGTCCCTGGGTGGTGCAAATGGATGCTAACCAAAAGGTTGGCGGTTTGAGACCACCCAGAGGCATGTTGGAAGAAAAGTCTGGCAATCTACTTTCAAAAAATCAGCCATCAAAAACCTTACAGAGCATAGTTCTACTCTGACACACATTGGGTCACCGTAAGTTGGAGTCGACTCGACAGTAACTGGTTTATTGGCGCTATCAGACCTAGTATGTTTTGCATAAAAAAATACAAGAGGCTTGAATACTTAAAAACAAAACAAAAAATAAGCATATTTGAAAAAGAGGCAAATCTAACTTCTGGTGGGGGGCATGATACTTGAAATTAAAAACTTAAAAGATGGTCTAACAACAGTTCAGATACAGCTAAAAAGGAATTAGTGAATGGAAAGATAAAGCAAAAGAAATTAGGAAAATTGCATTGATCTAAAGAATTGGAAAACATGAAAAAGGCAATAAAAAACATGGAGAGTAGAATGAGAACATATAAGACAGTGCTAATTGGAGTTCCAGAAAGTGACGAGAGATAGAATGGAGGGCAGGGATAATATTTGAAGAGGATTACGACTGGAATACTTTCCAGATCTGATGAAACATATCAACTGACAAATTTAAGAAGCCTATTGAATCTTGGGAAAGATAAAGGAATCCACACCTAGTCCCATCAGAGTGAAAATGCAGAACATGGAAGATCAAAAGATTTTAAAGAGTCAGAGAGAAGATGTAGATTACCTTCAAAGATAATTAGACCAAGAGCTTACTTTGTGAAAGCAACAATAGAAGCTAGAAAATAGAGAAACTATATATTCAAAATGCTGATAAAAAATGATTGTCAACCTAGAATCCCTTATCCAGTGAAAAGGGGCAAAATAAGGACAGAGTCCCTGAGTGGCACTAACGGTTAAGTGCTTGACTACTAACCAAAAGGTTGGCCGTTCGAACCCACCCAGAGACACCGCAGAAGAAAGGCCTGGTGATCTGCTTCCAAAAGGTCACAGCCTTGAAAAACCCATATAGCACAGTTATGCTTTGCAGCGCGTGGGGTTTCATGAGTTGGAATCAACTTGACGGCAACTGTTATGGGCAAATAAACATTGAGAAAGTGTACGACAAACAAACTCTCACGCAAGGAAATGTTAAAGGATATATTTGAAGCAGAAAGTAACCCCAGGTGGGAGAGCTGGGATATAAGAAGGAAAGAAAAACAAGAAAATCGTTACCTATGTGGATAAATCCAAACAAATATTGACTGTAAAAATGTCATGTGGGCCTTAAAGACGATAGAGTAAAAATACAAGGTAATAAATAATAGCCTTAAATTTAGGAGGAGAAAGATTGGAGTGAAAAGTTTCCATAAAGCCCTTGTGATGAGAAAGGTAACGATACTAATTTACTTTAGGTTTTGATAAGCTAAGCGACTGCTAAAGGAATATAGGTACATTCTAAACCTATAGAGAGAAAAGCGAAATTAAAAAAAAACCATCAATCTAAAAGAAGGCAAGAAAGGGAAGAAAAAGAAGCATAGAAAAATCTCAAAATACATAAAGCAAATCGACCATCAGAGAGCGAGAGTTTTACAAACAGCTTTATGGAGGTATAATTTGCATACCAAAAATCAATGCGTTTTTGTAAATGACATCATTATGTGACCATCAGCACAATCCAGTTCTCTTGGGTCCATCTGCAGTCAGTCCTTGCTCCCATCTCCAGCCCTAGACAACTGCTGATCCATTTCTGTCTTACAGTTTTACTTTTTCTAAAAGTTGTATGATTCCTTCCATGTATATTAAATTTCTGGAAAAGGTCAAACTGCAGAGACACAAGCAGATCAGCAGTTTTCTGTCTTTTTCATCCTAGCTATTCTAGTGGGTGTCTGGTGGCACAAGGGTTAAGTACTCAGTTGCTAACTGAGATGGGTGATTTGAATCCACCAGCTGCTCCTCAGCAGAAAAGACCTGGTGATTTGCTCCCATAAAGATTGTCGTTGTTACGAGCCATTGGGTTGGTTCTGACTCATAACAACCCTGTGCCCAGTCCTGCACCATCCTCACAATTGTTGCTATGTTTGAGCCCATTGTTGCAGCCACTGTGTCAATCCTTCTCATTGAAGGTCTCCCTCTCTTTTGCTGACCCTCTGCTTTACCAAGCATGATGTCCTTCTACAGGGGCTGATCCCCCCTGATAACATGTCTAAAGTTTGTGGGACGAAGTCTCACCATCCTTGCTTCTAAGGAGCTTTCTGGCTGTGCTTCTTCCAAGACAGATTTGTTTGTTCTTCTGGAAGACCACAGTATATTCAATATTCTTCACCAACACCATAATTCAAAGGCATCAATTCTTCAGTCTTCCTTATTCATTGTCCAGCTTTCACATGCATATGAGGTGATTCAAAATACCATGGCTTGGGTCAGGCACACCTTAGTCCTTGTTATGGATTAAATTGTGTCCCCAAAATTATGTGTCAACTTGGCTAGTCCATGATTCCCAGTATTGTGTGATTGTCCTCCATTTTGTAATATGATGTAATTATCCTATGTGTTGTAAATTCTAACCTCTATGATTAGAGGTTAATGAGGTAGGATTAGAGGCAGTTATGTTAATGAGGGAGGACACAATCTACAGTGTTAGATTGTATCTTGGGTCAATCTTTTTTGGGATATAAAAGAGAGAAGCGAGTAGAAATGAGAGGGACTTCATACTACCAAGAAAGAAGAGCCGAGAGCAGAGCACATCCTTTGGACCCAAGGTCCCTGCACTGAGAAGCTCCTAGATCGGGGAAGGTTGATTACAAGGACCTTTTCCCCAGAACTGACGGAGAGAGAAAGCCTTCTCCTGGAGCTGGCACCCTGAATTTGGACTTCTAGCCGCCTAAACTGTGAGAGAATAAATTTCAGTTTGTTAAAACCATCCATTTGTGGTATTTCTGTTACAGCAGCACTAGATAACTAAGAGTCCTCAAAGTAACATCTTTATTTTTTAACACTTTAAAGAGATTTTTTGCAGCAGATTTGCCCAGTGCAATGCATCATTCAATTTCTTGACTGCTGCTTCCATGGGCATTGATTGTGGATCCAAGTAAAACGAAATCCTTGACCACTTCAATCTTTTCTCCATGTATCATGATGTTGTTATTGGTCCAGCAGTGAGGATTTTTTTTTTTTTTTACACTGAGGTGTAATCCATGCTGAAGACTGTAGTCTTTGATCTTCATCAGTAAGTGCTTCAAGTCCTCTTCGATTTCAGCAAGCTAGGTTGCGTCTTCTGCATGTCACAGGTTGTTAATGATGTCAATCTTGATGCCCGTTCTTCTTCATATAGTCCAGCTTCTTGGATTATTTGCTCAGGGTACAAATTGAATAAGTATGGTGAAAGGATACAACCCCGATGCACGCCTTTCCTGATTTTAAACCACGCAGTCTCCCCTTGTTCTGTTTGAACAATGGCCTCTTAGTCTGCACAGGTTCCTCATGAGCACGATTAAGGGTTCTGGGTTCCCATTCTTCGCAATGTTATCCATAATTTGTTATGATCCACACAGTCGAATGCCTCTGCATAGTCAATAAAACATATCTCTCTGATATTCTCTCCTTCCGGCCAAGATCCATATGACATCAGCTGAGGCCCTGGCTTCCTGCTGTTCCAGCTCAGGCACTGGGGGACAGATGGAAACCCCCAGGAAAGAACTGGAGTCATAAAGGCGTGGTCACAGACGCTGAGGGTGAGGGTCAGCAGCTGTCCTATGAGTGGAAGTTCGGCACCTCAACCCTGAGGCCGGCGCACGCCTGCCTCCTAAGCCTTGGCCCCTTCTCGGTTTGCCCCTCCTAAGCCCTGGCCCCTTCTCGGTTTGCCTTGCTGAGCAGACTCCTGCCCTGGAGACAGTAAGAGGAACCTCCAGTGTGGGGCCCCTTCCCCTCCACCTGGGGCCGCAGTGACTGTGAGCACCAGACAGATGCACGCCGGGCCAAGCTGGTCTCCTCCTGGGACAAATGCCAGTGTAAGGAAGGTCTGGAAGAAGACACCATTCTCTCTGTCGGGCAGCGAGGCTTTCTCCTTGCTCTTTGGGAAAGTTCCGTGCCCAGCCAGACAGTTAGACACAGAGATATGGCATGTGGAGCGGTCCCAGAGAGGCCCCGAGAGCTGGGCATCTGCGGGCCACATGGTGCAGTCCACTTTGCTTTTCAAGTTTCAGCCTCCAACTTGCCTCTTCCAGGCAGGCTCCCATGCTTGCCTCCTTAACCATAACTCCTAAACACTTGGTTTGGAGCCAAGTTCATTTCCCTGGTAAGTGGAGACTTTTGGTGTCTTAACTGGGGTGATGGTCCCTGTAGGTGAGGGCACCTCTGCTACACTCTGGAGATGCCCTTGATGGATAATGACAGAAATAATGACCGTTTTTAATGTGCCTTTTTTTTTTTTTTTTCTGAAACAGAATTTATTGAACAAAACAACCTTTCTTTTGGAGCTCCTGGCCTTTTTTGGGGACATTTTATTGTGTTCTACGTGAAAGTTTACACAGCAAATTAGTTTCCCATTCACCAATTCATACACCAATTGTTCCATGACACTGCTTGCTACCCCCGCAGTGTGTCAGCACCCTCCCCATTTCCACCCCGTCTCTGTCATTTCCATCCCCCCATTTTCCCTGCCCTCCTACTTCTCCTTGGAAGATGTACAACCAGAATGTGCCTTAGAAGCAAGGATGGCGAGACTACGTCTCACATACTTTGGATGTGTTTTCAGGAGGGATCAGTCCCTGGAGAAAGACATCATGCTTGGTAAAGCAGAGGGTCAGCGAAAAAGAGGAAGACCCTCAATGAGATGGACTGACACAGTGGCTGCAACGGTGGGCTCAAGCATAACAACGGTTGTTAGGATGGCTCAGGGCTGGGCAGTGTTTCGTTCTGTTGTACTTGGGGTCGCTATGAGTTGAAACTGACTTGATGGCGCTTAGCAAACAAATCAAACAAAATCTTGCCTTCAGCTCATGGCCTTTTAAACAATATTGCATGTAACTCAATGCTTAGAAAAATCCAACCAATGTCCCCAGGTGTCCAGGCTTAGTCGTAGCTAGTCAGAAACACAGAAGAGTCTGGGGGCTGGGCAGCATTTTCTCACTGTTGCCCCTGGGGTTACATTTCAGTAGGAGACATATCAGCCTCAGGTAACCAGTAAGTAGTTGCTGTCGAGTCAACTCTGGCTCTTGGCGACCCTGAGTGTGTCAGAGTAGAACTGTGCTCCATAGAGTTTTCAATGGCTGATTTTTTTGGAAGCAGATCACCAGGCCTTTCTTCTGATGCTCCTCTGGGTGGACTCGAACCTCTAACACTTCAGTTGGCAGTGGAGCACGTCAGATTGCACTTTCCACACATGGTCACAACAATATAGTCCCACATGCTGTTTTCGAACTTTGCCATAGAGATGGAGTCTATGTCCCCTCCCCTGAAGCTGGCCAATTAAAGTGGCATTTAAAATGCTGTACCAAGAGTTTGCTCTGCAATGCTCCCATGTAGTCCTGACGATGTCTGTGTGAAGTCAGCAAGGTTACCAGTGGGGGAACGGAGGCCGAGAGGCTGCAGGCAGCGTGCCTCAGGTCAAGGTGGGTCTCTGAGCTCTCACCCAGCCCCATCTCCACCTCCACACGTGGCCCCTGCTCCTCCTCTGCTTTCTGTCTCTGCCACTTTCCCAGGCGTCCCTATCTAGCCAGCTTCTGAAGTGACTGGCCCACACAGGCCCAAGAGGCTGGCCGGGCAGGGCTGCTGTTCCCTTTCTAAAGGTGAGGAAGCTGGGTGCAGAGAAGGGGAGAGAGGGGCCCGAGGTTACCCGGCCCCCAGAGGGGTGGCCGGGACCAGCAGCCAGGTCCCTGGATGGCACGTGTCCCCTGCTGCCCCCTTCCAGGTCCTGCACTAGCTGTGTGAACTAGCTTTGCACCAGGACTTCCTGCAGACTTGGCAGCGCGGGGCCCCACACCCTCTGGAAGCAGGCTCCCTGCCCTCCCCCCGGGCCTCTTCATCTGGTTTCCCCAGCCAGGACCC
This sequence comes from Dugong dugon, assembly GCA_030035585.1. NCBI lineage: Eukaryota > Metazoa > Chordata > Mammalia > Sirenia > Dugongidae > Dugong > Dugong dugon. Next base: position 4,408,979 of record CM057471.1, on the reverse strand, counting down.
TGAGCCGCTGAGAGCCAGCACGCGCCCCTAACTACAATCCCAGCCCCAGAGCAGGAGCTCAGCGGAGTGGATGGGGAGCTGTGAAGCCTGTTTAAAAGGGGCAATAAAAGTTTTGGGTTTCATATCCTCTTACTGCAGAAGAGAATAACAGACAGGAAATTTCAGTAGCAGACATGACAAAGGTCGCAGCACGCAGTCTGCCCTCAGACAAAAACACCTCCGCTATGCAAACAGAGGCCTCTGGCGGGAGCCCAGGCGCTCCCCCATGCCAGCCTCGCCCAGCGCCAGGGGAGACGCAGGCAGCCCTACAATAAACTGTTTTGTCTACATTGTCGTAAATGTTTATAAAACTTCCCCGCGTTTGTGCCGCTTGAGGTATGCCGCGCCCTCCCAGAGCTGGGCCTTGAGTCGGGGCGTGCGTGTGTGCGTGTGTGCGTGTGTGCCGGAGGAGGGATGTGTCTGGGCACCGGCGGTGGGTGTAGGCAAGACAGCTGAGCCAGGCACGGCTGGACCTGGACCCTGGGTGGACAGGGTCCTGGCCGCTCTGCTCCCTGCTCCTCACACAGCCTGGACCCAGGCCCAGGCCCGGGACAGCTCTCATTAGTCTGTACCCCCCCCACCCAGGTTCTGGAAACATCCAGTTTAGGGGAGAAAGACACCATCTTACCCCTCCACGTCCTGGGCGTGGCTACCCCCTGCCTGTGTCACTTGCTTTAACCCAGGATCTTCCAAACCTCCATGTCCACGGAAGTGCCCCGACCCTTTATTTTCTTACACCGTGCCCTGCCCCATAAAACACAGGACGCCGTGTGAGATTTGCGTCTCAGGTACACTAGGAATCATTTTTTTGTATACACGTGTCTCACGTACGCAAGTCTCAAATATCACACCCGACACATGTACACCGACTAGTGATTCACCGTTTCTTAAATTGAAATTAGTTAAAATGAAACAAAATGTAGACATTCGGTGGTCCTGGCCACCTTTCTGGTGCTCAGTGGTGCTTGGGAGGAGGGCTGATGTGCTGGACAGCCGGGCGTCTCCCTGGTGAAGCAAGTTCTGCCGGATGGCACGTGCTGGAGCATCGAGTATCGTCTAGAAGGCCTTTCCCGAGGCTGCTCTAGGGCAATCTCAGGATTCTGGTTCTCTAGTACTCGTCAGCCCTGGTGGCAAAGTGGTTAAAGTGATTGACTGCTAACCAAAAGACGGGTGGTTCAAAACTACCAGTGGTTCCACGGGAGAAAGATGGATGTGGTGGTCTGCTTCCCTAAAGATTTACAGCCTTGGAAAGCCTGCGGGGTCACTATGACTTGGAATCGACTCGACAGCAGTGGGTTTTTGCCGCGGTGTTTGCCCCTCAGGGTGGGGGCAGTCTCTTCTTGTTAGTTCTGAGGCGCAGGGGTCCATAAGGGTTGGTGAGGAAGCAGGGTGCCTTCCCCTCCTGCCCCTGGTCAGAGCCCCCAAGAAGCCAGAGGGGGCCTTCTTGCCAAGGTGGCCAGAGGAAGACACCGCATGGACACAGGCAAGATCAGCTCAGTGGCAGCGTCCGGGTGGGGAAGGCAAGCCTTCTGGCCTCCTGGCCCTCAGTGTCCTCATCTGCAAAGTGGGCTCAGGACCAATGCCTGAGCCCTTGAGGGGTCTCCTCCACGGGGCCCCCCTGCCAGAAGGGGCGCGGCTGGGCCTGGAGCCCGGGAGGCCGTGCGCGCGGGCCTGTGGTGGCTGGGCTGAGGGCTGGAGTGCTCCTCCTAATTGTCCATGACTTACAGACTTGGCGAGGCTCCCAGACAGCCTTCATAAATCAGCTCGGCCGAGGCAAACAGCCGTGAGCATGGCCCTTACGAGCTCTGCAGGCCTCTCGCCTCCTCCGCTCGGCAGTGTCCGGGCCTCCAATTTTCCATGTGGTGCTGCGGATCTGGGAGGCGCTTGGCTCAGCCGGCGAGGGGGTGGGAGGGCTAGGGCCAGGTGGCACTGGCAGGTTCCTGCTTCTGGAGGGACGTCCCCCAAGGGTCCCCCTTTACCTATGGCCTGGTGGGGAGATGGGGAGCCTGGGCCCAGGAGGAAGGGGCTTTTTCCAGGAGAACCCGTCTCTTCACGTACCCCTCAACTGGCCCAGATACGAATAGAGGCTGCACCATGGCCTCCCCACGCCAGGCATCAGAAGAAGTTGGGGGGGTCCCTCGTGACCTCAGCCCTGGAAGGGGGCACTCACTGCCCTCTGCCTGGTGGACGGCTGCTGGGCCCCAGACTGTGGTGCCTCAGCTTCCTCATCTGAAAAACGGGACTGTGACACTGTCCCCTCACCCCGGGCTTGGTCAGGACCCCGAGAGACCAGGAATGGGGGTTCGATCACCCAGCAGGGCTGGCATCGGGCGGCTGTCGAGCTACCAGCTCAGTAAAGGGCTGAGCCCAGCAGGGTGCCGTGGGGTCCTCTGTGCCTGCCCACCTGGGCTGGGAGGGTGGGGGGCAGGGTAGGGCAGCCAGAGCCTGAGATGGGGGGTGGGGAGATTCTGGGACAGTGCTGATGCAGGAGCCCCCGGTGGGATGGGGCAGCGGGATGGGACCGGCAAGCCTGACAGAGGCTTCTGAGGGCCAGGGTGCAGGGAGGGTGAAGAGACCCTACCTCTGTCCCCAGCCCTGGTGCGGGAGCCAGCTCTGAGGCCCCTGAGGGGTGCAAGGGGTGACTTTAGGATAAATGGCACGCTGTCCCCAGCCGTGGCCTGTCTGGAAACATAAACAGACCAGACAGGTATAGGTAACTTCCTGCCTAGCAGATGCTGCGGATCATTCGGAAAGCTGGGGTGGGAGGTGCCGGGGGGTGGGGGTGGGGGAAGAGCTCAGGTTTGTGAGGTGATGTCTGGGATGCCTGCTCCCGCCACCCCCCGGGGCCCGAGGCAGACAAACCCAGAGATGGGCAGCGGATGACCTCCCCCGCAGCTGCAGTGGGGCCAGCTGAGGCATCCTCTCTGCTCTGCCCAGCCTCTGCTCCAGGCAGCTCCTCCCTGAGCCCCCTCCCACTGCTGGGGAGCTGGAACAGTGTGGGCCCCCTGGCTCCTTCCTCAGGGCTGTGCTGGGGGGCTGGGGCAGTGTGGGTCCAGGGCCTTCCTCCTCAGGGCTGTGCTGGGGGGCAGCTCTTCCCTGAGCCTCCTCCCACTGCTGGGGAGCCGGGACAGTGTCAGCCCGCTGGCTCCCTCCTCACGGCTGTGCTTCAAGCCGGCAGGCCCAGCTCTGCCTGACCCGCTCTGGGACTGCACCAACCCATTACCCTCCCTAGCCCCAGTCCCGTCTCCAGTGGGAAACAACAGTGCTTTGCTCCCAGACTTGTTCTAAGGATCCAGGTGTCAGGCAGGTAGAAAGGTCAGGCAGGGAGGCACTTGTTATTGTCACCAAGACGCTGGGCTCAGAAGCTGGTGGGCGGGCTGGCAGCCTGGACCAGAGGCAGAGCTGGGCCCTTTTCCTAAATGGGCACATTCAGAGACAAGGACGTGAGGTGGATTGATGTCAGTCTCCCAGAGAAAACAGATGACGTGGGGAACCCAGGACTGGGGTGGCAGGCAGGGCCCTTCGTGGGTCCATGGGCCTGGGACTTCTGGGCAGCCAGCCCGTAGTGGGTGAAGAGGGAGGGGGTGGGGGGACCGACGTTTGCTCCAGCATCCTGCAGACACACCTGCCAGTCTCGGGGGTCCGGGGGGATGGGGGGGAGCACCTTTCTCTCCTGAGTGCAGCCTGGCACCCAGTGAAATCTCAGCAGGCAGGCTACCAGCATGTGTGGGGCAGAGCGTGGGTGTGAGGCAGGTCCTTGGGGGCTGTCCAGGTGGGGAAAGGCAGAGGAAGCCGCTGTCTGGGGATCGAACCATGCATGGCGGGGGCAGGGTGGGGGCAGCGTTAGACACAGGCACAGCAGAGTGTGGAGCAGTCCAGCTTGGCGGGGGTCCCGGTGCTCCCAGCCTTCTTGTTGATCTTGGGCAGCAGCAGGACGAAGGACATGGCCAGGGTGCAGTGGTAGAAGCTGTGGACGTAGGTGTAATCCCATCCCTGTGGGGCGTCGGGGGGTCGGTCTGCTGCCTCCTCTCCTCTCCAAGGCCCACCCCAGCCTCCCACTTCACTGGTGCCTCTGTGCCATAGCCTCTGAGCTGGGCCCACCTGGCACCCAACCAGCTGTGCAGGTTAGAGGCTACCTTATGGCCTCTCCCAGGACCTCCTGCTCCAGCCCAGCCCCTCCTCCAGCCGTGGTCAGTGGTCAGTGGGCCCAGGCAGCTAAGGAGAGAGGCTGGGGCTCTCTCCCCTCCCACTTCCCACCCTCTCTCTCTTCCTCCTTTCTCCCCCTTTCCTCCCTTCCTCCTCCTCCCTCCTTCTCTCCCTCCCCTGCTCCCTCCCCTCTCTCCCTCCCTCCTTCCCACCACTTACCTTCCCTCTCCCTCCCTCCCTTTTTTCTCCTCCCTCCCCCTCCCTCCCTCCTTTCCCTTCTCTCTCCCCCCTTTCCTCTTCCTCCTTCCCTCCCTCCCTTTCTCTCTCTCCCTCCCCCTTCCCTCCTTCCCTCCCTCCTGTCCTTCCCTCTTCCCTTACTTTCTTCCCGCCTTCATCTTTCTCCCGGGTAAACAATCATTGGGAGTCTCCAAAGTGCCAGCTCTGGCTGGTGGCACCTTCCTACTGGTGAGGTGCCTCACTTCAAGTTCTCCAAAGGCAGGGCTGCATCACTGGCATCTCTGTGACACCTCCCCACCCCCGGTGGTGTTGGCGAGGGAAGACAGACAATCTATTGATTGGAAGGAACCCCAACAGCCTCCTGGGGTGCAAGATGGTGAATAGGGGGGTGATACGTGACTGGGGACCAGGCCACCCATCACGGCCTGTTCCCCTGGGGCTCTTACCTCGAAGAAGAAGCGCAGCATCAGGGCCAGGGCCCCAAAGCAGAGGCCGGGGCCTATCTGCTGGGTGTAGACAGTCTTATCTGGGTACAGACCCTTCTTCTCCTTCATCTTCTGCAGCTGTGGAGAGCAGACAGGAGGCTCGCTCAGGTTCCAGGTTCCAGGGCGGCCCTCCCTGCATAGCCCCTTTCCTGCATGAGGCCCCTCCCCGACACAGCTCTTCTCCTGCTTGCAGCCCCTCCCCTGCACAGCCCCTTCCCTGCAAAGACCCTTCCCTGAACAGCCCCTCCCTGGCATAGCCCCTTCCCTGCATAGCCCCTCTCCTGCACAGACCCTTCCCTGCACGAGGCCCCTCCACTACACAGCTCTTCCCCTGCATGCAGCCCCTCTCCTGCACATCCCCTCCACTGCATGCAGCCCCTTCCCAGTGTGGCTCCTCTCCTGCACCGTCCAGGCAGGCAAGGAGACTCCGAGAGGACCAGCTGCCTGGTCACATAGCACATGCAGGCTGAGTTGAACCTAGGCCCTCTGCTGCAAGACCAGTAAGAACCCAGCCCGGAGGCCACCCCTCCCTCGACCTGGCTGGAGACCCCTTGGGCTAATTTGCCCCCTGGAGGACCACCTGCTCCCCCCCTGCCTCTCTGGGGTATGACAGGCTGCTCCTTGCATGGTTTCCGTCTCCCAGGCGGAGGGGAGCCCCCAGAGGAACTAGATCTACATGCGTTCACAGTGGGAGGGTATTAGGGCCAGCTGGGACCTGCTAGCCCAATGTGACCCATGGGGCAGTATGGATGGTGGTCCGTAATGGCATCCAGGCACACATCATTTGCTTTAATAGTCAATGGACTTCTTTAGTATTTATTAGAGTAACCAGCACATTAAACCCAGGATCTCGGATACAGATGCTTAGAGTAAAGTGCAAGCAGGTATTTACGTTTCAAAAGATGGTGACATACAGAGAAACGACAGGTGGGTGCAGCCTCACACTCCTTCAGCGCAAGCCCGTGGGGTCAGATGTGTGTCAGGACGCAGCGTGGGTGGGACTTCAGGGGGGTAACGCTGCATAACCAGTAGGTCCTTCAGTGCCCAGTGGTTCCTGCAGCAGCCCCATCCTTGCCACCAGCAGACCCACTGGGCCGAGCAAATAAAGACCGTAAGCAGCTTCACGCTGGGTCAAGTTTTGCCACCAAATGAATTATGAAATGACACTGGTTTCCAGTTTTCTGGAATTTGCCGTTGCCGATGAGGACTCGAGGGCCTGCCGTTGTGCAGGTAGTGTGAGCGTGCAGCCAGAAAGTGTGACGTGGGTCTGGGTGGCCTCAGCCTGGGAAGTCCTTGTTCAGCCAATCCTGAAGCTTTGGTGGTAGCACCGGGGCCCTAGGAAAGGAGGCACCTGCCCAAGGTCACACACACCTGCTCAAGGTCACACATGCCTGTCCGAGGTCACATGTGCTTACCGAAGGTCACACACACCTGCCCAAGATCACATGGTGGGCCCGCCCCCCATCACCCTAGCTCTCTTCACTTCCTGTCCCTGAGGGTTGTTGTTTCTGAAGCTCTCACAAGAAGGGACGAGCCTCTCTGGGAGAACGTCTACCCTCATTCCAGGAAACAACTGCCCTTGAAAATCCAAAATAAACTCCACTTTAAATGGTCTAGAAAACACAATTGGAGCCCTGGGCACGGGGAGGTGGCCTAGCTCCTCCCGGCTGGATCCCTGGATCCTTAGCCTGTGGGCCGGGGAACCCTCTGCAACTCACAGAACACTAATGGGCAAGTTCTCTTCTCGCTAATTAACATCCAGCCTCAGATCCAGACCTGCCAGGACCAGCAGGAAGACCAGCCCTGCAGGGCAGAGCAAGAAGCCTTGAGCCTATTTCCGGCTGGGAGGGGAGCCAGACGTCAGAGCCCAGGCTGGGAATGGGGTGATCTGAGAACCCTCTGGACTGTATGCATTCCAGTGTGCTAATTAACGTGGCCTTTGTGGGGTCAGGACAAGTCAGACCCCAACAAATGTTCTCCCCCTCGCAAGGCGGCTTCGCGCATCTCCTGGCTTGGCCCAGCATCATAGCTCTGATTCCCTAAGTTGGAGTGAGAAGGGAGAGTCTTTCTCCTCTTTTGGCTGGAAAAGTCAAGCCCCAACCGGCCGCTGTTCTGCGGTGACCTTTGTAGGTGGCCCATCTTTCTGGGCCTTTACTTCTGCATGAGCCAGCTGCCAGACTAAATCCTACTCCCTCTTTGGGAGAGAGGGGGGTTTTGAAAGGTCATCACCAGAACTTTATTTTCCCTCTTGCATCGTAAAATGGGTTCCTGGACACCTTCTGAAAGACCTGTCCAGCCTGGGCCCCTCTTCTCTGAGCTCTGCTCCCCTGCAGCCCAGGAGGACGGCTGCAGCTTACCTTACTTATGCCTTGAGGTTCTGCCCTCCTGGCTAAGGCTCATGACCCCGAGTCGGGCTGGGGCTGCAGCTGGGCCAAACCCCAGCTTCTCCTAGCTTTTGGGGTTGGGACCCTGAGGTTCCTGGCTGTGCTCCAAGGTGGGTAGAATGCGGGGGATGTCAGTCAGCCTGGGACCTGGAGGGTGGGGTCCAGCCTCAGGCAGGCTGGCTCTATAGGTCTGCATCTGGTTCCCTTCCAGGCTTGCTCGCTCTCTGCTCCTGGACCACTCGTTAGCTTGGACTAGTGTGAGTGGGTCTCTGGCCCTTGCAGCCGGGAGGGCCTTGGTACCACGGTGGGTGCTGTGTGGACTGGAGACCAAAGGCCTCATCAGGTGCTCAGCAAGGAGGTCCTTAGTGTTGGAAACTGCAGCTCAAGCTGCTTCAGTGCCCAGGAGCAGTTTCATCTTCCTGTTGACTTCACACCATACCCTCCCCCTTAACTTAGAACTGAGCTCAAGGCTCACCCCCTTCAGGAAGCCTTCCCAGACTAATCCAAGTTGATGGTGCATCTCTAAAGCAGCCATCCTCCTTACCAGTAACAACAACAACAATAATAATAACTAGCTCCTATGTGTTGAACTAGAAATATTCTTTTAGATTAGTTTAAGATCTATCCTAAAGCATGATGCTGTCAATGATAGGTTAATAGCCATATGCCTACAAGAAAGACCAGTTAATAGGACTATTACTCAAATTTCTGTACCAACCACGAATGCCAAAGATGAAGAAGTTGAAGATTCATTATGAATTGCTGCAATCTGAAATTGATCAAACATACAATCAAGATGCGTTGACAATTACTGGTGATTGGCATGTGAAAGTTGGAAACAAAGAAGGATCAGTAGTTGGAAAATATGGTCTTGATGATAGAAATGACTCAGGAAATCATTTGATAGAATATTGCAAGACCAACAACTTATTCACTGGAAATACCTTCTTTGGCATTAACAGTGACTATACATGTGGACCTTGCTGGATGGAATACACAGGAATCAAATCAACCACAACTGTGGAAAGAGACAATGGAGAAGCTCAATATCATCAGTCAGAACAGACCATCAATTGCTCATATGCAAGTTCCAATTGAAGCTGAACAAAATTAAAACAAGCTCACATGAGCCAAAGTACAACCTTGTATATACCACCTGAATTTAGAGACCATCTCGAGGATAGATTTGACGCATTGAACACTAATGACCAGACGAGTTTTAGAATGACATCAAGGAAATAATATATGAAGAAAGTGAAAGATCATTAAAAAGACAGGAAAGAAAGAAAAGACCAAAATGGATGTCAGAAGAGACTCTGAAACTTGCTCTTGAACATAGAGCAGCTAAAGCGAAAGGAAGAAATGATGAAGTAAAAGAGCTGAACAAAAAATTTCAAAGGATGACTGGAGAAGACAAAGTAAATTATTATAACGACATGTGCAAAGACCTGTAGTTAGAAAACCAAAAGGGAAGAATACCCTCGGCATTTCTCAAGCTGAAAGAACTGAAGAAAAAATTCAAGCCTTGACTTGCCAAATTGGAGGATTCTATGGGCGAAATATTGAATGACACAGGAAGCATCAAAAGAAGATGGAAAGAATACACAGAGTCACTGTACCAAAAAGAATTGGTCAACTTTCAACACATTTCAGGAGGTAGCAGATGGTCAAGAACCAATGGTACTAAAGGAAGAAGTCCAAGCTGCACTGAAGGCATTGGCAAAAAACAAGACTCCAGGAATTAATGGAATACCAACTGAGATGTTCCAACAAATGAATGCAATACTGGAGGTGCTTACTCATCTATGTTAAGAAATTTGGAAGACAGCTACCTGGCCAACCGGCTAGAAGAGATCCATATATGTGCCCATTCGAAAGAAAGGTGGTCAGACAGAATGCAGAAATTATAGAACAGTATCATTAATATCACATGTTAGCAAAATTCTGCTGAAGATAGTTGAAAAACAACTGCAGCAGTACATCTACAGGGAACTGCCAGAAATTCAAGCTGGATTCAGAAGAGGACGTGGAACGACTGGTATCATTGCTGTTGTCAGACGGATTTGGGCCCGAAGCAGAGAATAGCAGAAAGATGTTTACCTATGTTTTATCTACTACGTGAAGGCATTCAACTGCATGGATCATAACAAATTATGGATAACATTGCAAAGAATGGGAATTCCAGAACACTTAATTGTGCTCATGCAGAACCTGTTCACAGATCAAGAGGCAGTCATTCAAACAGAATAAGAGGATACTGTGTGCTTTAAAATTGGAAAGGGTGTGTGGCAGGGTTGTATCCTTTCAGCTTACTTATTCAATATGTATACTGAACAAATGATCCGAAAAGCTGGGCTATATGAAGAAGAATGGGTCATCAGGATTGGAGGAAGACTCATTAGCAACCTGCGATATGCAGATAACACAACCTTGCTTGCTGAAAGTGAAGAGGACTTGAAGTACTTACTGATGAAGATCAAAGACCACAGCCTTCTTATGGATTACACTTCAACGTAAAGAAAACAGAAATCCTCACAACTGGACCAATAAGTAACATCATGATAAACGGAGAAAAGACTGAAGTTGTCAAGGATTTCGTTTTACTTGGATCCACAATCAACATTCATGGAAGCAGCAGTCAAGAAATCAAAAGACACATTGTATTGGGCAAATCTGCTGCAAAAGATCTCTTTAAATTGTTGAAAAATGAAGATGTCACTTTGAGGACTAAAGAGTGCCTGACCGAAGCCATGAGTTTTTCAATTGCCTTGTATGCATGTGAAAGTTGGATAATGAAAAAGAAAGACAGAAGAATTGACGCGATCTTGTCAAAGAGTATTGAATATCATGGACTGCCAAAAGAATTAACAAACCAGTCTTAGAAGAAATACAACCAGAATGTTCCTTAGCAGTGAGGATGGCAAGACTTTGACTTGTTTACTTTGGACATGTCATCATGAAAAACCGATCGATAGAAAAGGACTTCATGTGTGCTAAAGTAGCTGTTGTTAGGTGCTATGGAGTTGGTTCTGACTTACAGCGACCCGTATACAACAGAACGAAACACTGTCTGGTCCTGCGTCATCCTCATGATCGTTGTTATGCTTGAGCCCATTGTTGCAGCCACTGTGTCAGTCCATCTCATCGAGGGTCTTCCTCTTTTTGGCTCTACTGGTAAAGTAGGGGGTCAGCGAAAATGCGGGAAACCCTCAATGAGGTGGATTGATGTAATAGCTGCAACAATGGGCTCAAACGTAACAACTATTGTGAGGATGGTGCAAACCGGGCGATGTTTTGTTCTGTTGTACGTAGGGTCGCCAGGAGTCAGAGCAACTAACAACAGCAATATGTGTTCATTGCGTTAGAAGCGGGGCACAGACCCAGATACTCTACATGCGTTTTCTCAATTCATTTCTGAATCAACCCTATGGGGTCAGGACCATTCTGTTGTTGTAATACCCACTTTGCAGATATGGAAACTGAAGCTGGGAGGTTCAGTCACAGGATTAGGTCCACAGCTTGTGAGCAGACAGGATGCAAGCAGGTCTCCTGTCTAGAGGACCTGAGGGTCATTGTCTGTGTTTTACCTGAAGCCACATGTTCAGCCTGCCTGTCCATGGAGACCCCAGGCAGGAGCCAGATCAGGGGAGGGGGTCACAGGCCTCCCCGGCCCTTCTGTGTCCAGGCTCGGATGGTACGCACCCACTTTGCCGCGATGATGAGGACGGCAGTGCCTATGGGGCCCGAGTACACGCCGTAGCCCACGCGGTCGTGGTAGATGCGCACCGCGATGGTCAGGACACCAAACATCACGAACGTCGACCTCTTGGGCTCATCGAAGTCAGCCAGTGCTGAAGGGGCCAGGGAGAGAAGCCAGGAGAGGTCAGAGCCTTCCTGCCCTCCTGGCCGCTTCTCCCTGGAAGCTCATCCAGGCGTCCAGGGTGACGCCTCTCAGCCAGCAAGACCCCAAGGCCAGCCTGGTCTGAGAGGTCAGAATCCCAGTGGTTTTACCAGAAAGGCAGGCTGCTGCTCCCTGTGGACAGAGCCGCCTGGTGATGCCAGCAGGTGCCTGCTTAATACACAGAGCGATCCGCAAATGACAGGGTGACTCCATCCCCCAGGATGACCAGGACGAAGCCACCCAGCTCAATGATGCGATCTGAGAGCAGTTTTGGGAGCAGGGAGTTTCTGTTTACGGTGATGTAATTTGGCAACGACCACGGGTGGTGCTTACACAGCATGAGTAATGTAAGTGACATCACTAAATTGTACACCTGAGAAGCGTTGAGCCGGCAAACGTTGTGTTATATGTATATTTACAAAAAAGTAATAAAGGGTCCGAGAACAGATCCTGAGCCCTTGCTGGGGCTGGGTGAGTGTGGGGAACTCTCCTCCGGTAGGGACCGCAGGGGGTCAGGAGACGAAGTTAAGTGGTAAGAAGTTACAGAACAATATGCTTATGAATGGCCCCATCCACATAACAGCCCACACTGAAAACTCTACGCGTGTGTGCTTGCTGTGTAAGCCTCCAGAAAGCCCCAGGAGGCCGACCCAGGGCTGCCGGCGGTGGGGGGCTTCCACTTGTTCTTTGTTGCCTCTGCTATCTGAATGTGTCAGAACCGTTTATTACACAGAATTTACGGATAAGAGAAGCAGGAGTTGAGGCAGTTACCAGCGGCCTGTTCTTTTTCCTACATTAAGCTTTGTCTCTGGGACCCAGGAGAGGGGAGGGTCTCAGAGGTGGTGTTTAGTGAGGTGGCCTGCTTCTGGTGGGCGAACGACTGGGAGGCGGCCCTGGTGTGCAGGCGGGGTGGGGCACGCTCACCCATCAGAGACACCCACGTGTGTGCAGGGTGGGAAGGGGGCACACTCACCCATCAGAGTCCCCCATGTGTGTATAGGCAGAGTGGGGGCACACTCACCCACAGAGACACCCACGTGTGTGCAGGTGGGGGCACTCACCCATGAGAGACACCCACATGCTCAGCGCTGTGCCGTAGATACTGAAGTATTCCAGGATGTCCCGCCGCAGGAAGCAGAGCACGGACAGGCCCGGGCCGCTGCAGGCGTGGTGGAGCTGTGAGGAAACCCACAGCGGTCAGCACGAGAGAGGGCCAGAGCAGAGGCAGGGTTTAGGGAGCTGCCCTGTGCTAGCTGAGAGATGGTGGGCAAGTCACGAGACCTGAAAGCTGGGGACTGCTGAGCCTCCCCTCACAGGGTCTCTGAGTATTCAATGAAGTCATCATGTGGGGGACTTGGTGCCGGGGGCTCGATGCTCAGGAATGCCCCTCAGCAGAGCCCTCATCTGACACGCCGTCGTGTGGGGAACTGACCTAGCCTGGTGGCCACTCAGATGGAGGCTGCCAAGGTGGGGACCCTCAGATGGAACCTCCAGGTGCCCTCAACGTCCAGTTTTACTCGAAACATGTAAACGTGCCCTCATCTGCCAGTCTTCAGATGTGAGGCCACAGCCTCCGCTTTGGGTCGAGTCTGCTGTTCAGAGCTCTGTGGGGTCTTTTTGCCCATAAACTGCCCCCCAAGGAATGGTCTCCACTGAGGAAAGCTCTCAGAATCATCTCGGGAACCCCAGTATCCACCATCTGGATGGACGCATAAACAAATGGCGGTCTATCCACACAATGGAATACTGTTGGCCATAAAAAGGACCGGAGTTCTGTCACATGTTGGCAGATGAAACTCGAAAGCATTATACTAAGGGAAGGAAGCCAGACATAAAAGGTCACATAGCGTCTGATTCCTTTAATGTGAAATATTCAGAGCAGGCAGATCCACAGAGAGCAGAGCAGGGCTGCCAGGGCTGGGTGGAGACCGCTTAGTGCTCTGGAGTGTTCTTCTGGGGTGAGAGACAGTCATGTGACTTGAGGGGGTGGTGGCTGCACAGCATTAAAATGCCTGGAATTGTTCACTTTAAAATGGTGCGTTGCATGTTATTGCTTATGGAGTACAGAGTTCCGGTTTACAGTGATGGAAAAATCGCATTGATTAAGGGTAGGGTTGCACAGGTGATTATTGTAAGTGTCGTTAGTAAGTTGTACACCTGTAAAAAGCTGAATTGGCAAAAGTTGCATGAGAGATATATTGACAGCAATGAGAGTTGCGTGAGAGATATATTGACAAAAGAGAGAGTAGCTGCTGAGGCTGCTTGTATACAGTCAAATACCTCATGGGATTTGGTTCCTCGGTTTGGGGAGTTAGGGTCATGGTTTCGTGGGATGTGCTAGTTAATTGGCCTAATAACGTGTTTACTGCTTCTGTTCCACCTTCAAGTTTGTTTTGTAGTGCAGGGGTCTTAAAAGTGTGCCAGCAGCCATCCAAGACAGAACAATTTGTCTCTTCACCTGGAGCAAGAGAGGAAAAAGGAGAGTCGGGAATAGGAGGATATGGAAAGAGTGGCTAACTGCCTTCATGAACAACTGCCTCGTTTGCCATGAGATCAGAAGAACTGGACGGTGCCTGGCTGCGATCACCGAACTTTTTGATCAACGATTCTATAGAAGAATCCTGATCAAAAGGGGGAAAATGAAGAACAGAATTTCAAATTCTCATAGACTCCAGAATTTCTGGAGCCATGAAGGTTGGATGAACCCTTGAAACTATTGCCCTGAGATCCTCTTTAAACCTTAAACCAAAAATATCCCCTGAAGTCTTCTTAAAACCAAACAATATTTAGCTTAACTAGTAAAAAATGTCTGCCTTGAGCACGGTGCTTTTTTAAGAACTATCTATATGGGATCAAATTGGCAACAGCAACTCGAAATATTAGATCGGCACTTCAGGGGGCAGTGAGTTTATGCTAAGGGAGAAGGAACAACGCAGAAAAGGAGCATGAGAATTGTTGCACAACTCGAAGGATATAGTCAATGTCACCGAATTGTATGTTTAGAAACTTGAACTGGTGTGTGATTTTGCTGTGTATATTTTCAACAACAACAAAATAAAATAAATTATTTTAAAAAAAAAATCACTGAGGAGCTTGTTAAGATCTGGGTTGCTGAGCCCCACCCGAGAGCTGCTGATTTGGTGGGTCCTGGGCAGGGCCAGAAAAATTTGTATTTTCAATAAGTTCCTGGGAGATGCTGCTTTGAGAACTGCTGGTCTGCAGTTTTCAGCTTTCTTTAAAGTAGAGGAGACTTTAAAGACCCTCCTGCTCCCGCAAAGATCCCTGGGTGGGTAAAGCGCTAGACTACCAACCAAAAAGTTGGCCGTTCAAACCCACCGGGAGACACCTCAGAAGAAAGGCCTGGTGATCTTCTTCCAAAAGGTCACTGCCTTGAAAATCCCATGGCGCAGTTCTACTCTGCACTCCTGGGGTCTCCACAAGTCAGAATCGACTAACAGCAATGATTTTGGCTTTGGTTTTTTGCTCCAAGAGGCTGAACATAGAGTCCTAGGTTCGTCCATCCCTCCTCATGTTTTTCTAGTTGGCTCCCCCACACCCGAATTTCTAGCAATTGTCAGACCAAAATGCCTGTATGGAATCTTTTCAAAGCAGCCAACTTCTCTCCTCCGGAAGAAAACAGCTCTCTCCTTCTGCGCTCATATTTCATCATTTTAAGTAATGCAGGGTGTAGTTATTTGGACAAGTGTGGCTGGCATAAACAAGCTTGGGGAGCAGCAGGCCTGACTGTCGGTGGCAGCCAGAACAGCAGCACTAGCCGAGTGGCATGGGTCCTGGGTCAGCTGGAGAGTCTAGCAGTGGGACCCTCAGGCCTAAGGAGAAGATCTACAGCAAGAGGCCTGAAGTTAAGGTGAACTTGACCAATTGCCGTTGAGTGGACTCTGACTCACGGCAGCACTGCGTGTGTCAGGGCTGAACAGCGCTCAACAGGGTTTTCAATGGCTGATTTTTTGGAAGGGGAATGGCAGGCCTTTCTTCCAAGGCACCTCAGGGTGGGCTCGAACTGCCAACCTTTCAGTTAGCATTGAGGGTGTTACCTGTTTGCATCGTTGTTGTCTTTATTGTGTCTCATCAAGTCGATTCCAACTCGTGGTGACCCTATACGATAAAGTAGAACCGCCCCATAGGGTTTCCTAAGCGGTAATCTTTACAGAGAACACTGAATTGTGCTCACGCGGAACCTGTACGTAGACCAGGAGACAGCCGTTCAAACAGAACAAGGGGAGACTGCGTGGTTTAAATTCAGCAAAGGTGTGCATCAGGGTTGTATCCTTTCACCATGCCTATTCAATCTCTATGCTGAGCAAATCATCTGAGAAGCTGGACTATATGAATACGAACGGGGCATCAGGATTGGAGGAAGACTCATTAACAACCTGTATTATGCAGATGACACAACCCTCCTTGCTGAAAGTGAAGAGGACTTGAAGCCCTTACTGATGAAGATCAAAGACCACGGCCTTCAGTATGGATTACATCTCAACATAAAGAAAACAAAAATCCTCACAACTGGACCAGTAAGCACCATCATGACAAATGGAGAAAAGATTGAAGTTGTCAAGGATTTCATTTTACTTGGATCCACAATCAATACCATGAAAGCAGTAGTCAAGAAATTGAATGACATATTATTGCATTGGGCAAATCTGCTGCAAAAGACCTCTTTAAAGTGTTGAAAAGCAAAGATGCCACTTTAAGGACTAAGGTGTGCCTGACCCAAGCCATGGTATTTTCAATTGCCTCATATGCATGTAAAAGCTGGACAATGAATAAGGAAAACTGAAGAAGAATTGATGCCTTTGAATCATGGTGTTGGCAAAGAACACTAAATATACCGTGGACTGCCAGAAAAACAAACAAATCGGTCTTGGAAGAAGTCCAGCCAGAATGCCCCTTAGAAGGGAAGATGGCGAGACTTCGTCTCACATACGTTGGGCAAGTTATCAAGAGGGACCAGTCCCTGGAGAAGGACATCCTCCTTGGTAAAGTAGAGGGTCAGCGGAAAAGAGAAAGACCCTCAACGAGATGGACTGACACAGTGGCGGCAACAATGGGCTCAAACATAATAATGATTGTGAGGATGGCGCAGGACTGGGCAGTGTTTTGTTCTGTTTATACAGGGTCAGTATGAGTCGGAACCAATTTAACAGCACGTAACAACAACAACAACAATCTTTACAGGGAAGGAGCTCTGGTGGTGCAGCGGTTAAGTGCTCAGCTGCTAACCGAAAGGTAGGTGGTTCAAACCCACTAGCCATTCCATGGAAGGGAGATGTGGCAGTCTGCTACTGTAAAGATTACAGCCTAGAAAACCCCATGGGGCAGTTCTGCTCTGTCCTACAGGGTCTCTATCAGTCAGAATTGATTCAATGACACACAGCAACAGCAGCAATCTTCACCGGAACAGATCACCAGGTCGTCCTCACACGGAGCCACTGGGTGGGTTTGAACCGAGGACCTTTCAGTTAGCAGCCAAGTGCTTAACCATTGTGCCACCAGGGCTCCTTATTTGCACCATTAGGAGGCATTAATAGAGGTATAATGTCCAGAGTTGAAGCTGAAGAAAATGAGAACAGGTCTACGAGAGCCAAAGTATAACCTTGAGTACATTCCAACTGAATTTAGAGACCATCTCAAGAATAGATTTGACTCATTAAGCACTAATGATCGAACACCAGACAAGACGTGGAGGCACATCACACATGAAGAAAGCAATAGGTTTTTGAAAAGACAAGAAAGAAAGAAAGACCAAACTGGATGTCAGAAGAGACTCTGAAATTTACTTTTTAACATAGCAAAAGGAATAAATGATGAAGTCAAAGAGCTGAACAGAAGATTTCAAAGGCCAGCTCGAGAAGACAAAGTAAACTATTATAATGACATGTGCAAAGACCTAGAGTTAGAAAAGCAAAAGGGAGGAATATGCTCAGCATTTCTCAAGCTGAAAGAAATGAAGAGAAAATTCAAGCCTCGAGTTGCAATATTGAAGGAATCTACAGAGAAAATATTAAAAGACGCAGGAAGCATCAAAAGAAGATGGAAGGAATACACAGAGTCACTGCACCAAAAAAAAAAAAAAAATTGATTGATGTGCAACCATTTCAGGAGGTAGCATAAGATCAAGAACCAATGATACTGAAGGAAGAAGTCCAAGCTGCACTGAAGGCTTTGGAGAAAAAAAAAAAAAAGCTCCAGGAATTGACAGAACACCAAACGAGAAAGAGAGGAAGACGCTCAAGGAGACGGACTGACACAGTGGCTGCAACAATGGGCTCCAACATAACAAGGATAGTGAGGATGGTGCAGGGCTGGGCTGTGTTTTGTTCTGTTGCACACTGGGTCGCTATGAGTCGGAAGCAACTCTGTGGCACCTAACAACCACGGCGTCCAGAATAAGGGAGGAGACGGTCCCGTGTTTCTCTGCTTGGGTTGGACCAACCTAGAGAGCGGGGTTGAATTTGCGTGCGGCTCTTTTTGAAGTGACTCTGGCAAAGAAGAGGCTAGAGGAGAGCAACCAGGCAGTGGAAACGGCTGCTTTAGCTTGGAAATAAAAGCTTCAGGTGAGGCCTGATCAAGGTGTTCAAATTTTCACGGAATGGAGGAGGCGGAGGACACTTGCTGGCAGAGGCAGGTCCCCTGCTCTCCTGGCTCCTCTCTTCTGTGCTGTCCTCACACTTGGTGTCTCTCCGTGTAGCACAGGTCACCCAGTGGGATTACGGACTTAGGCACTGTGTGACTCTGGATAACATCTGTGCCCCTGCCCCTTCAAGAGCAAGAATGTGTCTGTCCGGTCACTGCTGTAATCCAGCTCCCGTCCTGGCTCACAGTCAGCATTCTCTAAGTGCTTGCCGCATGAATGCATGAATGCAGGGCTAGGGGGCAGAACTGGAGCGGTCACCCCCAGGACCAGGGCAGGCCCCTCCCACCACAGCCGCCGTTCATCCTTGTTGGACAGGTGGGAAGGCGGGATTCAGAGGAGGAGGAACGGGCAGAGCTGCGGTACCAGGCTTCCGCACCTCTGGAACCTCCTGCTTCCAGGACCTCCTGCCATCTTCCCACACAGGGGAAAGGCCAGGCCAAGCCCGCATGCCGGTGGGGTGGGTGGGGTGGGGTGGGGGCCAGCGGCTAACAGCAAGTGTCTGGAGTCCGCCGGGCATGTCCTTGCTGTATGAGCTCAGTAAGGGTCTGCCCGTTCCGGGCCTCCTCTGTCACTGGGACCAGACCATCGCCCCCACCCCCACGTGGGTGTCACACAGGTCCTGGTCTGAGAGAAGCCACTGGAAGGCAGAGTGTGTGCGGGTGCGGCCAGGGGCTTTGGAGAAAGGAGCAGAGTGGGGCCTGGGGGCTGGGGAACATTTGTCATAGGAGGCAGCTGGCCCTGCCACTCTGGGTGGTGTGGGGTGGGGCCGGCCACAGAGGCAGCTGTGGGGCCAGCCAGGCCCAGCAGGGTGGGGTGGCCTGGTGGTGTCTGTGCTCCCTGGATAAGTCTAACGTGGACCCAGGGTGTAAGGCCCCGGCCTCTCCCCCTGGCCCTGAGGCCCGTGTGCCCAGAGGAATCTGGGCCTCAGTTTCTCACCTGTCACACACTCTTCCTAATCTCACCCGGGCCGGGCCTCGGGGAGCACAGGAATGGCAGGTGGCAAAATGCTTGGCGTGGGTGGGGCCGTAGACTGCACTGGTTCTCACAGCGACGCTGTGACTCAGCCCTGCTCCGGGCCTCAGTTTCTCCATCTGCCCCGTGGCAATCACCACGCCTGGCTCGTGGGGCACTGGGAAGAATACACAGGACGCTTCGCACCAGCCACCCAGCACGGCCCTCCCTGCCCGGCTCAGGAGGTGATGTGGCCGTCACCGCCATTGTTAACGTCTCCCTGCCAGAGGGGAGCACAGAAGCCCCCGGAGATCGAAATCAAGTGGACAGCTTGTCCCATCACTGTTATCTATGGGGGCCTACGCATGGGGTGGGGGTGCACACCCCCAACACGTGCCTTTTCCTGTCACAGGCAAGCTCAGCCTGGCCAGCCCAGGGCAGCGGTGACCATGAACACGTGTCTGCGAACACATGCATGTGTTCACAGACACGCCCGCTCACACATGCGCCCACAGAGGCCACTGCATGGGAGGGGAGGCTGCTGGGCGGAAGGGGGACACCGCCATGCAGAGGGGCTGGAGGGACGCTGGCCTCCCCAGGGCATATGCTTCTTCTCAGGTGGGTCCCAAGGAAGATGAGCGAGGAAGGATGCTGGAGAGTAGTCTGGCACTCTTGGCACCCAGGAATCAGGGAAGGGGAGCTCAGAAAGAGAGGCAGAGGCCCTGAAACACAGGTAGATGATAGACAGACAGACAGGCAGGCAGACAGAGAGAGCAATAGCTAGATGATTGCTCGATAGGTGATAGAGACCAAGAGCTTCAGAAAGAAGGAATTCCATGTGGATGTGGTTCCAGAAAGCGGGCTAGACCCAGACAGAGACGGGGGGGAAGGGCAAAGCAAGGACAGAGGCACAGAGAAAACGAGACTCAGAGGGACCCAGGAAGAGGGCGCAGGGGGACAGGGGAGATGCTGAAATGTGGAGACAGAGACCACAAGAGAAAGGCAGAGGCCCCGACAAAGCTAGACAGGGTTCTAGGTGCTCTGTGGACACCCTCTCGACACACAAATCATTGACAGTGACCCACTCAGCCAGATGTATAATACAGAGAGGAAGAGGGACCCAGAGGGAGCCCCCAGAGACAGAAAGAGAGGAGGGCCCCAGAGGGACAGGCGAGCAGGAGTGAGGGGGTATGAGCTGGAGTGAGGAGTGTGAGCGGGTTTAGGCAGGCCGTCCTGACTGCAAGTTCGGGGGCAGCTCCAGAATTCTGGAATCAGGCTCACCCAGCACCCTCGGCCCTAAGCCCCGCTGACCCCTCCTGGGCCTGGTGCACCCTGTTCCTCCATGCTCGGCCGCCCTGTGAGTGTAGTGGGGAGAGGGGTGGAGGGGGGAGCCTGGCCCTGGGCAGCCTGGGGTAGTCTTGTAGTGGCAGAGAAAACGGGCCACCCTGGAAGGGCTTGTCCTCGCTGGCTGGCCCGGGCACACTTTGGGTTTGGTCTCACACATGTGGCCAAAGACCAACTTCCTGGCTCTCAGAGCCGTCTAAGACACAGGTGGGGAAACAGGTCCAGAGAGATGGAGAAGCTCCCCCAACTTTCTCTCTCAGGGCTACACCTGAGATCCAATCTCTTGTCTCCCACCTGGGCTCACTCTTTCCCTTCCCAGTCACTTCTCTTCATCACTCAGTAAAAGAAAAATGGTGAGACAATCCCGTTTCTGTCTTCAGGAGAGTGTCCCGTGAGGGTCCTCCCCAAGACCCCTAGACTTACCGCCACGAAGAACATGGTGAAGAGGTAGACCATAGCCTCCATGTGAAACCGCCTCTTGGCAGCGATGCTGACCGTGGGCAGGAAGGCCAGGCTGCTGAGGGTGGGCAGGAGCAGTTTGGCCACAAGTGTCCCCATGGGCAGGGGAGAAAGGCACTGGCGGGGGTGGGCAGGGGGTGCTGGACTCCAGGTGACCAGGGAAGGGAAGAGAAAACCTGCTCCCTCTCAGCGGGGCTCTGATGGCAGCTGTGTGCACCCACAAGGAGCATTTAAGTGCCCTAAGGGAGGGCGGTGGGAGGGAGGCCGCAGTAGGCGTGCACATGTCCAGCGACACATGGAGAGGGTCCGACAGCTGATGTGGCACGTGGTCAAGCATTTGTCTCTGATTTTTTTAGATGCCAGAGAAGCTGACTCAAGGAGACCACACTTCTTTTCTCCGAGGCAACAACTTTGGAGAAAAGTTCCCATCCATGCAATCCCAGACTTCCAGGCATTTTCCATCCTGGCCCCTCACCAGGGGCTCAAGAGCCCAGAACTAGAAGATCAGGGGACTCTGCTGCTTGGGTCATGTGTCCATAGGTGGCAAAAGATGGGAAACTCCAAGGTTTAGCTGATTCTAATCACTACAAGACCTTGCAGATAACCTTCACACTTTACCAGCCCACATACAGTTCTTGCTAGCCTGCTCTTTCCCCTCATTGGTTTCTGTGGGAATGAGATGAATGAAACTGACACTCTCTTCTACTTGGTTACATGGTCTCACACCTTCGGGAAACAGACCAGGACAATCTCCGTCAGTGTTCATAGAGCAAGACTGATGCCTGCTCTCTCAGCTCTCTCTTTCTTCTTCTTTTGACTGCAGCTCCTTGGCTTCCTCCAGGGAATTACCTTCTGTTGCAAGAAGTGGAGCCCTGGTGGCGACGTGGTTAAGAGTTTGGTAGCTAAACAAAAGGTCAGTGGTTGGAATCCACCAGCTGCTCCTTGGAAACTCTATGGGGCAGTTCTACTCTGTCCTACAGGGTCGCTGTGAGTTGGAATCAACTCGATGGAAATGGTTTTTTTTTTTTTTGCTGTTGTTGTAAGAAGTCTTGGGGGAACTGTGTGGCAGGATGTTCCATTATCCCCTGGCCAAGGAACGATGTCTGTGTGTTTTCGTATTTCCTCAACTAGCGTCTCAAAAAAAATTTACTTTTGAGCACTTCAGTTAGACATATTTCAAAATCATTATGGTGATGCTGAATGAAGGAAAGTGAAAAGAACTAGAGGTGAGGTATTCTGTAGGTAGAAACCTAAAGAAAGAAGCCATGTATCAACTTTAATTTTATGCCTTATTTTGATAGATCTAGTAACATTTCTTCTTAATCATTATTAATAAATATATAGACAAATTTGAATATCGTTTGTGTTTTTATGAAAATGTTTAAACCTAAATTTCCTCCTACTCTGATTGAAGCAACACATGAAAGAGAATTTTATAATCCCTCCTTTCTTCTTTCACCCATTTCTAAACCCCCTATGTTAATATGGAGTAATAGATAGTTTGGGGATTATCAAAGTTTTCTTTGGATGGATTTATCTACCTACTTATCTACCTACCTATCTATGTCACCCTATCTGTATCAATCAATCTATCCATCCATCCATCTATCTGTCTATCTGCCATGGATTGAATTGTGTCCCCCCAGAACGTGTGTCAACTTGGCTGGGCCATGGTTCCCAGTACTGTGTGATTGTCCACCATTTTGTCATCTGATGAGATTTTCCCATGCGTTGTAAATCCTACCTCTATGATGTTAATGAGGCAGGATCAGAGGCAGTTACGTTAATGAGGGAGGACTCACTCTACAAGATTAGGTTGTGTCTTAAATCAATCTCTTTTGAGATATAAAAGAGAGAAGAGAGCAGAGAGACAGGGGGACCTCATACCACCAAGAAACAAGAGCTGGGAGAATAGTGCAACCTTTGGACCTGGGGTCCCTGCACTGAGAAGCTCCTCGACCAGGGAAGATTGATGACAAGGACCTTGCCCCAGAGCCGACACAGAGAGAGAAAGCCTTCCCCTGGAGCTGGCACCCTGAATTCGGACTTCTAGCCTCCTAGACTGTGAGGGAATAAATTTCTCTTTGTTAAAGCCATCCACTTGTGGTGTTTCTGTTATAGCAGCTCTAGGTGACTAAGACGCTGCCATCTATCTTCTATCTATCCATGTATCTATCAGTCATCTACCCTCCTACCTAACTATCCATCTATCAGTCACCTATCTTCTATGCATCTAGCTAATCTATCTATCTGTCTCTCCATCCGTCCATCCTTGGTCTCTAAAAGAACAACTTTCACTTCCACCTTATATTGTCATTATGGCATAATTTACACACAGCACCGTGCACAGATTTTAAATGTGTATCTTGAAGAGTTTTCTTGGGTGCCTACAGCTGTGTAGCCACCTCCCTAACCGAGATGTAGTGCACCCCATCACCCCAGAACATTTCCTCCTGCTCCTTCCCAGGGGATGCCCCCGACAGAGAAAGCTCTGTTCTGATTTCTGCCACCATAGTGCATGCTGCCTGTTCTGGAACTCCACATTTATGCTGTGATGCAGCACACACTCTTTGGGGTCCGGCTTCTTTCTCTAGACCTCCATCATGCCTGCACCATCCATTGCATTGTGCATGCAGCCCAGGTTCCTGCCTCCTTGTTGCCAGGTGTGACATCACTGCGACACACCACAGTGTTCTTGCTCCCTGGGCTGGAGTCTGGGGTGTAGGGACAGTAGGGTGGGAACAGGTGATGCTGGTTTATCACAATGGCAGAGTCTCCAAGAGAGGCTGCTGGGTTGTTCCAGGCATCCTCTGGCCTGGATGTTTCAATTTTCCTTCTGGAAGTCTTTTTTGTCTTAAGCTGGCCAGAGCCAGCCTGTGCTGTTTGCAATGAAAGGTCCTGTTGGCTCATCTGGTTGTGCTATCCTTCTGCTTATGGTCCCCCAAGGCGCCATGGCCTCAGTGTGACGTTCAAGCCCACCCCAGACTACCACCCTGTCCACACCAGACCCCTCTCACACTGGAGCTCCTCAGACCTCGCCTCTCCTCCACCCTCCCCCTCCTGCCTACTTCCCCGGCACTTCCTCCTCCTCCTGTCCTGGTTAGCACCCCCCATCCCAGCCTATATAGCACCTCTGTGGGGAAAGCTGCCCCATCCACAGTGTTATGTTACCCTCAGCCCCCAAGACAGGCTAGGGGCTCCTGAGCAGTGCCCGAAGCCCACCTCTTCCTTGTCCTAGCACTTCCCACTCTGTCCTGCAGTTGAGGCTGGTCTGGTGGGAGGGTGCCCTCTCTGGAACGCTGGGACCAGAGGCAGGGTCTGGCCAGCTCACTACCCTAGGGGGTCCGCCCCGCCCCCCACATCCAAGCCTGACACATGGCAGGTGTTCAGCAAACAATGGCTGAATGAATGACTTTGTCAAAAGAATGAATGAAAGTCTGAGAAGGTGGGGCAGTCCTGTATTCCAGCCTGGCCTTGTAGGAGTCCTCCCTTCCCTCTCCAAGGAGACCACCAGAACCCCTATCACACTGAGGCCAGCAAGTGTTCTCCCACCGTGGCTCAGCCCCCCAGCCCCTAGCCCCAGCTTCAGCCCCCCGCCTCAGCCCCCAGTCCCAGCCACTAGCCCCCAGTCTCAGCCCCCAGCCTCAGCTCCCAGCCCCAGCCACCAGCCCCCAGCCTCAGCCCCCAGCCCCAGCCCCCAGCCCCCAGCCTCAGCCCCCAGCCCCAGCACCCAGCCCCTAGCCCCCAGCCCCAGCCCCAGCCCCAGCCCCCAGCCCCCAGCCCCCAGCCCCAGCCCCAGCCCCCAGCCCCTAGCCTCAGCCCCCAGCCTCAGCCCCCAGCCCCCAGCCCCCAGCCCCAGCCCCCAGCCCCCAGCCCCAGCCCCCAGCCTCAGCCCCCAGCCCCAGCCCTCAGCAGGCGTGGAAAAGAGCAGTACTTGCTGGGAGAGACAGCGGAAGAGAGAACGGTCGGAACTGCAGACTCCGCTCAGAAACGGGAAAACATTCCACAGTTGGTTTTGTGCATGAGTGTGTGTGCGCTTTGCAGCTGTAAACTCCAGGCCAGGGTTGTGCACTTGAGGAAGGGAAACCAGAGGGGGAGGTGGTAGAGAGAGGGAAAGGAGAGACGTGCATGTGTTGCAGCGAGAAAGGGGGCTGAGGAAGACGGTCCCAAGGTGGGGAGACAGGTGGCTGGGCCTGGGGCAGCCCAGGAGCTGCTGCTGAAAGGCTGAGACTGAGCTGCTGCCACAGTGGGGCCAGGAGGGCAGCATAGAGGTGGGTGGGGGTGGCCCGTGTGCCACTCTGGTCTGAGACCTGGAGCCTGGAGGCTGACCAGCTGGCCCTGGGGAAGGCATCCAGCTCCGAACAGGGCTGAAATGACCTTGTTCTCCCTAAAGCAAGGAAAGGGGGCAGGCAGAGTGGGAGAGACAGGCTGGCTGCATGTGGGGGCGTTGCTGCCCCTGAGACACCGTGGGGCCCAGGACGGGGCCAGGCTGGGAGCGTATTCAACCTGGGAGGCTCTGAGCCAGCCGAGGGTCCCTGCCTCCCTGCCGGTCATTCAAAACTCTGCTCTGCCTTCCTGCCTCCTCCCGCCCCTCACATACTCCCTGCTCCAGCCAAGCCAGACCCCCAAGGCTGCACGCCGTCCAGACTCTGGTCTGTGGCTGCTCCTTCTGCCAGCACACCCTGACCATGCTTGCCTCCTCCTGGCAGCCTCCTCTGACCCCCGGCTGACTGTGGGCTCCCTTCCCTGAGCCCCCCAGCGTGTGTGTGTCTTGAAAACCACTTACACACAGGACGTTGATTCAGCACTGGCTGTGGGCCAGGCTCCTTGCCAAGCTCTGTTCATGCTCTATCCCACTGGGCCCTTTCAGCAGCCTGTGGGGTAGAGGCCTCTGCTCTCCCCATCTTACAGAGCTGAGGACTGAGGCCCAGGGAGGGGCGGGCACTGGCCCAGGCACCCAGGCAAACCTGACCCCAGTCCAGGGTTTGAGGGCCAGGCTGTGTCATCTGTACCCCCTCTGTACCCCGCAACATGCCCAGTGCCCAGCGGTCCCACACTCAGAGCAGTTTCTTAGAATGACTTGGTTTCCCTTCCCAGCGCTGTGCCCAGGTGGCATCCCTCCTCCCCCCAGCAGGTGGCGCCAGGCCCAATGGGACCTATCAGGGGCCAATCAGGGTGGCAGTCGCCCCTGGCCCAGCAGGGGGTTATGGGATGAGGGGACAATCCGCCCCAGCCCTCCCTGTAGCCAGAGCGATCAGCCTGGGTTTCACAGAGGTGCTGAAATGCATGGTATGCCAGTCCCACCTCCCGACAAGTGTCTGTCTGCCTGCTGGGATGGCGGGGCCCACTCCTGCCTTCACGTCCTCCGCGTTGTGACCTCCGGTCCACGGCGCTTGATCCTCTAGAGCGCAGCGGCCCTGTGCCTCGTTCTCCACGTGGGGGGCCATTGGGGCGCCCTGCACCTGGTGGGTGGGGAGCCTGGCTTCAGAGGCAGTGGCCGAGGGTCTCATGCCTGGCCGGCTTCAGGGCCTGCGTGAGACTGTGCTTGTGTCTGCGTGTGTGTGTCTGTCTCTGTGGTGGTGATAAGCAGTCAGGAGCTGTCTTCAGCCGGCAGAAAGCTGGTCCCTCAGGGCAGTCCCAGCTTCTGAGCTCCGCGTCCCCGCCCCAACTCTGGGACCTCGGCTTGCCCCCCGCACCCCCGAGACTCGGTTTCTTCACCTGCAGGATGGGGCTCCCAGTGGTAATGACGTCAGAGGATTGCTGTGAGGGACAAGGGGTGAACACAGAGACCAGAGTGTGCCTGGCCCTCAAACCAAACAACCAAACCCCTTGTTGCTGAGTTGATGTCGACTCATGGTGACCCCTTGTATGTCAGAGTAGAGCTGTGCTCCGTAGGGTTTTCCTGGCTATAATCTTTACAGAAGCAGATCACCAGGCCTTTCTTCTGCAGTGCCACTGGGTGAGTTCGAACTTCCAACCTTTGAGTTAACAGCCAAACACAAGCCATTTGTGCCACCAGGGCCCTCAGTAAGCGCTGTGTAGATGTGTTGAGTAACCAGTAAGGACACACACCCACACCCACCCACACCCACAGACACAGACACACAGACACACACACACACACACACACACACACACACACACACACACACACACACGCGCACACACGTCACCTGGGGAATCCTCACCCTCTGGAGATGGATCCCATTTTGCATTCACAGAGTGGCTTATGGCTGCCGGAGGGACACAGGTGTGAGGGGCGGGGCTGCCGCTACCTGCTCCACCCTCGAACGGTGAGTGCTGGTCACTGAATTGGCACCTCGGTGAGGCTGAGAGGAGACAACCCCATGGGGGCCACCACCAACTGTGCCCACAGTTTCTCTTGTGGTCCCAGGAATTAGGACTCCATTGCTGCAGGAGTTCCTGAAGTAACGCTGGTCAGCCAGGGGACCCGCTGCCCTCGGAAATGTGACCTGAGGTAGGGAGAGGGTTGCGGGGGACATCGGTCAGGGAGCTGGTGTTGGCAAAAGACCTCCCGATGGCTTTGGCAGGTTTGCCGGGAAATCATGAAACTTTGCTATTATTTCTGCTAATGTGTCTCCCCGATAGCCGGCTCTGGGGGCCACCAGGGAAACCTGCAAAGTCCAGGACACCAGTGCCGGGGGTGGCCTGTTCTTCTGCCCCGCAGCACGGCCCACTTCCTCTCCAGCTACCAGTTCACTCTGAGCCAGCCACATCAGGGCAGTAGGCCCCAGCCTTGTCCAGCTCTGGGAGGAGGGCCAGCTCCTGGTGAGACAGAGGAGAGAGAAGAGGGGACAGAGAGGGCCACTCGAGGTCCACGGATGGCTCGCCACCTCTTGGGTGGGCTTTGATGGGGCAGCGGGGGCCCTACAGCCGAGCTGAGCCAGGGTGCGCTTGGCCTGGGGGATGGTGTACTCCCAGCGGCTTGCAGGGTGCCAGGTGTGCTGGGAGGGCTCGGAGGACCAGCTGAGGCAGAGGAGCAGCGAGAGGCTCCCCAGATCCGGAGGCCGGGGGCGAGCCCCACCGCAGCTGAGCAAAGGGAGCCCGGTGCTCCCAGCCCTCTCCCAGCCCCTTCACAGGCCCTGTCCCCTTTGGCACCAGCCTTGTGATCCCCCACAGGGCTTCTCTGCATCAGACACGCCTGTCTGTGTCCCCCAGCCCTAGGGCTCTCCTCTTCGAGCTGATCAGTCCTTAAGGGAAGGCCCTGGCAGAGAAACAAGCAAAATCCGACCCGTTGCCTTCGAGGTGATCCCCAGCCCAGCAGGACAGAGTAGAACTGCCCCGCAGGGTTTCCAAGGCTGTAATCTTTAAGGGAGCAGATCACCAAGTCTTTCTTCCACCGAGCAGCTGGTGGGTTTGAACTGCCGACCCTTTGGTCAGCAGCCAAGGGCTTACCCACTGAGCCGCCAGTGCTCCTTCCTATAGGGAAAGCTTCCCCTAAATCAGGGCAGGCGAGGCCTTGGGCCCCAGGCCCCAGCGAGGCCATCCTGGGGCTGGCTTGGGCGGCTGAGAAGGTGTTGCCTCCAGCTCTCAAGGGGAGGTTACAGTTGTTGTTACCCTATTCTACAGGCGAGGAAGCTGAGGCACAGAGAGGTCAGCACTTGCCCAGTCACAGAGCTAGGAAGAGGCGGAGGCGGGATTTGAACCCCGGAGTCCAGAGCGCTGGGTTCACATGTTCACGATGCAGCAGTGGTGTGGTTACATCGGAAGGTGGCTTTGGGGAGTCTGCACGGGGAGATGTTGCCCTTCTGGCCCCTTCTGCCCCGAGGCCCTGGTTGCTAAGGTGGGAGGAGGAGCTCCCTGGATGCTGAGCGCCCAGCGACGGCCCTGGCTCCGGAGGGCAAGGTCTCAGGGGACATAGCCACTTGAGTAAAGCCCCCTGAGGGAGCCTGGAGCTTCGAAGGCTGGGGATCATCCACTGGCTTTCAGATGGCACTCTGGGGGGTGGGGGCTGGGCACCTAGAAGGTGCTTCCGGGGCTGTGAGGGTGAGGAGGGGCCAAAGGCACCCACCCCGCTTCTGTCTCAGCCATTTTCTGGGTGTCCCTGTAACATTACTGTACTGAAAAGGGGGAACCCCTGCCTTTGTCCAGCAGACAGGCCTTTCCCAAAGTCCAACCTCAGGGAAGGTGGTCCCTGCCCGAGCTGGGCAGTGAGTGCATGTGGATGGGGGACCTTCCCCTGAGGCTCTTCTCTGAGAACTGGGCCCCTGCCGGGCCTTGCTGGTCACATCCAAGCTGGGCTGATGGTTCCTTGGTGGCCTGGCCCCTGCTGGAGGTCAGGCTCTGACCGGGTCTGCTCTGCCTCCTATCCCTTCACTGGTTCCTAGTGTCTCCCTCCTCGAAGCCCCCAGGCCACCGTGGGTCAAGCAGCAGTCTAGTGACTGCTGGGTTCCGAGTCCAGGCGTTCTGGTTTCCTGAAGGAGAAGCCTGGGAAGCTTCCAAAGTGGGGAGTGTGGGAGGCTGGCCCCGGGAGCCTCAGCCTGAGGGGTCATACACCTATAGGGGGCCACATAGCTGAGGGGTGGCCACTCCAAGGCCCGTCCCCCAGGTGGCTGGCTGAGGGCCTTTGTGGTCCTGGAACCAAGAGAGGATGCGGGGGGTGTTTGTGTTGGTCGGCTGCAGCGTCCCTCCCTAGGGAAACCGTTAGTCAGTCTGGCGCGGTCTGTGGCAGCCGGAGTGCCAAGAGCCTGGGGACCCTGCCAGGGGGTGCAGAGCCCTGGTGGCTGGGCAGGCAGGAGCCCCAGGGTTGAGGGCGGGCCCTGTGTGGCCCTAAGGTTTCCCAGAGTGGGTGCGGCTGTGACTCTGTGCATCTGTCGGTGTGACTGTGAGTGTGTGCACGTGTGTGTGCCAGTTGGGCACGCCGGGTCCTATCATATCTGCGTTTCAGCACACCCGCCCCAGGAGACAGTGTGGACCTGGGTTGGAGTCTTTATCCACGTGGCCGGCTGGGTGACCCTGAACATCCCAGCCCCCCACAACAGGGAAATGAGATGAGCGAGGCCAGCCCCGCTAGGGCTCGGGGGGGATTCTGGGGTGCCGAGCACCAGGAGCTCAGCAGACAGAGATGATGCAATAAACAAGAGTGATAGGGTCTTACCAGTGGGACTCCCCGGACAGGCCACTCGACCTACTCTGAGCCTCAGTTTCCCCGTCTATAGAATGGGGATAATAAAGAGGCTGACCTCATGGCTCTTGGTACACCAGAAGAGCTATTACTATCATTACGGTTGTGTTCCTTCAGCCCCTCCTTGTCAGTGGTCAGACACAGGGCAGAACTTTTCCTGTGGGTGGAAGGAGCGGCTGCAGTTCCCTCAGCAAGGAAAATGGTGGGAGGGGAGGGTTTTCCAGGTGCTGCTGGTTGGGTGCTGTGACATCTGGAGTGCGGAGGCAGGGGGCTGGATGAAATGGCTCAGAAAGCTTTAAGAGGTGTGGCTCTGGCTTCTAACCCCCACCTCGAGGAGGCGCCTGTTTCCCGGGGGGTGGGGTGCGGGTGGGGGTGGAGGTGGGACCCTGGCCTATTTGGGGTGGCTTGCTGTGGTGGTCTTGCAAAGCCTGGGATTTGCCCCGGGATTCCTGGGGCTTAAGCGTGGCTATGCGCGCCCGCTCTGCTCTGGGCTCCGGGCTTCGGGCTCTGGGCTCCGGGCTCTGACTCAGCAGGAAGAGGGCCCAGAGCCTCAGCCCTGCTCTGCCAGGGGCTGCTTAGCTGGCCCGGGCCCAGCCGGGCCGCTGTGCCTGGCCAGCTGGTGCGAACATCTGCAGAGACTCCCTGAGCCTCACCCCTGGCCAGGCCCTTCCAGCAGGCTGTGGGCACTCTTGGGCCCCCCTGGAGCCCTGGGCTCCGCCCTTGCTGGGTCCATCTCCGTCCCTCCACCTGCCTGGGGGCTCTGCGGAGTCCTCCATGAGATTTCCTGAGGCTGGCTGGAGGGTCTGTGGGCATGGGCCGCCTCTGGATCTCGGTCTCTCCATCTGTAAAACAGAGAGATCAGACTGGACGCTTCCACGACCCCGACTCCAGCCTCTGTCAGGGGCTGGGCCCACTCTGCAGGCCAGGCCTGGCTCGCTGTGCTGCTGCCCACCTCTGCTGTGACCCCAGCTGCTCAGTCTGGCCACCCCGAAATGTGGCCCCGAGTCCTGGCCCTGCGAAGGCGGGCCGCCCAGCTCGCAGCTCAGGCCACGGCAGCCAGCAGGCAGCTGGGCCGGCCTGGCCGGGCTCCAGAGGCGCGGAGCGGGTTAAAGTGTGCGCCAGGCCCCGCGGGCGGGCGGGGGAGCGCGGTGGGAAGTGTGAGTTCCTCCCCGTCTGCCTGACAGCTATAAAGGCAGCCGCCGGCTGGCGCCGCCACTGGGCTGCGTGCCCCTCCCTGGGAACCCCGCTCTTGGAGGCTCTTTGAAGTGGGAGAGGGAGGAGGCAAGGGGAGGAGGAGGGGAGCAAGCCCAGCACTGCGCCTCCCGCAGCGGCCTGCGCACCTGGCCTGCCTGCCCCAGCCGCTCTTGCCCTTTCTCCGGAGGACAACCTGCTGATCCTGGCCAGGTAGGCCGTCTAACACGTCTTGGCCTCCCACTGCAGCCCTCCCAGGCACCAGGTGCAGCCGCCCGGCCAGTCAACTGCCCAGAGTGGGGCCAGGCCCCCGAGGTACCTAGCACCCCTGGGGGAGCCGTTATGTAACCGGAGGAGGGCCACGGGGAGGGGTCCCCAGGCGTGGGCCGCCTGAAGCCCCGTTTACACGGCAGCTTCTTGGGCTGGCTGGCCGGTGCGTTTGGTCCCCCGGGAGGATGGCTCCTGCATGAGCAGGCTTGGCGGGAAGCCAGCAGTGTCTGGGAGCCTTAATGAAAACCACGTGTGGGGCCGCCTGCGCACCTGTCTCAGCCGCGGGCAGCAGCGGGCACCGGTTAGCCCGTGGGGCCGCCTCGGCCCTGTGTAGGGGTGCATGCTGATGGAGACCTGCAGGGCAGCGTGCTGGGTGGGGGTGCAGGAGGCACCTGGTAGGTGGGGGGGTCTCAAGGCTCAGGCTCCAAACTCCAGGGTGGGCGGCTTCCCCAATGGGCAGAAACGCTCTCGGGGTGCTGCTCCTAGGGATCGGCAGGTGTTTGACCGATGGGGGCTGGTGGGAGGGAGAGGGGCCGATTTGGAGTTGGCTGCCAGGGTGCTTTCCCACCGTCCTGCCCTGGAATCAGCTGGGTGCCAGGGAAGGGCCCCTGAGTTTGCTCTGTTCTCGCTGCCTGCTGTGTGGCTGTGGACAAGTCGGCTCCCCTCTCTGGGCTCCAGGCTATGTGAGGACGGGCTTGGTGGGTCTGATAGACCCCTTCTGTAATGCGATGGCCAGATGCAGGACCTGAGACAAGCCCTGGACAGAGACCACAGAGGCCCTCTCTCCCCTCCTGAGGGCAAGCATCTTTGCTGGGAAAACAGGGTAGGGGGGACAAGGACCCAGAATGCTGGAGGCCCCCTCAGGGGTGAGGCAGTCCTCGATTTGACCCCTACCAGGGACTGCAACCCCCTGTCTGTTTGTTATACTGTGGTGGCTTCTGTGTTGCTGTGATGCTGGAAGTTATGTCCCCAGTATTTCAAACACCAGCAGGTTTCAGCAGAGCTTCCAGACTAAGATAGACTAGGAAAAAGGACCTGGTGGCCTAC
Source organism: Dugong dugon (assembly GCA_030035585.1). Taxonomy (NCBI): domain Eukaryota; kingdom Metazoa; phylum Chordata; class Mammalia; order Sirenia; family Dugongidae; genus Dugong; species Dugong dugon. The sequence continues at coordinate 4,376,722 of CM057471.1, read as the reverse complement.
TTCTGAAAAAATTGGCCAGTGAAAACCTTATAAATAGCAGTTGGCGAAGGACTGGGCAGTGTTTTGTTCTGTTGTACATAGGGTCGCTATGAATTGGAGCTGACTCGAGAGCAGCTAACAACAACAGGGACTGCCGAGTGGTGTTTCAGGCCAGAGGTGCTGACGTGAGGGGAAGCAGGGCACTCCCAGCCTGAGCTGTGCCTCCTGCTGCGCCCCCTCCACCTCTCGCCGGAGAAGGCTATAGATGCCAGGCTCTGCCTTACCTCAGGGCTGGTGATCACGGGCTGCTCATCGGCGAAGGTGGAGCTGCAGGTTCCTGGAGAGTCCTGCCGCCACCTCAGAGGGCAGGTGGGGAAACTGAGGCCAGGGAGGGGCAGGGCCAGGCCCAGCCCACTCACATTCACTGAGTCCTCCAGGGCCCATGCGGCCAGCAGGGGTTCATCATCCCAAAGCTCGGAGGGAGGCCGTGAGGCAGCTCTACTGGCCAAGGAGCGGAGTCAGGTCCTCAGGCTATGTCACTCAGCTGTCCAGGGTCTCAGCATTCACACCTCCCCACATGCCCTGAGTCTAGGACGGCAAACACTTAGCACGCACACCACCACTCAACGTCCAAGCCATGCAGGCATCACCAATCACCCACCGGGCTCTTTCTTGCTGAGACCTCCAGCAGAACCCTCCAGCAGCCATTACCAATAGATCCCAGATAAACTTGTGGCCTGGGGACTCTGAGGGCTTCTCTCCAGTGTGGACCCTGGTCACAGGAAGAGGGACTGGGGTCTGGCCTGGTGGGACAGTGGCCTTGTTTCCTAGGATGGATGGCAAACAGCGGACGCATGCAAACTGGGCCTGGTCTCTGCTGGCCATGGTGCTTGTGGCTGGGGAAGCAGCGGCCGCTGGGACCACGGTGAGTGGGGCTGTGTTGTCAGCCTTTCCCCAAGCGCTGTGCTCACCCCCAAGTGGACTGGCTCTGGCGGGGGCTGTGTGGTAGGCCTGAGGCACGTGTCCAGGATCCCGAGCATCTTCCCAGGCACCTGTCTTCACAGAGCCATCAGATTAGTCCCTAAACAGGGGCTCTGGACACTCTGAGCCCCTGGGTGAGGTGGCAGGAGAGGGCTGGGCTGAGGGCCCAGTGCAGGCCTAGGGTGAGGGGTGGAGATGGATGGATTTGTGTCCTGGGGACCCCACGCTGCCTTGGGCTGCCCGGGGAGAGAAAGTGAGGAGATTAGGTGTGGCACAGGATCTCATCAAGCTCCCAGCATGTTCCAGGTCTTGAGACCAGGAAGACCTATGACCTGCATGGCCTGGGAGTTCCCGAGACCGCCTGGGATCTGACCCCAGGCTGCCAAGCCACCCAGCTGCTGGCTAGCCCGATGAGCAGTGAAGCTCAAGGGCACGGGGCAGGCAGGCCCCTCTGCAGACTCCAGAACCTTCTTCTAATGCTCCTTGGGGGCCTCTCCCCAGGACAACAGCCCGACGTCCAACAGCCTGGAGGGGGGCGCGGACGCCATGGCCTACTGGTGGGGGGAGTGGACCAAGTGGACGGCGTGCTCCCGCAGCTGTGGGGGTGGGGTGATGTCCCAGGATCGGCACTGCCTGCAGCAGAGGTGCGCGGCCAGCGTGGGGCCCACGGGGCTGGCATGGTGGCAAGGGACGGCCCGGGAGGTGACCGGGCGGCGGGAGGTGAATAGGCCTCTTGGGCTGGGCAAGGTTTCAGATCGGGGGTGGCACAGCTGGCTGAGATGCTGTCTTCCCACTGGTTGCTCCTGACGGCCTGGCAGCAGTGCCCTGGGTACTCCCAGGGCACTGGGCACAGCCCTTTCCTGAGCAAGTAGGATCCACTTCCAGGGCGCTAACATAGAGCGGTGAGGCCCACCGGCCTTCCTTCCGAGGACCTGGGTTGGATGAACTGGGTAGGAGTCTGGTGAGATGGTAAGGAGCCGCCACAGTCGGACAGAACTGGGTTTGAATCTTACCTCTTCCACTGCCTAGCTGTGTGACCTTGGGCAAGTCACTCAACAGCTCTAAGCCTTGGTTCCTCCTCTGGAGAATGGAGGTCATGCTGGAGCCCGTCTCCCATTCCGGCGACTCCATGAGACAGTGTGGGTACACAGGCCCTGCACGTGGTGAATGTCGTCCTGACTGGACTATTGCTGTTACCCTTTCTGGGTCTGTGCTATGCGCTGGGGAAGCAGAGGTGCATCTACTCTCCTCCCTCCCTGGGGAGATGGTCAGAAACACCTGCTAGACCAGGCTGGCTCCAGCTGGGGGGCAGGAGTTGAGTGAGGAATCACAGAGACTTCCAGAACCCAGTGGCCTTGGGCCGGTCAAGAGGCCGTGCCTGGAGCAGGGTGAGGGCCACTCAGAGCCCATGTCTTCCCGCCAGGAGGAAGTCTGTTGTGGATGCCAGCAACAGGACCTGCACGGGCACGTCCAAACGCTTCCAGCTGTGCAGGGCGCAGGTGAGTCCAGCCTGATGGCTGGGGACAGGCCCTGGCCTCCCTCCTCCCAGGAAGGCTCTCAAGGGGTCCTCTCAGTGGCCCAGGCCCTCTGGACCTGCTCTGTAATGGAGGCCACGGGGGCCGGTTGGCGTTCTAGTTGAAGGAAGAAGGATGAGGGACCCCGGGCTCAGACCCGGTCGCCTGTAAGAGTTAGACCATTATAATCACACATCCCCTACATGCTCTGGACGTGGCACGGGGGCCATGGCCAGGATGAGACAGACTTATTTCTGCTGGCAGAGAGCTTGGGGCTCCGGCTGCAGCTCCACATGGCTCCTGAAGTAACACGTGGGTTGCCTGCTGGGAGAGGGGACAGAGTCCTGGGCTCCCCGCCTCTCCTGAAAGACAGTCTGTGTGGCTGTTTCGGCCCTTCGGCTCCTCGACTGTCTTCTGCTGCCCAGGCCCTCAGCCTTGTGGTTCCTCAGTTCAACCACAGAGGGGCCCAGGGCTGGGGAGGCCCCAGGGAGTGTTTAGGGAGCCCGCAACTAGGTGGTAGGACCTCAGCCACCCTGACCCCAACATCTGTCTGGGGGCTGCCTGGGGCAGAGGGGAGGGCAGATGGAAGATGGCCGCTGGGGTTCCAAGTCCCCGGGGGCTTGCCTGAGTGTGTCTGCGTGTATCTGGGGTGCCTGTGTGTGCACACGTGCAGGGCGTTGGGTGCTGAAGGCAGGCCGACGGCCACAGCCCCTGTGCTGACGTCATCGGTCAGCTCCCTCCAGGACAGTTCTGCCAGGATCTGAGCAGACACATGTGAGCACTGGTGGTAGCTCGAGTCCCAGCCTCCGAGACACTGAACCACTGCCTGGGACACGTCTCCCTCTGCACCATGGACTCCTCTGCTGTGAAGCCCACCTTCTGCCTCGCGACAGTTCTGTCAATGAGTGCAGGTGCGCGCTGTGTGCCAGCCCTGTTCTAGGCCCCACGGCCACAGCGTGAACACCACACGCCAGGTATCTGCCTGAGGCCGGGCGAGGGCCGAGCTTCCTCCTCTCACGGTGCTGGCGGAGGTGGAGTTGCTGGAGGTGGAGCGTGCTAGGAGGGCTGACACAGAGTCTGGGGGCTGGTAGTGCCCCTCCGCTCGCCCCCTTTCCTTCCCGGAGAGCGAGGAGTGAGCCAGAGGACAGAGAACACCCGGGGGCCGGGCCCCGGTGTGGCGCCCTGCTCAGCCACTTCCTGCTCGGCGGGACAAAATGCCTTTGTTGGCCGCGTCCCGTGCCTCCCTCTCTGTCTCTCAATTCCCAGGAGTGTCCGCCGGACGGGAGGAGCTTCCGCGAGGAGCAGTGCATCTCCTTCAACTCCCACGTGTACAACGGGCGGACGTACCAGTGGAAGCCCCTGTACCCCGGTACCTGCAGCCTGGGCTCTACCGTGCGGGGGCAGATTGGGGGTGGCCCTCCAGCACCCAACCCCCACCCCTGAGGGGTCATCTCCCAGGGCCATGACGGGAGGAGGGGCACGGCCACAGAGAGCCATATCCTGTCCAGTGCACGAGAGAGGCTGGGAGGACAGGTGGGGAAACTGAGGCGCAGAGGAGGAGGGGCTTACTGAGGCCACATGGTGGTCAGCTTCAGAGCCAGGAATGGACCCTGGGTCTCCTGAGCCTGGGCCTCGAAGCTGTCCTCGCACCCAGGACTATGGGGACTGTGGGGACGTGGTCCCTGACAGTGTGGCCTCTGCAGTCAGTGGTCACTCCCCTACGACCCCACTGTGTGGACAGGGCTTGGGGACACACCCAGAGGGTCCTAGACAGGGCTTGCCACTCAGTCTGTGGAGCCTGGCTGGGTAGTGGGACCTGGTGGGGGGAGAGGGAACCACTGGTTCAGGCAAATCATGGGGTTGAGTGGGCCTCCCCCGCCCTCGGGGTGAATGCTGGGGGCCGGGGCCAGCAGCACAAGCGTCCAGTTGGCTCCGCTCATCTACGGGAGGGAAGTCCTCTAAGGGTCTCCAGAGCTGCCCCCCTCCACAGGGAGGCAGAGAGCTACAGCTTACGGCCCCTGGGCTGGGGCCAGGCCACCTGTGTCTGCCTCTGAGGCCCTGGACCAGTCCTTCCCACTTTCCCAGCCTCAGTTTCCCCATGAGGGGTGTTGTCTCTGTGGAGGGTGGGAAAGTCCTTGAATCTCACACCCCTCACCACACTGAGCCCCTCTGTCTGATCCCCCCAGATGACTCTTCCCACTCTCCAGGCCTCCGTTTCCCCATCTGTGCACCCGGGGTGGGGTACATCCTCGCGTCAGCCCTCACTGAGCCCCTGTCCCCCCAGACGACTACGTGCACATCTCCAGCAAGCCGTGTGACCTGCACTGCACCACCGTGGACGGCCAGCGGCAGCTGATGGTGCCCGCCCGTGATGGCACGTCCTGCAAGCTCGCTGACCTGCGAGGGGTTTGCGTGTCTGGAAAATGTGAGGTTGTTAAACGTTGTAGCAAACGTTCCACTGCTCTTCCCGCGCCCGCCCGCCCACCCACCCACCAGGGCCATGGCGCCCCCGGCCGGTCCCGGCGCCTCCAGCGGCCTCTCCCCCTCCCTCCCGCAGCCCATCGGCTGTGATGGCCTGCTTTTCTCCACCCACACCCTGGACAAGTGCGGCGTCTGCCAGGGGGACGGGAGCAGCTGCACCCACGTGACTGGCAACTACCGCAAGGGGAACACCCACCTCGGTAAGGAGTCCGACCAGGGCACGTCCCGGCACCCAGGGTCCTGCGTGCGATCCCGCCCCAGCCTGCTGGGCTCCTCCCCTTCTTGGGCCACTTGGTTCTGGGCCCAGGCAGCGGCCAGGTGCTCTGCAAGGCCCCTCTGTCAAGGAGTCATGAGCAGCTCCCTGTTGAGCACCATCTGCATACCAGGAACTGCAGTGGGCACTTGGCGTTACAGCAGCTTGCAGGAGATGTTAAGCCACTCTTAAGAAGAGGGAAACTGAGGCACAAATCCCTGTCCTCACCACTGACATGAGATTTGAGTCTGGGCACGCTGGATTCTAAAGCCCAGGTTTGCAAGGGGCAAAGCCGGGTGGGGGATCAGGCATCCCGACAGCTCCAAGCTGAGCCCCTCCCTTCCCCGAGCCCGCTGGCCCAGCCCTCACAGCGGCTGGAGGGTAGGGTCTGTGCACGGGACTGGACTTTACAGTTTGGTAAGATACCACTTACATCGCCTAGTGCCGGACCAAATGCATCGATGGGTGTCAATAAGCGCCTCTGGAATGAAACTGGACCATCACACCCTCTAAGGAGCCCTGGTGGTGCAATGGTTAAGCGCTCAGCTGCTAACTGAAAGGTTAGGGGTTCAAACTCACTCAATGGATCTGTGGAAGAAAGAACTGGCGATCTGCTTCCACAAAGATTAAAACCAAAACCTGTTGTTCTCGAGTCAATTCTGACTCAAGGCAACCCCATGGATTACAGAGTAGAACTGCCCCATAGGGTTTCCAAGGCTGTAATCTTTACAGAAGCAGACTGCCACATCTCTCTCCTGCAAAGCGGCTGGTGGGTCAAACCGCTGACCTAGTGGTTAGCAGCCGAGCACTTAACCACCATGCCACCAGGGCTCCTTTTGTAAAGATTATAGCCAAGAGAATCCTACAGGACAGTTCCAGTCTGCAACACATGGGGTTGCCCTGAGTCAGGATTGACTTGTTGGCAACTGGGTTTTTTTTTTGTTTGTTTGTTTATTACACCTTCTAGACTGGGGAAGACTGGGCAGCTTGAAACCCACTTAGCAGATGGGGAAACTGAGGCTTGGAGTGGGATTGCCTGCTCAAGGTTCCCCAGTGAGGCTGGCTGAGTCCAGACTAAAATCACCCCCTCAGGGCCACCTCGGATTGGCGGTCAGGACCTGTCAGAACCTGTCTGTGTCCTGGAGGTTGAGGAAACTGCCACCTCACACCACTTTTCCCCCAGATGAGGGATGACTGTGGAGCTAGGGTTGGAATGAGGAGGTCCCGGGGGCGGGGTGTGGTGACTTGGGCTGGGGCTAAACACCAAGCAGGTGCGCTGGAGAGTGTAGGGGTGGGCTGGGACTCAGGCGTGGGGGCGCCCCACCAAAGAGGGATTGGGGCTGGGGGAGGGAGGTGTGTGTGTCTTTAATGGAGGCCCTGTGGCAGAGCAGCAGATGGGGCTGCTGGCCTGGGCTGCGGTGGACGCCTGTATGCCAGAGGGGTCTGAGCAGGGACGGATTATCCAACAGGCGCGGTAAGTCTGTGCTTACCTTGCTTTCTGGGTCATATGCCCCTGACAGGAATGGTAAATTTAAAAAGAGGTCTTGATTCTGTAGGAAGGTGCTATGGAGTTGGGAGAGAGACAGATGCCAGCCAGACCTAGAAGCAGAGTCTTTGACGTGGTGAAAAAATGTGAAATTGTTCACTACAGATGATCTGGTAAGCAAGGGGAGCACCATGCTTACCTTGCCTATTAGACAATCCACCCCGGGCCTGAGCACAGGCGTCTTACATCCCCTCTCTCCCTTGCTCTGCCAGCCCAGGGACATGGGGGCGTCTGGTTCAGACAGCATATCTGTTTTGAGCACCTGCTATGCACCAGGTCCTCCGGGAACTCTTGGTTTGGGGAGGGGGCTGGCGCTGGACGGTCCCACCTCATTCCACCTCGTGCCAGCTGTGTGCACGCACTGAGCCTTGTCTGTGGGAGTTAACTCGTTCACGCCTCCAGGCGTCTCTACGAGGCAGGTACTCCTATTACTGCTATGCAGATGCGAACGGTAGAGAGGTTAACTAACTAGTCAAAGGCCACAAAGCAGAAGAGGCAGCCTGGCTCATGTGTCTGTGGTCCTAACCGCTGAGCCCACTCCCTCCCTGATATGCCTGTGCTTGCTAACTGTGGGGCGGGCCCATACCAGCCCACAAGAGCCAATTACTAAATGCTCAGGAGTCTTGTGAGCTGTTGTTAAATATCCATTATTAAAAATTCAGGTATATAAACCTACATTTAAATAATATTAAAAACAAAGGCCTTAGACACCCCCAAAGCCATCATTTCCAAGATGTTCCACCTCTCTGCTCCATAGCTCTAGGTTCTAGAGGTTGTATCTGTGTGGCGGAAATGCTGTATAACAGGCATTACTGCTGTGCACCTCTGCCCAGCTCCCCGTTCACGGACATCAGTAACTTGAAATCGGCTGTGCTGGGAAGTTTACACCATGGAAATCGGCCAATGCTTCAAATCAGTGTCCCATTCCCACCCTGAGGCAGTTGTTAAACATTACCAGAGTGCCACTGGACGTGAGGGACAAGGCCATCATCTTCAGGGACTTGTAAGAGGTGGGCGAGGGTTGGGGGTGTTAGGGAGAGACAGAGAGCTTGCCCCACCAGCGTCAGCCCCCAGGGAACCACCAATTTCTGAGGGCCCTTCTCACCATCTCTCCCACCCCTGAAGAATTTTATATCTTTCTTAGGGCTTTTTCTTGGAGCTCTGGTGGCACAGTGGTCAAGAGCTCGGCTGCTAACCAAAAGGTCAGCAGTTCGGATCCACCAGCCGCTCCTTGGAAACCCTATGGGGCAGTTCTAGTCTGTCCTATAGGGTCGCTATGAGTTGGAATCCACTCGATGGTAACGGGTTTGGTCTTCTAGGGCTTCTAGGAAGCTGTGCTGGTTCAGTGGTAGAACTTCGCCTTCCATGCTGGAGACCTGGGTTCAATTCCCAGAAAGTGCACCTCATGTACAGCTGCCACCTGTCTGTCAGTGGACGCTTAAGTGTTGCTATGATGCTGAACAGGCTTCAGTGGCGCTTCCAGACTAAGATGGACTAGGAAGAAAGGCCTGGCTATCTACTTCTGAAAATCAGCCAATGAAACCCCTGTGGATCATGGTGGTCCAATCTGTACCTGATCATGGGGATGGCACAGGACCAGGCAGTGTTTCATTCTGTTGTGCCCCCACCCCATCTGCGAGCAGCTACTCTTCTGTCCTCAGACACCCCAAGACTCTTGGTTTCTTTTCTGCTTGGAGCACTCCGTGGTTGGCTTCCCACTTGACGGGGGGCCTTGGTGGTAAGTCCCGTGTCTGCTGAACTAGCTGTCACAAAGACCTTGGCCTGGTGCTCAGGGAGGGCTTGATGGGAGTTGCCAGATACTACGTGCACACTTTCCCTCGAATTTTGTCATCCATGTCTTTGAAAGGAGCAAGCCTTCAAAACCAACGTGGTGTTGTGATATGACAGGATTTAAACGAAATAATGATTGCAGTGTGCTGGGCCCTGCGCTAGGCAGAAGCCTCTCACCCTCACCCCGGAAAAGGAGCTGTTACTCCCGAGTTTCCGATGAGGTAACTGAGGACCAAGGGCTCTCTCAACTTGCCCGAAGCCACCTTGGTGGTCAGTGGCAGAGAAGACTCGAGTTCGTTTGACTCCAATGCGTTTAAAGCCCCCGTGGTGGGAGAGGGAGTCCCTGGGCGTCACGAATGTTAACCTGCTCAGCTGCTAACTGAAAGGTTGGAGGTTCGAGTCCACCCTGAGGTGCCTCAGAAGAAAGGCCTGGCGATCTGCTTCCAAAAAAACCGGCTGTTGAAAACCCTATGAAGCACAGTTCTGCTCTGACACACGTTGGGTCGTCCTTACTGTTGAGTTGGCAGCTGGTTTTGATTGTTGGTGGTGGGGGGCGGGTACTGATGAGCATCACCAGTGAGGACCCCAGTGAGAAACGGTAGCAGACTCTCTGGCAAACCTGGGTGCATGCCAGGTCTGGGCAGAGCAGCCTCTCCATCAGCACATGGCGTCTCACAGGGCTGTGAACTTGCTGCTCAGGCAGAGGATGGCTGTATGGGGGTGGGTGGGCCTGCCCTGGGACCCCTGCCCCTTGCAATCCACCTTGCCTTTCCTTAGAGGCAGAGTGGCGCCGCCTGCCCCTTCCTAGGGTGCCTCTCTGGCTGTGAGCTTTGCCGGCTGCTCACCGCTGTCCCTTTCCCCAGGCTATTCTCTGGTTACACACATCCCGGCTGGCGCCAGAGACATCCAGATTGTGGAGCGGAAGAAGTCCGCCGACGTCCTGGGTGCGTAAGTGGGGCTGGGCGCTGCCTTGCTGAGGCTCGCCCAGAGGTACCCCCTGCGGGAGAGGTGTGGGCCTGCAGCCATGGCTCCCGGAGGCAGGCTCGGTCTGGGCATGGGTGGTGGCAGAGGAGGTCAAGGGGAAGCAGACTTCACCCCCTTGTGAGGAGGGACCTTGGCCCCGAGCTGTGTGCCAAGGGAAGGGTTGATGACAGGTAGTGAGCTCCCCGTCACTAGAGGCTGTGCACAGCAAAAGCTGAGGGTGCTGGAGGTGGGGCCCCTGCCCTGGACAGGAGGGGTGAGACGGTCAGCTTAGAGCCGAGAGGCGTCTGGCCCCGCCCAAGGCCGTGGGTGACTGAACAGCAGAGGCAGGGCTCAAACTCGGGTCTAGGGGCTCCCGGGGTAGTTATTGCCAAGGCAAGTCTGGTGGGAAGTTGGCCCTCCGTGGAGGTCTCAGCACGAGCTTCAGGAGTTGTTGGCATAACTGTGAGCCCTGTCTTGGTGGCGATTTCTGGAAGGCCCCCTGTGAATCTAGCATGTAGGTGCTCATGTGCCTGTGACTCACCATAGGAGGAGCTCAAGGCCTGCTGAGCGTGGCAGACAGGTGTGACACCTGTGAGCCACTCTATGCTTGGCTGCACTATGCCAGGGCAGAAGCCTTCTGGAGGGTAGGAGGCAGGTTAATGTCCCCGCTGGCCTCAGGCTGGGACCCCAGGCTGCATAGGGAAGCTGTTCTCTGAGGCAGACACAGCCCCCAGCCCCACATTTTACACACACAGTGCTTTCCACCTGCCTCGACTCCCAGGGTCTCAGGGTGCCTGTGAGGGACACTGGGGGAGCAAAGAAGTTTTGCGAAAGGTCCTCAAGCTAAACCCTGCCTCCAGTCTCCCCTGCCCTTAACCAGAGCCTGTGGGGTGAGCCCGGGGATCGGAGCACCCCACCTCGAGCTCCAGCTCCCTGTATCCAGAGGCCCGCACTCAAGCACCCCGGGGGCTGCTCCAGGCCAAGGATGGGGAGTGCTGCGCAATGCCAGGCCCTCGGCCAGCCCGGTTGCTCTGTCGCTGGGTGAACGCTGAGGCCAGGAAACACCGTGTTCCCAGCGCTGGCTCCAGTGCGCTCATTCTTGAAGCAGACGCGTGGAAATACCAAGCGCAGCCTTGCTCACTGGGGAAGCCGCAGGAAGGAAGGTCATTACCGTCAGGAAGCAGGGTTTGGATGAGGGCCGGCCTTCGCCCTGTGCAGATACCTGAAGCTTGGCACGGCCACCCGGCCCGCCACAGCCCCCTGCACGGAACACGGGTGTCTTGTTTGCGTTATTCTTTGACGTTAGTACGTCCAGGGCGTTTTTCAGGCAGACGCGGCCTGCTGGCTGCGTCTGTCTGATAGTAAATTAATTGCACCAGGCTCCTGATCATGTTGCCTCAGGAGCTTTGGAAGCCGAAATTTGCTTCTCTCCCGGGCCAGTTCCTGGAACTGGCTTTGAGGACGCCCCTTGGAAGACAGACTGTCCCCGTGTGCTATGCTGCTCCTCCCATCCCCTGTCCTGGAAGCTCCCAGGGCCTCTGCTAGTTCTCTCCTGTCCCAGGAAGGACTCATCCTCAGCTGCCAGCCCCCAGGAACTGTGGGAGACACGGCTGCTGGGGGTCTGTGGGCACGTTCCTGCTGTCCTGAGCCTTCATTCAGCCCCAGAGTGCCCGTCCTGCAGAGAGTGCCCCCCTGCCTGGAGGGGGTGCAACTGGGAATGTGCCCCAGGCTGCCTTCCTGGTTGATTGCCCCACGTCTGGGCAAATGGACTGCCCGGGGTGGTTAGCGTGGTTGCACCAGCACAGGCAGGGAGGACATTGCACCGCTGAGAGCATAGAGCCGGCCAGCTCGGGACGGTCCCTAGGAAGGCCTGGTGGGGTCTCTGGGACAGCCCCAGGCCAGCCACACTAGGCTGTAGCGTCCTCAGTGTGGTGGCTGGGTAGGGCATGGGGGTCCCCTCCTCATTGCCCAGGGCAGGCTGGGGGCATGACAGGCCCAGTGTTACATAGTGAGCTGACAGCAGAGACAGGCTGGATGCACAGTCCTGTACCTGGCAGATGTCTGTCCCATACCTGGCAGACACCTGTCCTGTACCTGGTAAACTCCTGTTCTGTACCTGGCACACACCTGGGGCATACCTGGCAGACCTCTGTTGTCCAGTGTGGCCTCCCTGGTCACTGCATTTCCAACGCCAGGCTTGCTGCTGGCCCTGGCACTGGCTCCTCCCCTTGTGGCCCTTGGCTTCTTCAAAGGCGGCCAGAGTAACAGGACCCAGGGAACCTGGCCAGCTATTTGCGGTCATCTAGATGAGTCCTTGTTGATTATTTTTGGTTAATAGGGAAGTGCCTTTCCTCTCCCAGCTTTCACTGGCCAGGGCCACGTGTTGGACACAGGCAGTGTCCGACTCCCCCATGATGTAGGCTCCCTGTCCTCTGGGGCATTAGGGGAGGGCTGTGGGGGTCTGGGGTAGCCGAGTCCCAGGTGTGTAGAGATGGCTCCTCCCACCACCTGCCTCCCTCCAGCTGGCCTGGTCTCGTGACAGGCACTTTGCCCTGTCAGCCCTTGCAGACGAAGCCGGCTACTTTTTCTTCAATGGCAACTACAAGGTGGACAGCCCCAAAAACTTCAACATCGCAGGCACCGTGGTCAAGTATCGGCGGCCCATGGACATCTACGAGACCGGCATCGAGTACATCGTGGCCCAGGGGCCCACCAACCAGGGCCTGAATGTCATGGTGCGTGGCTGGGGGCCGGGGGCCGGGCTGCCATTAGTGCCACACAGCCAGGCCACTGGGCTTGGGAGTCACTGTTCATTCACTCATGTACTTACTCACTCATTCATTCACTCCCTCATTCACTCACTCAGCTTTTAATGCATCCACTTAGCATCTTGTTTATGCGTTAACCCATGCATTCTTTCACCCAGCCACCCACTCACCAGTGATCCACTCTTTCACATAATTATTCATTCATTCATTCACTCACTCACTCACTTAGCACTGCTGTTGGAGCCACTGAGCACATTCTGTGCTGATCTGTTCCTCGCTCACCGGCAGCTTTGTGAGGAGCTAAGGACAGGACAGGAGGCTGGATCTAGGGCACAGGGACATGAGACCCTCTCCCTGCTCTACAGTGCGGGTTATGCCCCCACTTAGCTGCCTTCCCACCCATGGACACCATGGTGTTCTGCCAGTCTTCAATGCTGCCGACAAGGGTGGGCTGCTCAGGACCCCTGAGGGTGGGGCTTAGGGCAGGAGCTGTGGGCGCAGAGCTTGGGCCTGCTGTGCCCAGTGTGCCATGAGCACTCCACCGTGGCTGGTGTCCTAAAGGGAAGGCTGTTGCAGCTTGGTGCCCCCACCTGAAAACCACAGAGAACTGGCCGCTGAGATTGAGTGACACGGAGGTGGGCGGTCTGACATTCTTTGCTGCCTGCTGGTTTCCTAAGCCACAGAGGCCAAGGAAGTACAGCCAAACCCCACTGTGGCGGTTGTTCTCATCCAAACCCAACCGTGGCGGCTGTTAGCGTCGAAACCCCACTGCGGTGGTTGTTAGTGCCCTCACTTTAGAGAGGCTGGAACTTGGGCACAGAGTGGGTAGTGACCTGCACAAAGTCACGGGATCGTAGGTGTCACCACTGGGCTTTGAACCTAGGCCTGTCTGATGCCAGAGAGGCTGTTTGTGCAACTGTTGTGCTGGTGGAGCCTCCACTCTGGGGAGCTCCTCCCACCTCCCCACACTGCCTCTTGGCTGAAGACTGGCCCTGGTGAAGACAGAATCTCATGGGGCCACTTATTTCCAGGCCCTTGCATGACTGGCCTTCCCTTGGAGCTGTCCACCAAGGCAGGCAGATGCTGGCTCTGTCTTCTGGCTGGAGGAGCTCGGTCGTAGGTCAGGTTCCTCAGGAAACAGGCTCTGAGGTGGAGGTTTGTGTGTAGGAGGGCTTGGGGAGTGGGCCCAGGGACTACCCCATGGGGGAGTGAGGGAGACAGGACTGGACAGAGGGAGGCATGGAGCTCGATGCAGATGTGACAGGAGCCTCAGCTGACCCCACAGGGAGAGTTTTCTCCGGTTGAGGCAAGGGACATCAACTAGTCATTGGATGCAGTTGCCCCCTAGGGAGAGGTTATGACCTTGGGAGGGGCAGCTCCCAATGGCTGAAGGAAATCCCTAGAGACAGACCAGGTTGTGAATTGTCAACTGCAACTCTCCCAACAGCGAGAAATAAGTGCCTTTTCCTAAAGGTAGCACCTGGGGACACACCACAGCATCCACTACAGTCCATCCCTTGGGCTGCTTGGGTCCACTTGGTTTGTATAATGAGTTTGTCTCATCAGGGAACAGCTCCTTTAGGGTTCTGGTGGGTTTCTTCTCCCAGGAAGCTTTACAGGAGGAAGGTTAGTGGGATAAACGGCAGCCGGTCTGTGGGCTGCAGCTGGTACTGATACTTTCCCTCCTCTATCACACTTGCTAGATTCTTCATACCCTCGCCTCTACCTCTGCTAGTCTAGGTGGCTTATGTGTCGGGGTGATCCAGACCCTCGTCCCTGAGGGGTCTGAGTTCCTGGTCTCTATGCCTTTTACAAGCCAAGGTTGCTGCTTTTGTTAAAACAAACAAACAAACAAACAAAAAAAAAAAAACCAAACCCGTTGCCATTGAGTCAATTCTAACTCATAGCGACCCTATAGGACAGAACAGAACTGCCCTATAGAGTTTTCAAGGAGCACTTGGTGGATTCGAACTGCCAACCTTTTGGTTAGGAGCTGTAACACTTAACCACTAGGCAACCAGGCTTTCCTGCTTTTGTTCAGGTGCAATCAAATTGGGCAGGGGGATATTTAGAGATGTCCCAGTGGATCAGCTGGGTACCAAATAGAGTCTCTCCCATCCTTGGGGTCAAACTCTTGTTTATTACAGTCAATGACCCTGCTAGGATAGTGACTCTTTTCCTTGCCTGCAGATCTCTTGGTGCAAGGTACCCAAACAGACTGAGAGGCAGCCATGGCTTACAGTTTAATGAAATTTGCTGTGTCTCCTTGTGGAAGTGTCCTCCCTCCGAGAATCAGGACCTCTAGACCCTCAGATCCTAATGCTACAGGGATGGGAAACAAAATTTCCAAGTGGGTCACTGGGAAGGGTAGCCACTGCTCCTTCCATCTCTTGGTTCCCAAACCCATGTAGTCTACCTATTAGGGACATAACCTTTTCCCCTCCAAAAAACAAACAAACAAACAAACAAACAAAAACCCATTGCCGTTGAGTAGATTCTAACACATAGTGACACTTTAAGACAGAGCAGAACTGCCCCACAGGGTTTCCAAGGAACGGCTGGTGGATTCAAACTTCCGACCTTTTGGTTAGCAGCCAAGCTCTTAATCACTGCACCACCAGGGCTCCATTTGGGAACGTATCACCATATAATTCTCATTGATTTTGGATGTGTATTGCATCTAGGATATCCCAAGGTGCCATCTCAGAGGATGTTATTGCCTCTGAGCTGGCACCTTGGCTTCACCTTCCACTGCTCTACTAGGCTGGCAGTTTCTTGGGGATGCAGTATGTTAGGACCAGTGGATCCATATCATATGCCCACTGCAGCACCTCTTTGGCTATAAAGTGAGTTCTTTGGTCCAGTGCAATGCCATGTGCTACCCTGTCTCAGTGCATCATATACTCTGTGAGATCTTGTATCTTGGGGTTGGCTGAGCCCTGTGGGCAGGAAAGGCAAAACCACACTCAGAATAAGATTGATCACGTCCCCTTCCAGGGTGGAAGGGGTCCAATGTAATCAATCAACTTGCCATCAAGTGGCTGAGAGGTCCTTTTGAGGGGTGGTGCTGTATCAGGGGCTCAGTGTGGGTCCCAGTTGCTGCATGCTGGACTTTCAGTAGTGGGAGCAGCCTTGGTCAGTGAGAGCTCATGCAATTGGGTCCATGTGTGTCTTCCATCTCTGTCACCATGGCCCATTGGGCCATCACCGTGGTGACTGATGCCAGGCACTGGCTTATGTCAACTGGCAAAGCCATTCTACCTACTACTTGGCTGTTTAGTGCATGTCCTGGGATGGATGCTTTCAGGTGTGCACTGACATGATACAGAGATCTTCACATTGTTAGCGTCTTCCTAGATCCATCCACAAGCTTCTTCCCCAGGTCTCCTCATCCCCAATCTTCCAATGTTTTTCATACAAGTGGCTGACTAACTAGTCAAACCATTTGCTACGACCCATGAGAATATAAATGCTTACCTTGCCCCACTCTGTGTGGAGACACACACAGTGAATGACCATATACCCTACTTGAAGCCCATGGCTTCCTTTCAGCTTTTCAGGGCCACCCCTGAATGGGCTATAGAGAAGCCACATCCCATTTTCAGCTTGCACTCTTATACCAAGCTGACTCATCTCTGAAGCAAGCTCAGCCATTTTTTCTCCTCCCTCCCTTCGTCATAAGTGTGCCTTCTTACAGCCATGGCTGTGAGCTGAGAGCAAGATGCATGTGCAAGAGTCCTGGATGACAGGGGACTTGGGTCACCTGCTGATGTAACTTTCTTGCACTCTCTGCCCTGATTGTGTCTAGTCCTGGAGATAACACTTCCGTCTTTTGAAGGATTGCTGCTGGACCTCCCAAGCATGTAACTCAGTGGGCTTGACAGAATGCAGGTTGTGATGGTCAGCTCTGGCTTTGTCGCTCACCTGGTGTCCTGTGGTCAAAGTGTCCCATATCTAGTAGGGCCCAGTAGCATACCAGGAGCATGTATACTTTGCTGAAGGTGGCCTGGCCCTGCCCTAGAACCCTGTGGTTTTTCCTATTGGGGCTGACCAGAAACTCCACATGTCATCTTTTCCCACCACAGATACCTCTCTTACTGTAGAGTCTGCCAGGTCCTATGGCCCAAGTGGCATGACTGCTTGCACTACAAGCTGGACCTGCTACAAAGCCTCTTTTACTCAGCCCCACTCAAAACTGGCAGCCTTTTATGTTACCTGGTATATGAATAGGTGCCTGGGTGGCACAAATAGTTTATGCTCAACTGCAAGTCTAGAGGTTGGTGGTTTGAACCTACCTAGTGGCACCACAGAAGAAAGACCTGGTGATCTGTTTCCATAAGATTACAGCCAAGAAAATCCTATGAGGCATTTCTACTCTGTAACACATGGGGTCGCCGTGAGTTAGAATTGACTCAATGGTACCTGGTTTTTAGTATACGGATTGGGGCAATATTCCCAGATGTGGAATATGCTGTCTCTGGGATTCTTCTTCATGATAGGGGACATGAGATGCAATAATTTGCCCTTTACTTTCAAAGTGATGTCTTGGTATGTCCCAGACTACTGGACCCCAAAGATTTCACTGACATGGGGGCCACTGAACCTTCGTAGGGGTTAATCCATAATCCTCTGAGATGCACACGTTTCACCAGGGCCTCTAGCGTACGTGCCACCTCTTGCTCATCTGGTCTGATTGACATGATGTCATCAATATAGAGGACTGATGTAATGTTCTGTAGAGTGGTCCAAACCCTTTTGTGTTGTGTTATGACAGGGGGTGGGAGAGCTAGCGTAGGTCAAAACTTCAAGTATATACTGTTTTCCAGCCCATGCGAATGAAAATTGCTTCTGGCCCTCCTTCCTGATGGAGACAGAAAAGAATGTATTTGTTGGCTCAGTGACCACTTACGATCAATGTGAGGCCATGTTAGTCTGCTGTAGCAGAGATGCTGTATCTGTCACGCAGCTGAGCTGGGACTACTGTGCAGTTGAGTTTGTAGCAGTTCACTGCCATCCAACTGGGTCTCTCTTATTTTTGTAGGGGCCAAACTGTCGAATTAAATAGGGGAGAGGTGGTGTGGATGGTTAAGCATTCGACTACTAGCCAAAAAGATTGGCAGCTCAAACCCACCCAGAGGTGCCTCAGAAGAAAAGCCTGGTGATCTTCTTCCAAAAGGTCACTGCTTTGAAACCCTATGATGCACAGTTCTCCTGCCATGAGTCAGAATCCACTGGATGGCAACTGGAAGAAGATGGGATCACTTGCCCTGCATCCTTTACGTCTTCAAGAGTGACGCTAACCTCTGTCTCTATGCTGTTTTCCGAAGGATTCAATATTGTTTTTGATTTACTATTTTGGATGAGGGAGTGTCAGGTTCAGAGGCTTCCTTTTGGTTTTCCCTACTATGATAGCTCTCACCCCACAGGCCAAGAAGCCAACGCGGGGGTTCTGCCAACTGCCACTTGTGCATTTGGGGACTGGGGAAATGGCTACTGGGTGAGCCTGGGAGCCAGGCCTGAGCCATACCTGCATTTATGACTCATCCTCCTTGTTTCCTCTCTCTAAAAGGGGAAGGAAGATGATGCTTTGGGCCCCTAGTTGTCAATGGAAGCTTGGAGCCTGGTCCTCACCATGACTACCCATTTCTCCAGTGTGCGGTTAACCAAGTGAAAGGCGGTACACTTCGGTGGAAGAACTGGTACAATCAGTTGCTGTGGGTTCTTCTTCCTGGAGACATGGCTATCCTTCATTTGATGGAGTCTAGGTCTGAGCTGGCTCAGGTCTAAAAACCAGACAAGGAATTGAGGCTTTTCATGGGGCGACTGCCCTCAACGTCCTCATCATCCACCCTGGTTTCTTTTGAGTGTATAGATGGAGCAATGCCTTTCTGGGCTCATCTGTCTTCTCCCTGTTAACCGTGTCCCAGTCTCTGTAGGTCAGCTCCCACCCACCACTTCAGCCTTACAAATATTGAACCCACCTTCCTTCTGATTACTGCCACCTGACTTTTATCACATGAGGATCCTGTCACCTCTCTGCTATCAGAAAGTCTGGTTTGGTAGCGGCACTTCCTGCCACCAGCCCTGGCCTACAGGGGGCACTGCACACTGTCCCTCCAAGTGCCACCTCACCATTGCGTTTCTTTCTGCTCTGGTGGGTAGAATGTTGCCAGGCCTACCTACCACAGAAAGTAGTCACCTGCTGGGTTTTCCAGCCCTGGTTCACCCTTCCATCATCTGCCCTGGTGACTCCAGCGTTCACCCTGGCCATTGACTTCTCCAAGCTTCCAAGAGCTATTCTAGCATGTGCAAGTGGGAGCTCTCTGCCCCATCTTCAAGGAGGGGGACATGCTAGCCTTTCGCAGGGGCAGGGGGCCACATTTTCAGCCCTGCAGGATCAAGGGAATCAGAGCTCACATATTCCAGCACACTGGCTGCACAGGCCAAGCCTCAGGGCCCCACTCTTCCTGGTCGGGCCCTGGTCTTGGGGTAGCAGATGGAGCAGGTTGAGCCCTCCACCTTCTCTGGTTCTATGGGACTCTTACACTGAAGCCATGGGCCTGATGCTCGGCTATTCCTGGTCCCCAGCAACAGGGCAGGAGGGCTTCTTCCTGTACTATGGAGGAGGACTACTGGCTTAGACTTACACTGGCTGATTATTTAAACAAAAAAACGAATTGCCGTGGAGTCAACCCCGACTCATGGCGACCCCATGTGCATCAGAGTATAACTGGGCTTCATAGGGACTTCAATGGATTATTCAGAAGCAGACCTCTGGTCTTTTCTTCCCAGGCACCTCTGGGTGGACTTGAACCTGCAGCCTTTCAGTTAGCAGCTCAGTGCTCAACTCTTTGCACCACCCACGGTTCAATTGATTGGCCGTTGCTGTCGAGTTGATTCCAATTCATTGTGACCCTATAGGACAGCAGATCTGCCTATGGTTTCCAAGACTGTAAATCTTTATGGAAGCAGACTGCCACATTTTTCTCTTGCAGAGCGGCTGGTGGGTTTGAACTGCCGACCTTTTGGTTAGCAGTCGAATGCTTAACCACTGCGCCCTGATCACCCTCAGCCTTTGATTGTCGTGCTCCGGTGCATTGGACTCCATAAACAAAAACACAAATCCATTGCCATCGAGTTGATTCTGACTCTATAGGACAGAGTAGAACTGCCCCGTAGGATTTCCAAGGCTGTAGTCTTTATGGAAGCAGACTGCCACATCTTTCTTCCGCGGAGCTGCTGGTGGGTTAGCAGCCGAGTGCTTAACCCCTGTGCCACCAGGGCTCCTTGGACTCCACAGTCCCTTATAATTTTGTAACTCCCACTCCCATCCCCAGGCAACTCTCAAGCACTTGAGACATTGCACCCACTAGCGCATCTTCTTCCTCTGAAATCCCACCCCAGTTCACCCCCGGGAGCAGCTTATCACCACATCGGTACATCCCAGCGGGTCTCAGTGCTCCATGCACCCCCAGGGATGGGGTTCTCATTGCCCTGGTTGGTGGGCGATCCTGCTCTACAGTCCCATTTTAGAGTCTGCTTCCTCAGGCCTCCTCTGACACCCACTTCTTTAGGTTAGGGTCTCTGGGAAAAAGACTCGGAGATGGGGATTGGCTAATAGGGGTTTGTTGGGATGCTCAGAAACTTCACCCATCGGGCAGAGCGGAAGGCAGGAAGGGCAGAGGGAGGAGTTGGGTCACATGAGCTGCAAGAGCAGCCCCAGCCCATCCCACAGGGAGCCCCAGAGCTGTTGTTGGTTGCTGCCCAGTTAGCTCCAACTCATAGTGCCCTTAACGTACAGCAGAACCAAACGTTGCCCTGTCTTGCACCATTTTCATGATCTTTGCTATATCTGAGTCCATTGTCACGGCCACTGTGTCAATCCGTCTCATTGAGGGTCTCCCTCTTTTATGCTGACCCGCTACTAAGCATGATGTCCTTCTCCAGTAATTGGTCCCTCCTGATAACATGCCCAAAGTAAGCAAGACGGAGTCTCGCCATCCTCGCTTCTAAGGAGCATTCTGGCTATACTTTCCACCAGGACTGAGCTGGGTTGTCCCAAATGAGAGCAGGGACTAAGCCTTGCACTCCTATGTGGGCAGGTGGTGGAGGATGAAGGGGTGGTGGTGGGCTCTGTCCACCCTGGCAAGGAGGAGTGCTATTATTTAGAATTGCTGGCACATAGCATAATAAAAAGCAGATAAGCTTTTAGTCGGCTCTATTACTTTCAAAAAGGAGCCCTGGTGGCTCAGAGGTTAAGCGGTCGGCTGCTAACCAAAAAGTCTGCAGTTTAAACCCACCAGCCGCCCCACTAGAGAAAGAGCTGGCCATCTGCTCCCGTAAAGATTACAGTCTAGCAAACCCTTCGGGACAGCTGTAGTCTGTCACAAGTGGTCGCCATGAGTCGGAATCAACTCGACAGCAATGGGTTTTCTTTTTTTTGGTTTATTACTTTTAAAAACTTCTCTACATACAGTGCACTCCTTATTGCCTGCACCTATGGAGGACCCTCCTGCTGCCCCGCCCTTGGTTCCATCCTGTGCCCCGTCATCGGACGCAGGCTGCCTGGGCAGCTCCCTGGGAGGGCGCAGCTGCACCCACCGCGGGTGACACCCTGGCAGTCCCGTCCTGCAAGGCTGTGGGCGTGCCCCACAGCGTCCTCTCCAGGCTGGGCAGAGCGGGGTGCAGATGGGGCTGGAGTGGGTTTTGGGGCAGGGTCCCACTTGCTCTCCTTCCTCCCCAGGTGTGGAATCAGAACGGCAGGAGCCCCTCCATCACCTTCGAGTACACGCTGCTGCAGCCGCCGCACGCTCACCGCCTGCAGCCTGTCTACTACAGCTTCTCTGAGCCGGCCTCCGAGAGTGCCGAGAGCCAGGAGCTGGACGGTGCCACCCTTCTGGGCTTTGTGCGCCACAACGGCTCCCTGTACGGCCCGGCCTCCATGGAACGGCTGGGCCTGGACCACCGGCTGTTCAGCCCCCCAAGGCCAGGGCTCGAGCTGGGCCTGGGCAAGGGTCCGGAGACCAACGAGGTGTGCGAGCGGGCCAGCGACGGGGCCTGCGAGGGCCCCCCCGGGGGCAAGGGCTTCCGAGGTAACCAGGAGGCAGTGGGCTGGGGTGGGCAAAGACTGGGGCCCACGGGGCAGGGGCTTCCTACGGAGGGGCCTTGGGGAGGGGTCCTCAGCCCTCTCCTGTCTAGAGAAGCGGTTAATAAGAGGTGCATCCATTCACACGTGCCCTCCTGCATACATCCTTGGAGGGAGGTGTGGTTGTCCCATTTGACAGATGGAGAGACTGAGGCTTAGACAGCAGAGGCCACATGCCCCAGTCTCACAGCCCTCCCGGGAGGAGCTGAGGCTCAAGCCCAGGCAGTCAGACCCTGCAGCCTTCTCTCACTCAGGCAAACGCCTGGCCTGTACTGGGCTGGGGTACAACAGTGAGCACCGTGACGCACATGGGCATGGAGTCCAGCGGGGTAGATAGACAACAGACAGCACCACAAGGTGTGGCCGGGGGAAGATGGGGAGACAAGGGGGTGCGCAGATGGGGGGCTGGCTGGAAGGCTTCTCAGAGATGGGGGTTCCAGCTTGAGGACTACCCGGGCAGGGTAGGGCATGGTGGGACTGGAAGGTATCAGGTGGAGACCTGAGGATGGGCTCCGGGGCTGCAGGCAGACTCTGGGGGAGATGGCTGGAGACCCAGCTGGGTTAACCCGGAGTTCAGGTCCCTGAGAGAAGTGCTAGGTGTGAGCTTGCTCCCAAGGGCAGGGCCATGGGAGGGGCCAGGTGGGGGCATGGCTGATCAGGTATGTTTGGATCATCTCACTTGAAGGAAGACTCCGAGACCCTCAGAGTCTCTAGAAGAAACACTGGGGGTGTCCTGTGGCTGCTGTGACCAATGACCACATACAAGGGGGCTTCCAATAACAGATGTTTATTCTTCCCCAGCCTGGAGGCGTGGATAGGGCCACGTTCCTGCCAGAGGCTCTAGGGGAGGACCCTTCCAGGTCCCTTGCAGCTTCTGGTGGCCCCAGGCATTCCTTGGCTTGTGGCTGCATCTCTCCCCTCTGCCCCGTCTGCTTGTGGTGTCCCCTCTTCTTTCTGTGCCCTCTTGTTATAGTGATATCAGTCACTGGATTTGGGACCCCTAAATCCAGGATGATCCCATCTCAGATGCTTAACTAATTACATCTGCAGAAGCCCTACTTCCAAATAAGGCCACTTTCTGAAGTTCCAAGAGGACATGAATTTTTTGGGACGCTATTCAACCAGAGTCCCCTCTACGAGGGATTGTCCAGGCTGGCTTGCTTGCCTGTAGTGACAGGACACTCACTCCATGCTCTTGACTAAATTGTGCCCTCTGGAGTCTCCTAGTTCAGCTTCCTGGTTTCTAACCCCACCACTCTGAGTCCCTCCCATGGACTGCCCTTGTCCCCAGCACGGGGGAGCACTTGAGGTTGAGCCACCTGTCTCCCTCCTGTAGACCGCAACACCACCGGGACAGCTCTGTCAGGGGACAAAGACGACCAAGAGAGCGACGTCCACTTCTCCTCCCAGGAACTCCTTTCAGCCAACGCCATCTCTGACCGGCTCCTGGGCACAGGCTCGGACTCGAAGGAGCTCACCCTCAACGAGACCGTTAACAGCATCTTTGGGCAGGGTGCCCCGAGGAGTCCCCTGGCTGAGAGCCTCTATGTGGATTACGAAGAGAACGAAGGCACCACTGCTTACCTGGTCAATGGGTCCTACCTGGAGCTGAGCAGTGACAGGGTCACCAACACCTCCTCCGAGGCCCCGTTCCCCAATGCCAGTGCCAGCCTCCCCAGTGTGGTCGGGAACAGGACCCACAAGGCCAGGTAGGAGGTGCTTCCTGCTGCTACCTGGGCCTGAGGTCCAGGCCTATGGGGTGTGGGAGGCACCCAGGTTCAGACGCAGTGAGGCCTCACCTACAGTGGGGTCTACTGGAAGGACCAGGGTCCCTGGAGGCAAGTGGGCGAGGGCCCCCATCCACAGCCCCCAGATCTCAGCAGGTCAGAGGCCTGGCTCTGGGTGGGCCTGAGACCAGGAGCCTCCTTGGGTTGGGGCCAGCTGGGAGGGTTTGGCCCCAGACCTGTGACTGTCTCCACTGAAGGACAGTTCCTGGTGACAAGCCCTCTGGGCGAGGGTGGCCATCCCTACCACGGGTGTCCTCATTGCCAGGGTCCTGTGCTTTCCCCGACACTGTGTGGGCAGTGAAGCTGGTGAAATGAACATGGCCAGGCTCAGCAGCAACTGGGGGTGACGGGGGCTGGAGGGAAACAGGCCCACTAAACCCCTTCCTTTAAACAGCAGACATGAGTGGGTCTTGGGCTCGGGGGACCTGGGTCGGGGTGGGTGCAGAGAAGGTGCCCTCAGGGGGCTCAGGGATGAATCTGATGGAGATTTGGGGCTTACTCTTGAGGTGATGTGGTTGGGGTGACTTTTTCACCTGTCCTGGGGGACAAAAGCATGAACACCACTGGGGGCTTGGGTCCTGGACTCACTGTGCACCCCCTTCCCTTTTCAAACTGTTTTCTGAGCCCCCTCCCCATGGGATACCTGGGATGGTGGGGCAGAGGCGTTCCTGAATGCCCTGGGTGGAAGTCTTTTGCAAATGTGGGCAGAGTGGAGGACCTGGAGCCTTCTATGGGGCCAGAACAGGGCTATCTGACGGTCAGAGCTCCCCTCTGAACAGGTTTATCAGGGTGGGACAGAAGCCGCTGCTGAATTTGGCTACAGGCATGGAAAATGCCGGCAGCTGTGTGGGCAGAGGGAGGCCAGGGAGGAGCTGCAGGGCACTTGGGTTCCAACCCCAGCTCTGCCACCACCTCTCTGCGTCACAGACACACCACTTAGCCCCTCTCTGGGCCTCAGTTTCTCCATCTCTGACATGAGGGGCTTGTCAGATGGTGCCCTCAGGGCCTGCCAGCTCAGCTACTCAGGGATTCCGTGGGATGGCTTAAGCCAGCTTTTGAGAGTCTCCCCAGTTCCTGTCACCGTAGGCTCTTACCCCGCCCCCTCAGCCCCTCAGGGACGTACTGGATTCCCAGAGCCTGTCTGGGGGCGTAGGAATCAATATGCTAGCTTGTCAGGGCTCAGAAAGCCCCAGGTGGCAGCCCCTCAGCCGGCGTCCATCAAAGCAGGAGCCGAGCGGGACAAAGATGGTCTGGAGAGAGGGCCGAGGGAGGCCATGGAAACGACCCGGCCAAAATAGCCTTGTCTCAGCCAAATTGTCCAAACACAGGAAGTCGCGTCTGCTTGAGGAGAAGGCGAAATCAAAGGGGCGCCCAGAAAAGAAAGGCTATTTTCATCTTCTCAGGAAAGCTTCAAACACTCAAGGGAAGGGGGAGGCTGCCACCACACCAGACACTGGGGACCAGAGGCTTTGAGGCACCCTCGGAGGCCTAGGGGCAAAGAAAAGAGCACTTTCTAGTTGGGTTATAAACAAACACAGTCACCTCAGAGCTTCTCCTGAGAGAGGCAGGAGGGGCCTGCTTCTCCACAGGCAGCTGCTTCAAGGCCCACGCGCGTGTGAGCCGTGGTTTAGAGCACTCAGCGGCTTCTCGGCCATCACAAACCCGGGTCTAGTGGACGGGGGCAGGGTCTCCCTTCAGATAGAGGCAAAGGGAAGTTGGTGGTTCAGCGACTTCCCAGTGTTTCGCTTCACTTCTTGCTGCCACTTCCAAGAACTGAACGCTAGGCGTTGCATTGTTGGGCAAACACACGCAGGTTTTCTCAGGAATTGCATATGCTATCCTGCCCCTGCTGGTGCCGAGGGTGATGTGTGGGCAGCCTCTCCAAAAATATCTTTTGTGCTTGAAATCCAGGGGGTTATTTTGAACAGGGCAGTGCTCTCTCTCTTGAGTCAGGAGTGAGTCACGCTGCCTGCTGGCACGAGTGAGGCATGTGTAATTAGATAAAGATGGCGGCCTCTGCATGGGTGGGAGTGGCGGGATCTTTGCATCTCTTTGTTCTTGGGGAGAATTTAGAACTGTTGAAAGGCAGGGTGAGGGACCCAGTCAGCACAGTTGAGTGTTTTCTGAATCAGGCGAGTCCAAAGATTTGTCTCGCTGTCCTGCATCCCCTCAGAGGCCTTGCTCTCAGGGAGGTGGGGGTCTAACTGGACCTCACTGATGCAACTTTCCAGTTTCCACAGATTCTTCGTTCTTAGATGACAGGGCCTTGGACCTCTCCCCCATTTTAAAGTGTCCTCTCATTTTTAAGGAGGAGGGAGAGGAGACCTTCCCCCTGCCCCCCAGAACTGTGGGGGCTGTGAAACCTCTAGGCGGGGGTCCTGGCAGGCTCTGGAGAAACCAGCTCAGGCCTCCCTGGGCCTTCTCACCCCTTCTATCGCACCTGTCTCCTCCCTCCCTTGCTTCAGGGAGCCAGCTGGGCAGAGGTAGACCATTCCTTCATGTCCCCTTTGTAGATCGCTCCCCAGGTTCTCAGACAGGGACGCGCCTTCAGGGCAGGGTTCATGGGGAGGTGGGCTCCTCCTGGGACTTTTAAGCCCACCCCAACAAACGTGAGGGCAGGTCTCACATTCTTGTGAAATTCCACAAGCCTGGAAAAATTAACAAACGCTGAACTCCTGGTGTGGTGTCATCCAAAGCAGTGTCTTTACCCCAGAATCGACTAGAAAGCCCTTTTAAACGTCTGACCAGTGACTCCCAGCCAAGCCTGAGTCCCCTTCCTGTCCACAGACGTAACATAAGCTCCCAAGGCAAGAACCTGTGGATTTGCCCAGATTCCAGCCCCGTGAAGGGTGTTAGCCCAAGACCATCTTCAGCCAGCCCCCCAGGGCCCAGGAAGGAGGGTGGGGAGCCCCAGAGCCCACTGCAGCTAAAGTGGAATTTGAGGCTGGACTTGCTGCTCTTTGGTTCAGGGTGCCACCCCCTCCCCTGGCTCAAGCTTGGGCGCCCTGTGCTGGTCGCGGCTGGCAGACACCCCGTGTTACAGGGGCCGCTGCCCCCTCCTCCCTGGGTCCTGGGGTGGGCCTCACACACTCATCAGTTCACAGATGCAAGCAGGCTAACAAAAGTTGGCCTCGGCCGCCCGAGGGCTCTCCAAAAATAATAGCTGGTCATTGGCCGGAGCTCAGTCCTGTCTGCGCAGCCAGTGGCAGACCTGAGCTGAGAAGTGGCCAGAGGCGTCTGGAGGGGCCGGGCCACCCCGTCTGCAGCGTTTGGTGTGCGAGGCTGAATGGCTAGTGTCCCCATTCAATCAGAATCCACTGCGGTGGGGGGGGGGGGGGGACGGGAGGGCAGGCAGAGAACGCTGGCACATTCTCAGCACACAGGCGCCTCCAAGGCCTTTTCTCAGATGGGAGGAGGGACCCACTAGCTGACTCGGGAGGGACATGTGCGTGGAGGCAGCGGGTGAGATGCTGGTGAGGCCCAAATCCTTCCTCATCTGAAGGATACACGGCAGCCCACAGCTGGGGTCTTGCCATGGAGAAAAAAACAGACGTCTGTTCCACCCTGAAGTCTGCCTGTTTGTGGGGGCCTTCCTTCATTCTAGGGGTCTTACACAGTGGGTGCTCTGACCCTGAGAGGCGGAGATCCGGCTGGGGGCCCAGGGAGAGGATGTTGTTAAATAGAAGCACACCTGCCTCCATCACCGAGCCAACACCCACTGATGGAACCTCCCTTCTGGGCCTTTGCTCTCTCTCACTGCTTCTCTGCTTGCTGCTGTCTTCAGAACCAGGCCCAAGGCGCGCAAGCAAGGTGTGAGTCCGGCGGACATGTACCGGTGGAAGCTGTCATCCCACGAGCCCTGCAGTGCCACCTGCACCACAGGTACTGGTCCCCGGGCTGTGGGCCGGGCGAGGGGCCTCAAACCGCCTGCAGAGAGCTTAGCGAGTGACACCCTGAGCCAGGGAGGCCATGCCGTGTGACTGTCAGACGGAGGCTCCTCGTCCTGACACACACACTGGACCAAGGTGATGTCCAGGCCTACAGGGGTTTCCAGGCTCCCAAACCCTCCCTCGTCTGTGCTGTTCATATCTCATCTTATTGGAGCAAAGTTCCTTTTGGTTAAAAGTAAGAACTCTCAGCAGTGGGGTTTTGCTGTTTTTTACGGCACACACAGAGCAGGGGAGGAGGCCTTGTGGCCTGCGACTGAGGGACTCGGTCACATTCTAGGACCTCATCCGTGGCACCTGGACAGACACACATGATTAGGAAGCGACACGCTGGGATTTGAACCCAGGTCTGCTGCGGCTTGGCCGGCCGCCACCACAGGAGACTCTGGCCGTGTCACCAGGGCAGGGGCTCCATCCGCCACCAGCTCCAGCCCCCACCCGTGGGAGGTGCTGCCAGGCCAGGTGTCGGGCCAGTGGCACCACTAGGGGGTGCGGGGGTGTCAGAGGGGGTGACAGCAAAATGACCCCAGGGTCCACAGCGGCAGTGGTGACAGGCTGGTGCTGTCGGGGGAGGGGCCACTGAGGCAGTGACGTCACTAGGATTAGTGTCCCCCCATCATCACCTAGTGTGGAAACTTGTCACCTCCCCCCAGTCACCTGCCAGTCAGGATGGGGCGCCCGCCATTGGTCAGAGAGAATGTTCTCCACCTTGGCCAATGGGAGAAGGGAGGAGCTGGGGGGCGGGGCCAGGAGGGGGTGGGGCCTCCCCACCCATGGGGAGGGTTTGCAGGACAGCCCGCTCGTGTGTGTGTGTGTGTGTGTGTGTGTGTGTGTGTGTGTGTGTGTGTGTGTGTGTGTGTGTGTGTGTGTCTGTGTGTCTGTGTGTCTGTGTGTGTGTGTGTGTGTCTGTGTGTGTGTGTGTCTGTGTGTGTGTGTGTCTGTGTGTGTCTGTGTGTGTGTCTCTGTGTGTGTCTGTGTGTGTGTGAGAGAGACAGAGAGACACCTTGAGTTACTGCACTGGGTAACATCAACCTTAGTGACACCAGGACCAGGACCAGGACCCGGGCACTGGCAGTGGGGACAAGAGGCTGTAAGGAGGCCCCAACTGCCAGCTCTGAGGTCTGGCTCTAAGCTGACCGGGAACTTCCCGTTTGACTGAGTTTGGACAACACCGGGGCTGCCCCTCAAATGTAGGATGCTCCCGGCCCTGCCCTGCCGCCCCCAGCTGGCCAGGTTTGGTGGCCCCCAGCTGCCAGCAAAGAGAGCAACAGGAGCCCAGCAGTGGCCAGACACCAGGCCACAGGCAGCTGGCTCACCACCCCCGCTGCAGCCCAGCTGGCATCTCGGGAGTGGGCTGAGGGAACAGCTGGAGGCTGCACCCCGGGGCGCTGAACAGACTGCGGGTCTCGGACCCTACACTCTGCTCACACTGTCCGGGGCGCCTCCTTCTGTTACCGGAGCCCCGAAGCAGGCGCAGGGCACAGGGCACGCTGGATGGGAAGGCAGGCCTGGGGAGGTGCGTGGTGAGCACTTGACCCTCACCATCTTGGCCACTGCACCGTCTGGTCCACCGCACCCTGTGCCCTTGGCCAATCACAAGCCTCTATTTCCTGCCTGTAGGCACGGGTGCCTGTGGGGAGCGACGTGGAGTGTGAGGGAGCTGACCTCACTGCTTCCAGAGGGGAACCATGCGGCCCACCTTTGATGGGGCTGGCCCTGAGGACCGCCGATAACTTGGTGGGGCTGGCAGGCGATACTTTGCAGAGACTGCCCCAGCTAGGCATGGACTTGTGCGAGCTGACAGCCCCAAACTACTCCATGGTCCTGGCCCAGGACGCTGGGCTCCCGACCCACCCGTACCAAGATGATCCCAGATCATCCGGGGTTCCCCTGCGCCTCCCAAAAATGCTGCTGGGAGGTGACATTACCGAGACAGATCCAGATCAAGGCAGCCTCGGTGCTGAGGGCTGGTGCTAGGCCTGGGTGAAGACATCCCCAGGGAGAACATGAGCCCAAATCACAACACCCAGGGAGTGGCCAGGCAGGGGAGCCGCTGGGTCAGTGTGAGGCCCACAGTGTGAAGTAGGACAGAGGACAGAAGGAAGTAAAAAGACAGCTCTGGTGCTGGGAGAGGGAAGCTCTCTCCTTTAGTCAAGGCTGTCCAGGCATGGAAGTGAGTTTCCCGTCATTGGAGGAGGTACCAAGCAAGTCAGAGTGGTGCCGGGCAGAAATGCTGGAACCAGGGCTCACAGTTTGCGTGGACAGTTAGACCAGCTGGCACCAAATACTGCCTACCTCCCTGTCCACATAGCCCACCTCTCACCTGGCTGCTCAACAGACGGGCACCCTCTTAGAGGGTGCTCCCGCTGGATGGCTCAATGGAGCACTGAGGCCTGGGAGGCGGGGGCAGTGGTTTACAAACCTCACATGACATGTCTTGTCTTACAAAGACTCAAGACTGTGCCATCGGCACACGTCGGTGCGCCCTCCTGGCCAGGCCCTGCCAAGCCCGCACAGTAAGAGCTGTTAGGTTGGCATGGCCAGACCTTCTCTTGGACCCTGGCCTCCCGTCACAGCAGGGAGTCGCTTTTTCTCTTAAAGACCCTCTTGGAGAAGTAGAAATGCAGGACAGTTCCTTTGGACTCTTGGGTCGAAGGCAGTGGTTTTCTAACCGTTCCTCTGCCCCCTGGGGCACCGCAGGTGAAGGCGCGTGGAGCTGGCAGGACCCAGAACCTCAGCCTTGCTCCAGCCAAGCAACCCCATCCCATCCATCCCGTGTCTGGGGCTCCCTGCTCACTCTTGTTCAAAGAAAGTGCTCCATGGCTAAAAGGGTCGGGTGGTGCATGGTTAAGCATTTGGCTGCTAACTGAAAGATCGGCAGTACAAACCCCTCAGCCGTCGCGTGGAAGACAGAGGTGGCAGTCTGCTTCCATAAAGATTTTGTCCTAGGAAACCCTATGGGGCAGTTCTACTCTGTCCTATAGGGTTGCTATGAGTCAGAATAGCCTGGACAGCAATGGGTTTGGTTTTTTTTTTTTTTTTCGGTTGTCGAGATTGGTGGAGTGAGGAGGGGTACAGATAGCTGACATTTTAATTCTGACAAATTACACACGTCTGGGAGGTGGGTGCTAGTATGCCTGTTGTGTGGGTGAGCAAACAGGTCTGAGGGGTCTGGCCATGTGTCTCTGCCACTCCACTGGGGAGATGGAGCTGGGCCTTGAATTGCAGCCTATCTTGATGGAGCCCTGCCCCTTCACCATTCTAGATGAGGAGAGTCCCCCTGGCCCCAGGCTGGTGTCCCTGAGTCCTGGAATGTTCTGACCAGGCCCTGCCAGGACGCCAGCCTCCCCTTGGAGAAGCTAAATGTTGCACAGCTCAGCACGGGCAGGGAGAGCCCAGTGATTGCAGCCTGGCTCCATCCGTTATGGAAAAAAGAAAAACCCCATGACGGCTGCTTCCAGGGCCGCTTCATATCAATGACGGCTGCCTTCTGGAAGCTCCAGCCGGGGCTGGCTGGCTTTCAGACATGCTCAGCCGGGAGAGTGAGAGGGCGGGGTTTTCCGTTGATGGAGGAATCGATATCCTCCTGGGGGGACTGGTAAAGCCAGAGAGGGCTGTTCACTGTCTCCACCATCCCAGGAGGCTGAGACGCGCTCGGTCTTTCTCTGACACACAAACACGCCTCCCATTCTCGCTTAGTCTGCACGGGGTTTGTACCGGGTTTGTGGGGTCGGAGTCCCTGCTGACTCCCCCACCCCCAACAGGGCCTGCCCCACAGTAGTCCCCGTTGCCTTGCCGTGGAGTTCATTCCGACTCATAACGACCCTATAAGACAGAGTAGAACTGCCCCAAAGGGTTTCCAAAGAGTAGCTGGTGGATTCAAACTGCCAGCCTTTTGGTCAGCAGCCGAGCTCTTAACCGGTGTGCCACCACAGCTCCTGCCCCATAGTAAACTCCTGATAAACAGGTGCTGAATGAGGATCGCTGCCCCCAGAGATGTCTGCCTCTGCATGGGCCAATCTGAGTTCATTCAAAGCTCAGGGTTTGTGACCTATGAACCCAGCCTGGGCTGGGTAGGGTGAGGTGGGGTACAAGAGAGGTGATCAGACCCTGGGATGTGGGCAGGGAGAGAGTTCAGACCCACAGAGGTGTCCACCCTGGGTTCTCCCAGTGGTCTGTACCCTGGTCCCTGTCCCATTCCCAATACATGATCCAGGCTGGGAAAGGCTCAGGGACTTGACCAAGGCCACACAGCTGGTCCGCTGATCCCCGAAGCTCCCACTGATAACTGTGTGGCCCTTCTCTTTGATCCAGGGGTCATGTCTACGTACGCCATGTGTGTCCGCTATGATGGAATTGAGGTGGATGACAGCTACTGTGACGTCCTGACACGCCCAGAGCCTGTCCATGAGTTCTGCGCTGGGAGGGAGTGCCAGCCCAGGTACCACCACCGGTGCCCAGAGTGTCGGGGGCAGGGTCTGCTTCACCTCTGTCCAGAGGGGCCACAGAAGTCACCATCAACAGGTTGCTCTGTGGGGGTGAGGGGGACACGCCCTGTCGGCTTCACCCTCCTGTCTGGCCGAGCCCTGTGGGGCGAGGGAGAAAGGCCGCAGTCTCTGGGGTCAGGGTGTCGCTGAGGGCCGCCCACCCCGGCAGGTGGGAGACCAGCAGCTGGAGTGAGTGCTCGCGCACTTGTGGAGAGGGTTTCCAGTTCCGCATCGTGCGCTGCTGGAAGATGCTGTCGCCCGGCTTCGACAGCTCCGTGTACAGCGATCTGTGCGAGGCGGCTGAGGCCGTGCGGCCCGAGGAGCGCAAGACATGCCGGAACCCGGCCTGCGGGCCGCAGTGGGAGATGTCTGAGTGGTCTGAGGTGAGCCGCGCCCAGCCTGGACCCCCAGCACGCTGACGTGCGGCCCGCCGCTCGCTCGGGGACAGTGGTGATCCCGGCTCCCCACCGCTTCCCACAGTGCCCAGCCAAGTGCGGGGAGCGGAGCGTGGTGACCAGGGACATCCGCTGCTCAGAGGACGAGAGGCTGTGTGACGCCAACACCCGGCCCGTTGGGGAGAAGAACTGCACAGGCCCGCCCTGCGACCGCCAGTGGACCGTCTCTGATTGGGGGCCGGTGAGGGGTGACCTGGCATGTGCTAGCCTGAGCGGGCTCTAGAGCCTCGCCTTGCTGCGCCTCCGTTTCCCCATCTGTGAGGAGGTGGGGGAAGAACACCTGTCTGGCTTGTGATCCCAGCACAAGCAGCCACGTCAGATCACACATTATAGCCCCTCTGCCTTCACCCTTTGCCTCTCTCTCTCTCTGTGTCTCTGGGACTGCCCCTGGCTGGTGGGCATCCATGGGAGAGCTCTTTAGGTGCATTTTTCTCTCTGCGTGTCTTTTTCATCAAGCATGCATTATTTCTGTAATTAGAACAGAAAATGTTATTTAAAACATGGTTACCATGGCAACTGCTTCCCCTGTGCGGCCGGGAGCCGTTCTTCTCCCTTGGGAGTGACTTTAGGGGCCCGTGTGGCGTGGCCTGACCTCTCACCGGTCCCCTCTCCCCCTTCAGTGCAGCGGGAGCTGCGGGCAGGGGCGCATGATCCGACACGTGTACTGCAAGACCAGCGACGGGCGGGTGGTGCCCGAGTCCCAGTGCCAGGTGGAGACCAAGCCCCTGGCCATCCACCCCTGCGGGGACAAGAATTGTCCTGCCCACTGGCTGGCCCAAGACTGGGAGCGGGTGAGTCCTGCCCACTGGCTGGAGAGAGAGTTTGGCTGAAAGCAAAGTGGCTGAAATGGCAGTTGGTCAGAGGGATGAATGAATTGCAAATTATAAAGGCACAATTCACTAAAAATTGATTTGAAATGGAAAAAACCCAAAAGGTAGGGGAAAGCCCTTCCCAAATCTAAAAATAGGCAAATGCTCAATGGGCGTGCAGAGCAGAATGGGCATCGTTCTCACCCGGGCCCCAGGCTCCCCAAATCCGGGAACAGGCTTGTTGGCTTGTTTGCTTTGGGCCCACTCTCAGCTGGCATGACCAGTTCGCCTTCTCTACCGGCCCGTCACCAAACTGCCTTGAGCCAATTGTGGCAGGCAGATTGTTGTTGCCTAGGTTACGCTGGGCCAAATTGTTTGCAGCTAAATTGATTTTGACCAAATCATGGCTGGCCAAATGGTCATTTTGTTTCAAAACAGATTGTTTTCTGCTACATTGCTTTTGATCAAATCCGTTTTGGCTTCCTAAATGGTTTGGGGCTGAATAGTAATGGGCTCTAGTGTTTGCAGCCGATTTGCCATCCTTCGAAGCGTTTGCTCCTTGATTGCTATTGAACAAGCCATTGTTGCTGGGGCGCGGGGGGCCCTGGGTGCTGACCACCCATCTGTCCCTTGCCCCAGTGCAACACCACCTGTGGGCGGGGTGTGAAGAAGCGGCTGGTGCTGTGCATGGAGCTGGCCAACGGGAAGCCGCAGACGCGCAGCGGCCCCGAGTGCGGCCTGGCCAAGAAGCCACCCGAGGAGAGCACGTGTTTCGAGAGGCCTTGCTTCAAGTGGTACACCAGCCCCTGGTCGGAGGTGAGTGCCATGCCTTTGGGGCCACCGAGGCCAAGCCTGGGTTCCAGTCCCACCACCGTACCTCCTCTCCCGCCCCAAATGCCCCTCGAAGCCCCATCAGCCTTCGTCAGGGTTTTCCCAACTCGACCAACTCAGCCCAGTTCCGAGGCCAGCACAGAGCCACCACCTCCAGGAAGCCTCCTCCAGTGTCAGACTGGGAGGCCTGCAGCGCTCTCCTGGGCCTTGCTTGTAGTTTTTCAGCCATGCAGTCATCCAGGACGGGTGCCCCACACGTGCCATGGGGCAGACAGACCCCAAACCAGGTGCTGTGGGCATGCTGAGCGGAGTCAGACACGGCCCTGGCCCCCAGGAGCCACAGTTCAGGCAGGGACACCAGGGTGGGGACACAGTGTGCCAGCTGGAAGTGTGCACTGGGCCAAGACCCTGCAGGGCAAAGGGCAGCTGGGAAGGCAGCAACTCTACTGACAAAGGCCTGACCCTTCGACAATTCTGGGGGCTCCTCAGCCCCCCCAGCCCCCCCCCCAGCCTCACGATGTCGGGTGGGATGAAGCTGGGGTCTCGCCTCCCCTTACAGATGAGGCCCAGAGGCTGGAAGCTCTCCTGTCCTCCTTCCAGCAGCCTAGGAGGTGGGGCTTGTTCTCATTTCCCAGAAAAAGAACCAGAATCTCTGTGACACGCCTGGCCTGCTCGGGGTCTCTCGGAGGAGGGGGTGGCAGACGTCGGAACTCAAGTCCACTGTCCCCAAGTTAGATCCCGGTGGGTGAGGAATTGGCAAAATGAAGGGCGGCCCCGAGCCAGCCCATGCCCTTGACTCCTGGGCAGGGACCCTGAGGTGGGGTTTCTGCAGAGAGGGGAGCAGCCCCTACTTCAGAGGTTGGGGGCGGGGGTGGACCCCCCATCCCGCCCCAGTTCTCTGGCTGAGCAAGGCAGGCCAGTGTAACGTCTTCTGCTGCTTTTCTTTTCTGCCTGTCCGCCTTCCTGCAGAGACCTCCTAGTGGGGTTCGCAGTTCACTGGGGGCTCATAAGCGTCCCCATACGTTCTCCTCCAGGATGGAGGCTGTCAGTCTAGACCGGAGTTGTTACTAATTCACAGCAAACGCTACATCTGTCTCCTCTGTATCCACCTAGCAGCAGTGCCAACTGTGGGCCCCCGCCCCTCTCCCCACCCAATGCTGATGCCATCACTTTTCAGGAAGGGGTGGGTGGGGAGGCCCAAGTGGTCTTTTTGAATCCCTGGGGGCGGGGTCCTCGGTGCCCACTCTGTGTGGCTGGGCTGTGTGACCGAGTCTCTAGCTGCCTCCGGCCTCAGCTTCCTCATTGGTCAACTCCAAATGCCGAAGGGATAAGACAGGGTTGGCAGGTCTGATTGGTGCCTGGTAGATTCAACTGTGATGTTGCCCAGTGGGCCACTAGACGCAGACACCCAGGCCCCCGCAGTTCTCAGCTGTACAGCAAGTGGGTGCTTAAACTCTAAACGCAAGAGTTCAAGGTAAAGATTCTGAGTCACTGAGACTGGGGTATGTCTGGGGGTCACCCCTCTCAGAGGGCGGTAGTCCAGGGGCTCTGCCTCTCCCCAGGTTCAGATCTTCCGCGGAGAGATTCAGGTTGCCTTCCCAGGATAAAAGCTCTGCTGTCTCTTGCGTCTCCACTAGTGTTCATTCTAGACAGAACACTTGCTGTTACTATTCCATGGGGACCCACGGAAGGAGTCCTTGGTGAGAGGAGAGGGGCCAGGCGGGGCTGAGGGCTTCCCAGAGGGGGCGCTGTCTAAACCAGGGCCTAAAGGACGAGCGTCTCAGAATGCAGCACCGGGCTGGGAGGGTGGAGGGGGAGCGGCGGGGCCTGGCTGGCCTGGAGGGTCCGGGGAGCCGGGGTGGGGGGAACCTGAAGCAGTCCCAGCTCCAGAAGGTGTGGTGGCAGCTGTGGGGGGCCAGGACCTACTGGGTGCACAGACTGTGAGGGGTGCCTGCCTTTGAAGAGAGGAGAGCTGCGGGGAGGGGGAGAACCAAAATGAAGGGGCCTGGGGGTGCTGGGGGAGGGGGCGCTGCCCCCTGGGCTGCTTCTCAGCATAGTGCCCTTTCCTGCCCCAGGCTGCTGGAGAGGGGCCGGGCGCCAGGGCTGGCCTCCAGGGGCACGTCCAGAGGCTCCTCGGGCGCCGGCCAAGGGCTGATTGTCCTCTGGCCTCCGGTGCCAAGCGGCTTCTCGCCACCGCCAGACGGGGCCAGCCCCCAGCTCAGAATGGGGTGGGGGGGCATCCCTCCTGCCAAGTCTTAATCAGTTCACACTGGGCCTTCACAAACAGAACTCAAGGGTAGGCCCTGGTGGTGCCTCCCTCCCTGCCCACCCGAGGGGGCCAAGGCTTAGGTCCTAGCGCTCTGGGTGATGTGGGGTCACCGTGCCGGGGAGCACGAGGCAGCTGCCGCCTGCAGATCTTGGCAGGAGGACGGTGGGGTAACCGAGGTCAGCAGATGTCTCTGGAGTTCTGGGCAGCTCGGTGGGGCTTTCCAAGGGGAACATCTGGACGGGGTGGGGGTGGGGTTGCTGTGGAAGATGAGTTTAATTGGCCCGTAACGAACACGGGTTTTTGCTGGAATAGGAACCCAGTGCTCTCCCTCTGCCCCCTGCCCCTAAGCCCGCTGCATTACAGACCCCAGGAAAGCTGGAAACGGGGAACACAGGGACAGTGGACTGTACAGATGGGGAAGCAGAGGCAGTGCGGAGTAGCGACGGGACCCAGGCCTAACTTCAGACAGTACCCTCCCCTCTCATCACCTCAGCTCGCTCTGAGCTGCGGGTTACCTAGTTTCCCACGGGCTTTCACAGGCCCCCTGTCAGCTGACACTCAGCGCCTGGAAGGTGGTCGGGGTGGCAGGGTGAGACCCCATGTGGCAGGTGAGAGTCCAGGATGGAGAGCCCCGCCCCTCGGCTGAGCCCCACCCCCTTGACTAAGCCCGCCCCCTCAGCTGAGCCCCGCCCCTCCAGCCCAGGCCCTGTTCCCACTGTCTCCCGCCAGTGCACCGAGACCTGCGGATCGGGCCAGGCAGCAGAATGGGCGTCTAGAGTGGGCATCCCGGCTTCTCTGCTGAATCCTACCCCCAGATGAGCCCTCCTCCCTCAGCTGAGCCCTGCTCCCTAGGCCAAGCCCCGCCCCTAGGCCAAGCCCCGCCCCCTTGGCTGAGCTCCGCCCTCAGCCTGGGGCCTGGCCCGCTGTCTCCTCCCAGTGCACCAAGACCTGTGGGGTGGGCGTGAGGATGCGGGACGTCAAGTGCTACCAGGGCACCGACATCGTTAGAGGCTGCGACCCACTGGTGAAGCCCGTTGGCAAGCAGACCTGCGACCTGCAGCCGTGCCCCACGGAGCCCCCTGGTGAGTGGGGGCGGGGTGGGGCTGGGCCTTCCCAGAGGGGAGCTGCCTAAACCGGGGCCTGAAGGACAGCGGGCGCTAGCGGTGACCTGGGGAGGGTCCCGTGGCCCCAGGCCCCTGCGTGCTGGGAGTCCGGCTGGGAGGGGAGGGACGGGGGAGTGGTGAGGCTTGACTGGAACTGGAGGCCCCAGGGAGCCAGGTGGGACCTGGTCTTTAGAAGGAGTGTCTCCTTTACATGGGACAGGCCACTGGAGGCCAGAGGACCAGGGTCCAGGATGGCTCAGCCCCAGTAGCTGGTGCTGGGCACACGGGAGGCAGGGAGGGAGGGGATGACGCAGGGGCTCTGGCAGAGGGGCGAGGGGCCAGCCTCAGAGGTGGGAGCTGGGGCAGGGGGGTAAGGGGTTCTGTTTTGGATGTATTGAGTGGGAGGACCCTGTGGGGCCCCCAGATATGTGAGATCAAGTGCTTCCTGGGGCATCCCTTCCCAGAACACAGATCAACCACTTGACAGGACCCGCAGCACCCCTGGGGATGAATACGGGGCAGGAAAGGGGGACGCGGAGGG
This sequence comes from Dugong dugon, assembly GCA_030035585.1. Lineage (NCBI taxonomy): Eukaryota > Metazoa > Chordata > Mammalia > Sirenia > Dugongidae > Dugong > Dugong dugon. The sequence goes on along the minus strand of CM057471.1, from coordinate 4,339,072 downwards.
ACACTTGTTTTGCAGAGTAGACAGGCAGCTGAAGTGGGGGTGGGGGCAGGGCAGGAAACGAGGTGCAGGGCCCACCTGTCCACAGGTGCTAACCTTAACCCTAACCCTAACCCTGGCTGCCTTTGGTGATTGAGGAAGGAGGTGGAGGGCGAGCAGGAGCTCCTGCGGAGCCATCCTCCCCTGGCCACCTCCTGACGCCGACGCCCTCCACCGTGCCCCCTCCCCAGATGACAGCTGCCAGGACCAGCCGGGCACCAACTGCGCGCTGGCCATCAAGGTGAACCTCTGCAGCCACTGGTACTACAGCAAGGCCTGCTGCCGCTCCTGCAGGCCACCCCACTCCTAGGCCCCTGTCGCCGCCCTGCTGGCCCTCACCAAACCTTCCGGAAGGGCGCTGGGGCTGCACAGATGTGACACTGAGCCTCGCCAACCAGAAGGGGCTTTCCCTTGGCCCAGGAGAGAGCGCCCCGGGGGCCATCAGGCCCTCCCTGGGGGCACAGAGCGGCGCCCCAGCTGGGGGAAGTTGTACATAGAGTCCTGAAGGACTGTGGTCCGAGGTCCCCATCCTCCCCACTAGAGTGCTGCCCAAGCACTCCTCCCCGGAGAGATCCCAGGCTCTAAAGCCACAGGTGGAGGTGACCGCAACCCCACCGCAGTGTTCTCCCCTGTCTAGAGACCAGGGGAGAGGGGAAGGTGGCCCCTGGGAGGTCCGAAGGCGCTGTCCCAGCACCAGAGCTGGTTTAGGCGGATCTTCGGAGTTTTCTCTCACTGCCGAGCCTCCGTCCACGTCCCGACAGGAAACACTCCTGTACACGGGGGACCGCGGCACTTCACGTCACGCGGAGCTGCCCCTCTCATATCTGGTTAGGAGCAGTGGCTTGTCCCTGCCATCGTCCGCCACTACTCACCTGTGTATGTTAATAAAGTGGGTGTATTTATGGTGCAGGCGTCTAGCTTGGTGCTTCTGGCAGGGGGATGTCCCTATGTGTGTGTGTGTGGAGTGGAGACCAGGCCCTCTGGGTGGGGAAATGCATTCGCTGAGGCCTCAGGGGCAGAGACCTGGGGATGCCTGCCCTTGGGGATGACTGTCTCAGGGGGCAGACAGACAAAAGGCAGCTGAGGGGGGGCGGTTGCAGGGAGGGGGCCTGCAGAGAGGGGAGTGGGGGCATCAGGGCGCTGGAGTCAGAGCCGGGCTGGAACCTGGAGCCCATTGTCAGCTGGTGGTGGCCTGGGGGAGTCCTAACATGAGCCTCAGACTCGTCTGGGGAACAGGAAGGGGACCTCTTGGAGGGTGTGTTGAGAGGAACGGGGTGGGGGTGCTGTCAGCCCATACGGAGCATGCCCTCAGTTTTGCACTATTATCACTTCCGGAGTTCGCGGGAGGCTCACAGGAGGGACAGAGGCTGAGACCAGAGCTGGAGAGGATTTCCTGGGTGAAGACATGGAAGGGGGGTGTGCAGGGGAGGAGACAGCCGGCAGCACTGGGTGAGGGGGCCTAGGATGCTGAGAGCCACAGAGAGAGAGGGAGGGAGGGAGGCCCCTGAGCTAGCTGGCCAGGGGAGGGCCGTGGGAGGCGGAGGGGCATGCCTCCTTAGAGGGGACAGGTTCAGGGAGGGTAGTGGCTGTGGGCTGCTTCCCAGGATGCAGAACCCCCTCCCCACCCGGCACTTAGGAGGGTGGCTTCCACTCTGGGAAGGGGCACGCAGGGCACTGGGCAGCTTCCTTTTCCAGGTACAGCTGGGAGAACAGGCAGCTCCTAGGTGCTCTCATGCGCATGGGCGCGTGTGCACACATGCACCTGCATGCACACATATGGAGGGGGCTGGAACTGTGTAACTTACATCACGGTTTCCATGAGTTAACGGGACAGCTGGATGTAGGGACCTACTCCAGGCCACCAGCTCGTTTGAAGTAGAGCCAAGTCACAGAAGGCCAGGGGTCTGGGGCCCACTGTGCTCTCCCCATCTCCCCCAACATCCTCCTTATTTCCCTCCTCCCCGTCCTCCTTCCCTCCGACACGTGCTGTGCACTTGTATGCCAGGCTGACACAGTCTGGGCTGCCTCACTGAACGCCCCCCAAGAGCCGGGTCCCAGGGCTGTGATCATGACGTGGGTGTCATGATGGCCCCATTGTGTCAGTGATGAAACGGAGGCCAGAGAGGCCCAGTGGCTTGTCCACGGTCATGGCCTACCACCCACGGTCTGCTCCCCACGAACCCAGAGTCTAGACTGGGGTTCCCAGTCTCAGAACGTCACCCAGCCACCCAGGGCTTCTGAGGCCCACCCTCCCCAGGGGACAGCTCTGCCCTCCCTGGGCTGCGCCTGGAGCCCGCTGGCTGGTCCAGGAGGAAAGACCCACTCGGGCCTGGCATGGGGCTGGACGTAGGCCTCCAGAAAGCCCCAGGGAGGGGCCTGGCTGGCCTGGAACCCCCAGCTGACCAAAGAGTCCACAGGGCGGCTGGTTGGAGCCAAGTTTTATTTGCAGTTGTGCTTCCACAGACCCGAGGTGGAGCTCAGTGAGCTCGGATTCTGCAGGATGGGTGCTTACTCCATTTGAAGAGATCTATATGTCTATACAGAGAGGACAGAGACCAGAAACGGAAAGAGGAAACAGACAGAATAGCCACAGGAAGTGCCACCTCCTGCCCGGCCCCCCACCCCCCACCCAGCCCACCCCCAAGCTAATGCAACAGAAAGGAACTCCATGGGATTGGACAGAGGAAGCGTAGGTGTGGGCCTGAGGCTTGATGAATTCCAGGATGAATTCCGTTAGCATGTCCAAACCAAGGAAGCCAGAGAAAGGAAGAAGAAAAGGCAAAAACAGTAAGTTTTCACTACCTCCGTCCACAGTCCAGGCATCTCCTAACTCATCGGAGCTCTGGAGTCAAGAGCAGGGAGTGTTCTGCTCCGGCTGCCTGTGGCTCAGGCATGGCCACTCACCCTCAAAGCTTGCCTTTTAGGAAGGTGGCTTACCTTAAGAGCTTCGTCCTCTTTCCCTGGGCGAGAAGGGGCTTCACACCCTGGGGCTCCACAGCAGGGCCCAGAGGGAGGGTCCCAGAGAGGGAGGGTCCCAGAGAGGGAGGATCCCAGAGAGGAAGGGACTCTGGGGCCAGGCTTTGGAGAGAGAGACTCTTGCTGCTGGCTGAATGGGGGAGAGCTGTGTTCTGGGCCAGGGCCGCTGGGTTTGGGGCATTTCCCTGGGGGCATTTCCCCAGCGTCAGCCCTGAGCAGAAGAAGGGCGCTGGGGAGTGGGGTCAGAACCCTGGGAAGACCCCAGCCCTTGTGGAGGTTGGCTGAGAGAGGACTCAGCTGGAGTCTTTTCTTGGGAACCTCGGTCTCCGGCTGGTTGGGGTCTGGCAGGGGTGGGCGCAGAGGGCGACATGGAGCTGCCTCCCTGGGGTGGCCGGTGAGAACCAGAGCTTGAAGGGCTCTTTGAGACCAGCCCCCCATCTTATAGGAAAGGGAGGCCAAGGCCCAGGGAGGGAGCGTGTCCCAGCCTCAGGGTGACCTCATGGGTCAGCTTTCCTGGCCACCGGCTCTGCCCCCCACCTGGTGGCCACGTATGGGCTGAGGACTGGGGTGTGTGTTAGTGCCGGGGTGCAGCCTCCTCCCTTGCTTGTTGCTCCCCACTTTCAACCGCAGCCCGGGGAACCTTCAAGGGGGAATCTGTCCATCTGGAGGGAGGCCGGCTCAAGCCTCAGCTGTTACAGATGCCTGGCCTGAATCCAGGACAGTGTGTGAGTGTGTGTGTGTGAGAGAGAGGTGGAGAGGGAGAGACCCCCAGAGTCCAGAGTCAGGGTGGAGGGGTGGAATGCTTGCCCACAGCCACCGGCAGGCCTGTGCTACAGGAGGCCCTGGGGTCACCATGGCCACCTCTTCCTGGAACAGGTGGTAAGCCTGCGAGAGGAAGGGACGTGACCACACTGAACAGCCAGGGTGGCCGAGCTGCTGAGGCCGTGATGAAGGCCACCTGTCAGCTGCACATCTTCAAAATGGGAGCCTCAGGGTCAGGAGTCATGAGCCCCGTGCCACGTTCCCACCCCCGTCCAGCTGCCGTCACCTGTCCCTTTGTCACCCCCAGGGCCTACTCTTGCTGACGCCTGTGCTCACTCAGCCTCACCCCTGGCTGCTAAGGGCCTGGGAGCCCCAGAGGGAGGGGCCCAGAGGCCCCCATGCCCGGGCCCCCTGAAGACAGGGATGCCAGGAAGGCCAGGCTGGGACAGGCTGACGCCATAACACCCTGTCGCAGAGGGCGGGCACTCAGACATCTGTGCTGATGCTGCGGCTCCGGGAGAAGGCCTCCCGCATGGCTGAGAGGCGGTTGGGGTTGAGCACCTGCAGGCCCCCGAAGGTGGCGGGCGGCCGCTCCAGGTCCTCCTGGCTGATGCTCTTGTAGGCCACACGCTCGCCACCGTTGCGCACGTCCTCTTCCTCGGGCTCCTGCAGGAAGAAGGTGGGCGGCTCGTAGTAGGAGCGGCTGCGGCAGAGGGTGCGGGCCTGTGGGGACTTGTGGCTGAAGGAGGTGGAGGCGGTGGGGTAGAGGGCCGGCCCGTTGCTCAGCACCAGCTTGCAGGTGGAGTGCAGCGGTGGCAGGTGAGAGCGTATCGCGAAGTCAGGCTCCTCCTCGCCCTCCGCGGACTCCTCCTCCTTGCAACAGTAGTACTGCGGGCAGAGGCCGCGGGGTGACAACCGGCCCCCCAGCCCAGAGCCGGCGCGCGGGCACTGCGCACACGGCTCCCCTCCCCTCTCAGGAAGATGCAGGGGTGTCAGTGGCCCACGAAAGCAGGGTGGAAGGCAGAATGAGCTCCCCCTGCTGTCCCCTGGGCCACTGTGTGCCATTGACTCGGCCCCTCACCCTCTCTGGGCCTTAGCATCCTCCCTGGCAGGCTGGTTGGAGCTCAGTGGGAGACTTGGGGCGTGGTGCCCAGGTGGTGGCCATCACCGCCAAGCCCCCTTGATGGAGTCCCGGCTCTTCCCCCATCTCAGGCCCTGCCCTGTGGCCCTCCTGGCCACCCCCCCACCCCACCCCACCCCCCCACCCCCACCCCGGGGTACCTGTAGCCGGCAGTAGCACAGCACTGCGATGATGCAGAGCAGGATCACCGTTGCCAAGATACCCCCAGTGATGACCACGGTCCCGGCTGTCATCCGCCCCCTTCTCCTTCAGCAGCCTGCGACACACGTCACCTCCAGCCTTACAGCCTGTGCTCCCCAACTGCAGGGGGAATCTGCTTCATTTCCGAACACCCAGACGCCAAGCCTAAAAAAAAACCCCAAACCCGTTGCCGTAGAGTAGATTCCAGCTCATAGTGGCTCTATAGGACAGAGTAGAACTGCACCATAGGGTTTCCAAGGAACAGCTGGTCGATTCTAACTGCCAACACTTTGATTAGCAGCCAAGCTCTTAGCCACTGCACCACCAGGGCTCCACCAAGCCTAAACCAAAACCAAACCCGTTGCCGTCAACTCGATTCCGACTCATGAACCCCAGGACATGCATCTGGGAGGCAGGGGGAGAGCCCACCCCCTCTCCACCCGCCAGCCTTGGCCTTGGCCTCAATTTCCACATCTGTAAGAGGTGGGTGCTAGCAGCACCACCTTCGTGGGGCTCTGTGAGCATGCATTCTCATGCTGGCACAGCACGCTCACAATGAATGGCGCCCTTCCAGCCTGGCCCGACTGCTCATGCATTTTGAAATGTACCCAAATGCAATCAAGCTGAACATATGGTTTTGTAATCCGCTATTTCACCTAACAAAATCATCCTTATTTTTCCATATCATTAGATATGTTTCTGCAACATAATTCCTAACTGCTTCACAGTAGTCCATTGTATAATTCAATTGACACTTTTTGTTATTTTGCTTTTGCTGAGTACACTGGAATAGAAGTAGTCCTCGACTTACGAGTTATTTGAGTTATGAAGAACTGCACTTACTGGGGTCCATTTTTCCTTCTAAATTTTATTTATCTTGTTGTTGTTGTTGAGAACATACATAGCAAAATGTACACCAATTCAACAGTTTCTGCATGTACAATTTAGTGCATTTTTCTTGTTTCCGTACGTTTTATCATTAGTAATATGTAGTACACACAATGATGCAGTGCATAATTTGCTGATGTTATCATTCTCAGATGTTCAGTGTTACGATTTACTGTTCAAAGCACTGCCATACAGCAGGCTGTGGCCTGGTCTATAGTGAAGCTGGTGTCACCGTCAGGAGTCATAACAGATAGAAAATTGGCGATGTTCGACTCTAACGACATACAACAATGGTACTGCGCATGCGCCCGACAGCCTTACGATTCCGACTTCGTTGTAGACCAGGCCTATACAAAAAAAGAAAAAAAACCTGTTGCCATCAAGTCAATTCCGACTCATAACAACCCTATAGGACAGAGTAGAACTGCCCCATAGAGTTTCCAAGGAGCCCCTGGTGGATTTGAACTGCTGACCTTTTGGTTAGCAGCTGTAGCTCTTAACCACTGTGCCACCAGCATTTCCAGACCAGGCCTATAGCATGATCTTATTCAGAGTTTTGTACTATAAGAAGCATCAGCTGGTCATTTGAAATGAAGTACTCTACTTACGTCAGAACTGACTTAGGACAGAGTTGTCGGAACGGAACCCCATCGTAAGTCAGGGACTACCCACGCTTCCCAATGAATATTGCTGTCGAGTTGATTCCGACTCATGGTGACCCCATGTGTGCAGAGCAGAACTGCTCCATAGGCTACTAGCCAAAAGGTTGGTGGTTCAAATCCACCCAGAGGCGTCTCAGAAGACAAGACTGGTGATCTGTTTCCAAAAGTCCACACAGCCTTGAAAAGCTACCTTCCCTTTTTGGTATTTAGGTTGTTTACACTGGTCAAATGTTTTAAGCACCACTTCAATAAGCATTTTTGTAGCTTAGTATTGGGGGCTTCTTGAATTACAGGACCTACTTTCAATACTTTTTCAGGATAAATTCTTAGAAGGGGAGTTTCTAGGCCTAAGGACATGCCCTTTGGAAACTCTTTATGATAGAAAATCTTGAACGAAAGCTAAGTAGAGAGAGTGGAAACACGTGTCCCCACCTCCGGCGTCTGTGGACATGCCCTGAGTTTCACCTTCTCTCCATGCGTCCTTGCCGCCATCCACCTGTGTGTCCACAAGCCTGCTCTCGGCATAAAAGCCCTTGATGTGTGGCCCATGCTGACTGTCACGTTCTCAGTACTCCTACCACGGCCAGTTTGCAAAATTCCTGAAGTTTAACCACTGTTTCTTGCACGCTTGTAGGAGTCTGCTCCGGCACACACTGCCTCGACTTCCCAATCCTGGCTTTTTTTGCAGGGTTGAGTGGCACCTGGAGAATTTTAAAGGAAATCCAGGGCATATCAGTTTGCGTGACGAGGGCCTTTCTTTAAACACCCAGCCTGTGATTACCTGTTGCCATGTAGTCGACTCTGACTCATAGTGACCCTCTGGACAGAGTAGAACTGCCCCCATAGGGTTTCCAAGGAGTGCTGGTAGATTTGAACTGCCGACCTTTTGGTTAGCAGCTGAGCTCTTAACCACTGCGCCACCAAGGCTCAGTTTAGCCTGTGATTAGCTTTCTGCAATCATCTCCAAAGTCGGTTGGCCCAAATCGGGATCCACACCAGCCACACGCGGCTGTTAGGTCTCTGGAGGTCCTCTGACTCCAGAGCAGTTGGGTTCCTAGTCACTCTCCTTTGTCCTTCTACCCCTCCTGTTGTTTACTGAGGAGACGGGGCTGCTTATCCTGCAGAATCTTGGGTCCTGGGTTTGGTGGGTTTCCTCGTGGTGGCCTTTAGCACGTTCCTCAACACTGTTGTGTCTTCTATACTGGTGAGCAGACCCCGGCTTCCTATGGCGTCACTTTTGGGGCCCCGGTGTCTGCTTGGCCCTCTTTCAGTGACGTCAGATGGGTGTGTGGGTTCCGCTGCTGCTGGCCTGACCCATCCTTGTGAAGTTCCCCATCAGCCTCCGTCTCATTGTTTGAGCGGCCGTCACCTAGAGCCATTATTTCAGCTAAAACAAACAAACGAGAAAACAGCTGCCACGGAGTTGATTCCGACTCATGGTGACCCCATGTGTGTCAGAGTAGAACTGTGCTTGTAGGGTTTTCAGTGGCTGATCGCCAGGCCTTTCTTCCTAGGTGCCTCTGAGTGGTCTAGAACTGCCAGCCTTTCAGTTAGTATCCAAGAGCATTAACCATTTGCACTACCCAGGGATAGTCTACCCCTACATACGCCATTTATCTCTGGGGCCCTTTTCACAGCCGGGTCATGCTCTGCTGGGCGGAGGGTCCGGTTTGTCCTGCTGGGTCCTATGGACGCACATTCGTGCTATTTCCTGATATGATCTCCTACAGAAATGTGCAGTGGAGAGCTTGGTGATGTGCACGTTTCTAGAGTTTTTGGTTACCCCTGCCAAGGGCTTGCAGAAACTGGGCTGATTTATCCTCTTCCAGGAATGCATGTGGATCGGAGGCCAAGACTCCAGAGCCAGACGGGAAGGTCCCTTATCTGGGAGAGGTCCTGACAGCACCTCTGAGAAGCCCAGGAGGCCCAGCGGAAGGGGCTTGCCCCGGCATCACAGCGACTTCGCAGCAAAGCTGGGACTGGAACCCAGACCCCGACAGATAGATGGAAAAGCAGAACTAGACAGAAGCGCAGATAGGCAGGCCCCAGACAGACAGACCAACAGGGGCAGGAACAGAAAGATGTCATCTGGGACACACAGATGGACATGGGGGAGCCTTGGGGACCCCACATTCCCAAGTGCCCCGCCTGGCAGCCCCGATCCGCCTCAGCTACCAGGTCAGCTGGCCTGTGCAGGCTGGGGCGGGGGTGCTGGGCAGGGGTGCTGGCTGAGGGTGCTGGAGACCCAAGCAGGGTCCTGGGAGGTGGCTGGGGGGCTGTAGTGGGGGTCCTGGGTGGGGGTACTGGGCGGGGGTGCTGGACATCCCACCTGCTGTCCAAATGCCTTTCATGTTCTCCTTGGAGGTGAGACAAGGCAGAGCAGGCAGTTCTGTAAGGGGAGCTCAGCCCCTAGCCTCGTCCCCCTGGGGCTCTCAGGGACACCGACATGAGCACGCTGTGTGGGGCCCGGCCCAGCCTCACCCTGAGTGGTCGGAAAAGCAGCAGAAAGGACCCTGTGCATCCCTCCTGAGTCCCCACGGCAGAGGCATTGTGGCCTTGACTTTGAAAGGAGGCTACTGAGGCTCAGAGAAGGCAGGAGTGGCCCCAGGTGGCCGACCCTCCTGGCAGCTGTCGGGGTGAGCCGGTCCACACCTGTCGTTCCTCTCAGGTCCACGCACAGCAAGGAGCCAGGCAGCAGGGCCCCCAGGAACAGAGGGCACCCCATCCTCATTTTCCCATTGCCTTTGTCAGGCAGGGCCCCCTCTCTGAGCCCCCGCACCAACCCTGTGAGGCCTGGCCACCCGCTTTGCAGATGGGCAAACTGAAGCCCAGGCCCCAATGCCAGGAAGCTGAGAAGTCGGGGTCCCAGCCAGACCTGCCATTGCCATCACGACTTGGGCGGAGGTTTGCCATTGTCCTCTCCTCTGACAGCACAGACACACCGAGCCCCGTAGGAGACCCAACTCTCAGGGTCTGCCCAGCCTGCAGCCCTGTCCTTTGTGCCCACCCCAGAGCTGGGCCTGCCTGCCTACTGCTGCTTCTCAGCCATAGTTTACTGGGGTCACGTGGACGTGCACCCCAGGCTGGGCCAGCTGGCGTCTCCCTCCTGAGAAATGGAATCGGGACCCGAGACCCTGGCCAGTCCTGTCTGGACACTGGCGTGGGCGCCAAGGCTGCATCTGCTCTGAGGAGGAGGAAGGAACCAAGGGGCTGGGGGGCCGGGGGCCCAGGGGACTGGAGGGCTGAGGGCCAGGGGGCCGGATGTGGGGCCAGGGGGCCAGCAGTCGCCCTGACGTGGCCTCCAGGACCCTCCCAGATGTCTGCAGGGTGGACCTTTCTTTGAACAAGCACCTTGTGTGGGGTTCTGCTACTTGCACCCTAAAAAGAGAATGGCATGGCCCAGCTCTAGATGAGGGGCTTATCGAGGTCCCGGGAGGCTGAGTCCAGTACAGGGTTGACTCTCTGTGCCCAAAAGTTTCAGACACTGCCCTGTCCCCTGCTGACACCGCCCACTGACCACAGCCAAGGGCACACAACCAGGGCCAGGGCCCACAGGGTGACATGTTGCTGTCCAGGGGCTCCCTGAGATGGGAGCTGAGCCTGGGGGGAAGATGGGACAGCAGGTGGTTGTGCAGGGCTGAGGCTCCTCCTCAGAGCACAGGCAGATGGGCCACGCACCCGCTCCGCCTCCAGTGGGTGCCCCCATCTCTCTGAGCCTTGGTCCCCCCTGGAAAATGGCAGGCACCTTGTTCAGTGTGATGCTCCTATTGCTGTCACTGTGTCCCTCTGTCGTCCCCCAGATGGGAGACGGAGACAGCCCCCAGCGGCTTGGCTCTGGGGGCCAACTGCGGCTCCTCTGGGCCCGGCTCCTCCGGCACAGGCAGCCTGGTGGCGGGCCGGGAAGGGTGCTGGCCCAGGCTGGGTGCCCAGGGCTGTCAGCAGCCCCAGCTCCGACACCGGCGCCCTGTCCAGCTGGAGCGTGGTGCCTCGCTCTGCAGACCCATGTACGCCGCTCGGCAGCAATGCCCGTGGCGGGTGCCAGATCCGGCAGACAGACGCACACACCCTGATTTGACATCAGTCCACAGTTAACTCCAAGCAGCCCCGGAGGAGTGACATGGCCTCCCATGCTCCTGCCACCCTCTACTCTTGCTGTGCCCTTCCCTCTGCTTCTCCAAATCCTGCCCTGCCACTGCAGCTCTGAGCATGCCTTCCTCCTCCAGGAAGCCTTCCTGGACTACTCTCATGAGCATCACACACACACACAAAGTTGCCTTCGTGGAGTTAACTCTGACTCATGGAGGCCCAGTGTATTACAGAGTAGAACTGCTCCCTAGGGTTTTCTCGGCTGTGATTTTAATGAAGGCAGATCACCAGGCCTTCCTTCTGTGGAATCGCTGGGTGGGTTTGAACCCCCAACCTTTAGGTTAGTAGTCAAGTGGAAACTGTTTGCACCACCAGGGACCTAGTGCACATCACAGAACCTCAAAATGCCAGCGCTAGGGGGCCACGTCAGGGGTAGGGAGAAGGTGGAGGCCAGCGCGTGCTGGGTGCCTCCCTCATGACCTCACACCGTAAGTGGAAGATCAGCGACCCGAGGCCCATTTCTCAGCTCCCAGCCTCCCTCTGACTCTGCCAGCTGACACAGAGGTGACCTGAGGGACCTGAGTCCTGCCTAGGAAGGCGGGGAGGTGTGGGAACGCCCTACCATCCACCAGCTGGAGATCTTGGGTCGGAAGCCTCCCTTTCCGGGCCTCAGTCTCCTTATCTGTAAAATGGGTATGGTAAGGTTTAAACAATTGATCCCCCCGGCTCCAGACTCAATGATCTAGGGCTGTATTTCCACCTAGTCCTGTGAGTGATCCAGACAATTCTGACGCACAACAAAGCTTGAGGATCAGAATGTAAAAACTCACAGCAGTTGGCCCAAGTGGTAACTCAAGATGGTGGACGTCATCCCCTAATAGGCCGGCTCTGCACTTGCGAGCAGAGAAGTGAAAGACCTGCAAATGCTTTGAGCCACTTGTGCCTCTGAGAAAGGTGTCTAGGAGAACAACCAAGGGCATTGAGGACTCCGAGTCTGGAGACGGATGGCTTTGGGTAGGAGAGGTACCAAGGGGAGATTCCTGGAGGAGGTGGCATCTGAGGCAGTCCTTGAATGATGACCATTTGGACTGGCTGGGGTGGGAGAGGAGGGGAAGTTCTGCAGGTGGAAGGAACAGCCCGAGCCAAGGCTCTGAGACAGCAAAGGGCCAGGCAGCCCCATGCAGCGTGGCGCACGCGCTTCTCCGTCTGTCTGCGACCACGGGCAGCACGGCCTTCTCACACTCACTGCCAGCCAAGACATTTGGCGAGAATTGTGCTGAATTGTTAATCTGTCCCCTGAGACCCTAAATGGCTTTAAAGCTTTATAAATGGCTTCGCTTCCCTGTCCCCACCCCCGGCTGTTGCAGGGATGGACTGTGCGGGGCGGGGGCAGGGGGGCTTTGTGCACAGCCCCCACACAAGACTGTAGGGGCCCGTCTTCCCTCCCAATAGCCCACCTCTAGATGCAGTGCTTCCAGCCAGACGCTTTACAAGTGACAGTTGTCTCCCTGCCTGAAGACCAAGCGTTGGGGCCGGAGCAGGATGGGAAACACCTGGCTGCAGAGCCAGATGGTGGCCTCACCTGCCTCCCTCAGGCCCGCCCAGCCCCATTCAACCTTCCCTGGCACAAGGCCCCCTGCCTCACTGCCATCTGGGCTACACGTTCTGTGCTTACTTTCCAACTCCCATTTTTCTCTGTCCCTTCACCCCATGCCACCCCCTCATCCACCTGGCAAGCTGCAGGGAGCCTCTGTGGTCTGTTCTTCCCGCTCCCTCTCCTCCAGAGCCTTGCAGAAGCAGCACACACAGCAGGTGCTTAATAAATGCTCCTGTCTGACCCCATTCATCTGAGATGCCCAGTTCATCTGAGATGCCCAGTTCACCTGAGATGCCCAGCGGGAGCCAACCCCAGCATCCTCAGAGCTGGCTGGGGCCTTCTGGACCATCGAGTCCTGTGACTGCCCAGCCGTAGGCCACCAGACTCGTCATGGGGGGCTGGTAAACATGCTGATGCCTGGGCCTCGGCCCCTGGGGCTCAGTGGGCCCTGGAACCTTCTTGCTTAAGGAGTGGTGATGACTGCCTTGCAGCTGCCTGGGCACTGCTCACTTCCAGATGGGGAAACTGAGGTGCATGGGGGTGGGCTGGCCCTGGGGGTACCAGGCTCAGACCCCAGGTGTCCTGCCCCCAAGCCAGGGCTCCTCCTCCCGGGGTCTCCCTGAGCCCACAGAGAGGCAGCCCTCTTTTTCCTCCTCAAAGACATCTGTCTGGTTCCTCGGCGCCCGCCTGCTACCTGGAAGCCCCAGGGCCCCGTCGTCCCACGAGCAGGAAAGCAGGCCCGCAGAGTTCCTGTCTAGACCTCCTCCACATTTGTTCCTAATTTCACGCTCCGCAGGCTCCCAGATTCCTGCGCTGGTAATAAAGAGCCGGGGAAGGGCTCGGCAGCAGCCGGGCTGTCCCAGAGAAATTGTCCAGAGCCCAGCGGGGTGGGAGGCGGCGTGGGCCCAGGGCTGGACAGGCAGCGCCCAGCTGGATCGGCTCCCTCCGAGCTCTGCCCTGTGGCGCCCTCAGCTCCTCAGACCCAAGGCCATCAGGGCCAGGCTGTGCCCACCGCTGCGCTCCAGAGGGGCTCGGTCCTCCCTGAGGGGTCGGTATCTCTCCAGGAGTCAGATAATGCCCTTCAACAGTCCATGTCCCCAGCAAGGGGGGAGGAGGCTGCCCGCCATGGGCAGGGTCGGTGGGGTGGGATGCTGTGGGAGGCTCGTTCTGTGGCCTGGGCTCCTGGAGGGCCCCCCCAAAGGAGAGAGGAGTCATGGCATTTTCTGGGGCTCCCGGGCTTCCAGAGCTCTCCCCAGTCGCCAGCTGCAGCCCCCCTTGGGGATGTAGCCCAGCCCCATGGAGGGCATACAGTAGGTGCTCAGCGTGAAAGTGCGAGTAGGTGACACCTGGGGGCCTCAAGTGGGACCCTGCAGACCTGGGAACGGGGAGGTGTCTGCAGGGGAGTGGGAGCCCTTCCCTGGGCCTCAGTTCCGTGATTAATGACATCAACTGTGGCCACCGCTGATCTCGGTGAGTCCCCTGTGGGTCACCTCGGGGCTGGGCTTCATGATGGTTTCCTCTCCTTCCATCCTAGACTTTCCTCAAGGGGAGGAACTGAGGCTGGAAAGACACTCACAGCCAGAGGCCGTTTCAGACTCAGGTGTCTCCCCTGGCCACCGGGGACAGGCGTGGGTGCTGCTTAGGGCAAGTCCACCCTCCTTCCAGGAGGTTACCTGGAGCGTGTTATCCACGTTCTCTTCGGAGCAAACAGGCGAAGGAGTGAAATGATTTCCCAGTAAGTGGAAAATCCGATCAGCCGAACACCCACCCTGAGAAGCCTTGCTGGAGGAGAGTGCTGGGCTCCGAGCCACGGAGGCCACCTTCTGACCAGCTCCAGGCCGCCCACAGCCAGAGAGCCCCAAAGCCTGACACAGCCCAGAGTGAGCCCCGGAACTGAAGTGGGCCACCATGGACACAGGAGCTGAGGGAGGGAGGGCGCTGGGCGTGTTCTCAGGACTAGCGAGGAGCCTGAGAGACCCCAGTGGTGTAGGCAGCTGGGGGCTGTGGGGGTCACAATCAGGAGACAGGGATGGGGAAGCAGGTACTGCTCCGGCCTCTCCATGGGCCCCCCCTGGATGCCCGGGACCCAGGCTGGGGTCCTGGCTGGCTCCTTCTCTGCCCGCTTGAGGCTGGGATGTGGCTCTCAGCCCAGAAGTCGGGCCGGGTCAGTAGCCAGCTCCTGCTTGACTCCAGTGACCCCAGACCAGGGCCTCGAGGCCCCTTCCTGCCATCTCCCTGGGAGCCCATGGGGCCAAGGGGAGAGGAAGAGAAGAGGTGATGGAGAAGATGTGGGGCAAGCGAAAGGGACAGCCGGGAAGGAAGGGAGGGTGGAGGCCAGGCATGGGGGGATCCCAGGGAACCCTGACCAGGCTCTCCAACCCCCTCTTTCTGCTGAGATGGGCAGATGGGTGCTGTTTGCTGGCCCTGAGGTTGCAGGCAGAGCAGGCCTCAGATCCGGTCAGTCCCTCCTGGCCATTTGGGGCTCACACAGCCCCTTTGGGAGCGCCCGTTCTTGCTGCAGGAGGCCTGGGCTCCGGGGCCTTCTTCGAGGCAGGCCAGTAAATTATTCGGAGCCCTGGTGGCACAGTTGTTAAGAGCTAGGCCTGCTAATGAAAAGGTTGGCAGTTCAAATCCACCAGCCTCTGCTTGGAAACTCTATGTGGCAGTTCTACTCTGTCCTATAGGGTCACTATGAGTTGGAATCAACTGGCTGGCCATGGGTGCTTGTGTGGGTGTATTCAAGGCGATGGGAACAGAAAGGTTATGTAGAACCTGCTCGAAAACAAAGCCCAAAGTGCTGCTGTTGTCAGGCCTGGCTGGACCGCCCCCCACCCCCCGCCAGTGGCCCCAGGCACAGGCCATGGCCACACGGGCTACGTCTGCACTTTGGGGGCAGACTTGGCAGCACAAAGGCCTCCGAACATCTCCCATATTGTGCAGCTGAGTGGCTGTGCCCCCAGAGAAGGGGCCTCGCCCAAGGCCACCCTGAAGAAGGATGGCTGGGCCCAGGGAAGCAACCTCCCTGGGCTCGAAGGTGGGGGCTGGGGGGGAGGTTGGAGGGCAGGGACCCGAATTCTGGATGCTGAGCTCAGCAGCCTCTGCCCCTGGGGCCCAGAAGCCCCCAGACCTCTCCTTGTCCAACCTCCTCATGGAAGGCCCTTCAACTGTTGACTTTGCTGATTCCAACACAGTAGAGAACTTGGATCTTCAGCAAAAAGGCTGCTCAGAAATGTCCCCGGGACCTGGATAATCCCACAGCCTAGGGTTCCTGCCCCAGCCATCCATCCCATGTTGCTCTCTGGGGTCCCTGAGCCATTCATCTGACCTGGCTATTGCCCTGCTCACGAACTCTCGATGGTTCCCCAGTGCTTCATAATAATTGTGACGACCCCATGCTGCACTGAGCACCGTCTATGTACCAGGAAGGGTGGTGGCCCCCTTCGACAACATCTCCTTTAGCCCTTATGACTGTCCAGGCAGGGGATTCTTATTACCACATCATGCAGATGAGGAAGCTGGGAGCCAGGGTGGTTAAACAGGGATTAACAAAGACGTGAGGTCACACAATTAGGGTTGGGGAGCCAGGGTGTGAACTTAAGTACGCTGTGCAAAGCCGACGTCTGCTCTTGCCCCTGCCGCTCAGCCCCCTGGCTTGCCTGTAGGTGGGGTGTTCATGACTCAGCTCTTCTCCGTCCCGCCATTAGATTCTAAGCCCCATGAAGCCAGGAACCTGGCTTTCCACGTTCTGCAGTCCTCCCACCACCAGGGGTGATTATAGGGCAATCACACAGTGAAAAACCAAACCCACTGCCGACCAGTGGATTCCCATTCATAGCAACCCTACCGGGCTGAGTGGAACTGCCCTATGGGGTTTCTGAGGCTGTCATCTTTGTGGAAACAGACTGCCATGTCTTTCCCCTGTGGAGTGCCTGGTGGGTTCAGACCATCCATCTTTTGGTTAGCAGCTGAGCACTTAACCACTGCACCATCGGGGCTCTGTCAAACACACAGTAGATGCTCAAAATAGGCAGCAATTTGAATGAGCTGGCTCCATTTGGCAGGCTTGCGCTGAGGGCCTTGCACTTGGTGGCCATGTCCAGTATGGGGTGGGGAAGTGACTGGGTCTGGCCCTGCGGCCCCTCCTCCCTCACCTGTGGGGGGCCTGTCCCACCCGTCTCCCAGGTGGGCAGTGGGGGCCTGGTGCTGATGGCAAGGTGGCCTCAGGGTCCTGGGCAGGATGGCGGGTGAGATGCATCTCTGAGGAACTTTCTGGGGCACCGTTGCAGGAAATGGGGACAGGAGGGTGGGCGTGGAACCGAGGCCCAGCTCACGCGTGGAGGACGCTGGTGTTTTCAAAACCCTTTCTGCTGCTTGGCTTCCATTTTTTATTTTCAGTGTCTTCATCCAAGAGCTGAGTGCAGCCCCTGATCCCACTGCAGGGAGGAGGCGGGAGGAGGGCAGCCCCAGGGTTTGCCGAGCCGATGGCACTTCCATTCATTAAACACGTACTGTGTCCGGCCCTGAGCTAGGGCTCTGCCCACAGTGCTCCAAGGGAACCCTTGGCGCCCTCATCCAAAGACAGGAAACTGAGACAGGAGAGGGAAAGTCACAGGGGTCACTGCTGCTCTGCCCATCCCTGTGGCTCAGTGCCTGGAATTCGATGGTGTCTAATGACATTCAATAAAAGCCTTGTGAACGCTGAGCCCAGCAGAGAGAAGCGAACAAAGGCCCAGAGACGCAGCAGGGACTGCCCGTGGTCCCACAGGATCCGTGCCCTTGTGGTGGGCAGGCAGCCGACGCAAACTGGGTTCCTCACGTGGGTGGTGCTGGCTTTCTGGGTGGGTCCGAGGTAGATGGGACTCCCTGGAGGTCCTGGGCCAGCCACAGCTGCCCTGGCCTGAGGGGGCTACGTGGCTTGGGGACACATCCTGTCCTGCTCCCCACAGTCTCAGATGCAGTCCCCCTGGTGTCCGGTGGCTCAGTTGCACCCTACCACTTCCCACCTGTCCCATGCAGGGCCCTGGCCCAGGCCCTCCCGGCCACTCATGGCCCCTCATTTGACACAGACGTATCGAGTGTCCATCACGAGCCGGGAATCTTGAGAGAACAGCAGACAAGCCCACAGTCCAAGAGGGCAGGACACCCAGCATGGCTGTGACCACCCAGAGGACAAGGACTGAGGGTACTCCCTGCCTCCTGGGTGACGGGCCTGGGCCTGCTCCTCCAGGACCCTCCAGAGGCACAGCCCACCCCAAAGCTCCACCCTGTGGCCTGGGGACCGTCCTCCCAGAGCCCCTTCCTCTCAGCTGGGCTGTCCTTAGTCTGGAGCGTCACCTCCACATTCTCATTTCTAACACTTGTTATTTTGATTATTATTATTGTTTTAACAAAATGGGATTTTCCATGTAGACTGTGCTGCCGTTTGTTTTTCTCCTTAACACCCTGAGGATGGATGTGGCACATGGGATCAGCATCCAATTATTACAGGAGAAGGACACCTTTCCTGTTGGACAACAGAGCCACGGGTTCCCAGCTCCTGGCATTCCTTCGTGGAGCATCACCTCCCAACAGCTAGGGTGTTCCCGTCAGTCCACCCGTAGGGTCTCCCTGAGCTCAGCTCATATTCTGGGCCCTCCAGGGTTGTTCCCGATCTACCCTCCCAGCCTGGCCACTGGCTATCCCTATATTGCTGCTACGTTTCTTAAACATGTCTGGGTAAGACATTGTTCCCCAGCCTTCCAGCCACAGACTTGGCATTTTTCTGCCTCTGAGCCTTTGCTAGGGCCATTCCCTGGGCCTCAAACTCCCTTCCAGCCCTGCTTATTGAAATTGCCACCCTCAGTCCAGCACACTCCTTGAGCAAGCCTTCCCTGATTCCCAGCCCCTGGTGACTGCTCCCTCTCTGGGATCCAGTGTCAGCCACTGTCCTCACCATGCATATCTGGGGCATAAGGAGGGAGAAGGCAGGTGCAGATGGGGGGGATGGGAGCCTGGAGAGGAGCCCCAAGAGAGTGACCCAGACATTGGGACCTGCAGGACAGAGGGGGGATCTGGGAAGAGCGTGCCAGGTGGCAGGGGTGGCTTGCGCAAAGGCCCAGAGGCAAGCAGGGCATGGTGGGTTCTGAGAACCGGAAAGTTCTGTCTGCCCGGGGCAGAGGAGTGTGTGCGTGTGCATGTGTGCATGCAGGCATGCGTGTGTGTATGTATGTGTGTAAATGACCTGAGGGGCACAGAGAGGCCAGCAGTGACCTCACCGGGGAGGGCCTGGGGCCCCGCAGGCTGTCCACATTGGGTCTAGCCTTCCCCCGCTATTGGCCTCGTCTCCTCTCTGCGGCAGCTCAGCCGCCTCCCGCCCTGAGACACTTCCAGACCAGTTTTCCTCACCTTGAACAGCTCGTGGGAAGCAGCTCTGACAATGGGGGTGGGGTCCCCCAGCCTGTGTGTTTGCAACCAGCTGGCAGGCGTGCTGATGCTGCAATTCACTGACCACACACGGGTACCAAGGACTGGGGCCCTTGGCCACACGGGGGTTGCAAGCCTCTTGGACCCTGGCCCTCCGGAGGGATCAGGGTGAAGCAAGTGGGGCAGGCAGGTGAGCACGTTCTGCATGGTAACCTGTGCTTCAGCCTGGGAGTGTGCGGGCCAACCTGTGCTTCAGCTTCGGAGTGCGGGGGCAAAGGAGAAATCAGTGATTTTTAAAAAACAAAAAATACATGTATATATATGTGTGTGTGTGTGCATATATATATATACACACATACATAAATATATATATATACACACACACAACTAATACATGTATTAATTGTTCACAAGGTTACCAGAAGTTTCCATGGCTACAGCTGTAAGCTACGTGTGCAGAGGTGAGGAGGGGTCCCTTGGACAATTTCTGCTCAGGATCCAGGCACCTACCCCACTACCGGACTGGGGGAGGGGTGGGCAGCCGAATCGCCCCAGGACCTTCAATTCAGTAACTAACGAGTTACTAGTTTCAGCCATGTCTTCACGATGCTCCACGGTGCAAGCAAGGGTCGAGATACAGCGTCTCCCCAGAGAAACAGCCCTGTGAGCCAGCAAGGCAGGGTCCTGGTCCTTGTTTCACAGAGGGACACTGGGGACCAGAGTCCCTGGGAAGGAATGGGCCAGTGGGATGCAAAGCCAGCTAGGGAGGAATTTGTCTGCCCTTGGAGCCAGAGAGCTGGGCTTGAGCAGCTGGGTGACCCGGGCAAGCTGTTCCACACTCAGAGTCTCGGCTGGAGTCTGTGCCTCCCTCCATCAGATGGCTGGGAGGTGCAGTGAGGTGATGGCACGCCGAGAGAGCTGAGCCCAGAGCCCGGCCGGGTCCAGGTCCCAGAAGATCCCACCCAGGGTCCTTTCTGTGCCTGGTATTGGACTTTCCCATCTGCCAGAGAGCCCTGCACTGAGGGATTAGATGTGCCCTGCCCTGCCCTCTCCCGTGAAGGGGCCTTGTACCCTTCCCTGCACACACTGCTCCAGCCCGCCAGGTCCCAGTCCAGGCCCTCCCCCTGGCCATGCCCCATACCTGCATCTCCTTCTCCCCTCCCCGCCAGGCCCCTGCCCTGGCCTGTGTTCTGGCCACTTCCGCCTTTTCACCTCTCCCGCCTCCTTGCCAGCACACACTATGCCATCTACCTGGAGCTGGCCTCGGCAGGGTGGCTCCACGCCTCCCATACCATCTTGGACCTCTCTCCTGGGAGGCTTTCCTGCCCTCCTCTCCTGCACCGCCCCCCCCCCCCCCGGGCCCTATCCCAGCATGCAGCCCACCATGGTCTGCAGCCAGGGGAACAGTCACAGGCCCTGTGTTCAGGACAGCTGAGCCCCGGGCCAGACAGCACCAGGGCGGACAATGGCGCAGAGCTGCTCCTTCCCCAGTCGGTGCCCCTCCCTCCCAGGCTCTGACCCCACCCAGAGGTTCTCTAGCTCCCCCTCCTCCTAGTCTCTCTGACTCACCTCACCTTCCCTCCCTTCACGCCTCCCTGATGTCCTCTCCTTCCTCTTGTGGACAAAGCCCAGTGCCCAGGGGACAGAGACGAGGGGCAGAGGTGGGCCAGGAAAGGACAGTCGGGCACCATGAGGTCCCGGGTCATTGCCCGCGTCCTCTTCCCCACCCCTCTGCCTCCTCCCAGACCATCAGAAGGCTCAGAGTAACGGGCAGTGTGTACAAGTGTGGGACATAGGGGGATGGCAGATGCAGGCTGTTGCCCAGCCAGGAAGATGGGTGTGAGCCAAAGAGCCCCTCCTCCAGGCAGGCTGCTGGCAAATCTCAGTCAAGGGCCAAGTAACAGAAGGGCCCGGGGATGTAACATCAAGCAAACCCTCGGAAGAAAGGCCTGGCCATCTACTGCTGAAAGCTCAGCCATTGGAAACCCTGTGCAGCGGTGCAGTTCTACTCTGACACACAGGGGCGCCATGAGTCAGAGTTGGCTCCCATGGCAATGGATGGGGAGCGGGGTGGTGGCGGCAGGGTGGGCGGAACCAGAGGGTGAAAGGATAGAACGCTGGAGAATTCAAGAGGCCCGTCAAGAGAAGGTGGTCAAAGGTCATGGGACCATGGACCCCAGAATCTTAAACCCAACACTTTAGTCTCAGAAAATCAGAACATCAACCCACAGATTCTTAAAACTTGAGACTCCCCAGCCTGTGACGCTTAGATTTGGAAGCTACCTGGTCCAGTTACCCCCTCAATGACAATAATGGAAGTTTTTCTTTCTTTTTTTGCTCTTGAAATGACAGTTCATCCAAGACAATTCACCTGAGCTGTTTGATCCCCAACTCTCCCTTGGGAAGGGAAGGAGAGCTGGGTCACCCAGGGCCCCTGGCCAAAGTCCAGGCTGCTTGCTCCTCCCTGGGGTCAGCCCAAGGAGCTCTGGTGGCACAGTGGTTAAGCACTCAGCTGCTAAGTGAAAGGTTGGCAGTTCAAATCCACCTGGTGATCAGTTTACATAAAGATTACAGTCTTGGAAACCCTATGGGGGCAGTTCTACTCTGTCCTACAAGGTCACTATGAGTTGGAATTTACTCGACGGCAATGGGTTTTGGGTTTGGGTTGGGGTCAGCCCCAGTTTTCTTCCAAGCGCAAGCTGAGGGCTGCCCAGGAGGCCCCACCTTAGCCAACTCTCCTTCCGTACCACCCCTCCTCCAACCATCCACAGCATCGACTGCACCCCTAGTGCCCGCTGGGGTCTTCTCTTGGAGCTTGGCGCTCTCTGGACGTCTCCGTCACAAACTTCTGGGGCAGCTCTGCCTCTGGAGCAGTCTTTGGTGGCGGAGGTTTCAACAAAGACCCTCTCTGGAGCAATTTTTTCCTTAACATCAACTTTCCTTTTTAAAATATGGGGCTCAGCCATTTTCGAGTGAGTGCAGGAGGGTTGTTGAAAGAGTCCATCTTGCAGACTAAATGATTTTTAAAAACTGGTAGTTTGATGAGGCAAGATGGTGGCATTAACCCCGGGGCCTGCCAGATGAGACCTGCCACGCTGGAATCTGGCTCTCGTGATTTAAATTCCTGTGGCTGAGGAACAGCGGGCCCCTGTCTCGTCACTTCCCTCTCTCCTCCACCGTGATCTGGAAAACTCCAAGCCCTTTCCTCCTGAGGAGGTTTTGTTGGTTTTGAAATGTTGAGAAAGGAGATCTTGGCTCCAAACATGGGGCATCTTGGCCCAGAGAGAGGCACAGCAGTTGTGTTCCCTTTGTCGGATAAACATCCCCGAAAGTCCACTGCCCCCCTCCATGTGCCAGGTGCTGGGGCTAACTCACCAGAAGGATCCATGGGGCTTGTCTCAAGAAGCCTCAGTCTCCTGGGAGAAGCAGTGGTGCCAATGAGACCAGCGGGGAAAAGCTAGAGAGCCAGGTGATGGCAGGGGACCCAGAGCAAATCACGGGGGCTGGCCTCACTGGAGGTGGGCATGGAAGCCAAGACCTGGCTGTAGCCAGGTGTCTCGGTCTCCTGGCGGTGCTGTAACAAAGTACCACTAACAACAGTGATATATCCTCTCATGGTTCTGGGGGCTAGAAGTCTGAATTCAGGATGTCAGTGGGGCTGCGCTCCCTCCAAAGGCTCTTGGGGAAGAGCCTTTCCAGTCTCTCCTGGCTTCAGGTGGCCACAGGATTTCCGTGGTTCGTAGCTGCAGCCTTGCTCCCTGGTCACATGGCCATCTTCCCTCCATATCCCTGTGTCTTCTCCTCCCACCACTCATATAGGATTAGGACCCACCCTACTCCAGAATGACCTCATTGTAACTCTTTCGTGCCCAGTGGTACATATAGTGACCAAGCCTTTGGGGTTTATTGAGAAGCTGCTATACCACTGAAAGTACATGCTGCCACAAGGCAGAGGCCTTTACGGCTCTTTGAAACCAAAGAAACTGGCTTGTGCCACAAATTACTGTTTTTACAGGGTATTGTATGAGGTGTCTGAATTTTGGGTAGGAAAAATAGAAATTTGGAAAATATGTATGTATGTGTAAGTACCAATAGACCCCAGTGGGGACTCTAGGGTATAATTAGTGGTACTTCAGGTGTACCATTAAACACTTAGGATAGGCTTGTGGGAGGGGGTAAGAAAAAAAATCCATACTACCTACCAAAAATTCAGACACTCTCAATGATTCCACTTGTTTCCATTAATGAAAACATATGGTATCAACAAAAAATTCAAAGCAGAAAATAGTTGGGTCACCAAAGGGTTAACTGATAATATCTGCAAAGATCCTATTTCCAAGAGACTTCCCGTACATAGGTACCAGAGGTTCCAAAACCAAACCCACTGCCTTTGAGTAGATTCTGACTCACAGCGACCCTACAGGACAGAGTAGAACTGCCTCACAGGATTTCCAAGACTGTAAATCTATATGGGAGCAGACTGCCACAAGGCAGCTGGTGGGTTGGAACCACCGACCTTCCGGTTAACAGCCAAGCACTTTAACCACTGTACCACCAGGGTTTAGAACTTCAACATATCTTTTGGGGGAACACAACTCAGTCTATAACACCAGGGGAAGCTTTTCAGGCAGAGGAGGGAGTAGGTGGGAGGATCATCTAGGAGGAAGGGGCTTGGAGTGTTCTAGAGATGGGGGATAAGTCAGCATGCAGGAGACAGAGGGGGAAAGAGGGGAGGGACGAGTCTGGTGGAGGGGGGCATTCTGCAGTGTCTGTTCCAGGCAGGGCCCCCTCCCCCGAGGGCCACACCAGGGAGTCTGGCTTCTGTCCTCAGCTGGGAATGGTTAAAAGGGGGGTATTGATCCCCAACAGCATGCAACAACAGCAGACTTGTGTTCCAACAGGCCATGCCCCTGGGACCCCAGACCCCAACAGCAGAATCCACCTGTCACATTTGACTAGGTGTGATCCCATAGGTGATCATGAACCCTCACCACCAGCCTGCCGGCGGGTAGAACCAGCCCCCTGTCCACAGAGAAGAAGAAACTAGGGCACAGAGAGGTTTAACACTGTGCACAAGCTCACCAGCAGGAAGAGCTCAGGCCAGGATTTGGACTGCGCTGTTGGGTCCTAACACTGTGATTGTTCTGAGCAAGCACCTGCTGACTCCGAAGAGGTGCCATCTCCCCCACCCCCATGCCTGCCTGTGTCCTCCTTGGCCTCCCTCAGCCCTCTCCCCTCCCCCTGCCCAGCCCTCAGTCTGCCGGTTCAGTGATGAGATGTCCTGGGAAGGAGAGGGTGGGCGGGAAAACAGGACACGGCCCAGTGGGGAAGGAATAACCACGGAAGTGTTAATTCCAGAAACTGTCATAAGACATGCTTTTTTGTTTCTCTTTTAAATAGAAATCTGTTTGGTAATTAGAGGGAACTCTCCTGTGGGAAGTTTCAGGAAGGGAAAATATAAGTTGACTATATTTTTAATTTTGTAAATGGGTTTGCAGGGAGCCAGGCTTTCCGCATAACGGGGGTTTAACCAAACAAACCCTAAATACAGGTAAATACCAGAAGCTCATGGCAACAGTGTTACAGAGAAGCTCATGGCAACAGTGTTACAGAGAAGCTGGGAAGGCAACAGTGTTACAGAAAAGCTGGGAAGGCAACAATGTTACAAAGAAGCTGCTATTTTTCCAGCAGATGACTAAACTTTTTTTGGTTTCCTTGGCCTCCTTGGAACCAGAATCAGGCCACTGTATCTTGGTACCAGCCCTCTGAAAGCAGCAAGACCCTGATGGGAAAGAGGCAAGCTTTCCGGCTCAGAACGTGGGGGCTTCTTTAAACCAGCCGGGAATGCTGGGCTCCAGAACTGAGGCTGGTGGAAAGCGGGCTTCCCCTGCTCAGAGAGGTGTCTGGAGTGGGCGCTGCCCTTACTAGAAAAATGAAGATCTTTATTTTACCTCAGGAAATGTCCCTCACGTCTCAAGTTGGCCGCCACCAGGCAGAACAGTGTTGAAAACCTGGTGTAAACATATTCCCAACACCGAAGGTGACATGTCTGCAAATGCTATAGATAAACCAGTCACGTTTCCCAAGGCGGCCGCTGCGGCGGGCCCACCACCTGGCCTCCCCAGCCCAGTCCAGCCTTTTCCTCGCTCTTGGCAAAATACTAGGAAGTACCATGCAGGAGGCGCTGGCAGGGGACTGCCAGCCTGGGAGGTGCCCAGGGCCAGGCCAGGGCTCACTTGGCCAGGAGGGGCAAGCCTCATTCAGCCGGGCAGGCGGGGACCATCTTCAGTCACAGGCAGGCACCCGAGTGTTCAAGCCAATGAGGCGGCAGTGAGGCCACCCACCTGGCCGCCGCTCCACCCCTAGAGGGAGTAGAGGGACCTTTCGGGGACATCTTTAGTGGGCCACTGATTATCGGCCAAGGTCAGCAGACCATCTGCCTCCATCCAGGGCTGACAGAAATGCCTCACCTTTATGCCCTACCATCCTCTCGCTTCCAAACTCATCCTCCAGGGCTTAGCTCAAGGTCCACTTCTGGGGCGCCCCTGACTTCCCAGCCCACGGGCTAAGCCGGTGGTCACTGTGTCAACTCCGACTCACGGCGTCCCCTCTGTGTGACAGTAGACTTGTGCTTCACAGTTTTCAATGGCTGATATTTCAGAAGTAGATCACCAGGCCTTTCTTCCGAGGCACCTCTGGGCTGGCTCAAACCTCCAACCTTTTGGTTAGCAGCCGAGCATGTTAACTGTTTGCACCACTAGGACCTCCAGCCCATGGGCCATCTCATCCGCATGAGGTACCTGCCACCTCATGCCATGTTACAATCCACGCAGAATTGCTTTTACACCGCCACTTAATTCCGCTCTTGCAAATGAGAACCTTGCCTGCCAGTACCTCCTTACCAAATACATCTATAAAGGCCCACAATAAACACCAAACCCTGGGTGACCTGCCTGCGTGTTGGTCAATGTGCTCCAGTTACATCAATGGAGAATGAGGTGTTGACATGGGAAGATAATCAAGATCTGTTGAGAAAGCAGCAAGTGAGGAACATATGCAGATGGTTTCCGTGGCTTGAGCAGGGCACCGGCAACAGGAAGATTCTGACAGCTGAGCGCAGGCACAGGGCTAGGACGTAAGGGGCTTTACCTGTTAAGAAAAAAAGGCTGGACTGCCCACTTTTTCTTTTATAACCAGCATGGATTTCTTTTATTAAAAAACCCTTTAATATATATTAAAAGTTAACATATATTCATTAAAAATCTAAGGAATATGAGGCAGACAGAGTCACCTGTAGTAGCTTCATGCAGGTGCAGCCGTGTTTCTGCTCTGGGGCACAGTGTATTTTCTAGAACAGCACTTCTCCAACTCCACTGCGCACAAGACTCTGCCGGGTGCTTGTCTGGGGGCCTGAGAGTGTGCGTTTCAACCAGGTTCCCGGGAGTGCTGATGCTACCCGTCTGCAGACCCCACTTGGAGTAGCACCAGGCGTCTGGCTGTGTGGTGTGGGCAACCACAGACAGCAAACGCAAATAAGAACGATGATCAAAGAGGTCTGTTCTCCAGGGGCCCCGGGCGAGCCTGGAGGAAGTGGCTTGGAGGGGCTGGGAGGCGGAGGCGATGGCTCGGCCCTGTGTGGACACAGCAGAGCAGGAACCACAGTCACGCCTTTGCCAGGGCTGGGGGCTCAGGGTGGGGTTTCCAGTCCCACAGGCAGTCTGCCCCTAGGCCACCTGCGGCTGAGCCGAAAGTCGGCACTGGAGGGGCTGCCTGGAGCAGACCTGGCCTGGAAGAAGGGCTTTGGCTCCAGCTTAGTAATGCACGGGACCCCACCCTGGTCGGCCGGCCAAGAGGTGAGCTAGCACACGCTACCAGTGGCTACAGTCACTGTCACTTCATAAATGAAAACTTGAAGCCCAGAGAGTTAAGTTACTTCACAGGGGACACACAGCTTGGCCAGAAACATGGCTTTGGTTGGCCCCAAAGGCCTGCTCGTATCCACCCAGCCACACTGCCCTCAGGGAACATGGTGGGTGAGGCCCCGGCTTGACCCTTGTTCCAGGATCACGGCCCAGGCCCCTCACCAGCCTCCACCTGGACCTCCCAACTGGTCCAGCCTTCTCCCACGTCTGCCACCCGGGACAGCTGAGCACAAGGGTACAGGTGGCTGGCCCGACCACTCCTACAGAAACTCGTTAGCGGTAGCTGGGAGCATGCCCAAAGGGCGGGTGGTGACATCGGGTCAGGATGGGAATGGTTCTGACCCTATGTTGCTGCAGAAACAGACAATTCCCTTCGAGCTCTTCCCTATCCCCCCCAGATGCACCGTCACTACTTAACTTGCAGCCCACCTCGGGGGTCTGCCCGGCCGAGTCAGGGGTCTGCCTGGGGCTCAATTTAGAGGAGGGTTATAGAAGTGAGGATGGTGCAAACGGCTAATGGCTCAGCTGCTAAATGAGAGATTGGAAGTTCAACTCTACCCAGAGGTGTCTCAGAAGAAAGGCCTGGAGTATACTTCCAATAAATCAGCCATGGAGCACAGCTCTACTCTGATATACACAGAGTTACCGTGAGTCAGCGTCAGCTTGATGGCAGCTGGTGTGTATTTATATTTATAGAAGTGACACTGATCAGTCCTGGGCCATCCCCCCATCATCCCAACACACGTGCAGAACCCCTGCGCTACTGTTCCTGCCTCTTAAGAAAGGCATGGCATCAGTCCACCTCTTGCCATCCCGGTCCAGGCCTCTACTGTACCTTCTGGGTGAACAAAGCAGCCTTCTCCCAGCTTCCTTGCTCCAGCCTTGCCTGCTCCACATCACCCTCCACAGGGCAGCTGAGAGCTCTCTCTAAAGGCCAGATGTGACTGAGCTCCTCGTGGGCTCCAACCAGCTGGTGGCTCCTACAGACTCCAGATAAAGCCCAGCCCCTCGGCAGAGTCCATGAGCCTGGGCTGACCCCTGCCTGCCTCTTGGCCTCACCAGGCTCGTCTGTCTAATCCTCCAGGCCTCGCAGGAAACAGGGGCCACAGTCCCCACTCCGCAGCCCAGGGGCCCACAGCGCAGGGCTCCACAGCCAAGAAGCAGCAGAGCGGGGCTTCGAGCCCACCAGTCTGGTTCAGGGTTCTCGCCACTGCCCACCCACCCCAGGAAAGTGCCGTTAGTCACGGCCTGCCGCCACTGCCACAGTGCCCCCACCTTTGGGCCGCCCACAGCAATGGGGGTTGAACCAAGGCCTGGGAGAGAACTCCACAGCTTGAGCCTATTCAGAGGACCTGAATTCATTCCTAAGGGAGCAAAGAGCTCTGACAAAGAAGCCAGCGGCCCCCGCGCCCAGGCGCCTCTGCTAGCGGTGGAACACAGCCGCCTTCTGAGAGCGCTGAAGACACGGGACTTGTCAAATCCCCTGGAGCAAATCCAAGGGGCTGAGACACTGCAAGGCAAGCCAGTGCCAGAGTGGCAGCAGGAGCTGAGCAGCCCACCAGCCCCCCACCCCCACCCCCGGCCTCCTCAGTGTGGCCGGACACAGGGCCCACAGCCCGGCCTCCAGGTGTCACAGTAGCCCAGGTGCCCACCGTGTGCTCTGGAGGGAGGTGGAAGCACCCCACTTTTGCAAACAAGGAAGACGGGCTCCAGGGTTGCTGGGTGATTTTCTCAAGGTCTCTCTGCGGCCCAGAGATTGCCTTTTTACTGACGCACAGACAGGACTTGCTACTTAGGAGAAGCGATGGCTGGGCCGTTGGCGGAAAGGGTGCAGGGCAAGGATCCGAACCCAAAGTCAGCCGTCATTTACTGAACTGCAATCCATCACTCTGCTGCCCGCCTCGCCTCCAGGAGCTGCCGTCATTCCTCGCTGGCTCTCCAGCCACCCCTCCGTAGGGAAGACCCCGGGGGCAGGACACCAGGGACCTCCCTGTGGGAGCGGGTTCCAGGGCCATGAAGCCTCCAGGCCACCCAGAACCAGCACCCAGAGTCTGGGACCTAGAGCAGACGCCCTAATGTGCAAAACGGGGGTGGCCCTCTGAGTGGAGAGCAGGCTTGGCACGGGCTGGGGGCAGCACTGAGGCCAGCCCAGAGATCTCAAGACCCCCCTGCACTCTTTCCGGAGTGAGGCAGAGAAGGAGGGCTGTGTCCCCTCCGTCTCACCCACGCCAGGGCTCCCAAGGGACATAAAATGATCCGCCCCATCACTGGGCAGACAGGGAGGCTAGGGTCACCCAGACAGGTGGACAGAAGGGGACAGACAAGCCTTGACTCTTCCACCTGGGCCCACCTTTTCCCTGAGAGGGCCCCGCTCCTGCTCGGTGACTGTGCTGGGGTATGCCACCGGGCAGCGAGAAGGGTCTCGGGGGGGCTCCCTCCCCAACCTGCCGACAAGGCAGAGAGGTTGTCATACCAGTGCTCTGGGCAGATGACGCATCAGCACGCCCCAGGGAGGCCAGCAATGCTCCTGGAGCTTGCCCACCCATCCCTGCGCATCCAGGGCACTGAGGCCAAGGAGGGCGTGTGGTTCACACTCAGACCCCTAGCCCTTCGGGGCCAGTTCTTGTCAAATAATCCCCTCGGCCAGGGATTAAGTTTTCCAGGTGAGTCTGGATCTGCCAGCTCCATGAGAAACTCAGCTGATGGTGAGCCCCCGGGCCAGCCAGACCAGGGTACGATCACCACCCCGCCTGTGTGCTTCACAGCTGGAGCCCAGCCACGTACATGCTCAACAAACAGCTCCAGATGGAAGAATGAATGAACGCAATCCTACAAGGCCCAGGCCCCCAGGGAGTTCAGGGGGGATTTTTTTTTGGTAAGTCCCCAACACTGGAGCTATTTAGAAAGCTTGTGGTAGGTGCACACAGGGTCAAAGCCCCCCTGCCGCAGCCGAGGAAGCACTTGCCCCACCAGATGAAGCCAGGAGCTCGCTGGTCACCCAGCTCCGTGGAGCATTTACGTGAAGAGTAGGAAGGTGGGGACTGGTGTGCTTTCACAGCAAGCTAGAACTTTTGGGGTTGGAAGTTCTCACTGTTTCTGGAAACCCCCCAGAAGTCTGGCTAGGCACAGGTAGAGGGCAGTGGGGGGCAGATGGGCTGTGTCCCATCTGGCTCTCCTGAGCCCCGCTTCCTGGGGAAGGTGCAAAGGAGGCCTGCTGGGGTGAGGCCTCCAGACACCACTCCCATCCTTGGGAGGGGTCAGCGCCTTGCTTCCCAAGAGACTCACCTCAGCTTCCTGGAGCTGCTGTGAGACATGCTGCAGGACCAGCACCCACAAGGTCACGGAGCTGCCATGAGACACGCTTCCGGACCAGTGCCCACGAAGCCCTGGGCCTTGGGAGTCCAGGACCCTGAGCTGGGTGAGGTGGTAGAGCTGGGAGGGGGACCTGAAATCTCTCCTGCATGTTTGGTGAGTTCTTTCATTCCTGGCCAGGAACGTCCAGCTGTGTCTGGTGGTGCCTCCCCCACTTCAAGTCGAGATTTCAAACAAAGGTAGGGGGGGGGCACGGCAGAGGCTGGTGTGGTTGAGTCCAGCTCTGCTGCTGACTCCCTGTGTGACCTTAGGCGAGTGACTGAACTTCTCTGAGCCTCAGTTTCCTCATCTGTAAAATGGGGTCAGTGCCCCTTTCTCATGGATGTTGGGCAGCCCAGGATGGTGTCAGGCAGAAGGCAGTTCTCTGCAGATGAAAGCTAAAATTCTCCTTAGGAAAAGGACTTGGCTTGGGGCAGCAGAGAGAAGGGGCCGTGTCTCCACTGGGCTGCTCTGAAACTTTCCCTCCCCAATGCCCCCACCCCCACACTACTGTGCCCAGGGAGGGAGAAGAGGTGGCCCTGTGCACACGGGTCCTCAGCCTCTCGCTGCCCACCTCGCTCTCTGCCCCCGGCTTCTCCAAAGGGGTGCACGTTGGAGCTGGAGGGTGGACCGTGACGGGACGTGTAACGC
Source organism: Dugong dugon (assembly GCA_030035585.1). NCBI lineage: Eukaryota > Metazoa > Chordata > Mammalia > Sirenia > Dugongidae > Dugong > Dugong dugon. Next base: position 4,308,418 of record CM057471.1, on the reverse strand, counting down.
GGGCCCGCTGCAGCTGCGTGGGGCAGGCTGCCATGGCGCCCCAGCAGGCGGGCACTGAGCGGGCTTCCCCGCTGCGTCCTCGGACCCCACCCGTGGCCCGCGCCCGCTCGCTCTGGCCCTTACCTGGAACTGTGGGAACAGCGCTGCCGCGGGAGAGGACTTGGGCGCACGTGACGGGGCGCCCGGCGTGTCCCGGGCAGGGGGCAGCGCTGAGCGGTCGCTCGCGCCAGGCCACGCTGCGGCGCCCGCTGGGCTGGCGGCGGGCCGCGCAATGAGGTGGCCCCCGCCCGGGCGACGATGGCTTGCGGCGGGAGCCCCTGCCCAGCTGCCCGCGGCGAGGCTCGGACGCCGGGCTGGCTCCCTGCGAGCGGCGCGCGGCTGCAGCCCGGTCCCGGAGCGGGGCGCGCTCTGGCGGGGAGGGCGCGCGCTCAGGGCGGTCGGGGAGCGCGCGCCGCCGGCCCCGCGCGCGCGGTCGTCGGGGACTGCCGGGAGCGGCGGGAGCTGTCCCTGGTGCTGACGGCTCCTCCGCTCTCGGCGGGGCTGCACCACTGCCCGCGGGGCCCCCACGCCCACCTTTGCTGCTCGTGGGTTTCCTGGCGTCCCAGGTTTCTACAGCTTCGGGCTTTGGAGTCAGGCCGGAGCTGCTGCTGACAACCGTGCGACCTTGGGGCTAGTCCCTGGCCCTCTGTGAGTCTCTGGTTCTCACCTCTGAAACGGGTTAGGGCAGTACTAACCTTCAAGGTTGGTCTGAGAACCAACTTCCTCCATGTGGAGGGACCTCGCACACAATGAGAACTTAATAAATGCTCTCCTTTATTGTTGTTCCTTTCAGTCTTCTTGGTTAGCAACCAAGGGACCTTTGAGCAGAACCTCTTCTACCTGACCGCAGAGGCCAGAGCTAGGATCAGCGGCTGGGAGGTAAATGGAGGCAGGTTTGGGCTGGGTGTGGGGAGAGCTTTCTGACGTAGGCCCTTCCAGCCTAAAAGTATGTCCTCTGTCTCTGCAGAAGTTCGAGCGCAGGCTACAGCTACAGGTACCCTGAGCTGAGAGAGGTCTGCAATCTAAGTCTTTCGGCTAGAACATGTAAAACACTAAGAATCGTGCCTGGCACATAGAAAGTGCTGTATGAATGTTAAGTTTTATTATGACTGACCCTCAAGTTCTCTGTAAGAAGCTATATCCTGGTAGGAAGAACCTGCTACTTAACCCTCAGCCCATTCTGGGGTTGTGTGCTGATTCCCAGTGACCCTGGGTGACAGAGTAGAACTGCCCCATAGGGTTTCCTAGGCTGTAATTTCCACGGGAGCAAGATAGCCAGGTCTTTCTTCCGAAGAGCTGCTGTGTGGGTTCAAACTGCCACCCTTTCGGTTATTAGCTGAATGCTTAGCCGTTGTGCCACCAGGGCCCCTTCAGCCCATTCTAGAAATGAGACTATTGAGAACCCACCGAGGGGATAAGGGACCTACTTGGAGTCCATTTCTATTTACAGGTGAACTGAAGACAGAAGAGTCAGCATCTTTTTCATAGTCACACCATGGGGGCAAGTGGGTGAGTGTTTACCAGCTAGACAGAAGTGCTCCGAGTAGCCAGCCTGCTGCCTCCCCCTGCCCAGTCCCCTAGCAAGGCTCACCCCAAATTTTCCATAGCCGTGAAGTCATTTTGACCGTAACACACCAGACAAGTGCCTCCTGTCTCATAGCTAATGGCAGGAGCTGGCATTTGCCCCTGCAAGTACCTCTGTCCCTGTGAAGCAGGATAATAAACATCACCTGCCTCATTTCCTAAGGGCCCAGTGTCTGTGTTTGACTCATTAATTAACTGAGCCCAGTACCTGTTTCCACCAGCACTCATTCCATAATAAATATCATTCATTATGTGCTTAATCTGTTCCAGACACAAAGCTGAACACTTTTGTGCAATGTCTTATTTAATGCTTACAGCAATACCCCTACTTTGCAGGGGAAGACATTGGGCTCACCAGCAGACCCGAGCCAGGTCTGACAGACTCTCAGCACATGCTCCTGGCCACCTCTGTGCCAGCTCCACGCAGATTCTCCATGCTTTCCCCAACAACACCCACCTAGAAAAACAGGGTGCTAAACACTGATAGCAAATCCATATAAGGAGAGAGAGAGCAAGAGGGAGCGTGCCAGAGGAAGATGCAGACCTGGCAGCCAATCAGTGCCCAAGGAGTCAGCCTCGGCATCCTTTAAACCACCACTTTCATCAATTCCCCTTTATGACAACAAGGCAACTTGTTTTCATCTCAGGGTTCTCGAATCCTGGCAAATGTGAGCCGAGAATTTTAACAGGAGCGTGACTACCAAGCCCAGGCTTTATGCACCGGCTCAAAGGCCTTGGCCCTTTGACCACCCATTGAAGTTCTGTGCTGTTTCCCACTATCCGCCGAGCAGCTGCAGACGTCTGGGAACTAGCTTAGGCCCTAGAGCCCTCCACCCCTCAAAGTGCTCGTATCTTTCCCGACTTGTGCAGAGGGGTGGGTGCCCGTGGTGGGCAATGATGCCCTCTGAGCCCTTTTGATTTAAACTAGGACTGAATATTTACCCATGACCTGTGAGGCAGCTGGCTTTCTCACTTTCTAGATGGGAGCTCAGAGTGGAGAAGACACTTACCCCAAGGTCACACAGCCAGCAAGTAGACAGCTGCCCTGAAGGGATTTCATTTGGATAATGATGCTGGATGGTCACCACCAAACTCATTCTTTGTGTGACCCAATTGTGGCCTCATTTTAAGCAAAGCCCATTACTGAATATATATATATATATATGGTGAAAAAGGCAAGGAGTCCCTGGTCTGACTGTCTAAAACAACCCACCATCAGGTTTCCTCAAATAGCAAGTCCCCGGGTGCATGCCTGAGAGGATTCGAGTTACACCCAGTTCTTTCAGGTTGGCCAGAAACAGGCCCGGGGGTGGGGGTCCAGGATGGCACCACCCTCCTGGAATGCCTTCCAAGACAATGTGCTCTTTAGTAGCGTGACAACCTCAACCGATGGCAGCTACTCTGTCCCCATCACCAGCCTCTTTCCACAGCACAGAGCTTTGTGGATCACGCTCAAACCCAACAGATGGCCAAGTTGGTTGAAAAAACCCCAACACATTGGAACACATGTGGCAGTTTAACAAAAGTTCCTTCTCCACTGAGGGCAAGTGGGGCTTTTGTAGGATCAGCCAACACTATAAAGACAGGACCTTGACGTGATGGTTTCTTGGAGACAAGTGTGGGTGGCTCACTCATGGTGATTACAATCCCCCAAAGGGGAAGGATGATGGTTTGACCAGCATCTGCTTCTCTCTGTCCCATCCTGTCCTGTTGTTGTCAAGTCAATTCCGCCTCATAGCCACCTTATAGGGCAAAGTAGAATTGCTTCATAGGGTTTCCAAGGAGTGGCTGGTGGATTCGAACTGCCAACCTTTTGGTTAGCAGCTAAGCTCTTAACCACTGCATTACCAGGGCTCCCTGCTTCTCTCTAGGGCTCCACAAACATCTGAGCTCGGTATGCTCCTACCACCGACTGTGGAGAACCCTTCCAATCACATCTGCACGCCATGCACAGTCATATACACAGGCACATGGAATGAACTATGTGCTTGGGAGTAAAGGGCATGTCCTCAGCTGCTGTTTATGATTCAGAGTCTCACTCTGGAGAGAGACCAAAGCAACCAAGTGCTTGAGGAATAAAGTTGCTGCCAGGATGTGGGAAATAATGGCCAGGAGCTGTCCAGTTATCTTTCTGGGGGCCTTGGGTGGGGCTTGAGCTCACCATTGCCAGACATGTCTGAGCAGAGGCTAGCCATCCACTTGGAGCCACGATAGGCTGGCGAGCGGACCCTTGAGGGCTTTCCACTGTTGGACATCTATGAGCTTTCAGCTGTTGGCTGGTCCGGGTTGGTGCCTCCCTTCCCTGGCCATGGGGAAAGGGGTACCATATTGATTTTCCCAAGTTCTTCTTTCCCGAAACTTGCACCAGGCCAAATGGCCAAAATGGTTGTTGTTTCCACTGGCGTGCGTGAGCTTATGGAAATTAACCTTGCTCATAGTGGTGAGTACATAGGATCACTCTGAGTCAGAACTGACTCAATAGCATGTAACAACAACACCACGGCTGTGAATATCCCTGCTTGTCTTGCAGGAGACCGGGGTTTGATTTCTCAACAGGGGACCTTCTGTCCACTTGTTGTTCTATGGTGGCTTGTGTATTGCTGTGATGCTGGAAGCTATGCCACTAGTATTTTAAGTATCAGCATGGTCACCCATGGTGGACAGGCTTTAGCAGAACTTCTAGACTAAGAGACTAGGAAGAAAGGCCTGGCAGCCTACATCCAAAAATCAGCACATGAAAACTCCATGGATCACACGGAATATTGCCTGATATACTGCTGGAAGATGAGTCCCCTAGGTTGGAAGACACTCAAAATACACAGTGACTGCGACAGCGGACTCGAGCGTACCAACGATTGTGAAGATGGTACAGGACTGGGCACGTTTCGTTCTGTTTTGCATGGGGCCACCACAGATTGGAGCTGACTCAGCAGCAGCTAACAACAAAGGGATTATTAAATTAACCTTTGTTTGATCATTAAATTGTCTTCTTTCCCCAGTTTGCACTCATGAGGGGCTCTGGGTTGATTGGATGGGACCAGTGATAGTTCCATTTATGTCGCTAAACCTATGCCCACCCAACTCCAAATCATACGTCCAGTTCGAGTCCATTTAGAGAATAAATAAGTCAAAGTTTTTTTGGGGTGGGTGCTTAATGAGAGATACCCCACACATCTGTAAGTTTCTTACGCTGTGGTGGTTTGCATGTTGCTGTGATGCTGGATACTATGTCACTGGTATTTCAAATACCAAGAATGAACAAATCTGTCTTGGAAGAAGTACAGACAGAATGCTCCTTAGAAGCAAGGATGGCAAGATTTTGTCTCATGTACTTTGGACATGTTATCAGGAGGGATCAGTCCCTGGAGAAGGACGTCATGCTTGGTAAAGTGGAGGGTTCAGCGAAGAAGAGGAAGACCCTCAACCAGATGGACTGACACAGTGTCTGCAACAACGGACTCAAGCATAACAATAATTGGGAGGGTAGTGCAGTGTTTCGTTCTGTTGTACATGGGTCATTATGAGTTGGAATTGACTTGACGGCAATGGGTTTGGTTTTTTGGTTTTAATGAGTGATGGGTGACAGTGTGGTGTTGCAACTCTTTGTGACACTGGGTAGGCAGAGAGTGCCTCCCACCCAGGATCAAGGGCTTTGGGGTGTCTTTTAGTCGCAGCCAGGGAAATCACAAAGCATCCGAGTGTACAAGAGAGAGCGAGAGGTTTAAACCCCAGGGTATTAATTAGTGAATGAGCGTGGGGGCATGCAGGTGTGCAGGTGAATGCGCCGTGCACACCGTGGGGGGCGTTTCTATTCCCTGGTTTGGAAAGTCAGCCCCGTCTGCTTGAAAAGAAATTACTGGTGGGTTTTAATTACTGCAACATTTTAAAACGTTGTGACAGCAAACCTGATGTGTTCATTCTTCAGCATTCCACAGGGCTGATGGATGAGGAGAAGGCAGCATGGAGCACAGTCCCGGCAGAGCAGCACGTGTCTCTCAGGCCCAGATCATCCTGACAAATCCCACTGCTGCTGACACGCGAGGGCGTGGGAGAAGGAGCTGGAGATACGGAGGGTTTATTGTCTTGGAACCTTCCTCCATTTCAGAAATGGCATGCTCCACGAAAGCGTTGACAGGGAATGTTCCTAATCTGGCCTTCGCTGTCCCAGCCACACCTCTTCATCACAGCTCCAGCAAACCAAGCAGTGCACTCATTCATTCACTCATTCATTCATTCATGCCAGGCACTATGGGCACTCTAGGTGGGCACTCAGAGACAGTGAGCTTTGCAAAGGCTGAAGAGACAGATCCTCCAGGTGCATGGAACTCAGCCTGGGGCTGTGCTGTCACAGCTGACAGCTAACACTTATCACCTGACTGTCATCTGACTGCCCATTTATTTTACCCGAAACCTGAGACCCAGAGGTGAACAACCTGCCTCGGGTGCAAGGGACCCTCATCTGACCCCCAAGTCCACACACCGACTATGTCCTATGCCTGGGGCCCAGCCACCCATCATCACACAGAAAATGAAAAAAATAAAAGATTGCCTATTTGGACTAAGCAAACCTCAGATTTAATAGAAGCCTGCTTCTATTAGTGCAGGCTTGTAGGAGATTCTGAATACTGTCAATTTTGACAAAAGCATGAAAATAGAATACTGGCTGTGACTGACGCTCGCAAACATCATTGCATGGACATAAAATACCATTCGAGCTCTTCCATTCGAGTGGGAAGAGCGCTCGCATCCCTTGGGGCAGAGTCTTCCAGTGCCCAGGTATAGCCCCTGGACCCGGGGCCCCCACAGACACACAGCCTTCTCTCGAGGCTCTGAGACTGAGAACCTGGCCTGGCCCACTGCTCTCCTGTCACAGTTGAGCATTCCAAGGGGATGTGGCCCATCTGATGGCCTGGCTGACAGCAGCAGGTTTGGATGGGGTGAGGAGGAGGGAGGGTGTTGCAGGAGCAGAAGGAGGAGAACAGCGAGCTTAAATGTGGGCAAGCAGAAACGAGCAAGGTAGAGCCTGGATGAGACCAGTCCCACCGGATTGGAGGGTGTAGGGGTGAGTGGTCAGGGGCAGTGGGGCTCTGTGGCTCCCTCTTTGACCACTGCCACCCTCACCCGTCTAGGTGGCCTGGAGCAGCCAAAAGAGCATCAGCTATGGGTCTTCCCACTAGCAAATGGCCCCTGCCATCAGAGTCCACACCTGTAAAATGGGGAGGGGTCGGTGGTTCAGTGGTAGAACTCTTGTTTTCCATATGGGAGAATGGGGGTCGATTCCCAGCCAATGAACCCCATGCACAGCCACACCCATCTGCCAGTGGAGGCTTGCGTGTTGCTAGGATGCTGAAGTGGTTTCAGTGGAGCTTCCAGACTAAGACAGACTAGGAAGAAGGGCCTGGAGATCTATCTTATTAATCCTTCCTTTGATTATCCTAATTCAAAATGCTCTCTGTTTCCTGCTGAGACTCTGCCTGATGCACCCTACATGTATGAGTGGGACCATAGCCCTACATCCTCACCAATACTGGTTATTATTAATCTTTATAATTTCTAATAATCTGTTGGGTGAAAATTATAGCTCCTTCTTTGAATTTGCATTTGCCTGCCAACTAGAGCTTGAGAAGCCTTCCACATGCTTGCTCATATCATTGGCCCATTTTCTCCATTTCTGTGTCTTTGCGTCTTCATGTTGATCTGTAGATGCTTTTTATATAGTCTGTATATGAATCCTTCGTCTGTTTTATGGGCTGGAAACATTTCCTCCCAGGCTGATGTTTGTTTTTCACCTTTGTCTAGTCAGAGTCTCTCATCGTGTGGAGGTTGGCAATTGTCGTGGGGTGCTGGGAGGTGATCAAAGCAGTCAGTATTTACTATTTGTGCAATTTGGATCTCTATGTGTCTTAGTCATCCAGTGCTGCTATAACAGAAACACCACAAGTGGATGGCTTTCACAAAGAGAAATTTATTCTCTCACAGTCTAGTAGGCTACAAGTCCAAATTCAAGGCATCAACTCCAGGGGAGGGCTTTCTCTCTCTGTCAGCTCTTGAGGAAGGTCCTTATGATGCATCAGTCTTCCCTTGGTCTGGGAGCGTCTCAGCACAGGAACCTCAGGTCCAAAGGACGGGCTCTGCTCCCGGCACTGCTTTCTTGGTGGTATGAGGTTCCCATGTCTCTCTGCTCACTTCTCTCTTTTATATCTCGGAAGAGATTGGCTTAAGACACTATCTAATCTTGCAGACCTCATCAGTAGAACTGCCGCTAATCCATCTTATTACATCATAGTGATAGAGTTTACAACACATAAGGAAATCACATCAGATTACAAAATGGTACACAATCATACAATACTGGGAATCATGACCCAGCCAAGTTAACAGATATTTTGTGGGGACACAATTCAATCCATGACCCTATATTTAGTCTTCAATCCACCCAGAATTTTTGTGGGTATTTTGTGAGTTAGAGACTTACCCGTTTTAGTTTTTATTTTGTTTTGATGAATGAATAGCCAGTTGTCACTCTTTCCTGATTGAAGTGAGACATCACATTTGATCATAAATCAAGTCCCACACATGCAGGGCCTGTCTCTGGGACCTCCCCTATGCCATCGAGCTATTCTCCTGTCCCTTCACCCTCTTGCCACAGGGGGGAGGTACCGCTGTCCTTGTCAGGGCTCTTTCATCTTTCTGCCAACATTTTTCTAAGTTATTTCTCTTCTGTATGATCTTTATAATCAACTTGCCGGGTTGGGAACCTTTGGTTGTTATTAGGTGCTGTCGAGTCAATTTTGACTCATAGTGACCCCAAGTGACAGAGTAGAACTACCTCCTAGGGTTTTCTAGGCTGTGATCTTCACAGGAAGCAGATCATCACATATCTTTCTTCACTGGAGCTGCTGAGTGGGTGCAAACCACCAACCTTTTGGTTAGCAGCCGAGTGCTTAACGGTTGTGCCACCAGGGCTCCTTGGGAACGCTTTAGAGACTTTAATTAAGACTGCACTGAACTATAGATTAATTTGCAGACACTTGACCCCTGGAGAGATAGTGCGGAGAAGCACAGCATCTAGGACCAGACCGCCTCACTTGGAGCCCCAGCTCTGCCATTCTCTAGCTGTGTGACCTGGGAAAGTTGCTTGACTTCTCTGTGCCTTGGTTTCTTCACCTGTAAAATGAGGTAATAATAACCCCAATATAGCTCATAGGGTTGGTGTGAAAAATAAATGCGTTAAGCTATGTAAAGCACATATGTGATAGCGATTAGATCAGACATCATATGTCTTAAGATGAATCATAGTTTATCTACCACCAGGAAGGAGACACTGCTGTCATGACACAACCTTAAAATGTATCTCAGTCTCCAAGATGTTCAAATGTGGAAATGTATGTGGTAGGGTGTTGTCTCTACAGTGCCATGTCTTCCCATCAAGAGCAAGGCTTTTATCTCTATTAGGTTTTCTTTTTTATCCTTCAGTGAAACCATAGCATTCTTCACATAAGCTCTTTGGGGTCCTCAGTAATTTTAAGGGGGTCAAGAGTTTTTGGAGTCACTTCTCTGTATCAACAGAAAAGCAGGAAAGCCTTGTTGTTGTTGTTGGGTGCCACTGAGTCTATTTCGACTCATAGCAACCGATGTGTTACAGAGTAGAACTGCCCCCAAGGGTTTCCTAGGCTGTAATCTTTAAAGGAGCAGATCCCAGGTCTTTTTCCCATGGAGCCCGTCGGTAGGTTTGAACGGCCGAACTTTTGGTTAGAAGCCAGCACTTAACCTTTTGTACAACCAGGGTTCCTTACAATCCTCTTAATAGATGCTGAAAAAGCAGCTCATCAAGGTCAGTGCTATTCCCAGTTTGAAAGGAGTGGAGGGAAACTTTGCTGGCCTATTAGAGAGTATTTGCCAACAATCTACCGCAGGCAGCCCACACGTGGGGAGACACAGGAAGTGCTCATGGGAACGAGCTGAGCTGTGCGTCCTCTCTACTGCATCCACCATCCAAAGAGAGCCTGATGAATCTGCAAGACAGCAAAGGAAATAAAGTTCACAAATATCGAACCAGAAGAGGCAAGACTGTGACTACTCACAGACACCAGGTAAATTCTACTTGGTAAAGTCAGGCAAACCCAATGAAGAATGATTAGGACAATTACGAGGTTAGCAAGTTGGCCAGATACAAAATAAACGTTTTAAAAAAATCAGTGTGTTTTTTTGTGCACATTACCCGTAACGTAATTGGATATGTGATGAGAAATGGATTCCATTTGAAAAGAGGTACAAAGAGGGCTTAATTTAATACGTGATATTTATTATTTAATAAAAATGTCTGGCAGAATAAACATATGAAATATCTGAATGGTGAGCACACGTGTATTTGTAACATTATTCTCTGTATTTTCCATATGTTTGCAATGTTTTGTAACACAAAAGAAGGCACTAGATCTCATTCCTGATAGCAATAAAATTAGGTAGTCTTAGCCCCAAGTTTTACTGGATTTTTAACTACCCCCTCATTTCTTCTAACCCCTTCCTCTTTCTTGGATTAAGGTTTTGTTTTGCCAGAATCCACCCTTGAATAACGCTTTCAGAAAGGAGTCCTTGCATGTGTGAATGTCTTTATTTTGCTCTCAAATTAGCATGCTGGATTTGGAATGGCAGAGCTAATAGCATTTTCTCTCAGAACCTTGAAAAGAAGACCTGTTGTCTTCTGTCATTTGGTGCTGCTGGTAAGGAGACTGACAGCAATCTAGCCACATTCCTCCATACGTAACGTCTCCCTCTCTCTGCTTTTCTTGCTCTCGCCCTCACCCTTGCTCTCGTTTTTGCTCTCATGTGCTTGCTCTCTCTTTCTGTCTCTCTAGAAGCATTGGTGTCGAGCCAAGATCCACAGTCACCAAGAAAGCCATGACTCACACAGGCATTGGTTGGGATAACACTTTGCTCACACAGCGAAGAGACAGAGCAAGATCAGCTTTAATAGTAGGGACAAGTCCTCCATGTCCAGCAAGTCTCACTTGACAGCACATGCAGGGCTGGTGGTCTGCACACACCCCTCTTGTGCTACAGGTGAAGGACCTTATATCCACCCTGTGGGGAACAAATATGGTAGTAGGGTTGGCCAGGTACCATATGATGCACATCCATGGAAGTACAAAGAAGGTTTATGTGCACCCAGAATAGGGAAGGAGTTTCCCTGATAAGGAAGAAGAAACTGGGACTGAAAGAGAGGCTCAGACCCCAGCCTCCGTTATCGCAATATTCGGGCTCAAGGCTCTGATTTGGTGGTTTAAGGGTTGCAAGGTTGTGCAACAGACAGTTCTCCCAACAGCTGGAATCTTTGCTCTGTTGTTGGTGACCTGGAAATGGGCCACAAAATGGCTAGTCTGGGTTTGTTTTCACTTGCTCTGCTCGGCACCTGGTGGGTCCTTTGAGTCTGAAGATGGACATCTTTCTGTGGCTCAAGGACGTACAGCCATTTTCTTTCCCCTATCCTTGCTGCTCTCCCCTTTGGGAATGTCCATTAGATGGGTGTTAAAAAAACAAAACAAAAAAACCCATTGCCATCACGTCAATTCCGACCCATAGAGAGCCTATAGGAAGAGTAGAACTGCTCCATAGTGTTTCCAAGGCTATATAACCTTTATGGAAACAGACTGTCACAGCTTTCTCCCATCGAGTGGCTGGTGGGTTTGAACCCCAGACCTTTTGGTTAGCAGCCAAATGTGTTAATCACTGTACCACCAGGGCTCTTTTAGATGACCAAACCAAACCCATTGTTGATTCCAACTCGTAGTGACCCTATAGGACAGAACTGCCCCATAGGGTTTCCAAGGAGTGACTGGAGGATTTGAACTGCCAACCTTTTGGTTAGTAGCTGAGCTCTTAACCACTGTGCCCCCAGGGCTGAGGCACCCCAAATCTCCCGCCTTTTCCCATATTGTCCATCACCTTGTCCTTTAAAACGAGTTCCTCGAGAAGCGCTTGGCCTCATCTTCCAGCTCACTAATTTGCTCCTCAGATGTCTCTTTTTGCCTTTCAGCCCATCTATTTTAAATGTCTGTGATCTCTAATTAGTTCTTTTATATAAAAGCCCATTCTTGCTTCCTGAATAAGATAACCCCTCGTCTCTCTAAGGATAGTAATTATACTTATTTTAAAGTCTCCTTCTGTTGGCTCCATCACCTCACCTTCCTTGGGTATCAGAACTTGTTTTTGAGATGGCGACTCTCTTTTAAGGAGCTGTTTTTCCTCAAGTATTTGGTCATGTGGGTAGTGTGTCTGTGTTTGCACCTGACAGTGCCTGTCCATCCGTCTGCCATGCTGTGTCTGTCTGTCCCTGAGCCTCTGGGAGAGCTGGAAACTTCTCTCCTGGGGTTGGGGTTCACTGAGATCAGTCCCCCCTTCACTGTCCTGCTGTGCTGGCCATTCTACTTCACCCTGGGAGCTCAGGGGCTCTCCACAGCCTATGTCAGGGGAGGAGACAATAGCAAGCTGCCATTCCAAATGCAGCACCCCAGCTAATCTCCCTGAGCCTCACCCCAGGCCACCCCTGGGACCCTCGAGCTGCTTCGGCAGCGGTCCTGTCGTGAGCGTCTTGTGGGGTATGCTTTCCTCCAGGTTTCTTTCTTCGCGTCTTTCTGTGATTCCCACGGACTCTGGACTCATGGGATAGACTTTCCTTTTTCCTGTTTTTTTTTTTAAACCCATACTGTTATGGATTTTTTTCTTTGAAAAATAGTTTTCTGTCATTTCGTAGGCTGTCTGGGGGGAGTGTGCTTATGGGCCATTTGACTGAAGCCACGGACCATTACTAAATGTGCCTGAAGGGTGCGTGCTCCCCGGACACCAGTGGACCCCTCACCGAGGAAGGTGAGGCCTAGACAGGTCCTGTGTATTGAGTACCAGCTCGGACCCGGGGAAGCTACGAAGATGCAACAGCATTCATCCTGGATGGTGCTTTAGACTTTGATGAAAGTTTGCATCTGCTTGACATTCAGAGACCATACACCAGGTAATCACACAAACGCTTAAGCCACAAACATAACCAATGGCTTCCAGGGCCTTTCTCTGAGCTAGCGATGGTGCCACCTACTCTCCACAGGTTTCCGGCACCAGCGTCCCTGGGGTCCTCTTTGCCCCTCCAGCTGCTCTTTCTGCAGCACCTATTTGTCCAATGGAGGGAAGCTTGGTTGGATTTTTTTTTTTTTAAAAAAGCTTGGTTTGGATTTTAAAGGGGTCCTCGTCCCTGCTGAGATAGTGCCAGTGGCAATGGGTGATTTCAGCAGAGGAGATGATAATATCAGCCAGAACCAGAACACGAGATTGGCAACGCTGAGCCCATGGTCTGGGTTCATCCTCAGGCCCCTGGAACTGACCAGAACCCTAGCAGGGGCAACACACTGACCTCAGCTGCCCTGCCCCGCTGAAGACCACTGCTTGGCCATTGACCTTCTGCACAGAGCAGCCTGTCACTCTGGGTATTGACCACATGCCACCCAGCAGGATGTCCCCAGTCACACTGGCTCTGCTCACACCACCTCCTCGCCTCCTACGTGGGGGAGCGTCTCTGTCCAAATCTCTTTAATTTGCCTTCTCCCCGGTGCGCCATTGGGCCGAGGCTCTCTGTAACTTGATCAGTGCCGGAAAATTGGATCAGGGTGCAGATCACTGCCCCCACAACTTGCCGCGTGAATGTCAGAGCCCCTGGGGCATGGAGACCTGCTCACTTTCAGAGTCCCATCTTTGAAAAGCAGATGGCGAGCTCTGGGTCTTATTGGATTTGCGTTTATGGATGTGATGCATTTGATTGTGGCTGGAGGGAGGCTGCCTGGTCCAATAGCTAATTTGGCCCATCAACACAGTTCAAACCTACTTACCTGTAAGAAATTATTTGTTCCGTGGGGGCAGCTTGGTCTTTTGATGGTGGCAGAACAGCCAGTGGTGGAAAGTCCTTGTTGATCAAGGCCTTTCAAACCTGGGGATTGACTCCAATTAGGAAGCCCAACTCCCTTTGGCCCCACAGTTCACTTCTAGGAATTTATCCTGAAGAATCGTAGACATGAGTACAGTGGGCTAGCCATGCACCAATATTAAGGGCACCCTTGACACCAGTAGTTTAAACAACAAAGCAAACAGCCCAAACATTCACCTGTCAGGAGCCTGCTAACTAGATCAAAGTACCTCCCCACAATGGGATACGGGACAGTGGCTAAAAGGAATGAGATTCTTTCCATTTTCGGCTGATTTGGAGGCATCCTTGAAAAATGAGGGACCGCAAATGTCACTCCAGTGGATAATGTCACTGCTACCTCCCCATATGTGGCCTGGACATTGGAGACAGTGGAGATGGTTAGAAATTAAAGGAAGGAAGAGAAGGGTTAACATAGGCATGGAGCCTGGGGGACCCCACCAACCCACAGCCAAGGTTCCCTTTCCTGGTTCAATGGTTGGCCCCTTTGGGTAGGCCTTTAGGGCCAAAGGAGAACATGGCTTGGAGAAGCCTGGGGCAGGCCCCTGGAACCAGGCAGGTCAGTCCAGGTTGGTGGGTGAGTGTCGCGTAGTGATGACGAAGGTCACAGGAAAGTACACACCTCCAGGAGCCCCACCCGCCAGACTCTACACAGCGGGTACGACTGGGGAGGGACAGAAGATATCCTCGGCGTTTTCAAAAGCTCAAGCTGAGTGGCCTGGGCCACCAGGTATCCAGAGATTCAGGGCCTTTGGGAAAGAGCCGGGGGTCGAAATTCAGAGCTGCAGCCGCCTTCTCTAGCCCTAAGCCTGGCTCCAACGTAAACGTTGGTTCCCCCTTACATTCCCGAGAAATGTCCTGGTTTTCAAAGCCCTTCAATTAATGAGCAGTTTTCCATGACAGCCCAAAGTGGGCAGAGCAGGAGTCATTCTTTATACTTTACGCGTGGGTAAACTGAGGCCACTCAGCTGCTCAGTGCTGTGTGCAGATCCAGAACTTGGGTCGGAGACCCACATCTTTATGCTCACTCCCATTTCGCTGCAGCTATGCGCGCTGGGCTGTCTGCAGGAAGCTGGAGGGGCTGCGGCATCACTTGGCTCTTCTCCACAGACCCCAACGGTGGCAGCATTCAGGCAGAATCTTCTACTTTGGCTTTCACAGTCCCACCCTCCGACTTTCACCAACCTCTGGTCTTGGTCCGTTAGGTTTCAAGAGTCTGAACATTCTAGAAGTCCAGCTCTCATCTCTTAAGAAGCGGAAGTGTTGGGGAAGATGACTCTCGGTCTTGGGATGCGCATGACCAGCATCTCTACTCTCCAGTGGCCCCTGACATCCCATCACTGAGCACAAGGCCAGAAGCTCCTGAAAGGATACAAAATGTTTTGCCACAAATAGTCATTTTTGTGCACTTGTGAGAGAGTGAGTGTGTGAGCAAGTCCATGAACTCACAAGTGAGCAGGTGAAGGAACCAGGAATCAAGCCCACTGTACCTACATCCTTCCACCTGATGACCCAGCCCTGCTCCATCCATCTTTATGGAGATGGGCGTTTCAAACTTCATGTGGATCCAGTTCACTCACTCATTCATTCATTCACTTTCCAGCCCCCTTTTGGCCGCACCCTTTGGAGCTGGCTGGGTGCTCCTGGGTCTTGTGGCTGCTGGGATCGCTGAGAGAGACTCCGAAGGGAAAGTTGCTCACGGAGCCACAGAACTGACCTCTCTGAAGCCAGCATCCTCCGCCCTTGGCACAGAGCTCAGGGCCAGCAGGTGCCTCTGGAAAGGAGGAGGAGGTGAAGCCCCCACACCCAGGAGCCCCAGGTCCCCGTGCTGATCCCACCGTGGCACTGGCCTCGGTGCCTAGGCCCCGCATCTCCTGCCAGCAGTGGTGCTGGTAACCCCATAGCTGTTTCATGATTAGATACTGGGGGTGGCCTTACCCTCAGGGGGTTCAGCCACCCCAAAGGACTCACTGGGAGGCATGCTGTCTCAACCTTCAGATTCCCCAGGAACTGTGCTCAGAACAAGAGAGGGGCAGAAGTAAGCTTCCCAGAGCCCCCTGGACCAGAGGCCGCCTCGCAGTGTCCCCGAGCTATGCGCTGCCACCCAGTCAGCCTAATTTGCACCGGGTCTCAATCAGCTTGATGTGATGTGCTGGAATTTTCCCACTGCGAGGAGATCCACAAAGGTCCATGCCTGAGTGAGGACATCATCCTACAGCCGAGCCTGGATGAGACCTCCGACCACCACCCAGTTCATGCTTCAGCCCTGAGGAGGGGTCGCCACTGCCCTGGCTGCAGGCCCTGCCGGGCTCACATGGCAGAGGCAGGGGGGAATACAGCTGGGGGCTGTCAGCATTGGAGCGGGAGGCGGCTGTGGAAGAGCAAAGGGCTTATTAAAACGCCGAAATTGGTTCCAAATGAGGTCAGCCATCGATGCGCCTTGGAGAGAAGCCAGGCGTGCAGCAGTGCGGTGTTTATCTCCTGACGCGGCTGCCACGCCCCTGCCGGCCCCCACCCCCACCCTGTCGTTGGAGGGCGTCTTGCACCGGAACCGCGGGAGCAGAGCCAGCCTAGGGGATGGGGGGAGTGGCGGGGGTGGGGGACAGGGTGCAGGTGGGGACGGGGCAGGGAGGGCCTCGCTGCTTCCTCTGCCCCCCCACCCCATTCCACCCCACCCACCCACCTCCACCCAACTCCACTCCTCCTCACCCTCCCTCACTCCACCCCACCCCTCACTCCACCCCACCACCTCACCTCCCTCACCCCACCCCTCACCTGACCCACCCCACCCCACCCACCACCTCACCTGACCCATACCACCCCACCCCCCCATCCCTCATCACCCCACCCCACCCACCCCTCACCTGACCCACTTCACCCCACCCACCCCCCTCACCACACCTCACCCCACCCCATTCCACCCCGGACTCAGGCTCTGAGTGGGGTCTGGCCGGCTCAGCACTTCTGCCGGCCAGCCGCGAGGCTCCAAGAGGACACAGGGGCAGGCAGGCGTCCTCGATGTGGGCAAGGGCAAGAGGACCGCTGAGCACTGGGTTTTCACCTGGGGTCGGATTGCTCATTTTTAAAATCCGTTACTGCAAAGAGAGGCACAATACGGCGGAGAGCAGCGATTGGAGCCGCGCCTTCCCACCCACCCGGCGGAGTCGCCGCAGCTTCCTGTGGGCAGTGCGGCCCTTAGCCCTGACCAGGTGGAGTTTCCCTGGCCTTGGCTTCCTGTACTGCCTCCCCATGCCTGAGAGCGTGATCTGGAATCCTGGACAAGGTGCCGGCCTGCTCAGCCCCTAGTGCTGTGTGACCTCGGGAACGCTGCTCGGCCCCTCTGGGACTTCATTCCGCATGTGTGAAGGGCAGAGGAGAGGCAGACCCGTGTTGGCCCCGACGGGCTCTCCTGCTAATCACTAGCACCTGGTCATTTCTGTTCTGAAATCAGCCGACTCATTTTTGTCAAATGTGAGAGGAAGGCCAGCCAGCTCTGAGCTGCAGAAAGAGATTGTGTTTTGAATCCTGTTAAAAATAAACGTGTGTACAAAGTGCTCTGGTGTTTGCTAAAGGCCCGCATGATTCCTTCCGAGCTTGGCGCAGCCCCCGATACCTGACCGTGTTCCCAGGGAGGCTGTGTGGTCATCTGCGTTCCAGCCCAGGCTCTGATGGAACTCAGACCCCTGTCTTTTGGGCCTCACTGCCTCTCCCTCCCAGACCCTCGGGTGACAGCAGCTGCTGGAATGAGCGATATTTGCCGCCCCACCTCCTCACCTCTAGATGGGACGGGGCCCTGGGTTGGAACGTGCTTTTCTAAGCAGACCAGTGGGGCGCTCGGCTGGGGCAGAGCAGATTCGAACCCAACTTTCTGGCCGCTTGGGAGAGGCATGACAGAGGCAGGGCCCCGAGGCCTCAGTGCCACTGGAGCTCCTCTGCCTGCTTTCTAGCTGGAGGCTGGTGGTCCTGGGGCTGCCTGGAGGGTCTCGCCCTGAGCTGGGCATGGTAACCCTGCTTCACAGCAGCACCTGGCTTTTGCTATCAGATGTGCCCCAGAGGCTCCCTTCCATGTCTGTCTCTGCCGGCTCTGGATCCAGGTGTGAGTGATTGGAGCCAGATTGGAGGAAGGTTGGCCTAGGAGGGTTCAGATTAAGGCCAGGTCTTCTCAAGGCCTCCCAGTGACGCCCCAACAATGCACCCCCAGTGATACACCCTGCAGTCTTTATCCAGCACCCCCCAGTAAGTCACCGCGCAGTCTGCGCCCCACCCCTGCAGCAATGTACCCTGCAGTTGTCCCCCCAGTAATGCACCCCGCAGCCTGTCCTCCCAGAAACATACCCTGCAGCTATCCCCCCAGTACTGCACCCCCCAATCTGCTCCCCAGCATGTACCCATGCAGACTGTCTCCCACAATGCACCACACAGCCTACCCCCCAGTAGTGCACCTGCACTCTCCTCAGCCACCCCACAGTGCACCCCCATCCCACAGCAACACGTCCCCGCCTTCTGGAGCAGCCGTGGCCACCAGCTGGAGCCTGTGGGGAAATAGAAAGGAGACAAAGTGGGAAGCAGCAGGCCGTGGAGAGAGTGTCTAAACACAGGGCCTATTTGGGGACTGTCTTCTATTTTTAGTTTGAATTTGTCCACCCTCTCCCCCCCCCAGCCCCCATCATTGTAGAAACGACTGCTGGGTTCAGGTCCACAGCATCTGGGAGCCCCGCATTCACGGGTCACCTCAATAGTGTCCCCTCTCGGCCTCAGTCCCCTCATCTGTGCATGGGTGGCAACCCCCAGCCTGCCGAGCCAGAGAGGGCTGGGTGAGTGACACCCACAGGGGATGGTGACAGGCTGGTGGCTGCAGGGGCTGCTTCCCGGACAGCTCCTCAGGGGCCGGAGGGATGGGGAGATGGCAGCCTCGATTCCCATTGATGATGTTCATACGTCATTAGTGCCAATTAGGGGAGGGAGGGAGTACAGGGTTTGGCCTGGGGCATGGGCTGGTGGGAGGGGCAGGGGACAATTGAATTGCCCACCAGACAAATGTGATTACCAGAGCAGCCCGGGCCCACCCCCAGAGGGGCCAGGGCATAAATGTCCAGGTGCGGCCGCCAAGCGCACGCCAGCATGCAGGCCCTCAGCCACCAGCGGAGATGGAGCAGCCTCCCCGGCCCCACTGCGCGCGAGGCGGCCTCCATGTACGGCACTGCAGTGGTCGTCTTCCTAGTCATCCTGGTGGCTGCGCTGCAGGGTTCGGCGCCCCCCGAGAACCCCTTCCCCTACCGCATCCCCCTGGACCCCGAGGGGACCCTGGAGCTGTCTTGGAATGTCAGCTACGCCCAGGAGGCCATCCACTTCCAGCTCCTGGTGCGGGACCTCAGAGCTGGCGTGCTGTTCGGCATGTCCGACCGCGGCCAGCTGGAGAACGCCGACCTCGTCGTGCTCTGGACTGACGGGGACAGAGCCTATTTCGGGGTGAGCCTCCCCCTTCCCCTCACCTTGCCCCTGGCCAGCACCCACCTGACCTTCCTTCCACACCGACCCCCCTGAGCCCCCAAGGAGTTCTCTCGCCTTGCTCTCAGTGGGCTATGTGCCTTGGACTTGATCCCAGTCTTGGCACCTCAGGGGGCTGATGGGAGGGCAGACAGGAACACGCACTTCCACGGCCCTCAACTGTGCACCCCGAGTTACTGTACTGGCACCTGGGGCCCAGTGTACCCAGGAGCATGCCTCCTACGAAGGACACACACCCACACAACATGCCACTGTGTCCCCAACCCAGCACCAGCCCACCCCCTCCGCTCACACACACACAAAGCACCCGTGGTGCACCCCCCGTCACCCACACCCTTCAATGAGGGCTCAGAGCCTGCCGCGTTGCAGGTCCAGCCCTCACAGGCCTTCTCGTGCTCGCACTGTGGAAGAACCCGACAGGGGCGCCCCAAGGTGTGGGTCAAGGCGTGCTCCTCGGAGCTCACTGGTGAGGATAAGCTTGTGACTGTCCCTGCAGACTGTCCTCCACTCTGTGAGCTCCACTCCGCAGTGGAGAAAGGGAAGGTTATCTTCAAACTGGGGGGGACTTTGGGGCCGTCAACTAGCTGGAGGGGGGTCACCGGAGGAGGAGTGCCCCCCCTGCTATGAGTCAGGGATGAACCCAACTCTCCCCACGGAAACAGACAGCAGGAGGGTTCACAGTGTCAGGAGGTGTCTGCCGAGCTGGAGCGGAGGAGTCTTACCCCCAGGAAGTGGGATCTGGCAGGAGCGAGAGGTCGGGAGAGGCCAGGGTGCCCTGAGAGGCCAGCTCCCACTCCAGGCGTCGGCTTCTGCCTCTGGGGATTGAGGACAATAATCCGTCTCCACTGTTTGGTCTGTTGTGAGGCCACACGAGCTGATCGTGGAGGATATTTCTAGAACTGGCCATGTCCCATCCAATCCCCATGAGAGTTCCACAGGTGAGGCACTGAGGCTGGGCCGGGCAGGGCTTTGAACCGTTTGTTCCGGTTCGAAACCCTGCTGAGAATTTGCATTTCTAAAAAGTTCCCAGGCGATGCTAATGCTGCTGGTTAGGGACCAATTCTGAGAACTACCGGTAGAGCAAAAAAAAGACAAAACGAAACCTAATCCATTGCCATCAAATCAATTCCGACTCACAGCGACCCTATAGGACAGAGTAGAACTGCCCTACAGGGTTTCCTAGGAGCAGCTAGTGGATTCGAACTGCTGACCTTTTGGTTAGCAGTTGAGCTCTTAACCACTGCTCCACCAGGGCTCCACTAGTAGAGCAGTGGTTCTCAAAATTTATTAGACATGAGAATCATCTGGGGATCTAGTTAAAATGCAGATTGTGATTCAGTGTATCTGGGGAGGATGTGCAAATTCTCAGCAGGGGGTTGAACTGGACTGAACCCCTCTGAAGCCACTGGCTTAGGGCCTCCTGGGCAGAATGAGAAGGAGCTGCCCAGGGAGGCCCACGGTCAGAGGGAGGGCCCGCCAAGGGAGATTGGGGTGGCCTCGGCTCCATGCCTTTCGCAGTCCCTGGTGGAGCAGCCGAGGCCCCATAACTCACAGTCTGGGGTCTTTGTCAGCTAGAGGTTCCTGAATACCAGGTCTTTGGGCCTCTCTGGAGCCGCCTGTCCCCCTCTGGCTTTCCTGGCTGCTGAGGGACCAGGGGAGCCTTATCCGTCCAGAACAATGCTAGATTAATGTGCATAAAATTCGTATGAAGTAAATGTCGGACTGGCTTTCCTCCTCCAGCAGCATGTCCCACAAACCCGGCCTCTATTTCCAGCAAAAGCCTCACAGCTAACAATTTGCCCACGTTTAAAATCCGTCCTGCAAACCAGCTTATCCCCACCAGGGCTCAGGGTGCTGCTTTTCTCCAGGGGATGTTTTGCAAAATCTTTCGCAGGTTTCTTTTTGCTCGAGAAAGTGAAGAAAACACGTTTTAGCCCTAGATATAACATTAAAACAAAACAAAAAACCCCTTAAGAGTTTAAACACAGAAGAAAATATTCTCTTTTGGTACAAGGGTGGGGAGGGAGAGTGAGGGTTATTTACTAACTAGATAGCAGATAACAATTATCTTAGGCGAAGGGAAGGACAGCACACACTACAGGGGAAGTCAGCACAACTGGACTAAACCAAAGCTAAGAAGTTTCCTGAATACAATCAAACACTTTGAGGGACAGAGTAGCAGGGGTAGGGGTGTGGGGACCATGCTTTCAGGGGACATCTAGGTCAATTGGCATAACAAAGTTTATTAAGAAAATGTTCTGCATCCTGCTTCAGTGAGTGACATCTGAGGTCTTAAAAGCTTGCAAGCAGCCATCTAAGATGCATCGATTGGTCCCAACCACCTGTTGTAAAGGAGAATGAAGAACACCAAAGACACAAGGAAAGTATTAGCTCAAGAGACAGAAAGGGCCACATAAACCAGAGACTTCCACAGCCTGAGACCAGAAGAACTAGACGGTACCCGGCTACCACCAATGACCGTCCTGACAGGGAACACAACAGAGAGTCCCTGATGGAGCAGGAGAACGGTGTGGTGCAGAACTCAAATTCTAGTAAGAAGACCAGACTTAATGGTCTGACTGAGACTGGAGGAACCCCAGAAAGCATGGCCCCTGGATTCTCTATGAGCCCAGAACTAAAACAATTTCTGAGGCCAACTCTTCAGAAAGGGATTGGACTGGACTGTGAGACATAAAGTGATACTTGTCAGGAGTTGCCTCTTAGCTCAAGTAGATACAAGAGACCAAAGGGGCAGCTTCTGTCCGGAGGTGAGATGGGAAGGCAGAGAGGGTTAGGAGCTGGTTGAATGGACATCGGGAATCAGGGGTGGAAAGGAGGAGTGTGCTGTCACAGTATGGGGAGAGCAATTAGGGTCACCTAACAATGTAGGTATAAATTTCTATATGGGAATAATAATTTTAAAAAATCCTTAAGAAAAGGGCCTGTAGTGCTCCTAAGACGGATGGGCCTGGCTGTGGGGGCGGGTCTCCCAGGGAGACTTCTGTCCCTGAGTCATTGGGGCCAGAGAGGTCAGTGCAGGGGAAGCAGGTGGAGTCAGGGATCCTGCTTCCAATCTGGACCCGCTACCTATGAAGGGCCTGGAAAGTGCAGCGGCCTGCTTTCCTCCTGGGCCTCTGTTTACCCATCCCAAAGCACGGCAGGGACAGGGGTGAGG
The DNA here is from genome assembly GCA_030035585.1 of Dugong dugon. NCBI lineage: Eukaryota > Metazoa > Chordata > Mammalia > Sirenia > Dugongidae > Dugong > Dugong dugon. The sequence goes on along the minus strand of CM057471.1, from coordinate 4,286,147 downwards.
TGAGCAAGGCATCCAGGGTGCACTCTTGAAGGTGGTGACCACTTTTAGGGTCAGTAGGGACAGGGTCGGCACCCGACTGTGAGCGCCACCTTAAACTCCACCCCTGAATGCCTCTCGCTCACCCAAGTCGGCCTTGTCTCTGTCTTCCCCCACCCCTGCCACGGCTCCTCCATGGAAAAGTGACCCCTGTGGGTCTAAGGCCTTGCTTCCCAAGCATGGCAGCTTCTCAGCAATACAGATTCCTGGGTGCCGCCCTAGAGGCCTGGAAGTCTGCATTGCTGGCAAGTGCCTGTGAGTCTCAGGTGGCTGTCCGGACTGCAGGGTGAGATCCCTGCTCAAGACAGTGGAGTAAGTAAGCAAGGATTAGAACTTGCCTTGCTGCCCCCAGACAGACCAGACAAAGAAAGTGAAGCAACCCCCAACCCAGGCACAGACCTTGACTCACAGGGAGTGAGGTCGAGCAGTCCCAGCAAGCCAGTGAGATCCCAAGGGCAGGCTGCAGCAGATGAGGTGGAGCTCCCCAGAGGGGCTGCAGGCTGCACCCTGCCCCCTGCCCCAGCCACCTTTTCTCTGCAGGATGCCTGGAGTGACCAGAAAGGGCAGATCCACCTGGATTCCCAGCAGGATTACCAGTTGCTGCGGGCACAGAAGACGCCGGAAGGCCTATACCTGCTCTTCAAGAGGTCCTTTGTCACCTGTGACCCCAAGGATTACTTCATTGAGGTGGGTGGTAGCCCCACGTGCCCAAGACAGGGTAGGCTAGGCGGGATATCTCTTGCATTTAGGGTAGTGCCTGGCTGGTTTTTTCAGTGCATAAGTGGGTACCGACTCCTCATTCTGGGTGCTGTCCTGAGCAGAGGAGACAGCCCACACTCTGTCCACAGGGCCCTGGGTTTGGTGGCTGGGCCAAATGTCACAGGTGGGCCAGCTCACAGGGGGCCCAGTAGTCACTAGTGGAATAAATACTAAGTAGAATGAATGCTACTGGAATGGGTGCTGGTGGACTGGATGTTAAGTGGAGTGGATGTAAAGTGGAGTGGATGCTGGTGGAGTGGATGTAAAGTGGAGTGGGTGCTGGGATGGAGTGGAGGTACAGTGGAGTGGATGTAAAGTGGAGTGGGTGCTGGTGGAGTGGATGTTAAGTGGAGTGGATGTTAAGTGGAGTGGATGTAAAGTGGAGTGGGTGCTGGTGGAGTGGATGTAAAGTGGAGTGAATGCTGGTGGAGTGGATGCTGGTGGAGTGGATGCTGGTGGAGTGGACATAAAGTGGAGTGGATGTAAAGTGGAGTGGATGCTGGTAGAGTGGACATAAAGTGGAGTGGATGCTGGTGGAGTGGACGTAAAGTGGAGTGGGTGCTGGTGGAGTGGATGCTGGTGGAGTGGATGTAAAGTGGAGTGGGTGCTGGTGGAGTAGAGGTAAAGTGGAGTGGATGTAAAGTGGAGTGGATGTAAAGTAGAGTGGGTGCTGGTGGAGTGGAGGTAAAGTGGAGTGGAGGTAAAGTGGAGTGAATGCTGGTGGAGTGGATGCTGGTGGAGTGGATGTAAAGTGGAGTGGGTGCTGGTGGAGTGGAGGTAAAGTGGAGTGGGTGCTGGTGGAGTAGAGGTAAAGTGGAGTGGATGTAAAGTGGAGTGGAGATAAAGTGGAGTGGATGCTGGTGGAGTGGATGTAAAGTAGAGTGGGTGCTGGTGGAGTGGAGGTAAAGTGGAGTGGAGGTAAAGTGGAGTGGATGCTGGTGGAGTGGACGTAAAGTGGAGTGGGTGTTGGTGGAGTGGACGTAAAGTGGAGTGGATGCTGGTGGAGTGGACGTAAAGTGGAGTGGATGTAAAGTGGAGTGGATGCTGGTGGAGTGGAGGTAAAGTGGAGTGGATGTAAAGTGGAGTGGGTGCTGGTGGAGTGGATGTTAAGTGGAGTGGATGCTGGTGGAGTGGACGTAAAGTGGAGTGGATGTAAAGTGGAGTGGATGCTGGTGGAGAGCATGTTAAGTGGTTGCAGATAGACTGTATTTTGAAAGACAAAATGCACTTAATACCTGTTGCCAACAGTGTGTTCTGGGGTGGTCCACCAGGGGTTTGACCCCGCCCCATTCACACTGAGCCTCAGAGAGCCCCTCTTTGGCAGAGACAGGGGCAGACATGCTAGGTTCCGGTGGGCAGGGCCAGGGAGCCCCTCCGATTGCCAAGGAGCCTTGCCACATAGGGGTGTGGGTAAGTGGGTGACTGGGCCCTGTCTCACTGCAGGATGGCACGGTGCACCTGGTGTACGGGATCCTGGAGCAGCCGTTCCCGTCGCTGGAGGCCATCAACACATCGGGCCTGCAGACGGGGCTGCAGAGGGTGCAGCTGCTGAAGCCCAACATCTCAGTGCCTGTGCTGCCCGACGACCTGAGCACCATGGAAGTCCGCAGCCCCGACATCCTCATCCCCGGTCAGGAGACGACATACTGGTGCTACATCATTGAGCTCCCGGCTGGCTTTTCAAGGCACCACATTGTCATGGTACGGGGGTGAAGAATGTCTTAGCTATCCAATGCTGCTATAAACAAATACTGCAAGTGGGTGGCTTTAACAAACAGAAGTTTATTCTCTCACAGTTTAGGAGGCTAGAAGTATGACTTCAGGGCACCAGCTCTAGGGGAAGGCTTTTTCTCTCTGTTGGCTCTGGGGGAAGCTTGTTATGCCTTGGTTCCTTGGAGATCTTCTTGGGGTGTGGCATCTCTCTTCCCCCATCTCTGCTTGCTTAATCTGCTCCTTTCATAGCTTGTAAGATTGACTCAAAACACACCCTACACTAATCCTGCCCCATTAGCATAACAAAGCCCATCCCCAAATGGGATTATAACCACAGATATAAAGGTTAAGATTCACAACAAATACTTTTGGGGGACACAATTCAATCCACAATAGGGGATAGGGGGCTCTGGTCCACCTGCCACCTTGGCTGGCCTGTGAGGGCAGGACCTTCAGGGGGCCATGGAGAGAAGTGGCCTGGGGCCCTGGACGCTGTCCTTGGTGCTGGTGAAACAGGCGTACTCCTAGCGCCTACCTTAGTCAGCTAGCGCGGCTAGGACAGAATACCACCAGAAGTGGATGGCTTTAAGAAACAGAAGTTTATCCTCTCACAGTTAGGAGGCCGGAAATCCAAATTCAGGATGCCAGCTCTAGGGGAAGGCTTTCTCTGTCTGTTGGTTCTGGGGGAAGGTCCTTGTCATCAATCTTCCCCTGGTCTAGGAGCTTCTCTGCACAGAAACCCAAGGTCCAAAGACGTACTGTGCTCTCAGCTGCTTTCTTGGTGGTGTGAGGTTCCCCTGTCTCTCTGCTTGCTTCTTTCTTTTATATCTCAAAAGAGATTGGCTTAAATTGTAGATTAATCTTGCAGATTGAGTCTACATAACTGTCGCTAATCCCATCTCATTAACTTCATAGAGGGAGGATTTACAACACATAAGAAAATCACATCAGGAGACAAAATGGTGGACAATCACACAATACTAGGAATCATAACTTAGCCAAGTTGACACGCATTTTGGGGGAACACAATTCAATCCATGACAGCCCCAAGCTTTTGGCCGTCCCGCCTGACCCACCTCCCCCGACCCCACCCAGGCTGCCACAGTTCCTCTCTGGTCCCTGCCCCCTACCGTCTCCCCCACCCTCCAAATGTGCTCGACCTGGACCAAAGCAGCTGATGTCTTAATATCTGCATCTTCCCTTGGGGCTGTCTGTCTGTCTGTCTGTCGGGCCACCTACACCCTTCATGCAAAACCAGCTCCACTCAGAACTCCCTTGTTGTAAACACCCCTGGGGATAGCGGTAGAAGTTAATGGCTGTCGAGTGTTGACTCCTCACCTGGCCCAGAGGGAAGGGGCAGGTGGATTATCCGACTGCTGGGCCACACTAGTGCCCAGTCGAGGCCACGTGGCATGCCATTGCCGCGCTGTGGGAGGTGGCTGGGTGGGACTCACAGCCATGCCCGCACCCTCAGTGCTCTGACTTCTGGGCCCCCGCCTCCCTGGGGGACCTGCAGACCCATATCCTTGCCTTGCCCCTGCGCCGTTCACAGGAGGACAGTGCCTTCCTATCCCCACCATGTCAGGAAGTGGCTGGTCCGGCTCCTCAATTTCTTCACTCAGGAGCTCATGTGGCGTTCTGGTAGATTCCACCCAGTTCCTGATGGGTGGCTCAACGCTCAGAGCACTGAGCCCTGGAAGTGCCCCTGGAGATGGCCTCGCCAACCGTCCCATTTAACAGATGGGCAAACCAAGGCCAGGGAGGGGGAGTTGTCAGACTTGAGACCCCACAGTGCGGGTGGGGCAGGGCATGTGGGTAGGTGTCAGGGCCCCAGGCTCAGCGGGCACCCTCTTTGCAGTACGAGCCCATCGTCACCACAGGCAACGAGGCCCTGGTCCACCACATGGAGGTCTTCCAGTGTGCCGCCGAGTTCGAGAGCTTCCCTCGCTTCAACGGGCCCTGTGACTCCAAGATGAAGCCGGAACGGCTCAACTACTGCCGACACGTGCTGGCCGCCTGGGCCCTGGGTGCCAAGGTGCGGCTGCCGGCTTCTCTGGGGCCCCCAACCCCTTACCCATTTCCCTGACTGCTCAGCTTGAGGAGCTGGGAAGGGCCTCCTGCCAGAAAGGGCCCGGTGACTCCCCACTTGCCTGGACCCTGCCTGAAACCCCCTCCCCATTCTTTTCCCAGCTGTTGCTGCTTTTCTATAAAAACACCAGTGCCCCGGGAGCTCATGAATTTCATGGGCGTTAGTCTAGCGTCCTTGTTGGGCTGAGGGTTGGGGGCACAGGGTGGCCCCAGACTGAGCAGTCGGGCCAGTCCCACGGGGATTTCCTCAGCTCTCCTTCAGTAGCCCATTGAAGGGTGGAGTGGGCAGGCAGTGGGGGCACAGGAGTCAGGTGTGGTCCTGGGGCTCCTCTCCCCATTCCCGACACCTGTGTGGGTGAGAGTGATCCTCTCATCCGACCTGCCCCCCAGCACTGCCCTGTGCCTGAGCAGTGGGGTGGGCTGGCTGACCGGTGGGGCCCCCTCTCCTCACATACTGGTCGGTCTGCCTGGGCTGGGCACCCCCAGCCTGACTCCTCCCTCCACCCTGCAGGCATTTTATTACCCCGAGGAGGCTGGCCTGGCCTTTGGGGGCCCTGGCTCCTCCAGATTCCTCCGCCTAGAAGTTCACTACCACAACCCTCTGAAGATCCAAGGTAGGTGGGCTCCCAGGGAGCTTTTCCAGTCCCCAGCCAGTCCTTTCCCTCAGGACACCCTCTGGCGAGGCCGTGTCCAGTTGGCAAAATCTTTGGACCTGGCGTCTGTCTGAGCCTCTGTGTGTCTGACCCCCATTAGCTCTGGTTATGCCTCTCATATACCTGCCCTTGATCGGTCTTCCCTGACCACGGTGAGCTCCCGGGGGCCATATCCCAGCGCCTGGCACCCACTGGGGACTCAGCGCCCCCACACGCCTCCTTCCTCTTCAGCAGGATACTGGCTGCCATGGACACAGTGCTGTCCAAGGTGCCACCACCCAGGACGAGGCTAGGCATTGGTTTCTTGCACTCCCAGTTTACAGATGAAGAAACTAAGGCTCGGAGGTGATGGGACCCCATCATGGCCACAAGACCCATAGGGACTTGGAGCCAGAGGTCTAGCTCTGTTACAGCTCCATGGCCTTGGCTACACAGGCCTGTAATGGTCAAGCTGAACTTGAACCCGGCAAGGTCAGCCTGATTCCGAAGCTGCTACCCTGCCTCTCCAGTAACAAACCATCTTAGAAATGGGATCAGCCCACCCACTCCCCACACACCCTCCCCTCACTTTGAAGGGATGGCGGGAGCAGTAGGCTAGCTTTGCTGTTAGGTGCCGTCGAGTCGGTTCCGACTCGTAGTGACCCTATCTGTGTACAACAGAACGAAACACTGCCCGGTCCTGCTCCCTCGTCATAGTCATTGCTGGTTGGCTGGCTTTCAGGTGAGCTAATCACAGGCCAAGGACTGTTGAAAGAGACCTCAGGCAGGAGCAGAGCCCCAGGTACCAGTCCCTCTGGAAGTCTAACTTCTGCAAGGCTGCCCGGACTAGTAGCCACCCTCTCACCCCTGGCTGCCCCTCCCTGATGGGTGACACACCAGCACCCACCAGCTGTGGCTCTGCCCTCCCTCAGCAGGCTGGGCTGGACCAGAGCACCCAGCAGGGGTCCTGGCATTTCGGTCAGTGGTGGCCTCCACCTGGGACCCACCTGACACCCTCTTTAATGTTCCAGCCCTGACCCTGGGGAGACACTGGCCCAGGCTGTCCTCAGGGAAGGGCAGGGCCCTCGCCTGATCAGGGTGTGTCCCAAAGCATGTGACATCAGAGCAAATGTGTGCATTGTGTGTGAGTGTGCACATGGGTTCTCTGTCCACATGTGTATGTGCCAGGGATGGCGGATAGGCTTGTTCCTGGGGCTCCTCTAATGGGCCAGTAGGGAATGCAAGGAGGTCCCTGTTGCCTGGGCCCAGTAGGAGAGTGCATAGTGCTGTGATTGATTAGTGATGTCTGCCCAGCGCTGGAGGGCTGGCTCTCACTTGTTTAGTGTTGAGTTCACCAGCATGTCGACACTCAGCAGTGCTCCTGATTACAGTGGGCCTTGCAGGGTGAGGCGGATTTTCACAAAGGGAGCTGCCAGGTGCAGCATTCCAGGTAGAAAGAACAGTCTGGGCAAAGACAAGGGTGGGTGAGCAGAGGGCATGTTCAGGAGCTGGCAGGCCAGCGTGGCTGCAGCGCAGGGACTAAGAAGGGCAGCTGGTCGCGCTGGGCCTGAGCCAGTCTAGAATGGCGAGGTTAGGTGTGGCTGTATGAGAAACTGGATTTATTTCCTTCCTTCTATAACACCAGCATCTTCCATAGGATAGTCACACGACTTGTCTCACTTGGTTTTTTGTTTGTTTTTTTTTTTTAATGACACTTGTTTTCATCTGTGTAAGTGAAAGGCAGAAATAGCTTGGCAGGTAAGACCATCACTTTGGGCTGGGTGCCAGCCCACCTGTCCCCAGCTGCGTACCTTGGCTGAGAGACCTGCCCCCTGCCTTATTTTCTTGCCTCCCACAGCTGTGGTGAAGCTGGGAAAAGCTAAACCCCCAGCTTGAGGCTGGCCAGGGGCGGGTGCTCAATTGACTGTCGCTGGTAATTTTTTCCTGGCTGCGTAAGTAATACTTTGTGCCACCACTGGAATTGTCTGCTGCCTGTACAGAGAAGGGAATAAATCAGCTGAACCTTAGCATGATATGGGATTTATTGCTCATTGAAAACCTGAAAGCAAATGGATTTTTGAAAACTCTTTAAGCATCAGGGAAGCCTGTCTCCCCTGATGGTTTGGCTGTATTGATGGATCCTTTGCCAAATATAAGGATGCACCTGTCACTTCATAAATCTTGAGATGGGCTGCTTTTCTATAAATATCCAAGGTTCTACCATTATTTCATTATTTAATCCCCATCTGAATTTTAACCAATTACATCTCCCTTTTTATTATTATCCTCTGAAGTAATCAGCCTAGAGATACGGGAGCTGTTTGAGTTTGGATGTGGATGGGGGAAAGCAGGGTTAGGGAGGGAGGAAGGTAGGATGCGAAGTAGGGTGTTCTTGGTTTATCTTAAGACAAAGGGTCGGGGAGGTGGCAGGGCCCCCAACAGTGCCTGGAGCCCCAGTGAGCCAGTTTTGGGCTCGAACCCAACTTGGACACTTCCCAGTTGTGAGATGTTGGTCAAGGTCTTCCGTCTGGGGTTTGAGCCTCAGTTTCCTTGTCTGTAAAATGGGGGTAATGGTTCTTACCAAGCAGAATATCCATGAAGGTGCTGGGTTGTGTGTGAACAATTTCTGGCACCCAGGGCAGGGATTATGATCTGTACCACTCTTTTCTGGCAAGTTTGATGACACAGGCATACATGTACATCGTGGGGGAAGGTGAAAGGGCAGAAAGACACAGAGACAATCAAACCATTCCCAGCTCACAGCTGCCTGACCACCAGGCTGCAGGGTCTGCCCTGACTCTTTTCTGGGCATGCCAATTTCTTTCCTGTGCCCAGGACTTTTTGCCGGACTCTTTTCACAGACTCTTTACCAGAAGACCTGTGCATGTGAATTAAAGCCCCTTGCAAATTTCATGTTACTTGCCACCTACCATGTCTTCCCCATACACAGTTAAAAGGTGCCAGGCCCCTTCCATTTACACAGGCCGTGCCTGCCCATCTCCCCGGACATTCCAAGGGGTGGGCCTGCGTCCAGTCCTCTAGACACCCCAGAGGCCACCCAATGGGCCAGCCCACTGACGTGCTCAGGACACCACTGCAGACTGGCTCATGAAGAGTGGCATTTCAGGCAGGGGTCAGGGACATCTGAGGCCATGTGGTTGTGGGGATGTTCCTGTGGGTGCCAGAGCCCCCACGTCACTAACCACCAGGTCCAGATGACTACTGGGAGGCTGCCTGGGGGCTCAAGATGATAGACAGACAGACAGACAGACAGATGGTAGATAGACAGATGATAAATGGACAGATACATGATAGATACACAGGTAGACAGACAGATGATAGGTAGACAGCTAGACAGACAGACAAATAGACAGACAGACAGGTAGACAGAAAGACACACTGACAGATAAACCGCTGTTGGGTCAAGTCTGAGTCCTGGCACCCTCGCATACAGCAGAGCTAGACGTTGCTGTACGTGGGGTCCTGCATCATCCCCATCGTCCTCAGGATCATCAGCATGTTCGAGTTCCTTATTGCGGCTACTGTCTCAGTCCATCTCACTGAGGGTCTCCCTCGCCCTTGTTGGCCCTCTGCTTCACCAAACATGATGTCCTTCTCCAGTGACTGATCCCTCCTGATGACCTGCCCAAAGCAAGTCAGACAATGTTCTGTTGGGATCCATAGGGTTTTCATGGGCTAATTTTCAGAAGTAGATCCCCTGGTCTTTCTTCCTAGTCTGTCTTAGTCTGGAAGTTCCACTGAAACCTGTCCACTGTGGATGACCCTGCTGGTATTCGAAATACTGGTGGCTTAGCTGCCAGCATCACAGCAACACGCAAGCCACCACAGTAGGACAGAGTGACAGATGAGTGGTGGGGGGGGGGTGCTGGAAGGGCTACAAACAGCAAGATGCAAGAGGAGTGAGCAGGTGAGACCAGAACACCATCGGGAGGCTCGCCCAGTCCCCACCTGTGATGGACAAAAGAATCAAGTTTTCCTTCGGACCCGAGGCTTTAGAGACCACCTCCAGTCCTCTGGACCGCAAGCTGAGACCCCGAGAGGGACAGTGACATGTCCGAGATCACAAAGCATGCTGCTGTCCAAGCTGGGACCATGGGCCAGGGGCAAAACCTTTAGTAACCAGCCTGCTCCAGGTGGTCCACTTTCCTGCTCAGATGCTTCCAGAGACGGCAATCAAGGGTAAGAATGGGTGCCGTAAAAGGGCTGTGTGCCTTACAGGAACTGTTTTAGCTTTACACACAAACGCACTCTTATCTGCAAGCCTTTGCAGTGGGGCCCAGGCTTCCCTTGAGGTGAGCCGGCCATGGGAGGGCCACGCCCCCTCTTTGCCCAGGCCACACCCTCACAGATCCTACAACAGGTCCAGCTGCAGCTTAGGTTTCTATGAACATGGAAGAAGGATGGAAAACCACTTTCAAAGCAATATGAGCACAGGATCCAAGGTTTACGGGTGTCCAAACCTGCAGCAGGAACTGAGCCGCACTGAACTCCACAGCACGAGTTTTTATCACCCGCCTTTATCACGTCTCTCCTAAGCACTCAGCCTGGGTTTTCTAGTTTTTAGCAGCTCTTTCTTCCCACGTGTGTACCGCGCGATGTCAGATAGCAACGCAGGTCTGCCTGGCGTCAACACGTGTGGGGACAGGCAGCAGGTGGGAGCAGGTGTGGGGGCGCCAGTGCCCCCTACTGGCTGAGGGTGGTGGGGCGAAGCGGGTGAGCTGGGGTAGCTTGTCAGGGGCAGAGGGAGGCCTCTGCTCACGTCTGCATCTTCCCGGCAGGCCGGCGGGACTCCTCCGGCATCCGCCTGTACTACACATCCTCGCTGCGGCGCTTCGACGCGGGCATCATGGAGCTGGGGCTGGTGTACACGCCGGTGATGGCCATCCCCCCAGGGGAGCCCACCTTTGTGCTCACGGGCTACTGCACCGATAAGTGCACCCAGCTGGTGAGTGGGCTGGCCTGGCCGCACCCTCCCTGCCCTGGAGCCCAGGAGGCTGGCTGAGCCTTTAGGGACCGCTCTGTGCTGTGCATTGTAGCAGGCAGCGTGGGGAGGGCGGCGGGCTTACTTGGCTTTACCCCCGACCCTAAACCCCTGCTGTTTCACACCTGACCTGCCCCTGTTCTGCACCCAGGGGCGCCTTCCGGCTCTGCGGCCCCCTGGAATGGACACCACCTCTCTGGCTGACTGTGGTGCCCACTTATTCAGTCTCTGCATGCCAGCACTTCCAGGCACTGCTTTTTTTTTTTTTTTTTTTAAAAAAAAAAAAAAAAGGACTTTATTTATTAGAGCAATTTCAGGTTTATAGAAAAACTGTCCCAAAAGTGCAGAGTTCCCGTGTGCCCCTCCCCACCGCACACACTCTCCCGTTACTACCATCTGGCAGTAAACCCCGACATTGAGTCCATTCTGACCCAGAGCAACCCTAGAGGACAGAGTAGAACTGCCCCACAGGGTTTCCAAGGAGCAGCTGGTGGATTCGAACTGCAGACTTGTTGGTTAGCAGCCAAACTCTTAACCACTGCGCCCCCAGGGCTCCCATCTGGCAATGGCGAGGGTCATTGGTTACGATGATGCATCATTGCTAACTGAAGCCCACAGTCCTCACGAGGGGTCGCTCTGTGTGGTGCAGCCACCATCATGCCCTGTGTCCCCCTCAGTGTCCTACAGAATTGTGTCACTGCTCAGAGCTTCCCAGACCAGCCCTGTCCGTGCACTGCCTCGTAAAATGTGTTTTGACTGTGTAAGTAGAACAGAAATGCCAGAACAAACAAAAACCATTGCCGTCGAGTCAATTCCAACTCATAGCGACCTGACAGGACAGAGTAGAACTTCCCCATAGGGTTTCCAAGGAACAGCTGGTGGATTCGAACTGCCAACCTTTCAGTTAGCAACCTGAGCTCTTGGCCACTGTGCCACCAGGGCTCCATCCACAGTCACATGCAGGCACAATTCAAGGAACAGTGGTCTTTGACCACAGCACACTGTACCCCTACTGAAGCTGCAGTCCCCATCCCCACCTCAGGGTATACAGCTACTAGTTGGTTTATATCCTTCTAGACTTTTCTCCCATGTATCTTCACACGCCCTTAGATGTGATGGAAACACAGTTTTGTATTGTGCTTTTTTATGAAAATGAATAGTGTACACCTGTCCTGTGACCTGCCTTCTAGCTCTAAGCAGTGGCCCACAGGACAAGGGTTTCATTAGGCATTTAGCCAGGGCCAGGCAGGCGTGAGGCAAGCCAGGCCCCTCAGGGGGCAACCCCTGTTGTCAGCTTCTCCCCAGGAAGAAGCAGGCCTCTGTGGGCACACCGGGAAACGTTCCTTTAGAGCAGATTTCTAAAAATGAAATTGCCGCACAAAGAGGCCCCGGACTTTAACTGTAGTCCATCTTGCAAAATGCCCTCCAAAAAGCAACCCCAATGCATCTGCCACACACAGTACAAGGGGGTGCCCTGTCCCCCCCAACACACACACACCAATGCAACATATTATCCACATGTTAAATATCTGCTTAATCGTTGGGGAGAAAAAGATGTCGATGTCGTTTAATTTTAATTTCTCGGATTATCTGTAAGGTTTTCTTGGCCATTTTCTGTGAGTGTCTGTTCTCATCCTACGTGTGGTTTTTTTTTTTCCGTCGGATTCTTCGTCTTCTTTATTGTTGGTTTCTAGGCGTCTTTTTAAAAGGAGACCCGGTGGTGCAGTGGTTAAGCCATCTGCTGCTAACCGAAAGGTTGGCAGTTCAAATCCACCAGCTGCTCTGTGGGAGAAAGATGTGGCAATCTGCTCCTATAAAGATTACAGCTTTGGAAACCCCATTGGGCAGTTCTACTCCTTCCTACAGGGTCACTAAGAGTCAGAATTGACTTGACTGCACCTAACAACAACAACAGGTGTTCTTTTTACATGAGGGATTTTATTTCGTGGTCTGTTGCACATGCTGCAAACACTGTCTCCCACTCAGTGTCTTTGCTTCTCACCACGGCCTGCGAGGCGTGAGTGAATGTCCCCATTTCACAGACGAGCAACTGAGGCCTGCACGGTCACTGTGCTAGCAGCTGCAGGGTGAGGCTTCAAATGCAGGCCTGCCCGACCTCTAAAGCCATGCCCCCGACAGCGGGCTGCTCTCTGCTGAGGCTGAGAATGAATTCTCTCTCAGGTAAACTGATGCGTTGGGATCTGGCCCAGGTGGCCTCCCTGAGCTTCCCAGGCTCCTGATGGTCAGGCAGACAAGTTTCCTCAAAGCCGAGAAGCAGTAAACCAGCTCTGTCGGTCAGAGCCGGGGAGAGAAGCCGTACACCCACACCCGGCAGCTGATACTCCTGCTAGGTCCCCAGAGCCCCCACTAGCGAAATCACTTGCTATGTAAAAGCCTCTCTGGCTGGGAGTGGGGCTGGGTGGAAGTCACCCCTCGGGGCTCAATGGGACAAGGGGCCCTAGGCCAGGCAGCACCTCTGCCTATTGCGGGCCCAGGTGACCTTGAGACCACGCACCCAGCCCAGCCAGTGGTCCTTCACCAAAGTCTCCAAATACTGTCCAGTGACGAAATCAAAAGAACTCAATTTACTCTTCTTCCCCTTCAAACAGAAAATCCACCTTGAAAAGTGCATTGCTGTGAAATTCTGCTGAGGAGGCTGCCTACTGTTTGTCTTGCTGTCCTTTAGCTGGTCACCAACAGGTGGACACGTTACGTCAAAAGTCCATCATAGTCCAGATATTCTCAAAACCAAAACCAAACCAAACCCATTGCTATCCAGTCAATTCTGACTCATCGCGACCCTACAGGACAGAATAGAACTCCCCGTAAGGTTTCCAAGGTTGTAGTCTTTACGAAGCAGACTGCCACATCTTTCTCCCGCGGAGCTGCTGGTGGGTCCAACTGCCAACCTTTTGCTTAGCAGCCGAATGCTTAACCACCGCGCCACCTGAGCTCCTTGTAGATACCCTCGACTTTGTGAAAAAATACAGCGGCTTGGGCCTCCCACCCTAGCCCCTCCGACCTGCCTCTCCCTGCCCCCAGGCGCTGCCGCCCTCGGGGATCCACATCTTTGCCTCGCAGCTGCACACACACCTGACGGGGCGGAAGGTGGTCACTGTGCTGGCCCGGGGCGGCCGCGAGAAGGAGGTGGTGAACAGAGACAATCACTACAGTCCCCACTTCCAGGTAGGGCTGCTGGGGCACCACATGGGTCTCCTGACCTGCTCTCTGCAGGGCTCAGACACCAGGCCCGGGGGGACCCACAGGGCAGCCTGCCCTCCCCTTTGGTGATTCATCTAAGGGGGCACCTGGCAGACTGCGGGACTGGAGGAGTGGCAGCCTGTGGTGGCTCTCGGTCCACACTTGTTGTTCCAGAGAGGCTGGGATGCTGTGGGCACCCCCAGGAGGGTTGAGGGGGCCCGGTGGTAGGGAAGCTGAAAAACGAGGAAGTCAGGGTGGTGGGGAGGTGGATCTGCAGCTGAGCTCTCTTCTTCCCGCCCCCTTCTGCACCCCAGGAGATCCGCATGCTGAAGAAGGTGGTGTCGGTTCACCCGGTGAGTGCCCAGGCAGAGAGCCCCCTGGGGCTGGAGAGTGGGGGCCGGGGAGGCTGTCCCCACAGGAGAGAGTGAAACCTAGAGGCAGTGCGGAGGTCTTCCAGCAGGAACCGTGTCCCTGCAGGGCGGGGCCGGCTCCACGGGCTGTCTCGTGGTGACATACATGGGACTTATGGGAAGATGTCAGCAGGGAAGGGACTTAAAGCTGGCACGCGGTGACATATGTCCCAGTCTGCTCAGTCCAACACGAACCCGAGAGCTTGAGGGGAGAGAGGCACAGCGGTGAACCGCCGACTTACAGATGAACCTCAGACCTCGGAGGGGGCTTGCCCGAGGTGCCAGATGCTGGATGTGCCAGCGCTGTCCATGGCTCCTGTGCAAACAGGCAGGTGTCTGCTGGGCCAGAGCTCACACTCAGGCTGTGACCACCATGGGGGGCCAGGGACCACCGTGAGGCTCCTCAGTAGCCAAGCAACACCACCCACACAAGCATGGTGGCTCACTCACAGGTGGGCCTGGGCTCCTGTACCTGTTAGCACAGGTGCGCAGGTGCTAACAGTGTCTGGTGCTTGGTCCCCAGGGAGATGTGCTCATCACGTCCTGCACGTACAACACAGAGGACAGGGAGCTGGCCACTGTGGTAAGTCACCCTGACTGCACCCTGCCACCTGCCCAGGTGCCCTGCTACCTGCCCGGGAGCCCTGCTACCTGCCTGGGAGCTCTGCCACCTACCCAGGTGCCCTGCCACCTGCCTAGGCATCCTGCCACCTGCCCAGGAGCCCCACCACCTGCCCAGGAGCTCCGCCACCTGCCCAGGAGCACCTGGGGCCTGGCATGGGCGACTCGGGCTCTTTAACCCTTTCCTGAGGATGAGTCTCAACTCCTTGAATGGAGGGCCAGTTTCAGGGGGCAGTGGTGTCCCTCACACCAAGTGTGGCCCCTGGACTGGCGGCACCAGCATCACCTGGGAACTTGTCAAGAATGCAGATTCTCGGCCCCACCCCAGACTTGCTGAGTCAGGAATGTTGGGGTGACGCCCAGCAACGTGGTTTCAACAAGGCTCCAGGGTATTCTGGTGCTCGCTGCAGCCTGAGAGCCCCTGTGTGCCTGGCGCTGGGGACACACCTGACGGCAGGTGCCCTCAGGAAACAGTGAGCGGGACAACAAAAGGGCTAGGGCCCGACTGCGACTCCCCTGGGCAGAGAGCTCACTGTGGGGTGAGTGAGCTGGGTGGGAGCCGGGAGTGAGGGGGCCCTGGCAGGACCATGACATCACCCCTTTCTGTGGGTGAAGCCACTGGGGCCCTGGAGGGGAGGGACTTACCAGGTGTCCAGCAAGAGAACAGTGAATGGGAGGCTGCTGCAGGCCAGCCCCCAGCCCAGGGATGCTGCCCTAGGTCGTGCCCCCTCCCTACCCAGTCTGAAGCCAAAGTGACTTCCCTCTCAGGCTGCCTGGGGCTGCTGCGCCTGGTGAGGCCGCTGAGCCTCAGGCCCCAGCCTTCAGGCAAGGCCTCCCGCGTGCTCTGGACTTCCCGGCCCACACCCTCCGTGGCGGTGACCACCTGTGACAGGAGAGATCAAAGGGGAAGACGACCAGGCAGCTCTGAACAGGCCAGTAATCCAAGCGGCTTCCCACACTCTGATCTGCTGACCAGGCCTGCTGATCCAAGACACAGCAGCCTTTGAGACTTTGAGATGCGCTTCCCTCCCCAAGGCGAGAGACAAAAGGGCCGGAGCTTCCTGGTTGTGAGGCAGCAGGCCGGGTCAGGGAATCGAGCTCCCTTTTGATGTCTGAGCCGAAGACCAGCTGGCAGTGACCATGCATTCACAGAGGGAGGCCAGGATGGCAATAAAAGCGGAGGTCCCCTGCCCGGGGGCCTTAGGAAACTCAAGGCATCTTGAACAGAGAACAAGGCACACTAAAGCATCCACTAAGTGCCTCCAGAGCCAGACAGAGCTGGTCACAGTGCGTCCTCCTTTGAAAGAGGCACACAAGCCCAGTGCTTGATCTCTGGAGCAGAACCGGCCCAAGCTCTTTGCCTGCGCTGCGGGGAGACGGGAGGTGAACAGGAAGCTGAGCTGCTCACAGCACCTTTGTTCTGCCATAATGTAGCAAATACCCTTCTTCACTCAAACACTCCCACCAGCCAAATAAACCCCCCAGGACACACATGGAAGTTTTAAAACAACTGGGGGCCTAGAGCAAGCCAAGGGGAGCCTGGGGCCGGGCCCCCTCACCCTGCCCTGCCAGGGACGGAGCTGTCCACTCACTCCTCTGCCCGTTCACTGCTCTGCCTGTTCACTTCTCTGCCCGCTCCAGCCCTGGCTCCTCCTCTTCCTCCTCCTTCTCCTCTTCCTCCCAAGATTCAGGTTCACGGCTGGGAGAAGTCCCACTCCACCCTCTGACAAAGCCTGCGCATCGCTCTTGGGGACCACCCACCCTAAAGCCTCTTACCTGTAATCTCACTATGGGCTCCTCTTCCTGAGCCCTTGTTCTTCCTAGAGCCAAGTTCCGGAATGGCTGGTGGATAACTTGGGGTTCCTGGTGTGAAGGGAGGTCTCCCTTGGAGTCCTCGGCCCCCAGGGTCTTTCTAGGGGACAGGAGGACAGCTCCCCAGAAAACGTTCAGGAGATTGTGGGGCCAGGCTCTGCTGCTGACTTCCTGGGGCACGCAGGGCTTGTCCCTTGCCCTTTCTGGGACTCAATTTCTGTATCCATAAAATGGCACAATAATACCCCTGCTATCGATGGAGTGGGCTCCACCGGGCAGGGCTGGCTTTGCTTGCTGCTCCACCCACAGTGCCGAGAACCTACTGGGCCCTGGGCATGACTGAGCAAAAGCAATGATACAGTCATACAGTGGGCACATGGTAGAGCTGGTGGGCAGCAGCACGCCGAGTGCCGTGGCGGGGTGACGGTGCCCCTGTCTTGCAGGGGGGCTTCGGGATCCTGGAGGAGATGTGTGTCAACTACGTCCACTACTACCCCCAGACACAGCTGGAGCTCTGCAAGAGTGCAGTGGACCCTGGCTTCCTGCAAAAGTACTTCCACATCGTGAACAGGTGAATACAACAGAGAACGTGCCAGTGTGCCCTCCGTCTCGGGGTGGCAGGGGACCCCAACACAGGACCCCCAGGCCCTGTTCAGGTGGGGAAAGTGAGGACCCAAGTCCCAGTCCTGCGCAGGGTCAGCAGGCATGCGGCAGCCATGCCCTCACTGCTCGCTGAGGTATCTGTGGCAGGCATCACTAATCGAGGCCTGCACACACTCCTGCTGAACCTGCACCTGGCCTGAGACGCTGCTGCAACCCAGCCCTCCGGGCAGCCACTACCAACCCCTCCACAGAGTGACCTATTAGCCATCAAGGGCCTGGGGGCAGGGCTCAGACACAGCTTAGAGGGCCCGGGGACAGCCTGAGGCCACTTCGGGGACCCCAACCTATCTGCAGGGAGGCGGGCTGTGTCTGCTGGGCCCCTCCCACCTGCCACAGCCCAAATGCGGCTGTCCCTTCTCCCTGCAGGTTCAACAGTGAGGATGTCTGCACCTGCCCACAGACCTCTGTCCTGCAGCAGTTCGCCTCTGTCCCTTGGAATTCCTTCAACCGGGACATGCTCAAGGCCCTATACGGCTTCGCCCCCATCTCCATGCACTGCAACAAATCCTCAGCCGTCCGCTTCCAGGTATGCCACGCAGGTGTGCCATCCAGGTGTGCCCACACCAGGTATGGCACCCAGATGTACCACCCCCAGGTGTACCACCCCCAGGCGTGCCCACCACTAGGTGTGCTCACCCCCAGTTGTGCTACTGCAGTTGTGCCCACCCCCAGGTGTGCCATCCAAGTGTGCCCACCTCCAGGTATGTCACCCAGCTGTACCACCCCCAGGTGAGCCCACCCCCAGGTATGCCAACTTCCAGATGTGTCCACCTCAGGTATGCCCGCTCCCAGGTGTTTCCCCCCCCAGGTGTGCTCACCCACAAGTACGCCCACCTGGTAAAGTGGGTCTGCACAGCTGGGGCAGACCCTCTGAGGCCCGTCAGACGGAGGGCAGGCCCGTCCTCAGTGACACCCTCACCCGTTCTGAGGCCCTTCAGCCAGTCCTGCAGGCTGCCCATCCGCTGTGCCCAGGGTGTGACAGGCCCTGTGGAGGCCCCAGAGCGCGAGAGAGGACCCTACCTCCAAGGAGCTGGCAAGAAACACTCAGAGGAAGCAGTTAGGGAAAGGGTCAAGTGGGGACAGCCAGTCGGACAGACAGCCTTGTAGGGGGAAGACTGACAATGTGATGACCCTCCCCGGCAGCCCCAGAGCTTAGGGCTGCTCTTGGGACGTCCGTGATGAACAAGGTGTCAGGCAGCCGCCCCCAGAGACTAAAAATAAAGCACAGGGGAGGGGCAGGGGAGACCCGAACCCCGAGACACAGGAGCCCGCTGGGATTAGAGGCAGTTAATTTATTCCCAGCCGAGCCGCCTTTGGGGAGACCAGACCTTATGCCGAATTAGTCACTTGGGATCTGCAGCCCGGAGGTCCGGGAGGCGGGCCTTTCCTGGAACATTTGGGAGCGAGGTTAATTGCTAAATCAAACATTTCCAGTACCCAGGGCTGCGCTGACACCGAGTTGTCTTAGGGTAGCGTGGGGTGGGCATCTGACACAGGGTGGACGTCTGCTGGGCTGAGTCCTGGCTGTCTGTGCAGCCTTCTCAGTGAGGGGACTGAGGCCATAGTCTGCACCTAGAGGGCTCTGTTTGGGCAGACGATGGAACTGAGGGGTGGGCAGGGGTGTGGGGGCGGCCTGGAGGACGCCCTGGGTAACTGAGAGGCTGGGCTCTCTTACTGAGGTGGGGATCCCAGCAGCAGGAGCAGCTTGTGGGGAGAAGGGTGAGTTCAGGTTGGGAAAGGTTGCTGGGAATGTGGCTGGGGCGGTGGCACCCTGTCTCACCCCCCAGCCTCATTTTACCCCAGCCCCATCCTTGCAGGGTGAGTGGGATCTGCAGCCTCTGCCTGAGATCATCTCCACTCTGGAAGAGCCCACCCCGCAGTGTCCAGCCAGCCGGGCCCAGGGCCCCAGCGGCCCCACCATGGTCAGCGTTGGCGGGGGCAGAAGCTGAGTGGGGGGCCCGCTCCTCACCCTCCTCTCATGCTGTCCTGTTGGCTTACACCAGCCCCGTGCCCCCTGCACACCCACTCTCTGTGAAGACCAAGGAACAGCTCCGAGTGCTCACAATGAAGGAGCTCGGCCAAGACCCCCCAAGACACAGCCCATCCCAGCCCTCTCCCCAGGTTATGGACGCTGCGTGGATGTAGGGGTCCTGTGGGGGTTCCATGCTGACCTGCTCAGCAGTGTGCTGACCACACCCTCATTCCCACTTTACTGCCACTAGGAATAACCCACGCCACTGTCCACTGTCCGCTGTCCCGAGAGCTGTCTCCATGACAGGACCGACCGTCCTCCCCCTGGCCTCCTCACAGGCCAGCTGGCCCCCTGGGCCATGAGCCCCTCCCAGCAGCAGGCAGACCCCTCCCGTAGCCTGTGTCCCCACCCCTGCGCACGGTCGTCTATGGTGGTGTGCGCAGGCTTGAGTGCTACCGCAATGCCTCCCTGCAGAAAAGCGCCTTCCTCCCAGTGGGCGTCTTCCCCGCCAGCGGAGGCAGGATAAGGCATTTAGCTAGTTAGAGAGCTGCCAGGGGAAATTGCTCCATGGCAGAGTAAATAGAAATTTTCGCCCACCTGAAGGGAAACCCTTAATAACTACTGTCACCACCACGGAGAGGAGCCGGCAGAGACCCAGGCGGGGACGGGGCACCGGCGCCGTGGGGACAACACCCTTCGCTCCTGGCGGCTACCCCCTCGGAGTGACACATGGTTCATAGACGGGTGCGGGGATCAGAGCTGGTTCTGCCACCAAGTGGACGGGAGACCTGGGCAGACATTTCTCCTCCCTGACCCTCAGTTTTCTCATCTGTGAAATGGTCCGGGGGTATGAGGTTTGCCCGTGGGTAAAGCTCACACCCAGAGAATGTTGGCACAAGGTGGTGGCTGCTCCCACGAGGGAAGCCGTCCCCCAGCCTCCTCCTGGCCCACGCAGAGATGGCCACATCGCCGGTGGCTCGGGCTCGGGCTCCGGCTCCCTCCGCTCTGAGTGCGCTGTCTCCACTGCAAGGGACAGTTCAGCTCTTGGACGGTTTCTGGAGGGAAATGCAGACTGCTCTGTGATTCAGCCAGTTCAGCAAAACGCTGCCCAGCCTCTAGGGGAAAGGGTGATGGATGGCGCCTCAATTCCCCCCCAGACATCAGCAAGGCGCACTGCTCTGTCTGCGAGACACTTCATTATAAGGCTGAGCAGGCGAGAGTTCCCGCTCAGCACTAAATCATGGCATCATTGCGGTGAAAGGCCAGGCCCCGACGGAAGCCGGGAGTGTCCGGCCCTCAGCCATCTCTACAGCCTGGGGTGGCAGGCAGAGCAAAGTCCAGCTTCCATTGACCTTGGGGGACAAGCAGGGCAGCCTGCGGCTCCCCTAGCCCTGGAGGCCCCTCCCTCTGACCCTATCTGATCCCCAGTCCAGGGAAGGGTCCTGGCTAGCCCAGAGGGGAGCAAGCCTGGCCTCACAGCCCCAGGCCTTTCCAGCAGTGACGGCTTTGCCCCTCAAAGACCCTGGGAAGTAGTGGTGGCATTCTGACCTTTCTAATGAAGGAAACCGAGGTTCAGACAGGAGAAGCGCCCTGCTCATCGTTCCCCAGAGGGTCCGTGCTGATCAAGAATCACTCCACCTCCCAAACCTGCCACCACCCACAGCGACTCTCCACACCCCGCTCACCATTGCTCTTGTCTCTGACCCACGCGAGGTCACTGGCTGGTCATTCTCTTCCTCCCAGTGGGCGCTCTCCTGGGCTCCGGCCACCCCACCCCAGACGAGGCCCCCAGCCCGCCGAGGACACCCCCCCGGGTTATTACAATCACAGCGTTGCTCTGAGGAGCTGTTGTTAGTGGGTGTTATGAGCTTGCACTAGTATGTGCAAGGCACTGTGCTAAGCTTGCCTCCCTGAATCCCCCCGAAACCCTGACTTAGTGCTGTTCCTGTTCTCATTGACAGGTGAGGAAACTGAGGCTCAGAGTCCTTAGTTACCGCCCCAGATCACCCAGGAGGGAGCTGTGGAGACCCCAGAGTCTGAGCTCTCACCTCCCACCTCCTTACTCTCAGACAGGTGTAGAGCCCCCCTGGGGCCACTGTGGGGGTCAAACGGAGACAGTGGGGAGATGCTTTATTAACTGACATACGACAGGGTGAGGGTGGCCGCCTCGGCCAAGCCCTCTAACAACGCCCCAGGGCTGGTCCAGCTTCCCAGCTACTGGGGGATGGCCAGAGCCCCGGGTGAGTCCAGCAGTCCAGCTCTTATCCCCACCTCTGCTGTGTGGCTCTGAGCAAGTTGCTTTCCCTCTCTGGGCCTCCATTCCCCCATCTACCCATGAGGATAGGATTCCCCAGCCCCCCAAGGGGGCTTCCAGGGTGGCACGCCCATCAGCCGAGTTTCCCTCCAGAGGTGTGCTCACATAGGAACAATGTTGAGGGAGTCTGGGGGTGTCCCCAGGCTGCAGGCTCCAGCTGGAGTCGGTATGCTCCCTGGCCTGTCCCAGCATGCCCCAGGCTGCACTGTCCAGGGTGGTACCACCAGCCCCGTGTGTCTACATAGGTTTAAAAGTGAATTAATTAAATAAAGCCTTCAGCGTCTTGGTCACACTTGCTACACTTTAAATACTCAACCGTCACGCATGGCTACTGTGCCGGACAGCACAGATACAGGGCACCGCTGGGCTCAGGGGAAACAAGCTCCACTGGCCAGCGCTGCTTCAGGGTGTGCGGCCAAGTTACACGGGGGGCAGGGGTCCTCACAGCTCCAAGAAATGAAGGGGACAGCCCCTCGGCAGCCCTGGCTCTGGCCAGCGCTGGACAGAAGCTGCCTGGACAGCCGCAGGGGTGCAAGGGTTTTCTACGGACTCCTTCTGGACAGGACCAGTCTTTGCGGTTACGGCTTGTCCCTCACGCTACAAAAAGCTTCGCCTCCTTGGTCCCCGACGCAGTATGT
The DNA here is from genome assembly GCA_030035585.1 of Dugong dugon. Classification (NCBI taxonomy): domain Eukaryota; kingdom Metazoa; phylum Chordata; class Mammalia; order Sirenia; family Dugongidae; genus Dugong; species Dugong dugon. Next base: position 4,264,286 of record CM057471.1, on the reverse strand, counting down.
CATTGTACAACCAAAAATGCCGCCATGCGTTCCCACGTGCCCCATGAGTACAGACACGGGACACTGACTTTCACGGACAAGTTACCACTCACACTCACCTACCTTGATGTGCAGACGGGGAAATCGAGGCTGGGGTTCCTGGTGCTCCCACCTTCTCTCTGCCCCATTGCAGCTAGAAAATGCTTCTTGTTATCGAAAAGCACCCCCCCCCCATTCAATCCTCTTCTGCACCCAGACCTGGTGTTTTAAGACAGGAGAGCTGAGCCTTGTGGGGGGTCGTAGCCCATTTAAAATTCACTGAAAATGATCAACAGCCTCCCCGGGGAGATCTGCCCTCCTCCATACACACACACACCCCACATCTGCCAGGCAGCTGGGTGGAAGGCCACCCCCAATGTCCATGAATCCCTGGCTAGAAACTTCTGCATCAGTGGAAGTGTCCCACTGGGGCCTTGGGAGCTGTCAGTGGAAGATTCTAGACTCAAGCCACGGTAGCCTCAACTCAGTATTCCTGCATGTCAGAGGGGCTGCTCAGGGCGCTTTCAAGAACCTGATTTAAGTAGGATCTGGAAGCTGCACATTTGCACATAGACTGAGGAGGTCTCCAGCCCTCTGAGAGCCCTGGACCAAGGACCACCACAATTGTCCCCCAGGCCAGGCCCACTGTCCCCATGGTCCTTCTGACCCTGGGTCTCACCCCCTCATGCCACCTCCCCCTCCATTCTCCAGTTACCTAGTGCTGGCTGTGAATGGGCCCTCTGTAGGAGCCCCTCTGCTCTCAGGAGCTCACACGCTGGGGGACAGACAGACTCATGGAGTGTACCAGCAGAATGACAGATGGTGACGAGTGCAGAAGGGAGTCACCAGGACAGGGAGATGGGGTGTGCCCGGGCAGGGTGCAGTTTTAAATAGGACCACCAGGAAGGCTCACCGAGAAGGAGACATTTCAGTGAAATCCTGAAGGAGGTGAGGGCGTGAGTCCTTGGATATTTGGGGAGTGGCCCTCCAGCAGAGGGAAGAGCCAGTGCAAAGGCCCTGAGGTCAGAACGAGCCTGACTTGTCTGAGGAAGAGTGAGCAAGGGGGGAGGGGGAAGAGAAGTAGGGGTCAGAGAGGCTGTGATGGGGAGGCAGGTGGGGGGGCCCTAAGCATGGAAGGGGCATGGCCTGCATTAGGTCTAGACAAGCCCCTCTGGCCATGTATGGGGCTGACAGAGGCTGGGGCCAGGTGGGAGCCAGGTGGGAGGCCAGGTGGGAGCCACATGGGAGCCAGGTAGGAGGCCAGGTGGGAACCAGGTGGGAGCCAGGTAAGAGGTCAGGTGGGAACCAGGTGGGAGCCACGTGGGAGGCCACAATGTCCAGGCACAAGTTGCTGGTGGAGCACAGGTAGGGTTGAGATGGGATCTGGCTCCAGACACATGAGAACTAATAAGATTTGCTTGTTATTCTAGAATGTGAGGGAAGGAGAGGGCGAGGGGCATCCTCATGCCCTTCCAAGCAGAACTCAGCAGCCTGTCAGAGGCCTGACCGCCACCAACCCCTCCCCACTGCCCCGCACCAGCACACCGGTCACCCCAGCTCCTGTACTGGAATTTGCCTCTGTGGGGATCTTCTCCTTTGGCCCCTCCCCAGCAGAGACCAAAGCTTAGCTCTCTCTCCTGCCCCTCTGTCTTCTGAAACCATGGAAAGGCTGTCTGGAGCCCATCATCTCCCACAGCTCCAACTTGATTAGCTCGGCCATCTTCCAGCTCAGCCAGGACTGCCTAAGCCCACATCTGTGGGAGCCCGGTCCTCACGGTCCCAAGCATCTGCAACCACACTGCCCATTGAAGAGAGCGCAGCTCGGCAAGACAGCCTGAAGTAGCACAGCCCTCCGGATCTCAGCAGGTGAAGGGTGAAGGTGGAGAAGGGACATCGGGGGTCTGCCTGGCAGGAGGGGCACAGCTACTCCTTGACACAGCAGTGCTAAAGGATTCTGAAGGCCAAGGGATGGGTGTGGGGACATCCCCATGTTTCATGACACTGTGCACTGCAGAGTGTGTGACACAGTCCTTCCCGGGCTAGCTAGCCTGGAGAAGGAAGGTGAGTACAGGTATTGTTCCCTAACCAGACAGAGGGATGAAGTAGCCCATCTCCCAGACAGGAAGATGCTCCTACTCTCTGGACCCTGAGGAGCCAGGGACTCATGGGGAAACCGAGACAGGAGCTGGTGCACTGATCTGGGACCCCCACACCACTGTTTTTCTGCTCATGGGCCGGTGACTGACAGAAGACTTTCCCTCCTGAAGAACCGAGAGGTCAAGACAAAAAGAACTTTCTAGCTTCCTCCTCCTGGGATCTGAAAAATGAACTCCCTCCAGACCAGCAGTGGCCACAGGGAGGCACGAACCTGCACGCATGCTCATGCCTTCCTCACTGCACCCGCAGCAGGCAGTGCTAATAGATCACCACTCGCTTGTTCCCATTCCAGACGCAGCCTCACGACTCTCCAATGGAGCGCTCCAACTGCCCGCTGCCGATCAGCCAAGCTCAGCACAGAAAGTGAGACCCATCTGCTTTTATACGGGGCCTACCAGGGATTTACTCAGCACTCCTAGGACGCTGGCAGAGGGCCACAGGCACAGCCTTGGAGCCCAAGATGCTTCCAGGCTGGTTTGTGGGGAGGTGGACTAGAGACTGACCCCAGGCATGTGATAAGCCACGGGGGGGCCATCTTTGGTCTTCTTTTATTCTCTGTCCGTCTCCAGATTTGGGGGTTTTAGCAGGGTCAGGCTTAGACCAAGGACAGGGAGGGGCCCAGGTTCTGGCCGGGGTCCAGGGGAAGTGAGGTGTGATGGTGTGGGGTGGGGGGATGGCCCCTGGGTTTTGGAGCAGCTGTGGTGGCTGCCCGCAGGCTGGTCAGTATATCCCCTTCACCCTCTTGTTGTCAGGGTCGAAGGGCGACTTCACGTGTGCCTCCGCAGCGTAGGTCAGCCCCATCCTTTCCAGAGCGTAGTCTCCGCTCTTCACGAAGTCCAGGGACACCTGTGAGGCAGAGGGGGTGGTCACTCGGCCTCAGCCTGGGCTTACATCTACTGCCCCTCCAGCAGGGAGCTGGGCCCTCAGCCTGGGCTTACGCCCACCCGCCCTTCCAGCAGGGGAGTCAGCCCTCAGCCTGGGCTTACGCCCACCCGCCCTTCCAGCAGGGGACTCAGCCCTCAGCCTGGGCTTACGCCCACCCGCCCCTCCAGCAGGGGACTCGGCCCTCAGCCTGGGCTCACATCTACTGCCCCTCCAGCAGGGGACTCGGCCCTCAGCCTGGGCTTACGCCCACCCGCCCCTCCAGCAGGGGACTCGGCCCTCAGCCTGGGCGTACGCCCACCTGCCCTTCCAGCAGGGGACTCGGCCCTCAGCCTGGGCTTACGCCCACCTGCCCTTCCAGCTGGGGCCTGGGCCCTCAGCCTGGGCTTACGCCCACCCGCCCTTCCAGCAGGGGACTCAGCCCTCAGCCTGGGCTTACGCCCACCTGCCCTTCCAGCTGGGGCCTGGGCCCTCAGCCTGGACACCCACCTGCCCTTCCAGCAGGAAGCTGGGCCCTCAGCCTGGGCTTACGCCCACCTGCCCTTCCAGCAGGGGGCTCAGCCCTCAGCCTGGGCTTACGCCCACCCGCCCTTCCAGCAGGGGGCTCAGCCCTCAGCCTGGGCTTACGCCCACCTGCCCCTCCAGCAGGGGGCTCAGCCCTCCTTCAGGCAAACCTGCCACTGAACCAATGTGCTGCTCTGAATCAGAGGGGGTCAATGCCGTGCTGCTGGGCTGGGGGTGGGCTTCTGGTCCAGCAGAGCTGAGGTCTTGAGGCAGTAAGACTCTCCTTCCAGACCACACCCCTTCTGCCCAGTAATCCCAGGTCCTGGGAAAGCACAGGAAGCGGAAACGAGGGCCGCTTCCTTGAACCTGAGCACACACTTGGGTTTTCTGGGCCCAGAGAGCAGCTGCAGGGACAGACAGAGGGCCCTGGAGTCACACCAAGCCTGGACCCCAGGGGCCAGCAGATGGCTGGACTGGCTTTCTGGACAGCTTAGCTTCCACATCCTCCTTGTCCCCCCAACCCCTGGTGCGGCCCTCCCAGCAGCCTTCAAGGGCAGGTGTCCCTGGGGAAGGAAGAGAGAGCACTGCGTCCAGCTGGCACAGCCGAGGCAACACGACATTTGTACTTCTCCCGCAGTTGGCTGCTTAGGGACGCCTGTTCTCCCTGCACAGCCACAAAACCCAGAGCTGGGCCTGGGGAGGGGCCTGGGGGCCTCTGCTCTGCGAGGTGGAGGCCCGCTCTCACTCCCAGCAGCTCAGGGCTGGGTGAAAAATGAAAAACAGGAGACGCTGCAGCTCCAGGAGTGGAGAGGCTTCTAGCTGCGCCATAAGCCAAGCGACTGCAGGGCCGGGAGTGCCATGCTCCTCGTCGGCTTGTGGGCAGTGGACAAAGTCACAGGCTGCCAGATGTCCAAAGGGGAGGCAGTCCCAGGAGAACAGGGCTTTGGGAAGGCCACACTCTTCCATGTGCACCTGCTGCTGGCTTGTCCCATGAACGTCCACTATACCCTCTGTCTCTGGGCCCATGTCTCATTAACACCCTGTACCCTCTTGGAGTCCCTGGGAGGTATAACTGGTTAACGTGCTCAGCTGCTAACAGAAAGCTTGGAGGTTCGAGTCCACCCAGAGGCGTCAGAAGAAAGGCCTGGTGATCTACTTTCAAAAAATCAGCCATTGAAAACTCTACAGAAGATACATGAGACTAAATGGGCAGCTCCTGTCCGGAGGCGAGATGAGAAGACAGAGAGGGACAGGAGCTGGTTGAATGGACACAGGAAATCCGGGGTGGAAAGGAGGAGTGTGCTGTCCCAGTATAGGGAGAGCAACTAGGGTCACATGACAATGTGTGTATACATTTTTGTATGAGAGACTAACTTGAATTGTAAACTTTCACTTAGAGCACAACAATAAAAATAAATAAATAAATAAAATTTAAAAAAAAGAAAACTCTACAAAGCACAGGTCTACTCTGACACACACGGGGTCGCCACAAGTCAGAGTCGACTCGACAGTAACGCGCACACACACCCTCTTACTGACGTGGTCTCGAAAGCAGCGCACGACATGGGTCTCACACGCAACATGTTCTGACTGAGGACACACAGGGGTGATGGGCGCGGGCTCAGGGTTCTGCCCCCGCCAACCGCACAGCTCAGACGACCTGACCTCTCCCCGTAAGGGATCACAATTTTGACACGTTGGGGCCTTTGGGGAGTTGGATAGGATTCTGTATTTACAGCATCAGGGTAACCTGGAGCTGGCGAGAGCTACTGGCTTCTTAGTCATGGACTGGTTCACAACACCCCGTTTCCTGTGGCAGGTCACTGACCCTCTGTGGGCCGTGGCTTGAGTGCACTCAGTCCTAACCAGACAGCAAGGTGATGGGGCAGAAGCCCTTGGGGGCCTTGGATGTGACATGTAACCTCGCTGTACCTGTTTCCCCACCTGAAGGGCTCCGTGCCACCTAGTAGGACAATGTGTGGAGGGACCTGGTGGACAGTGGACGGTGAGGTAACCCATTAGAAAGTCACTTGGTGAGCGCCGCAGTGTCCCAGGCCTGAGTTCTGACAACAGGCCCCAGGGGGCCTCTCAGGGAGCAGGCAGGTATACGGCATGCAGGAGGGCCCCATGGTTGGCCAGCCACTCCCTCCTTGGTCCCCTGGGCAGGACTTCCCTTTGGGGTCTCCTCCCTCCCGGGGCTGCAATCCCGGGGGTGGGGGGTGTCCAGCCCCAGCTGGGGGCAAAGGCGTTCACTGACAGCTGCCTAACAACTAAGCACCCAGCAGAGCACCCAGGTGGGAGGTCTCAGCGGGGCCCAGGCCCAGACCCCTCTCCCTCTCCACACTGCTGTTCTGCCTGGCCATTCACCTCCTCCTGATTTAGTTGGGGAGCCCCAGGGCCTGGAGAGAAGCCATCTTCCTCCCCAGAGAGCCGAGCGGACCTGCCCCTGCTCCCTCCTGTCCTCGGGGTCCCTCCAGGCCTTCCGCAGCCACCTCGCGGACCCCAAGCCCTCCTGCGTGGGACCCCAGCCCTCTTCCTGCGTCCCCCCCAGCCACATTCTCCATCAGCACCTTTGCTTGTTCAGTTCTCACGCTGAGCTGTGAGCTACACGACAGTCCCGGGGGCAGGTGTGGGTCTGTCCCCATTTTACGGAGGAGGAGACTGAGGCTTGGAAAGGGGAGCCCTTGCCCAAGGTCACAGACAAGTAAAGGGCAGAGCCCCAAAGGCTGATGATGGTGAGGCTCCCGCAGGACTCAGCCGCCCCATGGCCTCCCTGCCCCGGCTCCTGCAAGGAAGGGCCCCAGGTGGGAGCTTCGGCCCCTTCCCCCTCGACTTCCCCTGCAGCTCCCCTGGGGCTGGGCGAAGCTTCCAGAGACAGACTGGAGTGAGTCAGCCCTCCCTCCACAGGGTGGATGCAGGTTGAATGAGCCATGTGCACAGGAAGTGAGGTACCCCACACCATTCCGGGCCCACTCCGTCTAGATGGCCCGGTCGCCGGGTCAGGGGACACGGGGGCAGGGGACAGGCGCTTCACTCAGGCTGGGCCAAGGAAAGGTTCCCTCCCTTGGGGGCCCCTCCACTCCCCAAAGCTGAAAGACAAGAACTAGAGTGCACAGCGCCACGCCACTGCCCTCCCCCCGCCACCCACCAGGAGCAGCCTTGCACCCTCTTCCTTGCCACCCAGGGCTGTCTGGGATGTGGCCCGTGAGTCTCCTTTCTCTGTTCATCACTCCCTCCAGGGGGCAGCCCTGAGTCCTGCCAGCATGGCATCCCCCGGCCTCCCACACCCCAGGCCTTGGGTCCCTTGAGGATGTGGGGGGTCAGTGGTGTGGGGTCACCTGGGGTCAGGGAGGCTGCAACTTGGTGAAGAATGGAAGATGTGAGGAGGGGAGGCAGGCAGAGTCTCAGAGGTACAGGCTGGGTCTCTGTCACCGTGCAGTTCATCCCCAGGACAAAGGGCTGGCCTCGGCTCCAGGGGCGAGAGGGAGCCAGCCCAGCCCTAGGCCTCTTTCTGACCAAGGAAAGCCCGGAGTGTCCCAAATTGGACTGTTTCAGAAAGAAAACACCTTACTGCTCCTCCTGGGTCCACCTCCTCCCAGCCCTCTGCCTGGCTCCCCTGGGAGGGACCCAGCCCCCACTCACTGGCCCGCCGCTGGGATCCCGGATGTAGCCGTAGGCGATGGTCTTGTTGATGGTGAACCCAAAGTCGGCCCTACGGACGTGGCCCACCACACAGCCGTTTCTCCAGATGGCCTCCAGACCGAACATGGGCACTTTTCTGGAAGAAGCGAGAGAGATGCTGAGACCCCAGAGCCCCACATGGGGAAGCACATCCACTTGTCTGGGAGAAAAAGGGGGAGCTAGACCTAAACCACCAGACCTGGAGCTCAACGCAGCCAGGGCGGCTGCCGTGGCCTGGCCAACCCCGGGGACCCAGGGCGCAGGCTCGAAGCAAAAAAGCCAGGGGCGGATTAACCAGGAAGCATCGGCTCACATTAAGCAAGGTGCACACAGGCATATTTGCGCTTACTGACTGATCTGCAGTGCACAGTGTATGAACTCGTGCCGTTCCAGGTTAGTAAGTGAGCACAAGCAAGCCCGTGCAGACCCTGCACATTGGATAATTCGGCCCTAGAACGAGCACAGTCTTGAACAGAAACATCCAAACCACAACTTGACTTCAGTGTTTTTAAAAAAAAAACCAAAAACACGTATTTGAAAAAGCCCCCATTTAGGTCTTTTCCACGTAACTTCTGAGCATTTTAAACCATTTCCTGTGGCAGCCTGTGCATTTCAGTCTTTGTTCAGCTCATCTTTACTCGAGGGTGAGGCGTAATTTATCAAAAGTACTTTGCTCTGCTCTCACTGTAAAACTTTGGGAAATTCAAAATAGCAAGACAGAGAAAATATTAAACTGAAATCTAATTGAGTACACGTGGAATGAAATAAATCTCATTAAAAATATATAAATAAAATTAAACCTAAATTACAGAAATGTCAGTGCCCAGAGGTAACCAGTAACATTCGGGTGTGAATCCTTCCAGAACTTTCCCTCCAAGTGCATCACCTGTGGTATTACTGGGTGCCTGCTGGGTGCTGAGGACAGGGCCAGGTGTGGGGGACATGACACGGGTAAGGCAGATGAGCATCTAGCCTCGTGGGGCTCCTAAGAACAGACCCCCACCTCACGGCACGGTGGGGGCTGTGCCAGGCGGGGAGCAGGGCAGGGTGCTGGGTGCCCCCGGGCTGTGTGACCACGACCAGAGGTGTGTGGGGTTCACGCAGAAAAGAGAGCCCTGGGCAGGGCTGGGGAGGCCCCCTGGCTCTGCCACCTGGAGCAGACCCGTCCGCCCACCACCGCCTGGCTGACCTAGGTGGGATCAGAGCAGCTGTTGTCAACATGTCCTGGCTCCTTCGGTCCCACCGCAGCACTCCCCAGCAGAGGAGACTGAGGCCAGAGAGGCTGCCTGCCACCCAGGCCCAGAGAAGGAGTCATGGCGGCTGTCTGGACACCACAGCCACCAGCTTCTCCGTGTGTTCCTGGCACAGGGACAGCATCGAGCTGCCAATCAGGCGATGCCGGGACCTGGCAGGGAGCATGCAGAGCAGGGCTGACCGCTGTGTGCACGGTCCCGAGAGCAGATCATCAGCCTCAGGGCCAGGCGGGCAGAGGGGCATGGCAGACCCAGCCCACGCACCCCTGAACTGGACCTGCTCCCCAGGAGGTGGACAAGCAGTGCCATGGAAAACATGGAGCCTGGTGAGAACCCAGAGAGCTGCAGGACAGTGACAGTCGCAGCTTTGCTCACTTCTCCCCTCCATGTTCACTCCTGACACTCTGAAGGCTCAGGAATCTGGGAGACGAGATGGCCTTGGAGGCTGGCTGTCAGCTCCCGGCCAACAGAGCTCCAAGATGCTTCATCTTCCTTGCAAGCTGCTATTCAGATTCCGCGTCTGTGCAGTTGGTGGTCCGAAAGCTCAGCCTTCTGGTCTCTGGGCACCCCACCTCCCACTACTTGTTAGCATCATGTTATCATCTCAGAGGGGCTCAGAAACTGGGGTGCAGGTCAGCCTCCCAGAACCCAGCTCTTCCAGGAATCCAGAGGGACATGAGCCGGCCCATGGGGACTGAGTGCCATGCTCTGATCCCTGGGGCCTGGGGGTGGTCGGCCCCCCAGACAGGGGCTTCCATTCCATCTCCGGGCATGCATGAGTCACCCTGTCCCTGGCATTCTGTGCTCCCCACTTGTAAGTAGGGGTGGCAGCCCCCCATCACAGGGCTGTGGATTTAACCGAAACACAAAAGGACGTCTCTGCACGGTGACCCGGAACCCCATAAACCCTGCCAAGGTCCCCAGCCCAGGTCTACCCCCAGAGGTACTGGCTCGGCTCGGCATCACCTTCTCCTCTAAAACCTGAGCTTGACTTAAACATCCCCACAAGCTTGTTGACTGGCCCGGCCACTGCCCAGCCCTGGAGGGTCTGAGTTTGCAGCTTCTGCTCCAGGGGCAGGCCAGGTGGAGTCCCACCTCCGCCTGTAACAGCCTGTGACTCCGGGCCTCAGTTTCCCTGTCTGTGTCAGGGCCACTGTGGGCGTCTGGGAGAGGGTGCCTGACCTGCGGTCAGTCTCGTGGCTACGTGAGGGAATCGGGGAGCCCATCTGCTTTGGTAGGGCAGCCACTGGGCCCTGGACACGCACTCGCCCACGGTGAAGCACACCAGGCGCCGGCGCAGGCCAGAGGCCCGATGCTGCTCCAGGGCCTCGCGCCCCAGGAAGGGGACGGCAGACTTGAGCTTGCAGGTGAAGGCCAAGCCCGCCTCCAGGGGGCTGTCATCCGGACGCAGGTCCATGTGCCAGTGCCGGTAGCCTGTGGGGAGGGAGCGACCCCTTCAGTGCCAGCAGAGGTGGGCGAGGGGTGCCCTTCAAAGACACCATGGATGCTGCCCTCCCGCTCACGTCCAGCCAAATCCCCACCACTCGCAACGTGGACAGCCCAGGCAGGAGGGGGCATTCTCCATTCTAAAAGTTTCCCCTGGGTGAGCTTCCCTGGTCCAGACCAGCCCTGCACTGTCAGGTTGGGGAGGGGGCTTGTGAAGGAGCTTAGCAGGGCCCGACATCTCGGCCAGATGCTGACACGCAAGCGGGGTGAGCTTGTCCAGCCCCACTCCGACCGAGCCTCCACTGGCCATCTGTGGAGTGACCTTCTGCAGAGTGCCCCTCCTGGGAGCGAGGGCATGGGGCTCATCTGAGCCTTCAGAGCTCGTCCTGCTGGGGCACTGTTCGAAGCTCTCAGAGACACAGAGGTGCTGGCTTTGAACCCAGCTCTGGTACTCTCCACACGCACCCCGCACAAGCTCTTATCCCTCAGAGTCCTTGTGTGGGTAGGTGCAGGGGACCCCAGCCCCCATCTCTGGCGCTGCAGGGGCTTTAGGGCCTTTGCACTAGGGCCTGGTGCACAGGCAGCAGGAAGGCTTGGGGAACCAGACCACTGGGGGGAAGAGAGGGCATGGCACGAAAGGAAGGAAGCGCGTGTGGAGTGGGTGAGGGCTGGCTCTGCACAGGCCCTAACGGACTGTGGCTCCCGCAGCCCCCTCCCCCTGCCCCACCACACCGCCCAGGCCCCACACACACCTTTCTCAATGCTCAGGGAATCGATGGCCCGGTAACCCGCATTGACGAGGCCCAGCTTGGCGCCCACGGCCATGATGGCCTTGTACACAGGCACACAGGCTGCCCTGGGCATGTGCAGCTCCCAGCCCAGCTCGCCCACAAATGACAGCCTTATGGCCCGGACCTGGGGAACAAGACAGCACTCAGTCACAAGTGTGGGCCACTTACCAGTGACAGTCACTGTTAACCCCACGATTGCTAGCCAACCTTGGGCCCAGGCCAGCTTGCCACCCAGAAATGGGGTCTCCTGAGAGGAGCGCCCACCAGCCTCTCTGGAGTCTTTAAGGAGAAGGAAGGCGTGTTAACGCTGGGAAACGGGGGACATGGCTCCTGGGGCTCCGTCTAAGTGCTGTGAGTGTCTCGGCTGCTACCACAAATTACCTTGAAGACACAGGTTTATCTTCTCACAGCCCCGGAGCCAGAAGTCTGAAATCAGGGAGCAGGCAGGGCCGCACTTCGCCCACATGCTGTAGGGGAGGATCCTCATTGTCTCTTCTGGTTCCTGGGGGTCCCCAGCGTTCCGTGGCTTGTGACGCCATTGCTCCAATCTCTGCCTCCGTCTTCATGTGGCTTTCTTTTCTGTGTCTTCTCTTTTTCCACCTCTTGTAAGGACACTTGTCACCGGATTTGGTGCCCACCCGGATAATCCAGGACGAACTCATCTCAAGATCCTTCACTTATTTACATTGGCGAAGACCCTTTTTCCCAGCAAGGCCACATTCCCAGGTTCCAGGGGTTGGGATGTGGACACATCTTCCTGGGGCCACCATTCAGCCCACTGCAGGGACCCAGGGCACGCCTCTTAGCCACCCGCTGGCCTCGACTTCCTTGTCTGTAAAATGGGGTCAGGAGCCTCTAGCTTCCTCTGCCTGAAGAACCTTCTGAGATGAGCCGTGCGGGGTTGATAGGCATCAGCGGCCAGGCTCGGAAGTCATCATGGTTGGCCCAGAGGCAGTGAGAGGGGACCGCAGCTGAACCCCGAGTCTGGCGCTCTGGATGATAATCACCCACCAGGCTGGCCAGCCTGGGTCGAGGGCTGGGATCTGACGACACATGCCTCTGCCCGGAAGCTCGAGAGGGACTCAGCTCAGAAGCACAAGCCAGTTCTACACCAACCACCCCGCTGGGCACTGTACCTGGGAGGGAGGGGTCGGCCTGGGAGGGAGGGGTCAGCCTGGGAGGGCAGACCCGGGCCTGTGGGCTGGGTTGGCCATTGCAGATGGGCCTCCTGGGTGGAGGGGAGAGCTGGAGCAGGGTGCGGGAGGGAGGAGGCAGGAAGTGGGGGACAGAGAAAGGCCTGTGGATGAGCTGCTGGAAGGCCCTCTACTGAGCCGGCAGCAAATTTGTAGTTGACTGTGAAAGCCACTCGCATGAGAGCTGGGTGCCAGGGGCTACTTGAGGCCAGAAGAGCAAGGGACTGGGGGCCCCAAACCCCACAGAAATGACAGTGCCGTAATTGAGTTGTCCAGTACACTGTTGGCCTCCTTCCCAGCCCCATGCTGTGGTGGGGGGCGGGGGGTGCACTCTAAATAAGCCCATTGAATGAGGCAGGAACAGGGCTCTGAGACACACGCCCAGCCAAGGACACACAGCTGACAGGCGTCTGGCCTGCCTGCTAGCAGTCAGCAGCCTCAAGACTACGGCCGTTGTGGGGGCCTCCCAGCCTGGTAGGACGGGACCCTCCCCGCCCAGGTTGGGTTCATGCTACCCATGAGCAGTTGTGCCCACCTCTCAGCCCTTGGGTGAGTCCTCAAGTCCACAGTGACCCCCAGGGAAGGCCGAGCACTGGGTGGGACCTGCTCAGCTCAGGGGACACCGAGAGTGGGGTGCACTGGAGACCACAGACATCGAGAAACTTGTCGCTGCCCGCTCCGAGCCGAGGGTCCGCCTGGCACAGCTCCCCCAAGAGAAGGACTGCAGAAGGAGGCGGAGGCCGCTTTCCGCCATGGAGCCGCTCAACACCCTGACACTCAAGCCTGTGGCTGCTCAGGAGCTGATTCCTGAAGCTCTGAGACAGTCACATTTGCTCCGAGTGGCCACCTGCCCGTGTCTCTCAAAAAACTCAAAATTGACCCAGTAAGCACACTGTTGACATTTCCCAGCTCCCGGGTGCGAGCCGTAGCCCCCCCACCCCCCACCCCTGCCCTGACAAAGACTGCTCAGCCAGGCTCTAATTCACACGGTCCACAGAGGAGATGGGGCTCAAAGCCAGTCTCATTTAAACAGGAAAAATGACTTTAAAAGCTCATTCAGGACACGAGAGTTTACGACATGGTGTGAGAGAGGCCTCTCCCGGCCCAGTGTCCCCATGGCCTCTGCTCCACAGGCAGCGGGCTAGAGGCTTGGCAGTTGTTATGGACTGAATTATGTCCCCCCAAAAAATGTATGTCAACTTGGCTAGTCCATGATTCCCAGTATTGTGTGATTGTCTACCATTTTGTTATCTGATGTGATTTTCCTGTGCGTTGTAAATCCTACCTCTGTGATGTTAATGAGGCAGGATCAGAGGCAGTTATGTCAATGAGGCAGGACTCAATCTACAAGATTAGGCTGTGTCTTAAATCAATCTATTTTGAGATATAAAAGAGAGATGCAAACAGAGAGACATGGGGGCCTCATACCCCCGAGAAAGCAGTGGCAGGAGCTAAGAGCGTCCTTTGGACCCCAGGGTCCTTGCACCTGAGAAGCTCCTAGTCCAGGGGAACATTGATGACAAGGACCTTCCCCCAGAGCTGACAGAGACAGAAAGCCTTCCCCTGGAGCAGATGCCCTGAATTTGGACTTCTAGCCTCCTAGACTGTGAGAGAATACACTCTGTTTTTTAAAGGCATCCACCTGTGGTATTTCTGTTACAGCAGCACTAGACAACAAAGGTAGCACCCAAGGCACACCCGCTCGCGAGGGCAGGATCGGGAGTGAGTCATTGAGGAAGCCCTCAGCCCAGGCCCTGTGCATAGTGGGTGGTAAGTAAGGTTCCTCAGTTCCGCATGCGGTCACTTGTCCCCGACCTGGCCAGACTGAAGTGGCAGTCCAGGGCAGGATGAGGCTCATAGCCATCCATTCCATAGCACCCATGTCCAGCCCCCCGACTGGACCCCCCAGTACAGAAAATGCTGCCCAGCCGCCTGGCACTCACAGCTGGACACCTGAGGTGTGAGGACACCCAAGGGCAGCAGGTGCCACCGTGGCTGAGAGCACAGGCTTTGGGTAACACAGACCTTCTAGATCCAAATCTGAGCCCTACGTGTGTCCCTGCCAATTGACCTCTCTGTCCTCTGAGTCTCCCCACCCTGGGACGATACTGGCACTTCCCACATAGGGTTCATGGGAGCACCCCACAAAGTAATCGCTGGAAAGAGCCGGGCATGGTGCTTCCTGCTCGCACTCCCGGTTTACAGAAAAGGACACTGGGGCTCAGGGAGGTTGTCACTTGCCCAAGGCCCAGTGATGTGCTGACTGGCTCTTGGGGGGTGGGGGAGCTGTTCTGTAGTATTTACCGATTCCTGTGGTGTAAAAGCTCCCACCAGGGTCGATTTCAAGCTACCAGTGATTTAACAATCATCAGCTCTCGTGAGCTTGTACAAGGCAGTTCCAGCACACATCAATAAGGCCTCATAGCTAGAAAGTGGCAGAGCAAGGGCTCAACCAGGTTTTCCCATCCCTGGAGCTTGAGTTCCTCACCAGCACAAGATTTGCCCTTCCTGCCCTTGGCTGACCTACTTGGTTATTTCTCATCAAAGTATGGATTTGGGGGTTTGGTTCCATGCTTAGCCCATCTCTGAGCTCCGTGTCAGCTTTGTGTGAGTGGCTGACTTATTGCCAGCCCTTCGGAAGGATGGGTGCTCCCCAAGGCTGGGAATTCAGAATCCCAAGAGGTGCTGGTTCACCGGCCCCAGCTTTGATGCAAAGGCCTACTGGAGCCCAGGGCAGCAGAAGCAAAGGTCTTCTGTGGGGTGCTCTTGGCTGTGCATCACTCAGAAAAAGCCAGGAGTAAATACTGCAGGAGGGCTGGAGCAGATGTGCCCCCAGACGCAGCCAACATGTCCAATCTTTTCATATCACATTAGCTCATGGCTGTTTCACAAGTTTCCAGCGCATTTGGTTGTATAACCACACCCCGACACACCAGCCACCCCCTCCAAACCCAGTCATCGCTTAAGTAAGTGAGACTCTAGGGGGATGCAGATGTGGGGGATGGGCAGGGATCAGGGCATGTGCTTGCAGAAGCCTAAGACCTTGAACCCACAGGAGAAGGTTCTTCTTGGTGGTGGGTTCAGTGGATTTTCGTTTTTCAAATCCCTTAGAGAGCCCTGGTGGCACAGTGGTTAAGAGCTCAGCTGCTAACCAAAAGGTCAGCAGTTCAAATCCACCAGCCGCTCCTTGGAAACCCTATGGGGGCAGTTCTGCTCTGTCCGGTGGGGTCGCTATGAGTCGGAATTGACTCGACGGCAATGGGTTCGTTCGTTCGTTCATTTGTAATAGCTTTGCCATGTGAATGAATTGAGGTTTATCCATAGGGTGGTAGCGGTGTAGCAGTGGTGGTGGTGGGGATGACGGTGGTGGTGGGGATGGTGGCAATGGTGGTAATGGTGGTGATGATGGTGGTGGTGGTGGTGATGGTGGTGATGGTGGTGATGGTGGTGATGGTGGTGGTGATGGTGGTGGTGATGGTGATGGTGGTGCTGGTGGTGGCGATGGTGGTGATGGTGGCGATGGTGGCGATGGTGGCGATGGTGGCGATGGTGGCGGTGGTGGCGGTGGCAGTGGTGGTGGTGATGGTGGTGATGGTGGTGATGGTGGTGATGGTGGTGTGATGGTGGTGTGGTGATGGTGGTGATGGTGGTGGCTATGATGGTGATTGTGTGTGATGGTGGTGGCTATGATGGTGATGGTGGTGATGGTGGTGGTGATGGTGGTGGTGGTGGTGGTGATGGTGGTGGTGGTTGGTGATGGTGGTGGTGGTGGTGGTGGTGGTGGTGATGTGGTGGTGGTGGTGATGGTGGTGGTGGTGAGTGATGGTGGTGGTGGTGGTGATGGTGGTGGTGATGGTGGTGGTGGCTATGACGGTGGTGATGCTAGGGATAGTGATTAGAAAACAATTTTCTAAGAACAAGAATAAACAAAATGTGTGATTTCTCAAACATGAACCTCTACAAGGATCTGACAGGCTCTGTGGGAATTGTCTAACACGCAAGGCTCATCTTCCAACCCCAGGAACACTGGATCTGCCTAAGAACATCCCCAGACACTCCTGAGAAGGAAGCTTGCCCCTGGAATTACAGAAAGACACGTCTGTGCCCACATCGCCCTCTGCAGACAACAGCAGGGGTCTACAGAGTTGGGATAGACAGCATTCCCTGGATGGGTTTCCCCAGCAGGTGCCGAGGAGAGAAAGGACGTGGTGATGAGCCTCTGGAATCGTTGAGTCTTAAGCACACGTCCCGGGGTCACTAGGAGCCCCACCAATCTTGTTCAACCAAGACTGGTTCTTATACTGCCATGGCAAGAAGACCTCACTGTCCCCTCCATGGACACCTGGGACAGTGGCGGAAACACGTGCCACCAGCTCTGTGGACACATGCTTTCTCAATCACATCCACAGAACCTGCGATGGCCTCCCATGTCTCTTAGGGTCGTGACAAATTCGCAAAGACTGTGCAAAGTGATTTTCTAGACAGCAGCTGACACCCAACTGGCAAATGCGCGCTCCATGAAACTTGTCGGCCTCCCCGCATCCCCGACTGGCATGTCGCTGTTTATATAACATGTGCAGATGGGAAATGCTCCCTCCTGAGCTAATCGAATCCTAACTGTGCCACGGCTGGGAGTTCACATCCTCAGGGAACAAAATCCAATTTCCTTTGGACCTGAAATTAATTTTCAGAAGAAAATCGCTTTATCGCCCGCCTCATAATGAGCTTCCAGCCGGTGCCTGCTGCCTGGGGGAGGTGGGGGACCGCCCCTGTCCTTGGAGGCCTGGGAACACGGAGTCTCCCCGGTAACCGCCTAGCCGCGCTACAGGAGACGGCCGGGAGCATTTCCACAGGGAAGCTCACTGGCCTTGAGGCAAGTATTTGGGAAGCAAGGACAGCTGGTCAGTTGGCTGCCATTGGACAATAAACTTTTTCCCACCGCCCTCTTCTTCCTCAAGGAATTTAAGGATCATGGAAGCCTGGGACAGATCCAACATCTCAGAGAAGAATTACTGCAAAACAGAGACAGCGCTCAGCTGGAGCTTCCCAACAGTCTTTTCTGTGTGAGTGTGGGTCACGTCTGGCAGGGTCCTCCTCTCACCAACCCCATCCCACCCTAGCCTGTGGCTCCTGGCCCGACCCCCACCCCACCCCAGGTCTAAGGCTGCTGGCCCTGCCCGCACCTCATCTGCACTCCTGGCCCCACCCCTATCCAGGTCTTTCCCTCCTGTCCCTGGCCCCCGCCCAACTTGCTGTTCCTGGCCCTGTCTCCCGCCCTGCCTGCAGCTCCTGGCCCAGACCTGGGTCTGCGGCTTCTGGCCCTGGTCACTCTAGGCAGCCCTGACCAGAGGCCCCTGGCCGCACAGACACACACATTCCTCCCGCATCTGGTTGGTTCGACTCCAGATGATCCCTCTAAGCACTTGGCCCAGCCACAGCCCCGGCCCAGAGCTTCTTCACGCTGACGGCTGTGTCTTCAGCACTCTCTTCAGCCAGCACAAGACATCATTCAGAGACTATGGAATTATCTCTGGGATCAGAGAATTTGGGGTGTCTGGACAGACTCAGAGGAGCCCTGGTGGTGCAGTGGTTAAGCACTCGGCTGCTAACCAAAAGGTCAGGAGTTCAAGTCCACCAGCTGCTCCACTGGGGAAAGATGTGACGGTCTACTCTGGTAAAGATTTACAGCCTTGGAAACCCGATGTTGTCAGGTGCCATCGAGTCAATTCTGACTCACAGTGACCTACGTACAACAGAACGAAACACTGCCCGGTCCTGCACCATCCTTATAAGGCAGGAAACCCTATGGGCCAGTTCTGCTCTGTTCTATAGGGTCGCTATGAGTTGGAACCACTCGACGGCAATGGGTTCGGTTTGGGTTTGGGACAGACTCAGGGGACAGCCCAGAAGCCCAAGAGAGGCCTGGAACAGACTTCCCCTCAGAGCCTCGGAAGGAATCGGCACGGCTGAGCCCCTGCTTTGGACTCTGGCCTCCAGAACCGTGACAGCACACACTTCTGTCAGAAGCGGCCCGTCTGTGTTAGTTCATTATGCAGCCACAGGACGCTAAGGTACCTGATCACTAAAGGTGAGTCCTCAGCAAATGTTTAAAGGAACAGAAGGTGGTGACATTACACGTGAATAAAGAAAGCAGCGTGTTCCGACTGGAGAGCATGAGCCTGCCTGAGCTGACCTGTATAGACGGAGATATGTAAAAAAGTCGGGAGGGGAAGCACCGGTGTGAGCCACGGTTTTCCCTCGGTGGCGGGCAGGGGGGCAGGAGGGGCTTCACCGACTCACTCATGTATTACCCATTTCCCATTCTTCTATGAGACAGTGAGGACTGGCACCCTTCAGCCAGAATCTCGGGCAATCTGCTCCACAGCCTCGCCACCCCGGTTCCACGGAGGAGAGAAAACCAAGGCTCTGAGGGGTCAAAGGTTACACCCAAGAGGTCAAGCCGGGAAGTGAAGTCTGGCCCTAGGCCGGAGGCACTGCAGACCTGAACTCCTCACCTCCACAGTGAGGGTTGGAAACAGAATCTAACAGGCGTTATTTTAAAAACAATAAAATACTTTTTTTTTTTTTTTTTTACAAAACTAGTAACCGCCAGCCCATGACCCTGGGGAGAGAGTCAAGCTGGCCTGAGGCCCCCCTGCCGAGACCCAGCCAGCTCCTGCATTCCTGCAGGTGAGGATGCAGCCCCGCCAGGCCTGGGGAGGCAGCCAGGCCTGCAAAGGGCCCCCCGGGGAGGGAGGCGGCTGAGCCGATTGTCCAAGAACAAAGTCTGTCTGAACTGCAGCATGGGTGGGAGGGAGGCTTCACACCTGGTCCTTCTCCCCTCAAACACCCCGAGCCACACACAGGCGGAGCGGGGCCAAGCCCGGGCTCACCCAGAGAAGCACAGCTCAGCATGCTCCTTCCGCAAGTCACAGCCCAGGTCAGGTGCGCACAGACCCTGCGGGGGCCGGTGGGGGGGGTGCCGGGGAGTGCGGTCTGAGCTGCAGCCGGGGCAGCCTGGGGTCAGACTGTGCCGCTCCCCAGCGTGCCCACCCGCTCTGGTCCAAGCAGGGCGCTCTGCACCAAAGAGGCAGGAAGCAAGCTAGACAGAGACGCCCCCAGCTTCCTGCCCCGTGTGGCCTCTGGAGAAGGAAGGGGCCGAGTGGCGTGGCCCGCCCCGCGGCTCTGTGGTCGTCTTTATCACAGCTCTGGCAGCCTGGCTCCCGCAGCCCACCCTCGCCGAGTTGTTTATTTGCTAAGAGGACCAAGTTGTCACCCAGGACCTCAGCCCCACTGCAGCCAAGACCGCTCTCCTGTCCACGTGCCTCAGCACGTTCCCACCGGCAGCCCCCAGACCAGCATGCAGGAAGTTGACATGGGGGAGGCACACCCCAAATCCAGCCGTCTGCCTGCTCATCCCTTCCTGGAGACCATTCCGCTTTATTAGCACATTTTGGTGTGCTTTTTATGTCTCATTAGCCGGTGGCCTTGGGCAGGCCGCCCAGCCCCTCCGAGGCCCACTTTCCTCATCCGTCCCATGGGTTAACGTTCCTGTCCTGCTGCTGGGTGAGAGTGCCCAGCGCCACACACCTGACCGTCATCACTGCCACCATGACTTACATACCTGGGGACAAACAGGGGATCTCCACAGGGGCGATCCTGCACCCCAGGGGACATTTGACCATGTCTGGGGACATCTGTGGGTGTCACGACTGGAGGTGCTATGGGATCTAGTGGGGAGAGGCCAGGGTGCTGCTAAACACCCTGAAACGCGTAAGTCCCACAACAAAAAATATCCAGTGCCGAGGCTGAGAACCTGTAGAACCTGCCATCTTGTTAGGGGCAGCTCAGAGCAGCACCTGGCCCACAGACAGGCCCACAAACCGGGGCTGCTTTTCCTTTCACGGGCGGCTCCTCATGGCAGCTGGAGAAGTCATGGCAGAGAGCACAACGCTGAGCTGGACTCAGCAAGGAACCTGAGGCTCAGAAAAGGCCCAGAGCTGGAGCCAGCACCCACCCCGGGCTGAGGGCAAGCCCCTGCCTGGAGCTGGGTGTGATGGCGCCCCGGCACCCACCCCGGGCTGAGGGCAAGCCCCTGCCTGGAGCTGGGTATGATGGAGCCCCGGCACCTGACCCCGTCCGCGACCTCAGAGGAGGTGGGCTTCAGCTCCTGCACTTTGCGGAGCTGCAGAGGGGCTGGGGGTAGTTATGGTTTGAATTGTGTCTCCCCAAAATATACGTTGTAAATCCTAACCCCTATACCTGTGGCTATAATCCTATTCAGGAATGGGTTTTCTTTGTTATGTTAATGAGACAGTATTAGTGTAGGATGTGTCCTGACTCAATCTCTTCTGAGATAAAAGGGATTCAAAGCAAGCTAACAAGCAGAGACGGGGGAAGAGAGATGCCAGGCCACATGGAGATCACCCAGGAGCAGAAGCTCAGAGAGACAAGGACCTTCCTCCAGAGCCGACAGAGAGAGAGCCTTCCCCTAGAGCCGGCGCCCTGAATTTGGACTTCTAGCCTCCTGAACTCTGAGAAAATAAATTTCTGCTCGTTAAAGCCACCCACTTGTGGTATTTTTGTTACAGCAGCATTGGGTAGCTAAGACAGGGGTGCTCCGGGGAGGGTCTGGCCTGGGCTCCGCTTCAGCAGCCCCTCCCCCACCAGGCCCACATGCCTCGTGGGCAGAGTGGGAGGATGGTGGAGAGAGTGGCTGCCTCCACAGAGGACCAGAGACCTGCCAGGAGCACAGCTAGGCAGCTTCCCCAGCCTGTTATTTCCAAGGGAACAGAGGAAATGATGTGTCCCCCGACTTGGGAGGGCGTGCCCACCAGTGCCTTTGAGGAGGGGGATGGCTGAGGTGGCTGTGTGGGGGCAAAGCTGAGGCCACCTTCCCTGGCAGAAGCTTAACCAGGACCTGCCCCTTAGGAGGGATGGAGACCCTGGGGTATGCCAGGCTCAGGGTGAAGTGGGGATGCCCCACCATGGCCTTGTCCGGGCTTCCCTTCCAGGTTTCCACTGCCCGACGCCGTCGCCACCTCCCAGCTGAGGGCAGACACCCAGAGAGGTACAGGGCTTGCCAAGGGCACCCAGGCTCCCCAGCCCCAGTCTGGGGTTTGGTCTCTTGCACCAGGCTCCTGCCACCCACAGTCCAGGGCACAGTGGGCCACTGGTACCTACCAGGTGCCCAGCAGCTCGCACCAGCTTGTGGGTGGAGAAGGGGAAGGCCTCGTTGCTCAGGTCCACATCCAGCACTTCCTGGAGAATGGCCCGGCTGTGAGCAAGAACAAAGTCAGTCAGTCAATCAACCAACAGTCCTGTGTGCCAGGCCCTGGGCAGGGAAGGCACTGGAGACACAGCTGTGAGCAGGACAAGTACCTGTCCTCACGGGCAGCCTGACAATAAAAACACACCAAGACAAAACAGTCTATGAGCATGCTGATTTTCGGCGGGATAATGACGGGGATGAAACCAGAACGCTAGGCCTATGGAGACCCCAGCTCACAGATGACCCCTCTGTGTGCCCCTAGATGGGCGTTGAGTCAGCCCCCGGCTCATGGCGACCCCATACGCGATGGAATGAAATGCCACCCGACCCTATGCCATCTCCACGATCAGCTGGGGATGGGACCATTGTGATCCACAGGGTTTTCACTGGCTGATTGTCAGAAGCAGATCACCAGGCCTTTCTTCCCAGTCCTTCTTAGTCTGGAAGCTCTGCTGAAACCTATTCAGCATCATTGCAACAGGCAAGCCTCCACTGACGGACGGGTGGTGGCTGCACACGAGGTTCCTTGGCAGGGAATCGAACCTGCGTCTCCCACGTGTGCTCTCTACCAATCTAACGGACCTGAATCTTAGGCTGGGAAGAGCACAGCTTGAGGCCAATGCTCAGGATCCTGCCCCCCAGGCGTCTCCAAGTCTCCATAGTGCACTTCAAGTTCCTCCTGGCCGTCCGCACTCCCACCCCTCCCCTTCCCCTATTGAACTGTTTGTCATCCTTCAGGTCTTGGCTCAGCTGCTACCTCCTCCGGGAAGCCTCCCCTGACATCCACTCTGGCTGGGATGTCCCTCGTCCAGGGCCCTACAGCCCCGATGTGTCTCCTATCAGGGCACTGTCATGGCAGGGGTGCTTGCCCCCCACTAAACCAGGGGCACCCTGTTCCAACATGCCTGGCACAGAAAGGCACTCTGTGAACCTGAGCGATTGAGAGCAGCTTGGCTCTGTGCAGCTGGCCTGGCAGCAGAGATGCCCCCGTGTCCACCCTGCAGGGCGTCCCAACAGGGACCGCAGGATAGGGGGGCCTGCTGCTGCCCAGAAGTGCTGCCAAACCTAGTCCCCACCTCCCTGGAGCTGGAGCTGCCCACCCACACTGGCTGAGGTGCACAGCCGTTGGCAGCCTGCCAGCATCCTTATATAATACTCACCCAGCACCCACACGGCTGCCACCCTGGAGACTGAGACTCACCAGGCTCCAGTCCTCCAGTGTGCAGAAGGGTGGCCACACACAGGACCCAGTGCCTGCAGCCAGGCCTGCTCAGATGTCACCTCGTGCCAGCATTATTATAGTGCCTCCCCATCCCCCAACAGCCTTCACCTACATGGCTACACTCAACAGTGGCTCCCAGCCGTCAGCTCATGCCCCCTCCTTGAAGCCCCTGCCTCACCTGGCCTCTGGGGCTCCTCGCCCACCAGGCCGCTTCTGCCCCTGCCCAGGCCCTCCTACGGTCCCCGGTCACCTCCTGGACCCAGAGCTAGGTGGCCCAGGTTGGGTCTTGGGCCGCTTTGCTCCCTGGCTTCTCTCCCTGCCTTGGCGATCCCGTCTCATCCTCGGCTGGCGAATCCCACGTCTGGAGCTCCAGCCTAGCCCCCACCCCCACAGCTCCTTCTGCCCCAGCACAAGCGGCACCCCATTAAAGCTCAAGTCCACCTCATGGGGCTACTCTCAGGGTTGGGGGAGATGCTGGCACAGGACATGGCGAACCACAGGCACTCCACACAAGTGCTTCCACTTCTGTCCCCCTCCCCCCGTCCTCTCCACACCTCAGCAGGAGGGGGTCTTTCCAAGGGCACACCTGCTAGGGAGCTCCTTGTCTGTGACCCTGCTGTGGCTCTGTGTGTAAGCTGACATCCAAGGGCCTTCACAGCCTGATTCCTCTCGGTTGGGCTCAGTAAACACTTACGGAGTGAATGACTGAGCGAAAGCAGGCTCAGTAAACACTTATGGAGTAAGTGGCTGATGGGAGCAGGCTCAGTAAATGCTATGGAGTAAATGACGGAGTGGGAGTAGGCTCAATAAACACTTATGGAGTGAATGACTGAGTGGAAGCAGGTTCAGTACACTCTTATGGAGTGAATGGCTGAGTGGGAGCAGGCTCAGTAAACACAGAGTGAATGACTGAGTGACAGGTCTATCTGCAGACACTCTCTGCCATTGGAGGTGTTTAAAGGGGATGTCCCACGGAGGACAGTGTCCCTACCACAAACTTCTGACCCTCTTAGGAGACACACACTGAACACACAGGGAGCTGAACAGATCACCCGAGATGGGACACTCGGAAGGTTAATTTACTGCGCGGCATCCCCACTCTGGGTTTTCACTAGAAACAGAAGAAGGGTCCAGGTGGCAGGCAGGATAGGCTTCGAGATGGCACATTGTCATTCCTAGATTGCATCAGTGGCCCAGAGACCCCAGGACCCCGGATGCATATGAGTCCTCAGACAGACTACCTGTCGAGTTCCATCTGGTTCTCAGACGAAGGACTTTTCTGAAAATGACTTATCGAGTGTGGTCTCTGTTGGCTCACAGGGTGTTTACTTAGCCAGGATGTCCCATTCTGATAAGCATGTGGCTCTGCCAGGCGCCAGGTGAGTAACCAGGCTCCAGGCACCAGGTGAGTGACCGGGCTCCAAGCCCCAGGTGAGTGACCGGGCTCCAGGACCCAGGTGTGTTCAGGTGTGTGGCCCCTGTCCTCTCCTCACCTGGCTGGCCCCTGGACGCTGATCATGCCCAGGTCCTCGGAGCTGTCAATGAGCTGGCACCGGAACCTCTGGTCCTGCAGCACACTGGTGATGTGCGACCAGTTGTGTTGGGCCACGGCCCCGCCCACTGCCAGGTAGTAGCCATCCCCTGGAAGACAAGAACTGGAAGAGAAAAACTGCAGGGGTGGGGAGGTGGCGAAGCAAGGGTCGGGGGGCAAGGCCCTCTTGGTTGAGAACAGAAATACTCTTTCCTTCAAGGTGAATGACAAAGGTCAGAACTTGGTGACCTTCCCAGAGGCCCGATGCCCCTACCAACCCCCATGGTGACCTTTCCAGGGGCCCAATGCCTGGTCTCCCCCTACCAAACCCCACAGTGACCTTCCCAGGGACCTGATGCCTGGTCTTTCTCTACCAAACTCCAAGAAGGCAGCACCAAATGTAGGTCCCTCACTGGGAGGCAGGGGGACGGGCTCAGGGCAGGGGACCCCTGAGGGCTGCACATGCCCAGGGGCACTTTTCTGGGGTGCGTCCAAGCCTTCCACCCACTTTTCAGAAGGTTCCTGATCCAGGAGAGATTAAGAACTCCTGACTAGAACACCTGACTGGGAAGATTCTAGCTCAGGACTCGGGGTCCGCATCAGCTTCCCACACATGCTGGGTGACCTTAGCACGTCCCTTCCCTCTCTGAGCTCCAGTGTCCTCACTACACCTCTTCACTCCAATCTCCAAGGCCAAAGGGTCTCTGGGGTGCCTGCCTTGGCCAGAGCAGCGGCTGACTCTTAACCCACGTGGCCATGCCCCTCTCCAGCTCTTCCTGGGGTGGGCCCTATGTGGGGCTCTACACACAATACCCCTGCTGATCACCACCCACTACCGGGGTGAGGGAAGCCCAGTGCCCATCCGGCTCCAACTCCAGCCTAGGAGCACCACCCTGGTACCAGGGAGCTGAGGGCAGCCCAGCCCAGCCCAGTATCCTGGGAACAATCTGTCCCGGGAGCCACGACCTCAGACCAGCCCCCAGCCTCCAGGCCCTCATCTGTAGACGATGGTTAATATGGCTTATTAGGCGGGGATGCTACAAACATCTAGCGACAACCTGGGCTTAGCAAGGTGGGGTGCTCAGGGTGTGGGGAGGGGCCAGGGGAGCCCTGGACCAAGGGTGCAGCGTGGGCTTCCTTTGCCTCTGCTGTCTATGCACTCCCCGGCCTGTTCCCTCTTCTCGCTTATTCCGACAGCCCCCCCTCTGCTTAGGAACAGTGGTACCGCTGAATCCCCCGCCCCTCAGTTTCCCATCCTGCAGTGGGGATGTGCCTGGATAAGGAGCTCAGGGGCCCGGCACACAGGTGGTATCAAGAAGCAGAGCGGTGACGATGACGTGCTCAGCTGATCACCCACGTCCAGGGCCCTGTCCCGAGGGGGCAGCTGCACCCCCCCCCGCCCCGTAGGCACCGTCTACTCCGGGGACCCACCTGGGCTGCTGGGCAAGAAGTGGGGGCTGCTTGAGCAGAAGGCAGGCCGAGCCCACCCTGAGCCCGCCCTGTGGGGCTGTGGGAAGACAGTTGGGGCTGGAGGATGCGGCAGCCCTGGGAGGCAGCTCGGGAGGGAGGCCTGGGAGGCTGGGGCACCTTCTCATCGCCTGCCCCCTCCCTGCCCCCCCACAGCTGCAACAGCAGTGGAACAACATGTCACAGTGATAATGGCACAGCCACCTACTTTAATTGAAAAATAGCTGTGCCTCTCTCCTTACCCGGCAGGGGAGGGAGCCTCTGCTGGCAGAGAACTGTAGGTTGTGGGATGGCAAGGCTCTGCAGGGAAGGGCCCCGGCTGGACTAGGCCACTCAGCCTGGAAGCTTGAAGCTGGGACCATACCCTCCATCCCAGGGACCCTAGCTGGGGAGTGCAAGGAGCAGAAAGTGCGTGCTTGGTTTTCCCAGCCAAGACCTCCAGCAGGGGCCAGCCCTGATCACCCTCCTTCTGTCCTGTCCAGGTGAGCCCTGGGGCCTTCTCGACCTTGTCACCCCACATGCTACGTGTGCCTCTTCTCCCCCAATTCTGCCTGTCCTTCCAGACCCAGCTCAAAGCCCTCTGCCTTCAGGAAGCCTTCCTTGAGCACCTCTAGATAAATGGCGTCCACACCCCTGGGGCCACGCACAACTCCCACACACCTCAGCCAGGACCACGTCCACACAACTCAATCAGGACCACGCCCACACACCCTGGCCAGGATCATGCCCCCAACTTCGGCCAAGGCCACGCCCCCACATCTGGGTCAGGACTACGCCCCCACACCTTGGCCAGGACCACGCCTGTACACGTAGTGTTCCATGAACTGTGGGCTGGGGAGGAAGACCTGCTTCCCAAATCCCCGCCACATGCTCCTTTGGAGATCCTGCCACATTGCTATTCCCCCTCTCCCCAGGATACTGTCTTGGGAAAGGCGCAGGCCTGGCACAGGAACAGCCTGGCCCAGGTGCTGGTTCTGTTGCTCTCTGGTCTCACCTCTCACTTTTTTAAGCCTCAGTTTCCCTATCTGTAGAACGGGCAGAACCACAGCACCTGTGCCACAGGGCTATTGAAAAATCCACCATGGCACCAGCCAGGCTCTGTCAAGGACTGTCCCTCCCTTTCTCCTCTTGAAAGTAATGAGCACAAAAGGGGGTAGGAGCCAAAGAGACCACCTGTTCCCAAAGGCTTCCCCCACACTGGGCTGGGGTACCACACGGTACCGGGGTACCTGACATCCTGAGGAGCCAAGTCTCCCCCAGCATTCTCAGCCCCATGCTGGACAGACAGATGCTCCCCAAACCCCCACCCCCAGACACACACACACTGTGATGCTCAGGTCCCTGGACCCCATGGGCCCCAGCCTGCCTGTGGCCATCTGAGGCTGCTCCCAGGAGGGCATGAGAATGACCGAGGCTGCCGGGTGCCTGAAGAGACAGTGGCTGGACCTGGCCTCCTCTGGGCCACAGTCCCCAGTCACACCCTGAGCCCTGGGCCAGTTGGCAGCACAGGGTCCAGGCCCAGGCAACAGGCAGATGGGGCAGGACCAGTCAGTCAGGAAGGGCTGAGCCTCCCCGCTGCCCGCAGCTGCATCACCGGACTGTGGCTGGCGCTCGGGGCTGCGGACTTTTCATTTTGTCATTGTCCGTATTGTCTGAATGTTCACTATGAGCATGAATTCTTTTTTGTAATATTTTAAAAATCAGTACAGATATCTCAAAATTACATTTAAGATGGACACCTTTTGCATGCAGCCTGATCAAATGGCAATGACCGCATGCTTTCGACTTATTCGTGATCCGATGTAACAGTATAATTCACACAGGCACAAATCACAAGTGTATGTAACTCACTCACATGCATATTCATAGCGGGAACGTAAGGCTTTTAAACCTAAAAATAAACCAGATTCTATGCCTGGTTTTCTCACTTTGCCTGTCCCAGAA
The DNA here is from genome assembly GCA_030035585.1 of Dugong dugon. NCBI lineage: Eukaryota > Metazoa > Chordata > Mammalia > Sirenia > Dugongidae > Dugong > Dugong dugon. The sequence goes on along the minus strand of CM057471.1, from coordinate 4,236,926 downwards.
CGGCGGCTCCCTCCTAGGTCCGGCCTGCCAGCACACATTCTTGCCGGTCCAATGCCCAAATGTGTAAACCACCCAGCAGGAAGTCACTTCATCACACCCAGAGGGGCCGCCATCTGGGCAAACCCGCTCTCGAACCAGTTAGCACCTTCCCCTCCCTCTCTCCAGACCCTGCTTCCCCCGCCCCAGGTTACTACAACACGTGCTCAGTGCTCTTTGGCACGGGGACCCACCAGAACCCACTGGAACTCACCAGAAGGGTGTGTCACTGTGCACTGGTGGGGGGCAAAACTCAGTGTATAAAGCACTTTCATGACAACGTCCCCCGTGAGTGGGGGACTAGCAAGTCCCCATTCCCAGAGGGGGAAACTGAGGTTCGGGGAGGTTGCTCCCAGCCCTCTTGGGACCTCCAGGATCGCTGCCCCACAGCAGCCCTGGGCGAGGGGTGTCCTCCTGTCACCATTTCACAGACAGGGAAACCGAGGCTCAGAGAACCAGGTCACAAGGCTGTCGGTTAAATGACTGTCAGTGCAGAGTCCTGTCTAGTGCCAGGCGGCGGCCAGGCTCTCTGACTGGGCTGAGCCCTCCTGGAGGGCCATGATCCTTTCCGCAGAGGGCACATTTTGGTGGCGAGCCCCACAGCTGACACTTCTCCCCTCTGCAAATCCAGTCTCTCAGAACCAGAACGTGTCCCACTGTCTGCAAACCTCAGCTGGTGTTCTTAGTCCCTGAAGGAGACGGGTTACAGGCCTAGGGATAAGGTTGCTCCTGTGTGAACCAGGGGACAGGGCCAGGGAGTCAAAGTAACTGGAGGCAGACGTTGCCTCTGGGTAGTAGTCAGGGCTGTGCAAACAAGGAATGACAGGTACCGAGCTCCCCGTCACTGGGGGCATACAAGCAGAAGTGGAGGGGCTGCGGAGGGCAGTCCAAGTATCAGCCTAGCTATCCTCAAAGAACTCTTCCAGGCCTGACGCCAGGAGTCATGTGGGCACTGAGAAAGCTGGTGGAGCATAGATACTGGTAGCAGAAAGAAGCTAACCCCTCTGAGTGGGAGGCAGGGCCTTAGGCTCACTGCACTGTTCCAGGCAGCAGCGCTGAGCACACCCACACGGCTCCAAAACACCGCGGTGCAGACAGGTTCAAAGACATAACCACTGAGTGCACCGGGCTGCAGCATCGCTGCCTGTACGACGCCTGCAGTCAGCGGAGGCAGACCTCTGACTTCCCAGTCCCTGATCATGGCGGGCATTGGAGCTAATTACAGAGCAGCCCAGCCCCCTGTGTCCTGCTGTCAGAGCCCACCCTGTTACTGGAGCAGGGCTGCAGCCAGGGCCCCCTGAACCCCTAGAGGCCTCTCTTACCTTCAAAGGTGGGGGCCAGTGTGGGGGCCTGGAGCCCGGGGTCCAAGCGGCTGACGGTCAGGTCACTCTCTGTACCTCCTCGATGGTTCAGCATGCAGGTGTACACTGTCGAACCTGGGGGCAGGGAAACACCCAGGTCTGTGCTGGACTCAGAGAACATGAGCCGCCACAGCAGTGATGAGCTCCTCATCATAGAGGAGAGTCACAGAGGCTGGGTCACCACCCAGCAGGAAGTGCCAGTAGGAAGTGACCTCGAAGGACCCCTCAGCTCTGGGATTCCACTATGACTGAATGTCCCCAAGAGGGCCAACAACAGGCAGCTCCCCTCACATTATCATCACGGGAGGAGGAAAGAATCAGACGGAAGCTTCCTTCTTCTTGAAATGCCTTTCCACTGACTCCTCCCATTTTGTCCCCTCACCCTGAGACTGTCGTAGGGACAAGATTCATGTTTTATTCATGTTGGTGCTTCAGCACCTAGCACTGCACCTGCTACACCAGATGCTCGACAAATTTCTCTTGAATAAATGAGTATGTGGATGGAAGATGGAGGGGCATAGAGGGCTGGTTGATGGGTATTGGATGAGTGGGTTGTGGGTGAGTGGATGGGAGGGTGGGGGTGAGTGGGTGGTAGGTAGGGGGAATAGATGGATGGATGAGTAGGGGAATGAATGGGCAGAAGGAAGGGTGAATGGATGGGCAGGGGATGAATGGCTAGATGGATGGGTGGATGGGTGGGTAGGGGAATGAATGGGCAGAAGGAAGGGTGAATGGATGGGCAGGGGATGAATGGCTAGATGGATGGGTGGATGGGTGGGTAGGGGAATGAATGGGCAGAAGGAAGGGTGAATGGATGGGCAGGGGGATGAATGGCTAGATGGATGGGTGGATGGGTGGGTAGGGGAATGAATGGGCAGAAGGAAGGGTGAATGGATGGGCAGGGGGATGAATGGCTAGATGGATGGGTGGATGGGTGGGTAGGGGAATGAATGGGCAGAAGGAAGGGTGAATGGATGGGCAGGGGGATGAATGGCTAGATGGATGGGTGGATGGGTGGGTAGGGGAATGAATGGGCAGAAGGAAGGGTGAATGGATGGGCAGGGGGATGAATGGCTAGATGGATGGGTGGATGGGTACACAGATGGACAGGTGGATGGGTGGACAGGTGGATGGGTGGAAGTATGGGTAGATGGGTGGCTAAGTGGTTGATTAATGGGAAGATTAATAGAGGGTGGGTAGGAGATGCATATGTGAGTGAGCAGGTGGGTTGATTGGTTGGTTGGCTGGATGGGGTTGAGTGAGTTTTTTGTGTGTAGATCAGAGGGTAAGATGGAGGATAAGCGAAGAAAAAGGAGATCGTTATCCCAAATATTACAGGGAACTTATATTCATATTTACTATTTAACCTGCATTTTTTTTTTGGTCATGTCTAGCAATCCTATCTGAGGAGGTCATTCATTCCAGTGGGGAGGGCAGCTGCCTCCCCCCTCCCCCATCCTGGAAGACATGAGGGTCAGCTGCCTTGAATTCTTTCTGGAATCAAGTCAAAAAAGGGAGGGAATATGAGGTGAAGGAAGGATGGCGGGGCAGAAGAAGGTGGTGAGGTCCTCGGGCCTGGGGCTTGGTGATGAGAAAGGCTAGGCCCTGGCCAGAAGGGACTGGACCGAGGGGCCCAGGGCCAGGCTGTGAGGGAGGAGTAACAGGCTGCAAGATCCCAGCGGGGGTAGGGTTGGCTTGTCACCTTTTCAGTGCCTGGGACTGTGTCCACGGTGCCCTACCTGCCACCGAGACGTGGGAGCTCCATACCTGGGGGCCGGCTGACATCTGCGGAGAAGAGCCAGTCTGCAGCCTTCCTCGCATCCGATCCCACCAGGTAGAACTTCCCAAAGTAGGACATGTCAAACACAGCAGCGGCCCCTCTGCAAGCCAGACACTCCTTCCTGATCTGGAAGTCCAGGGAGTGGGGATGCCGTGGGGGTTTTGAGTGTGCATTCTCCAAAAGAACACGGGGGCTAGTGCTCTCTCCAGCACACCTGCTCTGACACCCCTTCTTCCCCTAGTAAAGCTTCCTGTTGCCACGTCCCTTCCAAGCTCTAGAGCACATCCTGACACATTCTATGGAACCTTCTCCAGAACAGATCATATGCTAGGCCATAAAACAAGCCTCCATAAACTCAAAAGGATTAAAACAAAGCAAAGCATATGCTCTGACCACAAAGGGATTAAATTAGAAACCAGTAACAGAAGGAAAACTGGAAAATTCACAAATAAGTGGAAAATTAAACAACATCGTCTTAGTCATCTAGTGCTGCTATAACAGAAATACCCCAAGTGGATGGCTTTAACACAGAGAAGTTTATTTCCTCACAGTGAAGTAGGCTAACAGTCCAAATTCAGGGCATCAGCTCCAGGGGAAGGCTTTCTCTCTCTGTTGGCTTTCTCATCAATCTCCCCTTGGACTAGGAGCTTCTCCGCACAGGGACCCCAGGTCCAAAGGATGCGCTCTGCTCCCAGCACTGTTTTCTTGGTGGTATGAGGTCCCCTCTCTCTGCTTGCTTCCCTTTTCTTTTTATCTCTTGAGAGATGAAAGGTGGTGCAGGCCACACCCCAGGGAAACTCCCTTTACATTGGATCAGGGATTTGACCTGGGTAAGGGTGTTACAATCCCACCCTAATCCTCTTTAACATAAAATTACAATCACAATTAGAGGACTACCACACCATACGGAGAATCATGGCCCAGCCAAACTGATACACACATTTTTGGGGGGACGTAATTCAATCCATGACAAACACCCTCCTAAATAACCAACAGATCAAAGAAGAAATCATAAAGGGAATTAGAAAGTACTTTGAGACAAATGAAAACAAGAACAATATGCCAAGACTTAGGGGAGGCAGCTAAAGCAATGCTGTACATGCTTATCTTAAAATAAGAAAAGAGATCTCAAATCTAACCTTCCACCTTTAAGAAACTAGAAAAAGAAGAACAAGCTATACACAAAGCAAGCAGAAAGGAAGAAATAATAAATATTAGGACAGAAATAAATAAAATAGAGAACAGAAAACAATAGAGAAAATCTGCAAAACAAAAATTTGACTTTTCAAAAATGAACAAAATTGACAAACCTTTAGCTAGGCTGACCAAGAAAAAAGAGAGAAGACACCAATTACTAAGATCAGGAATGAGAGTGGGGACATCACTACCCACCTTACAGAAATAAAAAGGAACAACGGTATATTATAACTCTAAAACAATAAATTAGATAACAACATGAAATGGACAAATTCCTAGAAAGACACAAATTACTGAAACTGACTCAAGAAGAAATAGAAAATCTGAATAAACCTATAACAAGTAAACAAACTGAATCAGTGATTTAAAAATCCCTTACAGTAAAACCCCAGGTCTAGATGGCTCCACTGGTGAATTCTATCAAATATTCAAAGAAGAATGAAAGCCAATCCTTCATAAATTCTTCCAAAAAGTAGCAGAGTAGGAGACACACCCCAGTTCATTCTATGAGCCCTGATGGCAAAATCAGACAAAGACAACAGAAGAAAACTGCAGATCAATATCCCTATGGACACAGACACAACAATACTCAACAAAACACGAGCAAACCAAATCCAACATATAAAAAGAATTACATACCATGATCAAATGAGCTTTATCCTAGAAATAGAATGTTGGTTTAACATCCAAAAATCAACTCATGCAATTAAAAAAAACAAACATTGCCGTCAAGTCGATTCCAACTCACAGCAACCCTATAGGATAGGGTAGAACTGCCCCCTAGGGTTTCCAAGAGTGTAAATCTTTACAGAAATAGATTGCCATATCTTTCTCCCACGGAGCAGAGTGGCTGGTGGGTTCAAACTGCTGACCTTTTGGTTAGCAGCTGAGCACTTTAACCACTGTGACACCAGGGCTCCTTAATTAACATGGTACACCCCACTAATAGAATAAAGGACAAAACCTATAGCATCATCTCAACAGAAGGATAAAAACTATTTGGCAAATCTCAACACTCTTTCATGATGAAAAACACACAACAAACTAGGAATAGGTGGGAACTTCCTTGACCTGATAAAGGGAATCTACAAAAAACCTACAGCTAATATCATATATAATGGTGAAAGACTGAATGCTTTTCCCCTAAGATCAGGAACAAGACAAGGATGTCCACACTCAAGACTCTTATTCAACATTGCATTGGAGGTTCTAGCCAGGACAATTAGGTGATTATTTTATGTCAGGAGTCTGCATTGTCTCTTCCAACCCTAGGAAGTAGATCACCAGGCCTTCCTTCCACAGTCCCAGCAGGTAACGAACTCACATACTCAAGTGACCTCTAAGGTCCAGGGGAGACCCTGTTGTGCTCATCTCTTCCCAGCTCATTCTGTGATGTCACGTTGGTGGATTGCTCTCAGCCACAGCAGGCGTATTTGTTGTTGGTGTTAGGTGTCGTTGAGTCGGTTCCGACTCATAGCGACCCTGTGTACAATAGAACGAAACACTGCCCGGTCCTGTGCCATCCTCACAATCATTATGTTTGAGCCCATTGTTGCAGCCACTGTGTCAATCCATCTCATTGAGGGTCTCCCTCTTTTTCGCTCACCCTCTACTTGACCAAGCATGATGTCCTTCTCCAGGGACTGATCCCTCCTGATGAATGCAAAAGCTGGACAATGAATAACCAAGGCCAAAGAAGAATTGATGCAGTTGAATTACGGTGTTGGCAAAGAATACTGACTATACCATGGACTGCCAGAAGAAGGAAATCCTGGTGGTGTAATGGTTAAGTGCTACGGCTGCTAACCTAAAGGTCGGCAGTTCAAATCCACCAGGCGATCCTTGGAAACTTTATGGGGCAGTTATACTCTGTCCTATAGGGTCACTGTGAGTCAGAATCAACTCGACAGCAGTAGGTTTGGTTTGGTTTTGGCCAGAAGAAAGAACAAATCTGTCCTGGAAGTAGTACAGCCAGAATGCTCCTTAGAAGCAAGGATGGGGAGTACTTTGGACATGTTATCAGGAGGAGGGCATTTACACCATGGAAATTGGCAAACAATACAGATGGGGTTTTTCAGCACACCGTGATGCCTGTTCAATTCCTAAGCCCCAGATGCTGTTACTCCCGCCAGACATCACTACCCCTTATGGAGCTTCTGCTCTGTGATTCGCTGGGAGCAGCCTTTGCTGATGCTGCTGGGGCTGCAGACCACAGCCAAAGCCAGCTTCTAGCTGAGGCTCGTGTGCTGGGCTGGGGACGGTGCCAGCGCGGAAAACAAGCGCAGTTTTTGTGCGTTAGGACTATTTGGGCGCGTTTGTGGAGGATGCATGAAGCCACATAGCCAACTTGGCATCTCCTCAGATCTCCCACTTCCTTGAGGGCCAGAACGTCCGACAGGCTTTAGACACTACACACAGGAGGTGCCAGACAAGCACACTCACACCCACCACAGAGGCTGCCTTGAGGAGCTCAGGCACTGAGAAGGGCTTTGTGACACCCATCCTCCTGCTTTCATTCAGAAGGCCCCTCCTCCAGCACCTTTGCCAGGTATGTTACCACTAAAGCAAGTTTTGGGGCAAATGGTGGGAATAAGTGTTCCCACCCTCCAATGAAAGGAGTCCCGTCTGGTGCACATGGTTAACAAGCTCAGCTGCTAAATATTGGAGGTTTGAGTCCACCCAGAGGCACCTTGGAAGAGAGGTCTGGTGATCTACTTCTGAAAAATCAACCATTGGAGTCCCTATGGAGCTGTTCTACTCTGACACATGTGGGGTTGCCATGAGTCGGAACTGACTCCAAGGCAACTGGTACCCTCCAATGAAAACCCTACGGATCACAATGGTCCGATCCACAACCGATCATGGGGCTGGCACAGGACTGAGCAGTGTTTCGTTCCATTGTGCATGGGGTCACCATGAGCTGGGCGCTGACTTGACCACAGCTAACAACAACAACCCTCCAGGACCTGGGGCCCAGTGCAGAATGAAAGTGGGACCCTTGTTCAAAATCCGTGATGACTTTCAAGACGGCTGCAGCGGAGCCTGGAAGCCGGCCTGCCACCCTCCGCCATGGGCACGGCAGAGGCACCAGAAGGCCTCATGATGCTTCCAGGCAATCCCTGGGCTCCAGGGACCCCCAGGGTGAGGCCTGGCTCTGCAACCCCATCGGGTACAGTGGAGGGTTTTCACCCCCTCTCTCCAGCAACATCCGTCGAAACAAAATCAACGTTCTCTTTGCAGATGGCTTTGCAAAATGGCCGGCAGGATCAGGGTGGAAGCTAGTGGTGTTCTTTCTGCAAAAGCTGCCTGAAAGAACGTTCCTGTGAGGTGGGAAAGCCTGGCCCCCAGACCTCGTCCCCTCTGACCCAGTGGAAGTTGGAGCCAACCCTGGGGGTGCTGATGAGGCCCCGGAACCCCACCTGGCCAGCCTGGCCGTTCAGCCTTCCCAATCGCACCCCACCCCACCCCACCCCCCCCGGAGCAGGAGGGGCATTGAGCAGATCAGGACTGCGGAGCCCGGCGCTGGATCCAATGCTGCATCCCGGGGGGCCATCTGGGGGCCGAGCACCGGACCATTGGGCCATCTGGCTGGGCTCTGCTTCCCTTTGTGGAGGGGACCATGATGTGTCCAAGAGGACCATGGGAAAGTGGGCTGCAGGCATTGTTCTTCCTGAAATGACCTTATCTGGATCTACTATACAAGAACTGGGCCTGAGGCCGTGGGGCCCACTGCACCCCACCCCAGAAGAGGCACACCCCTACCCAAACAGCTGACGGCGTCAGGAAGCTCTCGGAGTGCAGAGCGAACTTGGCTCAGAGAGGGGAAGCCCCTGGCCTGGGCTCACACAGCCGCACTTAGCCTGCTGCCTTGGGCAACGCGTACCCTCAGGCCTCTCTTGACTGCACCTTCAGTCTCCGCACAGACGGGGAGGAGAGAAAACATCCCATGATTTCTCCTTAAGACTGTCTCAGCAATCACAGGGGGAGTACAGAGCCCAACAGAGCCAGTGGGGGCCCCTGCAGGACCAGGGAGGGCCAGCCCCCAGAGGAAGGTAACTCCTGTCTCCACGTGGGGATGGGCTCCCTGCCCCCACAGGAATGTAACTCCTATCCCCGTGTAGGGATGGGCCCCCAGCCTGCACCTAAAGGTAGCCCAAGTCCCTGTGTGGGGTGGGGCTCCCATCTACTCACAACGTCCTGGTGGGGTGGGAAGTCAAAGGTGTACTCATCCCCCAGCAGCCTGTTGTAGACATAGTCCTTGTGCACCTGGTGCCCGTAGGCCCCATAATAGTCGTAATCGAGGACCTGGGGACAGAGGACGGTGCCATCACTGGTCACCCCTCTTCCCCTCCCTCCCTCCCTTCTTTGTTTCTTCCTTCCCTCTTTTCTTCCTTACTCCCTCCCTCCCTCCTTCCCGTCTTTCCTCTGACCACACACAGGGCTTGGTGCCTGCTGGATGGCAGACACTGAGCTGGCTCTTGCAGGGACAGAGGAGAACAGGACAGCCCGGACCTGGTCCTGCCCTCCCAGAGTGGGTGTGGGGTGCTGTCGAGGTCGGGGGTCCAGGCATTCAGAAAGCAGTTACCCCAATGACCCCGAAGCACCATGGCGGCGGGGGCTGAGAAGGTGGAGCAGGCACTGGGAGGAGAGGGGCTGGGGCGCCCTTGTGGGTTCCAGGTTGGGAGATGGGGAAGGATGGAGCCGAGGGGAGGCAAGGGCACATGGGCCACTATCGGGCTTTCGGCCCCATCCCAAGGCAGAGGGGGCCGGAGACCCCGCTGGCTAAGGAAGGGGTGGAGCGGGGTGGGACAGCTTGGAGCTTGACTTCAGCGTGTTTCTTTAGGCTGGGTAGGGGGTGAGAAACTTATCCCTGAATTGGTTTTCCTTCATCAGTTATATTTTATTGGATTAGGAATTTGTATTTATGGAGAGATTCCCTGTCTTCTTTTCTGGCTACTGCAAGTCCCAGGTAGCTATTAGAGCCCTACAGCCTGACCCTAAAGAAAAGAAACCCTTTTGTACTTAAAACAAAAGGCGCTGTTACCATGGGGATCCTGGAGCACCTAGTCCCCATGCTGGCAGAGCCCAGCTCCGGGTGCTGCGGGTGGGGGAGCCCCTGTGAGCCTCCCTGCCCGACGAGGAAGCAATGTCTACACCAGGGAAACCGGGCACAGAGAAGCGCCCCACGCCAAGGTCACGGCAGAACTGACAGGTTGTGGGGAACCCTGGCTCCGGGGGGCTCCGGGGCTGGCTTCTTCACCCCACCCATCTCGGCCTCTCCCAGACCCACCCCCTCCCCGCCAGCGCCCCTCTGCGGAGGCCCTTCTCCTGCTGACGAAGCACCCTCTCCCTTCCCAACCGTTCCCACCATGAAGAGGTGTGAGAAGCCCCTCAGGGCTCGCCTCCTTGCAAGCTGCCACCCCACTCCCCGGGTCTCATCTCCTTCACCAGCACCCCCCTCACAGATAACAGCCTAGGGGGAGGTGAACCCGAGCCCAGCTCAGGCCCTGGGATCCCTTCACAGGGGTCTCTGCAGGCAGTGGTCTCCCTGAGCCCCAGCAGCCCAGCAGGGACATCCCAGCCCCCTGTGGCCTGGTCTGGGGTTGGGGGCTTGGAGGTCTGTTCACCCAGGCTCCGGGGGCTGACTCACAGGACCATTCCCAGGTGGGAGGTAAAGCCTGCCCACCTGCAGACCAGGGGTATGTTCTAGCCCCCACTCCAGTCCCTCTCCGTGCCCGCCAATGCCAGGGGGAGGGGCTTCCGGGGCCAGAGCCCACTGGAGGGGCTGGGCCATGCAGGGGCCACCGCCAGGCCAGGGACTCGCCACTCCTGCCGGGCCATCTTCTCTGCTTGGTCTCTGGGCTCTCAGCCTGCAGGGTGGTGGCCACGGGTGTCTTTCCCTTCTTCCAGCGGATACGCAGGATCATCCTACACGTGGCACCCCACATCACACCGGGGACTCTGTTCCTGGGGGGGGCATGTGTCTATATCGGGGGACAGGGGACAGTGGATGACAGGAGCTACTGGCCCTGGAGCAGCTTTGGCTCCTGTCTCGCCCACCGAGGCCCTGGCACTCTGGGGACAGGTGTTGCTATGCAACAGAAGCTGGGCCAAGCTGGATGGAGATTGGTCACACAGAGCACAGGGAAGGCTGTGATTTGTACAAATCTGGATCAAATCCTACCCCTAGTGTGTCTTACCGCATCAAGCCACCAGCCCCACAGGCCTCCGTGCCCCACAGGCCGGCTGGTGTGACACTTCCCAGAGACTCTGCTCATGGGCGAGCCGAGAGCTCCGGGGGGCACCCAGGGGCCGGGTGCTGCAAAATCTCATTTATAACCCGAACACCCTGAGGTGCAATTCGGTGCTCAACCTGATGCTCCCTCAGACGAATATAAACTCGCAGTTTTCGAAAACGTAAGAGCAAAATGGTGGGGAAATTGTTCATGCACACAGAGGGCTGTCTTCTGCACTTCTCCCCATTATGGGTCCAGGTTTCTGGGACCCTGGCCTGATCTAGGCCGTGGAGGCCTCGCTGTGGCGGTGGGGCACCTGTGGAGGTGCGGCGCACACTCCTGGGCAGATGGCCGGGGACCGCCGCTCCTTGTCACAGAGCCACCAGCCCAAACCCAGGATCCGAAGGGATCCGGACAGGCTCGTTCCAGGACAGCAGGAGGAGGGGGAACGCGGTGAGGGGCTGGGGCCAGGTAGGCCCCTGTGCCAGCAGGCAGTCTCCTCCTGAAGGTGGGGCTGGATGAGCGGGCCTGCTTACCGGAGCTGCCCCGCGGGGGCTGAACCATCCCGGTCGCTCCCAGCCTTGCCGCTCCTGGAACACGCAGCCTCGCCCCAGGAGCTCCTGGGCAGAGGAGAGGGAGAGAAGAGGCACTCTTCATTCCGGCAGCAGCCACCACGGGGCCAAAGAGCACCCCGGGGCCAAAGAGCACCCCGTGCAGGGCAGAGAGCAGCTTCAGGGGCACCGCAACCAACTCTGCCGCCTGAAACCCGCGGCAACGAAGGCCAGGAGGTCCTCAGAACCCAGAACCAGGGCCCAGGGCCCAGGTCTCCCAGGTCCCACCACCCCACACTGCCTCTCTCCAAGAGCCCCCACCTGAGGGTAGAAGGCCCCTGTGCCCTCCAGCCAACCCCATCTGACAGCAACACGGTCTGAGGCTTCAATGATGGGCGTTGCCCACCAGCATGGCTGTTGGCCTGGACACCCGGGCAGGGGTGCCAAGGTCACATTGCCACTCAGTGACCCCCGATATGCCCCCTCTGGAGGTCAGTGATTCCAGGAGGGCGCGGTCAAGGGTGAGATCAGCTCCCACCCCCGGGAGTGATGGAGAGACAGGAGCAGTGCCCTCCAAGGAGGGGAATATTCGCCACCAGATCCCATCCCGTGGGGCGGGCTCCTCTACTGAAAAGAAACAACAAACTTGAAGTGGTGGCCAAGTGTCCCAGCAGGACGCTTAGAGGAAGACGGGTGGCTGTGGAGCTGGGCCCCCACCCAAGGCGGCGCTGCAGCCCTGGCCCGCCCCAGCCGGGGACCCCTGTGGCACCAATGACAATGCCTTCCACTTGCATGCCAGCACACCCAGCACTGCACCCGGGGGCTTTCGAGCTCTCAGGACTGGTGAGGGGTGGCTGAGGGCACTGGGGCGGACAGGGAGACACTGGGCCTCATGTGGCCTCAGACCACAGCTAGTCCACCAGGCCGGGCCAGCCGCCAGAGCCTGAAGCTGCAGGAGGTCTGGGAAGTGACCACTGAGGGCTTCGGGCCTCCTCCCAGGAGGTCCAGCAGGAGTTCTCCCTCGGGTCCAGTCACCAGAGCCCCAGGTGAGGGAGGCCCCTCCCCCAGCTTCAATGCCTGCCCACTGCCTCCTCTCCATCTCTCTCTGAGCACCCCCAGGAGTCGAGCTCTGTGCTAGATGCTAAGAAACCAGAATGACTGGACACACACCCTGCTCCCTAGATGCCCACAGACAAAGAAGGTGGCTGGGCAAAATGGAGGCACGGGTCACAGGTGGGAGCCAAGGGAAGGAGCACGGGGGTGGCTGTACAAGGGCAGGCCCCAGAGAAGGGCACCTGACAGTGGGTTTCACCCTATGAGTAGAAGCTCTCCAGGTGGGAAGGAAATCCCAGGCAGGCTCTCAAGCAGGAGCTGGTCTCCCCAGCATGTTGCTGGCTGGCTGCCCCCTCCTCTGATAAGATCAGACTCATCTGCAGCTGCACACACCTGGCCCTACACCTGCCCCCAGAACCACCTCACGGCACGTCTCCCAGTGTGCAGGCGTGTCGTTGCGCGGTTTCTGTCTCCTCCACTGGAGTGTAAGCCCCTTGGTGGGAGCCATTTCCATTTTAGTCCGCAGCATGTCCCCAGCCGCCAGCACGGCACCTAGCCCATCAGGGTGCTCAGGAAATATCGGGGAACAGATAAGGTCCTCGTCACCTCACCTGCCCTACAGCTGAGGTGTGACATGCATTGCTGTCTCCAAACACCCTGAGGAGGTCTCGAGACAGCCCAGGATGACTTTCCTGCCTGGCGAGCTTCTACTTGTACGATGAAGCCCACCACAGGCCGGCTCACAGCGGAGCTGGTCAGGGGTTTACCTCATGCAGCGGGCCTTTGCACATGTTGCGCCCAGCCAGGGGCTCGTCATGGGGAAAGACAACGGAGTAGTTCTTGGCGTAGGCCTCGTGGCTGCGCTCGCGGATCCAGCGGTGGTGGTCCGTGAGGGAAGGATGGAAGCGCCTGTACAGAGGGGCAGGTCACCACCTTGGGACAGCGTCAGGAGGTGCTGGCTGGACCCCACCAGGACCGTACCCCTGGCCCCTCCACCCCGGTCCCGCTCGGGTGTCCACTCACCACCTCCGGGAGCTCAGCCCCATCCCTGCAGCCCCCACATAAGGGAACACCGAGGGGCACTGTGGCAGTGGGCTGGGGCCGGGTGGGAGACAGGCTCTCTCCACGCTGCCCTCTGCTGCCCAGGTTTGAGCACTGCGTCTTCCTGGACACCTTCCGCCCACCCAGTCCTGAGCAGACCCCTGTGAGGGGCTCAGAGTCCATACAGCTGGTCAAAGTTCACTTCATGGGTCTTGAAAACTTTGGGTCAGCAGATATGCCAGACACCATCCTCCTTCTTGTCAGCAAGGAGCCCCTCCCACCTGCCTGAATGGAAGACGGGGACAGAGGCTGTTGCTCAGCAGCTGGGTCCCCTCTGGGCTCTGCTGTTCTGAGGTCGACTGTCACCGGGCCAGGCCAGGTGCCCAGCAGGGCAGCAGAAGCTCTAGGGACAGTCGTGGAGTCCAGACTCCTTCGGCCCCGCTCCCGGCCCCGGGCCTGGATAGTGTGTGACTGACGACTGTGGGTCTGTCTCCTCTCCTAAGCGGGGGCAGTGTGCAGCCACCACAGCCCATTGATGGTGACTCAGCCGAGGGCACAGTGACTCGGTCTAACACGTCTCCCCTTTTCTCACGCTGTGTCCTCTGTGGGTCTGGGTCTCTCTGGTCGCCCTTGCTCAGGCCCAGGGGGCAGGACGTTGAGTCGGCGTGGGTGGTGGCAGGTGGGCTGGCGGGTCCAGGAGCCCACACCAGTGACTGCTCCAGCTGGGGCCTCATTCCCGGTGCTCTCCCGAGCACAGCTGGCTCAGCCGAGGCTAGTGGGCTTCTGGGTGAGGAGGGTGGATAGACGCTGCCCCCTCACCCCATGGGGCTCAGGGCTCTCAGGAATCACTAACTGTGACCCCAAGGCCACAGCCAGGCCTTGGGGCAGAGCAGAAGCTGGCAGTCCCAGGCAGCCTTCATGCCCCAAATCACTCCTGCCAAGGTCTCCACGTATGAGGAAGGGGCTGACGGAGGAGGGACAGGCCTGTCCCCAACTGGGCAGGGGCTTTGCAGGCAGCCTTGGCGTCCCCCACCCCAGCAGCCCACAAGTTAACATCATGCCTGCTGCAAATGTGAGCTTCGCTGCCCAAGTGCCTCCATCCCTCCGAGACGCCCCTCCGAGGCCTCCCACAGCCCGGACGCGCACAGCCCGGGCGCGCACAGCCCTGTCACCCCATTCTTCAGTCGAGACACTGAGGCAAGGGAAGCTGCAGAGTGGTCCCTGCTCGTCTGATTCCAGAGTGGAAGCTCCCAGCCCCGGGACAAGGCCACAGAGGAGAGGCCCTGGAGTCGGGGGCAGCACCACCCCTGCTCTGCTCTCTCCAGGGCTGGGTGACCTCCCCCCGGGCGCCTCATCCCCGAGGTCCCTGCAGCTTTCTCATTTCTGGAACATTGCTACCCAGGAGAGCTCACGGATGCAGCCCCAGGCGCCATGGAAGGGTGGGGTGGGGGGTGGGGTGTCAGTGTCTGTCCGTCTGTCTCTGTAGGGACTAGACGTGACCCTTCAGTGGGACCCCACCTCCTGGACCTCAGCAGGCCATGGAGGGGGAGGTTAGAGAGGAACAGAGGGTGGGGGCGACAAGGGCCCCGCTGAGCTGAAACGGCAGTGGGGTCTCAGGCAGCTCCAGTGGGCTGTCTGCCGGGAGCAGTGACAGGGGCAGGAGCTAAGGAGCTGCAGCAGTGGGCCTCCTCCAAGCTGATCCGTCCAGACCGCGGCCAGCAGGGAACCCGGGTGAGGCCCAGGACACAGGAGCCCAGGACCACAGGCCCAGGGGGAACGCCCCAGTCTTGCCACTGCCCATACCTGGTCATGTGCACAGCTGGACCTCCCCCTCCACGCTTAGCGGAGGGCAAGTGGGGGCTGCAGGATGTAAAGACGTTTCCTTGGGCAGTCACAGCTTTCAACCGCTTCTAACACGACCCCAGGGTGGGGGATGCAGGGGCAGCGAGGAGTCTGTCCCTACCTCCCCCGCCTGGCCGGCAGGCCCCCAGAGGCTTGGTTCCCTTTTTCCTGGTGTTCCCCATGTGTTGAGGCCACGCCCTCTGTGGCTGCCCACCAAGCAAGGTGTCTGGCTGCTGCACACCCCTTCCAGTGACTGTGCCCGTGGGGGCTGGTGGCATATCAAAAAAGCTTTGCAGCTGCCACTGGCCTGCTCCGAGACTCTTCAGTATCATTTTACCGATAGGGAAACTGAGGCCCAGGGGCATGTGGCCTGTTTGGAACAGAACCTCTGCTTTCACGAACACACACACACACACACACACACACACACACACGCACACACACGCACACACGCACACATACACCACACACGCACACCCCTGCGGAAGGTCTGGGGATTACAGGTGGGGTGAAAACCGCGCTTGTCCAAGGAGACGGCTCTGCAAACACGGTGCACTCTGAGAGACCTGACCCAGACCTGAGGGGGCTGGGCTGTGAAAGGTGGGCAGGAATTAGCCTGGTGGAGACTTGTGGGAACAGCATCCCACAGAGGGAACAGCATGTGAGAAGCCCTGAGGCAGGACAGCCCTAGCTCCTCCCGGGCACCCACGGATGCCTCGGGAGCAGCTCTGCCCCCACTGAAGGCCTGGAGCTGCAAGCCCCAGGAAGGAGGAGAGCTGAGGTGTGTCCCTCCCTCCTGGGCCCTTGCCTCTCTGCACTGCACCTGCAGAAGTCAGCCTGTGAGAGGCCCCCAGCTCGGAAGTCAGCATCCATGCCTGGGCTGATGCTCAATGAGCGTGACGTGTGCAGACCAACATGAACGTGCTCCCACTACCCTTTGCGGCCCAGACTGTTATAGGTGAGGACCTGGTGCCATTTGTCCCGGCCACCCTGTTAGCGAGCAATAGAAGGGGGTCGCTGCCCGGGCTGCAAGCTCTAGCTCCCAACCTCTGTGCACGCAATTATCCCAGCACAGCCTGTTCCCTCCCACCCCCAGGCCTCAGTTTCCCCCGTTTGATCCTGGAAACTGTAAAGGGCTATGATCTCTGGAGCTCAGGTGCCCTCCACCTCAGCCGGCTGGAGGCTCCACTCCAGCCCTAGCTGCTGCCTCTGCCACTTGCAAGAAAGCTCCTCTAAACAGGCCTGGCCCGCAGCACCCCCACCTGTCTGGCCCTAGCTGGCCAGCGGCCGCCTGCCCCAGGAGGAGAGCAGCCCCAGCGGTCGTTCACCTGATGTCATAGCCGTACATGTCCTTCTCTGGGCGCCCATGGACGATCCAGTGGGCCAGCTCCTGCCCACAGCCACCGCCCAGCATCATTCCTGGCGGGAGCAGAGCCACAGTCTCCAGTCTGCCCCAAAGGGCCCCCTGCCCAATTCCAAGCTCCCTACCCATGACCCTGGGCGGCACCCACCCCCTAAGCCCTGAACCTAGCACCTGGGACCACACGCCTCCTACTGGCCCCTCAGCTCTGCTCTCTCCACCGTCAGGGCTCAAGGGCCATTCACCGCTGCCTACACGCACCTGCGCTGTTGAAGCCACAGCCAAGGAAGAACCCACGGAGTTCCGGCGCCTCCCCCATCAGGGGCTTGTGGTCGGGTGTGAAGGATTCTGGAAGGGAGTGGTGCCTGGTATTCTCTCCCATCTGTACCCGCTGGGCTGGGAGTCTCCCAGAGCAGGCAGTAATCAGGGCAGGGATCTGCAGGTGCCTCCTTCACCCAGACCCTCCCCGTCCTTCAAAGCCCAGCCCCAGTGCCACCTCCTCCAGGGAGCTGCCTTGATTGCTCCTGCCCATATCCGCCTGTCAGAACTGCCCTCCTGCGGCTGGCCAGGCTCTGCCCCGCAGGGTCCAGTTTGTCATGTGGCTATCACTCTCCTCCTGCCAACAGGGGGCCTTTCCCCACCCTCTGCCCTGTGCCAAGGTCTCCTTGTCACTACACCATTGTCTTGCTTTGTCACAGCCGGTGACTCAACACTGTTGTCCACTGGACTGAGAGGCCATGAGGACAGGGCCTGGGCTTTGTTCACTGCCATGTCCTGAGGCCTAGCCCAGGCCCAGTACACAGTAGGTGCTTGATAAATGCTTGGAGGGTGAATGAATGACCATAAGCTCTTTGAGAGAGAGTACTGAGTGGCCCGCTCCGTCTGCTGCCTGCATGCCTCAGGCTGAGGCCAGAGCATGCGGCAGGGGAGCCCTCAGGCCTAATGGTAAAGAGCACGGATGTCGAAGCCAGGGTCCTGGGTCCCAGTCCTGGCTTTGCCCCTTACTAACTGTGTGACCTTGGGCAAGTTACTTGGCCTCTCTGGGCCTTAGTTTCTGTATCTATATAATCGGGGTGATGTATTTACTCCACAGGATTGTGGGTTAGTCAGTCTTACAGATATTTGTAGCATATCCATCGTGTGCCAGGCCTGGGGCTCGTCTCTGGGAAGGCCACTGTGACCAGACAAATCCAACCCCCTTGGGGAGCTCACAGAGAGGAGGGAGAGACAGAGAGCAAATAAATAAAAAAGAATTTCCGGTAACGAAAATAAGATTGGACAATGGGGCTGAGGGCGACCGAGGGCCCAGCGTCCTTAGGCCCCTCTGAGGGTTGGCATCTGAGCAGAGGGGGCCAGCCATGGGGCGCCCAGGGGAACGGAGTTCCCAGCAGTGAGGTGGGCCAGGTGGGAGAGGGGGGTGGGGCCGGTCTGCAGGAGGGGCTCAGGGCCACGGTAAGGAGCTGGGTGTTTCTCCAAGAGGGTGGAGGGCTTCAAGGATGGGGGACATATGTGATTAAGGCAGGAGATCCCTGGTCTGCTGAGGAGGGCTGGGCTATAAGGGGCAGGGTGGAGGCCCGAGCTGGCCTCAGGGAGGGTGAGAGACCAGGGCGGCTCAGAGAAGTAGGGGTGGCCAGGACGGCAACAAGAAGGGGGCCGAGGCCACGTGTGGGGAGCTGGGCCCATCCCCAGGCCAGGGAAGGAAGGGCGTTCTGAACACCCTCACAGGGAATCTGAGGAGAGAGTTAACGGAGGGGGCGTGCTGGCAGCAAGGGTCTCTTGGATGTTTAAAACAGTGACTCACAACTGAGCCACACGAGGACGCCTACGGGCTCCGGGCTGTGCTGGGTAAATGGGGCAAGCTGGTCCCCACCTTGGGCCTGGCCCCGAGGTCTGACAGGAGAGTTGGGGGCTCCAGGCGGTGCTGGGAGGACAGGGCTCAGCTCCTCGCCTATGCAGATGACACACGCCCACCCCCTCACTCAGGAGCTGGGCCTTTTCTGGAGGTCCAGGGACAGGACCACATGTGGCTTCTCCCACAGGAGAAATGCCGATTCCCACCTGGGACTGCCATCACAGCTGGGACACCAGAAACAGAAAGTCCCCACATGGTATCTCCCTGACACAGGGCTCCAGGCGAGCGAGGCCCCCCGTCTGCGTAACACAAGAGGCTCCCTGGGCTGTTGGTGCCCCTGGAGCTATTTTAGGCCCAGAGTGCCTCACTGCCAGGCTCACACAGCCAGGCACGGTGGGCGGGGGTGGTGGTGAGTCATCTGTCATCACTGGCCATGCGCTTGTCCCCAGCTCGTTCTCCCGGGGAGCCAAACCCATCACAGCACCCGTGGCCGTGTGTGGATGCCAGTGGGATAGGGTAGCTCCTACACCCTCTTGGCTCAGCCTCCTGGGCATCAGGATTCTCCCCTCTCCTAGCCTGGCTCTGCCACCACCTCCCGGGTGGACACTGAGGAAGTCACGTTGCCTCCCCAGCCACTCTCTGTCCACTGACGCTCGTGACAGTCACTGTGTCTCGCTGGGCCCAGCCCGGCCTCCTACCTGTCACCTCTCATTGCCCCCAGCCGCTGCCAGCAGGTGCTCTGTCACCCACCTGACAGGTGAGGGCCCCGAGGCGCAAACGGATCACAACTTGGGCAGCTCAACAGCAGGGCCCACCACGCTGGAGCCCGGAGCTCCGGGCACCGAGCTCCCTTTGTGGGAAGTGCTGCATCTGCCCACCCACTGTCTAGTGTTTCCTGGAGGCCCGTGGGCCAGGAGGGAGGAAGGATCCTAGTTGTTCTGCTGGGACCATGACGGGGCGGTCAGTGTCGGCCTGCACACTGTATAAGTGCTGCTGCCCCGGCCACAAACACGTGTCTCCATAGCTGGCACACTCGTCCCCGCAGCTCAGCACATGTCCCCACTGCCCAGCACACTCACTGCCACAGCCCAGCACACCTGTCCCCACAGCCCAGCACACTCACCCCCACAGCCCAGCACACGTGTCCCCACTGCCCAGAACACTCACCCCCACAGCCCGGCACACTCACCCCCACAGCCCAGCACACTCACCCCCACAGCCCAGCACACTTGTCCCCACAGCCCAGCACACCAGTCCCCACAGCCCAGCACACTCACCCCCACAGCCCAGCACACCTGTCCCCACAGCCCAGCACACTCACCCCCACAACCCAGCACGTGTCCCCACTGCCCAGCACACTCACTGCCACAGCCCAGCACACCTGTCCCCACAGCCCAGCACACTCACCCCCACAGCCCAGCACACGTGTCCCCACTGCCCAGAACACTCACCCCCACAGCCTGGCACACTCACCCCCACAGCCCAGCACACTCACCCCCACAGCCCAGCACACCAGTCCCCACAGCCCAGCACACTCACCCCCACAGCCCAGCACACTTGTCCCCACAGCCCAGCACACCTGTCCCCACAGCCCAGCACACTCACCCCCACAACCCAGCACGTGTCCCCACAGCCCAGCACACTCATCCCCTCAGCCCAGCACACGTGTCCCCACAGCCCAGCACACTCACCCCCACAGCCCAGCACATGTCCCCACAGCCCAGCATATGTGTCCCCACAGCCCAGTACACTCACCCCCACATCCCGGCACACTTGTCCCCACAGCCCAGCACACTCACACCCACAACCCAGCACGTGTCCCCACAGCCCAGCACACTCACCCCCACAGCCCAGCACACTTGTCCCCACAGCCCAGCACACTCACCCCCACAACCCAGCACGTGTCCCCACAGCCCAGCACACTCACCCCCACAGCCCAGCACACCAGCCCCCACAGCCCAGCACACTCACCCCCACAGCCTAGCACACTTGTCCCCACAGCCCAGCACACATGTCCCCACTGCCCAGCACACTCACCGCCACAGCCCAGCACACATGTCCCCACTGCCCAGCACACTCACCGCCACAGCCCAGCACACATGTCCCCACTGCCCAGCACACTCACCCCCACAGCCCAGCACATGTGTCCCCACAGCCCAGCACACGTGTCCCCACAGCCCAGCACATGTGTTCACACAGCCCAGCACACTCATCCCCACAGCCCAGCATACATGTCCCCACAGCCCAGCACACTCATCCCCACAGCTAGGCACACTCGTCCCCACAGCCCCACACACGTGTCACCACAGCCCTGCACAAGTGTTCCCACAGCCCCATACATGTGTCCCCACAGCCCCGCACATGTGTCCACAACCCTCACCCTTCAGGGCTGCACTCAGTGCCCCTCATCAAGACACCTTGCCTGCACCCCCGGCTGTGCTCCCCTGTGTCTCAGCCCCCACCTGCTGTGCTGTGTCCCCTAGTCGCCCTGGGGCTCCCCCATGAGACTGGAGCCCGGCCCACGAGTGCGGGCAGGTGCTATGGACAACAGGGAGCCAAAACCCAAGGAGGCCTTGTCCAGCTCCAGGCCCCCACCCTCACCTGGGCCACAGACCGTGGACTTGATCCCCGTCTTCTCCAGCACTGGGACCCGGTTGATGGCACCTTCGATGTGCTGGCTGAACACGTCCCAGTCCAGGTCAAAGAGGCCGAAGGCAAACTTGTCTGACACCTGTGTGGACAGCACAGGAATCGTGTCCTGTGGCTGCCGGGAAGGACAGGAGCCCAGACCCCTGATCTCGGCCTCGCCTCTGGCCTCCTAGCTGAGTGGAGCCAGGGGAGGGGCTGGGGTGGTCACCCTCAGATGCCCTCGGTCTGTCTCTCCCACCGCCAGCCCCTCAGTGGGGCCTGCCTACTGCTATCCTTGGTATACCAGCCCTGTAGCTGCCACCTGCCAGGCCCTACCCAGTGAGCCTTGCTTGCTCCAACACCTCTACCCAGCTGCCTGCTTACCCACCTCCTTCCATGCATCCTCCCCTGCTCTCAGGCCTCCCATGGTGCCCACATCACCTGGCACAGAATACCTTCCCAAAGGCCTCACCAAGGTCCCCAGCCGAACCGCCTCCCCCACAGACTCACCACACTGACCTCCATCAGTTCTGTGGGCACGCTGGAGCAGACCTCAGGGCCTCTCCTCTCTGCCCCCTCTTCCTGGGTAGCTCCCCACCCAGACCATCCGTGGCTGGCTTGTTCTCTCTGTGCAGGTCCCTGCTCAAACGCCACTTCCTCCAGGAAGCCTATCCTGACTGCCAGTTCACAGGAAGTCCTTCCATCCCAGCCTCTCTAAGCTTGTCCTCAGCCTGCCAGCTTTGTTCAGTGCACAGATCCACATTCAAAATCACGTCACATATTTGTTTGTCTGCTTACTGTATGTCTCCCCGCTAAAATACAGGCATCTAGGGGCAGGGTTTTTTCTGTCACCCCCTCCATTTCCCCAGAAAGTGGAACATTCTCTGGCCCAAGTAGCCACCTAGTCATTGAATCTGTGGACTAAATGCATTAATATGGGGTGGGGGGGCTGGCAGCCACGTGCACTCAAGGGGGCTGGGGGGCCTGTACTCAAGCCCAGGAGCCGCCAGGAGAGACCCGGGCCTGGGGGAGATGCCGCTGCAGCTGTGGGGGTGCATTGTGAGGGTCAGTGCTGTCTGCGGATGGGACAATGGAGCTAAAGGTTCTCCCATCTTCTAAGGCAGTATCTTACAGTTTTACAGCCTCTCACTGTTGATGTTTGAACACAGCCCTTTGCCTGTCGCAGTTCTGGCTCTGGGTGCTCTTGGGGGTCAGAGAAAAATGGGGTTTGGCCCTCATGGGGCCCAGGGACCTGCCCCTGCTATTCCTCAGCTGTGAGATAAGGAAGTTCAAGGGAGCAGGGGAGTCTGGAAGAGCCTTCTCCATGCCAACACCAGCCCCAGGCACACCCCACCCCAAGCAATGCCCTCTGGGAGGAAGACCCCCAGGAGCCCTCAGCTGCTCACCTCTTCCCAGAAGATGGGGTTGGCCTCGTAGCCACCCACAGACAAGGCATCTCCCTGCAGGCGGAGGTAGACGGAGGCATCGTGGTCACGGACATTGGGCATGTTCTGAAAGGCAGAGCAGAGGGGCTTCAGGTCAGCAGGGCTAGGTGGGGACCTGGCTCCCTGCGTCTCCCAGCCAACATGTCCACCAGGGGACACAAGCTGGCAGTGGGCCCTCATGCCCTCTCTTGTCAGGGGCCCTTGAGGACTGCATGGGCCAGGGGTTTCCGGGTACGCACCGTGGAAGGAGCATCCCCGTTCAGGTTTCCCTTCCCCATAAGGTAACAGCCAAGGAGTAAGGACAAAGGGGAGATGGGTAGAGAGGGAGGGCAGGGAAAGACATACCCCACAAAGGTCAGAGAACAGGGAGGAGACAACAGCAGGGGTGGTGAGAGCCCAACACCCATGGAAGACTCCAGGGGACGAGAAGAGGCTTAGCTCGAGTTTGGGGTGGGGAGGATGAGCGTGTCAAGCCATTTGACCCCACCCTGATGGAATCCCCCTGAGCTAAGCACACATGGCCCCAGGGCCCTCTGCAGGGTGGCGAAGGGGGGCGTGAACACAGGAGGGTTGGCTAAAGACTCTTTGAGGGTTGGACGTAGGTGCCCTCCATCACCACACAGGCACTGTGCTCTGGAGAAGTGGGTCCCAGGAGGCTGGAGACTCCGGGGCACAAGGTTGAGGACTTATGCTGACACCCACACCCCACCATCCCCGCTCAGCAGGAGATGGGGGCTCTTCCCTGGAGACACACCCTTGTCCCAAGAAGGCTCCAGATGCTAACATTGAGATATCTCGCCAAAGCGAAGGCTGCAGCTCAACCTCCTGCAAGAAGCCCTCCAAGCGGCCCTCTCCAGCTTCCAATCAGCTAGAAATTCACTCTCAAAAATGAAACCATAACCAGAACTTCAGAGATATGAGACAATATTGGGTTAAATGAATAATTTCTTTTTAAGGATCAGCACAAAGCTGCTTCCTATGAGGCGGAGGTTAAAGACGTCCCAAATGTCCAACTTTTCCAAACTGCTGTACCACTCCATCATCTCTAACATCAACACTCACTCTCCCCTCAGTACTCTCCCTCCTGTCTTTGGGTTCCCTAATCTGCCGCAACATCCCACAGAACTCATAAACCAAACCGTATAAAGGAAGTGGCTTACATAGTTGTGGAGGCTGGCCAGACCCAAATTCATGGGCCAGGCGTAGGCTTCTCCTGACCCACATGGCTTCAGGGTCTGACGAACCCAAAACAGCAGTTCAGACCACAGGCTGCTGGCTCATGAAGCTGCAGAAGTTTGTGAACCAGTCCCAAGAACCAGAGCTCAACTGATCACGAACCGGAGGCGGGATCCAGATGCAGAGAGAGAACCTCACCAGGACACACACATATATATCTAAGATGCAGGCTACACCCCAGGAAGCGCATAACTTGAGTAAGGGTGGACTTGAGTCACGCCCTCCTGCAAGGCTGCCACCCAAGACACCCTTCACCAACCTGTCTCATCAACATGCGGAGGTCGGGATCCCCAACACGTAACATGGAGGACAACCACACAACACTGGGAATCATGGCCCAGCCAAGATGACACGTGATCTGAACCATCACGGGTTCTATATACCTTATTTCCACAGTCCTACTCAATCATTGTGTGTGAGTCACAAAGCCCATGGCTCGAAGTGCCACATTAAGTAATTAACTGTACCACATGGGTCCACAAAACAAAGCACTAGAGAGAGGAACCACCCAAGATCAAGAAAAAGCTCTTTAAGGGTGGCTATGATAACAAGATGAAAAGCTCGGCAGAGGGGCTGGATAAGACCAGGCCCATCTTTCAGACGTCAGGCTGAAAAAGGCGGCGAAGCAGAAACCAGGAGAGGAAAAACGTGAGAAAAGTCACAAGGCTGACCCTGAAGGTCCAACAGCCACCTGACAAGGGTTCCAGAAAGAGAAAACAGAGAAAAACGGGGAGAGGAACATTTCAAAACAATAATCCAAGAAGATTTCTCAGGCTTGACCAATACAGATTCCTGGACTGAAAGGGCCCACAAGTGCCCACCGAGACCCGTGAAAGCATGGGAGCGCCAGGAGAGCAGGCAGGAACAGGAAGGATGATGCTCAACATATCGCTGTGCTATGGATGGAACTGTGTCCCCAAAAAGACCTGCTGATGTCCTCATCCCTGGTAAACGTGGCCTTGTTTGGGGGAACGGGGTTTTTCTTTGCAGATGTTATCAGTTAAATTAACGATGTGGCACCAGAGTAGGCTGGGTCCTGGTGCTAATCCCTCTGAGTGGTATCATAAAAAGAGAGTCACACACAGGGAGAATACAGCATGTGAGGACCCATCTGCAAACCAAGGATCGCCAAGAAACGCCCAGGGCTACAGAAACTGAGAGAGACAAGAAAGGATCCTCCCCCTGAGCCAACAGAGAGCACAGCCCTGCCGATGCCCGTAATTCCGACTCCAGCCTCCAGGACCGTGAGGCTGCGGGGCCCAGGTCTGGGGAAGTCGGGGCAAAGACGTGCAGGCATGGAGCCTGCCAGTGCAGAGGGTCTGCCAGCACACAGCTGCCAAGGCCCAGAGGCCTCCTGACCAGACCTGCAGATGGGGTGGGCAGGTGGGCACTCACCTCAGGGAAGGTCTGGGTAACAGCAGTCTTCCAGGACATGGTCCCCAGAGCTCCCCGCTTCCGACCTACCTGAGCGTGAAGAAAGCCGCTCTCTGGACCCCGGAAGACATGGCCCTCAGACTCTCTGTTAGCCCAAAACGAAAACCACTCCCAAGGCCAACGCTTCAAACAAAGATTAGACTGGACTATGGGATGTAAAATGATACTCATGAAGGGTGTGCTTCTTAGCTCAAGTAGATACATGAGACTAAATGGGCAGCTCCTGTTTGGAGGTGAGATGAGAAGGCAGAGAGGGTCAGAGCTGGTTGAATGCACACGGGAAATCCAGGGTGGAAAGGAGGGGTGTGCTGTCACAGTACAGGGAGAGCAGCTAGGGTCACATAACAATGTATGTATAAATTTTTGTATAAGAGACTAACTTGAATTGTAAACTTTCACTTAAAGCACAATTTAAAAAAAAAAAAAGAAAGCTGCTCTCTGACCCTCCAAGGGGGACGGGCAGGTTGGGGTCAGAGGCCCTGGCTGCTGGCCCCGGCTCAGACTGACTGCCCAGTTGTGGCCTCAGGAAGCTCCCTGTTATGGATCAAACTGTGTCCCTCAAATTTATGTTGAAGTCCTAACGCCTGTACCTGTGAACGTGACCTTGTTTGGAAATAGGTCTTCGAAGATGTTATTGTTAACATGAGGTGACAGTGGAATGGGGGGGTCCTGATCACATCTGAGTGGAGTCCTTATGAAAGGGGAAGAGACAGAGAGGCAGAGCGAAGACAGCCATGTGACAATGGAGGGACGCTGCAGCTATAAGCCAGGGACACCTGGGGCCACCAGAAACAGGGAGAGACAGGGAAGGATCTCCCCCT
This sequence comes from Dugong dugon, assembly GCA_030035585.1. Classification (NCBI taxonomy): domain Eukaryota; kingdom Metazoa; phylum Chordata; class Mammalia; order Sirenia; family Dugongidae; genus Dugong; species Dugong dugon. The sequence continues at coordinate 4,211,053 of CM057471.1, read as the reverse complement.
GGAGCCTACGGAGAGAGCGCTGCCCTGCAGACGCCTCCAGAGCTGTGAGAGAACACATTTCTGTTCTCATCAGCCACTTTATTAACAGCAGCCCTAGGGAACTCACGCAGCCCGGGTCCCAGAAACCCCGTGTGGTCAACAGGATGTGGCAGCATGTGAACCTTGCCCCCAGCCCCAAATCTCCTCCTTCCTCCAACAGCTTTGGAACTCCTGCAGCTGGAGGCCTTCCCCTGTGCTCTAGGGCAGGGTCGAGCCTCCAGCCGCACACGGGGACTCTGCCATCTATAAATAACACCACCCCCAGCTCAGCCCCCACCTCAGAATTCACAGGTCAAACTCTGCCCTGCTTCTCCACAAAACGGTGCCTCAAAGTCAGGCATTTCGGTGGAATTGGGGCATGGGGAGGCCCTCAGTCCTGGCTCTGTGGACATCCTGTGGTCAACCACCCCACCCCCATCACAGAGCCCCACCGGCCTGCCCACCGGGGAGCCCTCTGCAGCCCGAGGGCGACCCCTGGTGGCCACATGGGGAGCAGCTCTCCCACAGAGCCAGCCACACAACTGCCCATGGCCTCAAGACTCCAATGACTGCAACCCTCAGTCAGTGCTTGCTGGCCTACACTAAACTCGCTCTGTCCACAGAGGAACCCTGTATCCACAGGAAAGGGCTGCCCAGCACACCCAGCCAGCGGCGGAGAGGATCAGGCCCCGGCTCCCACCCCAGCTCCACACTCGTCCACCACTGCTGTCTGCCAAGTCTGGCATCTCCCCAGTGACCAGAGGGAAACCAGACCCATCCAGGTGGGGAGAGCAGCCGCGCAGGGACGAGGCTGTCAGCACGGTGGGTCCAGGCATCCGGACCCTCTGCTGGGTCCTGCTGACTCCTGACCCCAAACAAGGGAGGCTTGTCTCCCTCTCTGTCACCCTCACCCTCTAGCCCCATCTCTCTGAACTGCCTGCAGGTCCCTGCCTGCCACCCGTGTAGCTCCTTCTCTGCCATCCACTACTCCTCCAGAGCTTCACCCAGACAGCCAGCCTCCCCTGGCTATGCAGCTGAGGGGTTCGTAGAGCTCTGGCACTCACCCCATCAGCCCCCTCCTCAGCCTGCTCTGGAATTGCTTATTTACTTGTCTTCATGGGCTCCCACAGCTCAAAGAGGGCAAGAACGAGGTCTGTTCCTCTGTTACAGCCCCAGAGGAATGGATGGGTGGGGGGATAACGGATGGTTGGGTGGATGGGTGAATGTTTGAGAGGATGGGTGGGTGGATGGATGGACGGATGGATGGATGGGTGGGTGGGTAGGTGGATGTGTGGGTGAGTGGATGGATAAATGGATGGGGAGATGGGTGGATGGGTGGGTGGGGGGGTGAGTGGATGGATAAATGGATGGGGAGATGGGTGGATGGGTGGGTGGGGGGTGAGTGGGTGGATAAATGGATGGGGAGATGGGTGGATGGGTGGGTGGGTGAGTGAGTGGATGGATAAATGGATGGGGAGATGGGTGGATGGGTGGGTGGGGGGGTGAGTGGATGGATAAATGGATGGGGAGATGGGTGGATGGGTGGGTGGGGGGGTGAGTGGGTGGATAAATGGATGGGGAGATGGGTGGATGGGTGGGTGGGTGAGTGAGTGGATGGATAAATGGATGGGGAGATGGGTGGATGGATGCATGGATGGGTGAGTGGGTGGATGATGGATGGATGAACAGACAGACACACGAAGAAGTGGATGCATATGAAGGGCTGGATGGAGGCAGGGATCAACAGAAGGATGAATGGATGGAAGCATGGCAAGATGGACAAACAGAAGAAAATAAATGGAGGGATAGAGGGAGGGATGGAGGGAGAGATAGGTGTAGGGCTGGGTGAAGACAGGAATCAAGGGAGGGAAGGATAGAGGGAGGGAGAGATAAATGGCTGGATAAAGGGGTCATTGGGCGGAGGGATGGGTGGATGGGGGAGCCGATGGATGGGGGAGGGAGGGAGAGATAAATGGCTGGATAAAGAGGTCGATGGGATGAGGAATGGGTGGATGGGGGAGCCGGTGGATGGGGGAGGGAGGGAGGAAGGGAAAAGGGATGGTCAATGACAAGGTGGCAGGAAGCCACTAGCCACCACCACAGAAGAAAGGAGGTGACTGGGGAGGAAAGAGAGAGGGCAAGGGCAACCCAGGGCCCTGGCTTCCCCTGGCAGAGGCATCTCCAGGGTCCCTGGGGTGGCTCTGAGGGTTGGGAATCAGTGCTCCCCAGGATGTACGTGGGAGCAGGCAAACACTAGGGATTGCCTGAGACACTAGGGCACAGAACTTGGCAGACTGCAAGCTGGGCCGCCAGATGGGGCAGGCTGGGACTGTGGTTTGGGCATCGGGGGCAGCCAGGCCCTAAGACCAAGGGGATGGCCTCAGGGCTCCACCTGTGCTGCCTCATTTACTTCTCAAACCACCTGAGATGCCCATTTTGCTGATGAGGCGACTGAGGCTTGGGCAGTGAGGGGGCCCAGATGGGTCACAGCCTGTACGTGGCAGGACTGGGGTCCAGAGCCAGGCCCCCTCGCCTCCCCAGGCTGCCTTCCATGGCCCGATAGGGAGCCCCAGGGCCCTCCCTCACCTGGATGCCCTCGATGCGCTCAGTGACGACGTAGGCGTGGTGCATGGCCACCAGCGGGACCCTGACTCCAGCCATCCGCCCTACGGCACCGGCCCACACTCCTACGAGCAGAGCACATGCCCGTCAGCTCGGCTGTACCTGGTTGGGGCTGCCAGCTGGTGGCACAGCCAGAGAGCACACCTCTGCAGGCCTGTCTGCCCTGGCAGTGATTTCAATGGGACCCCCACCCCTCTGCCACAGAGAGGCCCTGCAGAGGCTGGACCAGGTGTAGGTACAGCAGGTGGCCACTGTCACCAGGAGAAGCCCCTGCCCTCCCACCTGCGCAGTTGACCACGAAGGGCGTCTGTATGGAGCCGTGCTCAGTCTCCACGGCTGCAACCCGCCGCACCCCGAAGTCATCTGTCCGCACCCGGATGCCGGTCACTGGGCAGTTCTCAATGACCTGGGGGAGACAGAGCTGCTTCCAGCGCCATCTGGGCTCTCAAAGGTGCTGACCACTCACCCACACCAGACCCCCATCCTTGGGGCCAAGTAGTACCCCCCCGCCAATGACACCACTGGGGCAGCAGGGTGGCCATGACACCGGAAACGAAATCAGATCACACATTCCTGAATGCGGAAAACTCGCCCCTGAAAGGGGTGGCTCCTTCTCATAAAGTGAAAGAGCAGCCGAGTTTTTCCAAAAAAGCAAGGCTCCTTTGACTAACGGAAAGATGTTTGTGGTCTCCTGCTTGGTTAAAAAGGTCACAAAACAATGTACAGTTTGGTCCTAATATGGCTGCTAATTGGAAGGTTGGAGGTTCAAGTCCACCCAAAGGTGCCTAGGAAGAAAGGCCTGGCGATCTTCTGAAAATTCATCCATTGAAAACCCCGTGGAGAACAGTTCTACTCTGACACACATGGGGTTGTCATGAATCAGAGTCAACTTGACAGCAACTGGTGTGTAAATATATATTTATATATATTTATGTGTACCTATATATAAGGAGCCCTGGTGGCACAGTGGTTAAAGAGCTCAACTGCTAACTGAAAGGTTGGCTGTTCGAAACCACCAGCAGCTCCACGGAAGAAAAATGTGGCAGTCATCTTCCATAAAGATTACAGCCTTAGAAACCCTATGGGGTCACTATGAGTTGGAATCGACTTGATGGCGGTGGGTGGGTGCTTATCATATATACATACATGTTTATATGTATACATACACATAATATATATAAAATCTTCATAGAAAAAAATGTTTGGTGTGAAGCAGGCTGAAATATCAAGACTGGTTACCTCTCGGTGACTTTCGTTTTTTTGTTTCTTTGTCTTTTCTATTTTTTTCTACAATTACGTGTGTAATTGAGACCATGGAAGATAAAAATTACAAGGAGAGATTCTGAGAGGCTTCACTTGCCCAGCCGAGTCACAGCAGAAGAAAAGGGAAGGCGGGGTGCCCCTGGGCAGAATGAGGGTCAGCTTCCCCTTTGCAGGGGGCTGGGTCCAGAGGAGGGGACCCAGGCTCGGCAGCCTTAGTACCTGGGCTCCTCGGGCAGTGGCAGCCCTGGCCAGCGTGGTGCACGTGCCAGCAGGGTCCATGGTCCCATCGTGCGGCACGTACAGGGTCCCGTAGAGGTCATCCACGTTCATCAGCGGGTACAGCGCCTTGGTCTCTGCCGGGCTCAGGACGTGCGACTCCACGCCGTAGGCCTTGCCCAGCTAGGGGACCCAGAGGAAATGACCAGCCCGCGGGGTGCACGACTCAGGCCCTCTCTGCCCCTCCCCTGGGCCTCCTAGGCGCCCCCGCCAGCCTCCTGCCTCCCAGAAGCCTTGGCGGTCACCATGACTCCAGGTACTTCCTGGAATTCTTGGCCAGTCACTAGGAACCCACATGCCCCTATCCCTTGAACCAGCTACAGCATAAGGGTGTGGCCTGGGCAAGCTGCTCAATGCCTTCTCCGAAAATGAAGTGATAATAGTTTCTGTAAGGGGCCTTTGTGGCACAATGGTTAAATGCTCAGCTGCTAACAGAAAGGTGGGTGGTTCCAATCCAACAGCTGCTCTGAGGGAGAAAAGACCTGGCGATCTGCCTCTGGTGATCTGCTTACGGCCAAGAAAACCCTATGGGGCAGTTCTATAGTAGTGGTCTCATACAACATTTGTCCTTTTGTGATTGACTTATTTCCCTCAGCATAATTCCCTCCAGATTTATTATGAGGCAGTTCCACTCTGTCACACTGGGTCGCTATGAGTCGGAATCAACTCCCCAGCACCCAACAACAACAACAGTTTCTGTAGTAAATCAGTACCTGGCACTGAAGGGCTTATTCTATAAAATAAATAAATACAATCTCCACGGGTCTAACATTCAGGGCCTGAAGCTAAGGCCTCCCCGCTAGAGCAGACCACCCAAAACAGTCCACATCCGCCCTCCGCCCAGCGGCCTTCCGGCCTGGTAAGCCTCGCCCTCATCACATTCGATTGGCCCGAGGGCAGCCAATCCCGTGTCCTCAAAGGTGGGCTCTCGGGGAAAGATCCCGCCCCACTAGAGAGGAGCAGAGCCAATCAGAGTCTCTGTATGGGAACTCCGGGAGAAGCGAGGCAGGGACAATGCTCTTCAGCAAGGGAACTTGAGCGGGTCTGGAGACTTCCTTCGGACCCTTGAGTTGATGAGCTAGTGGAGGAGGAAGAGGAGGCAGCGGCGGTACAACCTTGTGTCCTCAGAGACCAGGGAGTGGGGTCCCAGCGATTCTAATGCAGCTGGCTGCCCCTGCCTCCAGCCCTGGGCACTCAGCGCCCAGCACCTGAGCTCTAGCCAGGCGGCAGAGCAGGTATTCAGCCGGTGCTCAATAAGGGATGGAACTGCTGGAGGAGTATCTCTCCTCCCTGCCTTGGAAATTGGGGTGCAGCCTGGCTGATCTGGGAACAAACCCCACTCCAATACGTGGCCTTCTCTAAATTCAGGAGCGTTTCCACGCATAAGGTGTCCTCCCCCCACCTGCCCCCCAGCTGGGTCCCTAGGCCCTGCCGGCTGGCGAACCTTCCCGTGGGCACCTTGTTCGATGAGAATAATCCTAACTCCCGTTCACTGGGCCCCTCCTGCCTCCCATGCACGGTGCATGAGCACTGTAATATCGTCCCCATTGTACAGGTGAGAACTGAGGCTGGAGGGGCCCAGCCATCGACGGCAGGCCGAGATTGGAACCTCGCAGCCCCGGGCTGCGCGCACCCACCGACAGGAGCCGTTTGTACTCGTCCAGCCGCTCGCGGTTGGAGGCAATGAAGAGACCCCCGTTCTGGATCCAGCCCGTGTGCAGCCCCGTCTCCTCCTCCAAGTCGCGGCTCACCACGCGGCGCGTATGGGCCAGCAGCTCCACCTCCACATCACTGGGCCACAGCTGCCACAGCAGGCCTGCGGGAGGGCAGGCAGCCGTCAGCTCCTAGGAAGGTAGCAGCGGCACCCCCTTCTCTAAGGGGGCCAGCAGGTCAGGGCCCCCATATTGGGTAGAGAGCCCAGTCTTTCTCTGCAGGCTGTGGGGAGCCTCTCAAGGTTGCTGAGCAGGAGATAACGAGGTCAAAGCTGAGTCTTAGTGTGGCTCCCTCCCTGGAGTAGCTCACAGGGTGACTGCGTCAAAGGCCCCCGTTTATAGAGCCTGTGCTGTGGCCAAGCGCCAGCGGAGCCATCCGGGGACCACCTCATCACATCCCTTCTAGGAGGTGGGCATGGGTCTTTCAGAGATGGAATGAAGGGGCGCAAAGCATTTCTCCTACTTGCCCAAGAGCACAGTAGTCAACCATGGGGCTGGGACCTCAACTCAGGATGCACCGAAGCCCTAGTGCAGCAGTGGGGAAGTGGGGGACCAGGGAGGTGGTGGGTGTGACGCCTTCTGAAAGAGAGGCAGGTCGTGGGGGGAGAGCAGAGAGGCAGTGGTGTGCGGAGCTGGCTCCTGCATGCCAGCCCTGGAGAACGGCTGTGTGGCCCTCTTCCCAGCTCCGTGGCCAGTGACCTCACACTGGCAGCTGCAATTGGCCAGGGTGGAAGTTTACACCACAGAAAGCAGCAGATGCTGCAAGTCAGAGAGCCAGGTCACCAGCACACCACTACTTAAAGGGCTAGGGCAGAAGGTTGACAACCCTGGGGACATGCACCCAGTGGGTGCCGGGCTAGTTGGGAAGTGAATTGCAGAAGCACCAGGTGTGCATGGAGGATCCTGCTCTCTGTCCCCCCAACAGCCCCTTCCCCACTTCCTCCATTCCCTGTGGGCGCCCCCAACCTTGGCAGCTCTGTTGGGGAAGGGGCTTCTGCTCACTGAGCAGACAGCAGCGTGGGCGCCCAGCTGCAGGTCGCACAGGCCGTGTCTACCCTCTGCTCACCTCCACAGCTCTTCAGGAACAAGGGGAGCAAGCGGCTCCCCGAAGCTGCCCTCCTTCAGCCTGACCCTGCACCTTTCTTCAGTGATCCTCCCCCTCCGGTCAGTTGCCGCTAACAGCCGGAACTGTCCCTGCAGGCATGGCCCCTTGCTCTGCCCAGCCCTTCCTGCCCCGCTTGTACCCCAGGTCCCTACCTGCTGTGTGCCAGGTGGTCCCCGAGGTCAGTCGCTCCCGCTCCAGCAGCACAGCACCGCTCACGCCCAGCTTGGCCAGGTGGTACAAGGTCTGGCAGCCCACGCTGCCCCCACCAATGACTACCACGCTGGCTGTGCTAGGCAGGGGCTGGCTTGGGCCTCGGGCCACGGCTGAGGGGCCCTGCTCCTCCTTCAGAGTCCGCTGGTACGGCACGCTTTTCTTGGTGGTGGGGCCAGCAGTGCTGGTCAGGGGGCGCAGCCCCAGGCCCTGGGAGGGGCTCCATCCACGGTGTGCAGCGGCCACACGCAGGGCCCGGCTCAGCGAGGCCATGGGGACTCTGGCCTGGACACTTGGGGTGCTGGGAAGAGGGGGACACAGTGGGGCTGTTAGTGAGAGCCCAGGGGGCCTGGGCCTCCATGCTGTTCCCTCCTGTCACCTCCCAAGGCATTTCTTCATTCATTCATTTTTCTATTCATTCATTCATTCGTGCATTCATTCATTGGTCTGTTCAGTCACTTGTTCGTTCATTCACTCATTCATTCCATGAGTATCTGTGGGTGCCTGGTACCCATCAGACTCTGTGCTGAGCCCCGGGGAGACCACGGGGGAGGCAGGCCTCTCCAGCCCCAGAGAAGACGGGAGACTCAGCGGAAAGAGGGCCCCTCGGGGGCAGGGAAGTCTCCCTGCAGAGGAGATGTTTGAACTGAGACCCAGGGAAGTGGGTGACCGGTGAGGGAGGGGCAGGAGCAGCCTTGAGGACAGGAGGATACAGCCAGAAACCAGAGGGAGTGAGGGTTCCTTGGGACACTCAGGACACAGACAGCAGAGCATCAAGAGAATGATGGGGGAACTGGGGCCATGAGGGGGCTGCCCACCTGCCACGAGAGTCCTAACAGCTCAGGACGCTTCCTGAGTGGGGGCCTTTCAAAGGGGTCCATGCAGCCCCACCACCCCGTGAGATCTGTGTCTGAGAAGAGGCTCTGGTGGTGCAAAGTGGTGCCAGTCGGGGACGTGGGGGGGCATGGGGAAGGGGGATGGGGGGAAGAGGGTGGGGACACAGGGGACAAGGGCAGAGGGAGGGAGTCCGTGGTGGGGGATGGGGTCACATATGCAGGCAGACTGCAAGGCCAGGAGGAAAGAGGTGGCTTGAGAAGTGGGTGCTCCAGGGTGGGTGGCTCGGGCAACCCTGAGATAGGCATGCCCACACCCCAGGGCTGGGGCTGACACTTCTTCTCTGGCCCCTCAGCCCGTCATGCCCCACAGCCCTGTGGGACCCAAGGCAAAAAGTCATGGGGGTCTTGGCATCCAGGCCTCCCACCCCCTGAGGGCCACTAGTCCCAGGTCCAGGGTAAGAGCTCAGAAGTGGCACTAACCACCCCCCTCCTCTTTTAATGTTCTTCTGGTGGCCTTCGAGGCTCACCTCACATCCACCTCCTTCTGGAAGCCCTCCCAGACCTCCCTGACCCAGAAGAGTCTAATAATAGTAAGTAGAGTATCCTGGAGGCCACAGTCTCAGGAGAGAAGGTACTGGCATATCTCCCTGACGTAGGTCCTGCCACCATGGGGAGGAAGGACGCCTCAATGGGCAGGCCTGGGTTTCCTGTGCACCTTACAGAATGGACCAGAAAAGTCAGCAGGGCAAGGCTGGTGGAGGTGTTGCGGTGGGTCCTGCCTGCATTAGCCTTCATGACTGGTATTAGCAAAGTAAGAGACCAGCTTCCAACTTCCGGTGTGTACTGCAGGCAAGGGCGTTACCTGCACACTCGGGTAACACTTGCAAAGAGTCTACATAAACAATTGCCAGGGTCCATAGGGCCACGCGTTCATTTTACAGGGCAGAAGACAGAGGCTTCGAGAGGCTTACTAAGGTGATGGGGTCACCTGGCCAGTCATTGGCCACACTGGGAGCTAAGCCAGGGCCCCAGGTCAGTGTGGCCTGAAACCTGTGCTTTCCTGCCCCCTCTCCTGACCCCTCGCCCACAGACAACATGGGGCTAGCTGGGGGAGGAGAGGCCCGGGGAGAGAACTGACCTCTTCCCCCGCCCTGTCCCACCCTCCCCAGGAGGTGCTCCAAGCCCATGCTGGGCACAGACCCCTGTCCTGGGCACAGCGGGGATGTTGGAGGGGCTCTCACGCTGGCCAGGACTGCCCTCACTTGGTAACCCTTCCCCCCACCTTCTGCCCAGAGGTGGCCCAAGGACAGCAGGCTCACCCTCGTAGGGCGTCTGTGCACACCTTCAGTCCTTGGAGGGGTGTCTGAATCTTCCAGGAGCCCCAGAGGGTGGTATCCTAAGGGTGGAAGTTCAGCATGAGGTGGTTGCACATGGAAGATCTGGGCCTGCACACCTGGGCCTGCACACCTGGGCCAGCACACCTGGGCCTGCACACCTGGGCCTGCACACCTGGCCTGCACACCTGGGCATGCACATGGGCCTGCCCTGGTCTGGAGCCTCCTTCCTCCGTCTGACTCACTCAAGTGAATGCTTCTGGCCAGGACAATGCCACACACCCCTGCACCACCTGCCCAGCCAGCCAGGGTGCTCCCTAGGGCAGGATGGGGGTGGCGGCTGGCAGCAGCCAGCAGAGGCAGCTCGATGCCCTCCCCCTCCCCAGCCCCCCGCCTGGGGCAGCTGCTCCAGCATGAATCTGCTCTCCGGCCATCTCCAACTCTCCACCCGCAGGGCCCTGCAATCCCCAGAGGTGAGGGCACGAGATAGTACAGACAGTGGGGCCTTCAGCAGGGGTGAGGACACCAGATAGCACAGACGGTGGGGCTCTGAGCAGGGGTGAGGGCACCAGATAGCACAGACGGTGGGGCCTTCCGCAGTGGGGCCAACCTCCTGGACTTCAGTGAGAGCGGGCCCAGAGGTGCCGGGAGCAGGCTGGTAGGAGGGTGAGAGGAAGTACTGCGAAGAAGCGTCTGGCACAGCGCCTGACAGGGCCTTCCCTGGGAAGGAGGTAGGGGATCCCAGCCATCTGGAGCTCCCTGGAGGGGTGTGCCGAGGCCCTCAGCCACCCACACGGTGCCCCGCGAGGTGCCACTCAGCCCATGAGTCCTGCAGGCCCAGGCAGAGGGAGGTCCGGCAGCCAGGCCAGCACCACCCCATCCAGCCCCTCCCGCCTAGGGAAGGGCTCCGCCTGCCTCCCCACTGGGCTGACCAGGCCAGCTCCCCCAGCCGCAGGGCCCCTTGCACCGCGCAGCAGCCGCTGGCATCCGGCCAAGGCAGTGCTTGCCATCCTTTTCCTCCCGAGAAGGGGCTGAGCTGAAAGCCCAGCCTCCCCTCCCCCATCCCTCCCCTGCTGCCTCCTGTCAGTGCTTTGTCACCGCCCATGATGGCCTGAGCAGGGCAGTGAACCTGGCTGTTAACCAATGAGTGACCAGCACAGGTTACCTCCCGTCCTAGCCTCCCCTCCTCACCTTATCTCTTAAACAGGGGTAGCAGGTCTAGTGCGGGGGACGCCGGGACCCATGCTGCTCACGCCTGCCTGTAGCTGCCTGTGTCTGGACAGCACTTAGGGGGCAGGAAGTGTGGGCATCCAGCCGGCGCTCCCACCCTGAGCCATGCTCCGAGAATCACAGCAGAGCACTCCTGTGCCTGTCCAGGGGTGGGCTCACTGCCCTCGAGGCGGGTCAGCAGGTCTGAGCTGGCCTCTGTCCTCCCCTCCAGACCCCCAGTTCCTCCCTCACCTGGTGAGACCCCCAACTCCTCAGCCACACGTCAGCCCCTGTGGGAGGGGCTCCTGTCTACACTTGGCTGTTGGGGACATCACGGCCCAGAGGGAGAGCTCATGCCTCAGACCACACAGCAAGCGAGTGGGCACAGCCCTGAGCCTGCATCCCAATCTGTGTCGGTGACACCTGTCACCACTTGGCCTGGAGGAGGCACAGCCCCAGGGTGGGACGGGGATGTGGAGAGGGGCTGTTTATCCCCCCGACACTGTGACAGAGTAGCCTGTCAGTCTGTCCAGCTGTCTGCCTGCCTTGCTGCCAGCTTGTCTGTCCTCTACATTTACCAGGCGCCTACTGTATACAAAGCAGACTCGAGGGGCTCGTGGTCTGCCATAAATGAGAGATCCCAGGATAGGGGCAAGCTGCCCTTCCTTCCAGTGGGGAGCCCGGGATAGCATCTCAGAGGAAGCTGCATGGACCCTGCCACACACTGCCACCACTTCCAGCCCCCCACGTGGGCAGAGAGACTGCTGCACAGTCCCTCACGGCCCCCTAGAGGCTCTCTGACCCACCAGCGTGAGGCTCCCCTGGGGGAGTGCAGGGTTCAAGTGGACTGGGGCTCTGGGGATGGCGGGGCCTGGCCCCCAGCCGAAGGCAGGGCTGTGGGGTGCAGCTGGTGAGGATGAGGAGGACGGCACCTCCCAAGGCCTCCTTAGAGCCCTGCACAGGGCTGCAAGGGCGAGGGGCATGGTGGCGTCACTGCGGCCCCAGGACAGCACCACAAACAGGCTCTTCTGCCCCGCTTACAAAACCAAGCAACAGCTGTTACAAAACTGTCATCAGCCAAGCGGCAGCACTGTCGCCTGGGCTATGGACAGAGGTGAAGGGCTAAAGGGCCCACCTGGCTGGGACTCAGGGTTTTGGGATCTGTCACTGATCAGGCCATTTAGCACCCAGCTCAGGTCTGGGAGAGGTGGAAGGGTGCCGGTCTTCCCCTTGACCCTGGAGGGCACCCATGACTCGGGAGGTGGCCAGGTGGTCAAGACGGGGGCCTGCTGCCCACCTACCCAAAGAGGAGCCTCAGTTTCCCCATCTGGGAAGTAAGGACTGGGCTCTCGGACATTCTATAAACTTCCCTGGGCGTCCGTAGTCTCTACCTCTAGTGCCCCGTGAAGAACTCCACAGTGCAAGCTGAAGTCCAGGTGGAATCTCTGGGGGGAGGCTGCCTCCAGGCCTGCAATCCCTCCCCCAGCCTCCAGCATCCAATGTAGGCAGGGAGCCTGGTGGACGCACCCTTGCCCACGGGGCCTGGACCGCCTCCTGGCTTAGTTCACACTCTGCACTCGGAGCAGGCCCTGGCCGTCCAGCCCTTGCCCATTGGCCACGCTCCCAGCGCCGGAGGGAGGTGTCTGCAGGCTGCCTTCTGACTGGACGGAAGTCCAGGGCGGAGCAGGGGGAGGGTCTGAGGGGGGAAGCTCATCCACTGAGCGCTGCGTGCTGCCCGTGAGGGGAGGAGAGAGACAGGATGCACCAAAACTACAGCCGCAGCAGTAACCACCCGACAGTGCCTCTGACCGAGGGGACTGGTGCCCCAGACACGATGGGTTCCTGGCCCCAGGCAGAGCCCCTGGGGGGACAGGGGACTAAGTGCTGTCATGCGTCATCTGGGGAGACGCCCACCTCCAGACAGGAACTACTGGAAGAGGCCGCATAGGCCCAGCTCACTATTATTCACTCCCCGTTGCTAACCCCCACGTGGTCTAATGAGCTTGTTTTTTCCTCCCATTCCAGCCTCTGTAAAAAGTTTAACTGATTGATGTTCCTCCTCGGAGGGTGGAAAACAAGTGATAATGATCTAGGAATGACAACCCGAACAAAGCACCCATCTTGGGACAAGAAAACCCGGATGTTGCCAGATAACCCCCAAGAAAAGATTAACTCATCTGGGAGGTGACCACCTCAAGGGGGAACTAACACAAACCGCCAAGACCCGTAATCCTGCCCCTATTAAAGCCTTCCGCCGATCTCCAGTGGGGGAGACAGGTTTTTTGGAGGAATCTATTCCCCTCTGTCTCCTACATACCAATATATAATAAACCTCTTGCTGCTCACCTCACCCCTGTCTCAGAATTGGCTATTGCGACAGGTGGCTCCAATCCACGTTATTGCGGTAACATTACCACTGCCCGTGGCAGGACAGGAACACCACCAAGGGGCACCAGCCCCGGCAGCTCACAGCCCAGAAAATTGCCAGAGCTGTTTCTGGGGCCTGAATTAGTATATTGCTAAGATTTTATTTCTCCAGTAAGAACTTTGTTATAGATTGAATTGTGTCCCCCAGAAGATGTGCTGAAGTCCTAACCCCCATCCCTGTGAAGGTTGCCAGTTAGTTAACCTGAGGTCATACTGGAGGAGAGAAAAAAACAAACCCGTTGCCTTTGAGTCGACTCAGACTCATAGTGACCCTACAGGACAGAGTAGAACTGCGCCATAGGGTTTCCCAGGAGCAGCTGGTGGATTTGAACTACCGACCTTTTGGTTAGCAGCAAAGCTCGTAACCACTGTGCCACCAGGACCCCTACTGGAGTAGGGTGGGTCCTAATCTTATCTGAGTGATGTCCTATAAAAGAGGACAGAGGAAGGAGGCCACGGGACAATGGATTCACACTGCAGCTGCAATCAAGGGACGCCTGGGGCCACCAGAAGCCGGGAGAGGCAGGGAAGGATCTCCCCCGGAGCCTCTGGAGAGAGCATGCCCTGCAGACACCCTACACTCGGCCTTCAGCCTCCAGAGCTGTGAGAGGGCAATGGTTCTTGTGCCCTTTTGGACATTTGTAGGGCTTTTCCAGCAGCCTTGTGAAACTAACAAAACCATAAACATGCCTTACCATCAGCTCTCCCTGCGATTTCATAGACGGCATGTTTGACACCCATCCCCAAAGTAAAACCACCACACATCTGTCCATTTGTCATACTGTGGGGGCTTGCGTGTGGCTGGAAGCTATGCCGCCAGTATTTCAAATACCTGCAGGGTCACCTTGGGGGACATTTTTCAGCAGAGCTTCCAGACTAAGACAGACTAGGAAGAAGGATCTGGCAATCTACTTCCGAAAAAATTGGCCTGTGACAACCTTATGAATAGCAGCAGGACACTGTATGACACAGTGCCGGAAGATGAGCCCCCTGAGGTGGGAAGGCACTCAAAACGCGACCGCAGTGTTTCATTCTGTAGTACATAGAGTCGCTAGGAGTCGGAAAGAATCAACTTGATGGCATCTAATGACAACTACAAAGTAAAAAGGTCGCAGTGACGGCCTCCCAGAGAGGCAGGAGGGGTCTGTCCTACTCAAGGGGCAGGGGAGATGTTCGGGGACACAGCCCCTAGACACTGTATCTACCAGAGGAGGTGGCTGATGTGGCCTTGCCCCCGGGCACACAGAGTGTGGGAGCAGTGCGTGCTGGGGGAAGCCCCCTCTCAAGTCGGGAAGTTCCTTTACAATTGTGTTTGGGAGGGACATCACCTTGGGGGATGCTGGGGACCAGGCTGGTGCTGGGCTTCCAGAGTCCTCAGGGATTGTCCCCACTGACGGACGCGGGAAGCACATGGCCCCAGCCCTGAGCAGCCCCTCTCTTCTCTCAGGGAGTTTGAAGGGAAGGATGGAGAGGCAGCAGTCAAGGTCAGAAGCCGGTGGCCTGGGCTTAGCCCAGGTCTAAGACCCCACCAACACCGCCCAGACCCTTCAGCCCGGTCAGCCAGAGGCCTCACACGGACGCCTGGGGGAAGGGCCGGCCCAGACAAGGTCCACGCAGCACTTACAGAGTTTCGCTTTGCTGCTCTGAAGATCTCTTAGAAAAATCTAGATCCCCAGGCTTCTCTCGAAAAGCCCCTGGCTACTCCAGGCCCACACCCTCGGCCGGACTCGCTCAGATGGGCACATTCGCTCAGCTGGCTGCAGTCCCCACCTGGCCCTTTGCCCTTCTATGTTTCCCGCTGGGCTCTGCGAGCTTTGCCTTTGGACCCTGGTCTGGACTATGTCTGTCTCCCTCTGTCTGTCACTCTGTTTCTCCAGGGGCTTAAGCACGCCCAAACAAGACTCCCCTTTGTGGCAGAGCAGCTAGGGACTTGAGGACCTTGCGATTCACAAAGGGTAGGAGGACTTGGCAGTGCCGTCTCTGGGCCTGGGGTCTGGATGTCTCCAGGATACCTAGGTGTGGGCAGCAGCCCACCGTGGGTTGGGGGCCCGCGGTCCCCGCTCAGTCAGCTGAGAGGAGGCTGAGCTGTGGCGGTAAGCACCGCCCCCTGGTGGCCATATGTGGGGCACCACACCCGGGAGAGCCTGGCCCAGCCTCAGAGTAGGGACCGTCCCAGGAGGGCCAGGAAGGCCAGAGCCAGGCAGTGGGCAGGGCAAGGCTCCAGGGCCCGAGCTCAGGCTGGGCCCAAGGCTGGCAAGGGGCGAGGACTCAGCCTCGAGCTCAGATGATCCCCCCAATGTCTGTGACCCCTGCTATTCACTCCCAACACAGCCTCTGCCTGTTCCCACTTTGGGCTTCAGCTAGCTTGAGGGGCGTTTAGTTTCTTACTGCCAGCAATTCCGTGTTCGGCATTCTAGCCTCAAACCATGTAAGATGCAGCCGTGGATCCCGTGTGCTCTGGGTGCGGGTCTGAGCACCGTGTGAGGAGGGTGCTATCATCACTTCATTGCACCGAGGTGGAGCTGAGACCCCAGAGCGGTCACAGCCAAAGAGTGGCAGGCCCAGATTCAAACCGCCAGGGCCCCTCATCCCTACGCGGACACTGACTGCATTATACTGCCTATGTCACCGCGGGCACGTCCTACAGGAGGAAAACAGGTTATAAGGACTGCACTTGCAGAGGCCGAAGCATGAAACCACCACTGAAGCTTGTATTTTCCAATAACGTAGAATGTTGTAGAAAAGGACCCGCGAGGCTCCGACGTGTCAGACCTACCGCCCTCCCACCCCCATCTCCCCTCCTCCCTTGCTAAAAGAACCCCCACATTATTGGGGTGGCAGTGAGCAGCCCAGAGGTCGTCTCCTGGCTGGCTGTGCGGGGAGAGGACCTTGCTGGGTGGGCTTCCTCCCCGAGAGGGCTGAGGAGCGGGGCTGCCCCTGGCCCTTTGCTTTCTTGCCTTTCCCGTTCTCCTGCCTGGATCACGGATGCTGCTCTCTACTGCACGTGTGGGTACTTCCCCCATTATGTGAATTGAGATGCAATCAGACTTGGGTAGAGTTTGCCGTTGGAGCCCTGGTGGCGCAGTGGTTAAGAGCTCAGCTGCGAACCAGAAGGTCACAGTCCAAATCCACCTTGGAAACCCTGTGGGGAAGTTCTACTCTGTCCTCTAGGGTCTGGAAACCCTGTGGGGAAGTTCTACTCTGTCCTCTAGGGTCGAGGGCAACGGGTTGGGTTGTTTTCGGTAACAGCTTGCTGTGTGAATAGATTGTGGATTACCCATGTTTTTCAGATCAGAAGCAGTCTTGGGCTGTGACGAGTCTTAGAAAATTAGCATTCCATGCATTCTTTGCGTGAATTAAGATAACCAATCCCCAGGACATACCTGGAGAGGGACTGACAGCTCTCTCTGCCCGGCAGACCCCTCTCGGCCATCTGTCCTCACCCGAGGGGTTGTGGCGCAGAGGCTGCTGTTCACTGCCCCTCCCCCATCTGCACCTCCTCTGTAAAAATGGTAACAGGATCTGGATTAAAGATCACATTTCCCAGCCTCTCTTGCTGCCAGGTGTGGCCAGAAGACCAAGCCCATGGCCAACGGGAGGTGGTGGGTGACACTTCCAGATGTGTCCTTAGAGAGAGGGGCCTGCCCCTCTCCTGCTCCTTCTCCCTCTGGCTGGCTGGAACGTGAACTCAGTGGCTGAAGCTGAAGCCCCATCTTGAACCAGGGGGTGAACTGGGGAGGCCACACACAGGGGACCAAAAAAACAAAGAGACCTGGGCCACAGTACTGTGGAGCAGTCCTAGCCTTAGATCACTACCCAGGCTGTTGTTGGTTGTCCGCCCGACTCATGGAGACCCCAGACCATTGTGGTCCATAGGGTTTTCATTGGCTGATTTGGGGAAGCAGATCACCAGGCCTTTCTTCCTAGTCTTAGACTGGAAGCTCTGCTGAAACCTGTTCAGCATCATAGCATCATGCAAGCCTCCACTGATAGGCGGCTGGGGGCTGTGCGTGAGATGTGTTGGCCGGGTATGGAACCCAGGTCTCCCACACGGTAGGCGAGAATTCCACCACTGACCCGCCAGTGCCCTCTACCCAGACTGTTAGTGAGCAAGAAATAACTGCCTCTCCTGTCTCAGCTGCTGGTCTTACGGGTTTTCCGTCATTTGCAGGTTGCCGTCCTGAGCCACCCACACTTGTGTTCCTGTGAAGCGGCAGAGAACTGAGGCTGGGCCTCCTCACGTTCACCTGCTCCATAGCCACAACGAGATGTAAGTGTCACAGTGTGGACGAATCCTCCAGTGGGACTCCAGGTGAACAGAGCTCCCACCAAATCATGACATCTTTGCTTCTCAACACTTTAAAGAGGTCTTTTGCAGCACATTTGCCCAGTGCAATGCTTCGTTTGAATTCTTGACAACTGCTTCCATGGGTGTTGATTGTGGATCCAAGTAGAATGAAATCCTTGACAGCTTCAATCTTTTCTCCGTTTATCATCACGTTGCTTATTGGTTGACACTTAGAAGGTATCATTTCATTGTTTCATGGATCCCATTATTGCAGCTGTAAAGTCACTACATAATTGTTGTTCCATTAAAATCAATCTATTTTCTCTGATTGTGTTTAAGATCTTCTGCCTGTCTTCAGCAGAAAATCTTTTAAGATCTTTTGCCTGTTCTGCAGCTTCACTATGATGGCTCAGGATGTAAGTTTCTTTTATTTATCTCCCTTTGGATTCTTTGGGTTCCTGAATCTGTGGACTGGTGACTTTTATTAGTTCTGGAAGATGATCAGCCAGCATCTCTTCAAATATTTCCTCTCTTCCAATTCCTATTTCCCCTCTTTTCTGGAATCTGTCTGGCTGTGATGTATGTTGGACTTTCTCATTCCATCTTCATCTCCAATTGTTTTATCTCTGCATTGTCAGTGATGCCATCAGAACTGTTTTCCAGTTTACTAATTCTTTCTTCAGCTCATCTCATCTGAGATCAAGCCCATCCATTGCGACTTACATTTATGTGCTACAAAAGTACTGTCTGAAAGCGACCTGAGTGCTCACTCTGGTTTGCCTGGATCACAGCCAGCTGGTGTCAGAAGGCTCCTGCCTTCTCTCAACCAGAGAGGCTGCACCAAAATTCAACTTCCCATGGGACCAATGACTCCCTTCTGTGACCAGAAGGGGCTACAACTTCCATGGACCCCAAGGTCCCCAGGGGCTGGGCAGCTGGCCTTCCCAGATGTCATCATTAAGGTTGTGTGTCAGTTTGACTTGGCCATGATTCTCAGTGATTTTGCAGTTATGATGTAGTTTGGCAGTCGTATAATGATGTAATCACTTCCATAATGAGATCCGATATAATGTGATCACCTCCATGATGGCATCTGCTATGAGTAGCCAATCAGTTTAAAGGGAGTTTCCTGGGAGTGTGGCCTGCATCCAATATATTTGGACTTTCTGGCAAAGCTGGCTGGCTTTTGCTTTGCTCTGGATCCTGCATTTGGCTTATCAGCATTTGACCTCTAGTTCTTGGGACTTGGGCCAGCAGCCACCATCTGACCTATGGATCTTGGATTCATCAGCCCCTGCAGCTACATGAGTCAGGAAAAGCCTCTAGCCTGAAGCCTGAAGCCTGAAGCCTGACGCCTGAGCCACAGCCACGGACTTGGGACTTGCCAGCCTCTATAACTTCGTGAACCATTTCCGTGATATAAATCTCCCTATATATTTATTTATACAGTTTACTGGTTTTGCCTCTCTAGAGCACCCAGCCTAAGACACCAGACAACTCCCGTAGGTAGCTTGCACCCAAGTAGTTTTCTTTTCTCCCTCTGACGAGGCCACTTTCTCAAGTTTGCACTATAAGAAGGTGGAGTCATGGGGTGAGGGTGGCAGTGTCCTTCTCTGGAATGCAAACCCACTGTGTGTCTGGCAGCAGTGCTGGCTGCCATGCTTGGGTTGTTAATATCCCATAACTATGCCTCTTCCTTGACCCAAAACATGCGATGTTGCCTATCCATCCTGCCTAACAGTTCCAATTAATTTTTTGCAGTTCTAGAAGTTCTGTTTGGTTCTTTTACAACTGGCTATTTCTCACAGTCTACTGCCCTTCACACACACTTCCAATCCCTCCTGGTCTACCTTTAAACACACTCTGTTTTTGTAGGTCTAATTTGGCAGCCTGCGGTTTTTGCTACCTCCATGCAAGGTGCCTTTTTTATGTGATCTGTGCTTTTCGATGGCAAATGCTATTTCTTGAAACGTTTTCTGTTTGGGGATTATTTGAAGCTGGAGTGGAAAGTAGATTCTTCCAGAGGCGATTTGCATTGCCTTTCCAGGCACCTAGGGCACCAACAAGTCGGGGCCCGATGTGAACCCTCAGCGCCAGGTTTTTCAGACCCACAGGAAGTGTAAATTCAGACTGCTACCTTCTCATGTGCCAGATTAGAGCTACACATGCTCAGGGAAGGTTTTGGGTCTTCTCCCACCCAGTGTCAAAGTGCAAGAAATAGAACTCTCCCTGATACTCCTTGGTGGTGGTGTGTGTCGGGAGGTTATTTACAGTCATCCTGATATTGAAGGCAGGCAGCCGGCTCACCTCTCTGGATTCCTGCCTTCGCCTAGCTTTTGGCATCTATGTGTTGCTTCTGTTATTGCCAGTGTATTGATGATATTAGAAATATTTTATACAGTGGTTTTTGTTGCTTTTATCAAGCGATTGGTCAGGGTACTTAACACATTGTGATATGCAGAAGTAATACCCTCCCACCCTAAAGATGCCCACATCCTAATCCCTGAAACCTAGGAATTTCCGAGGTGCCTCTAGGTAGAGTCAAACCACCAACCTTTTGGTTAGTAGCCAAGCACTTAACCATTTGCGCGACCCAGGGACTCTAAAAGGGAAAAGGACTTGGAAAGAATTTGCAGATGTGATTAAGGTGATTAATGTAATTAAGGTTAAGGACCTTGAGATGGGGAGATGATTCTGAATTACCTGGGTGGGCCCAGTAGCATCGCTAGTCTTTAAAAGCAAGAACATTTCCCAGCTGCAGTTGGGAAACTGACTACAGAAGAGGGTCAGAGAGGTGTAATGGTTCTGGCTTTGAAGATGGAGGGGCCCCTGAGCCAGGGAATGTGGGCGGCCTCTAGAAGCTGGAAAAGGCAAGGATTCTCCTCTAGAGTCTCCAGAAAGAACACAGGCCTGCTGACATCCCAATTTTAGCCCAGTGAGACCCACATTGGACTTCTAACCTACAAAACTGTAAGAGAATAATTCTGTGTTATTTAAGCCACAACGTTTGTGGTAATTTGTTACAGCAGCAATAGAAAACTGATACACACTCATACTGCTGGAAATGGAAGTCTCATCTTTTCAGACAGTGTCTATTGTCTCCCATGAGCCGGGATGAACTTATATTCTCTTCTCTTCCCCATACTTTGCCTCTTGTCTCCTGCTTTAGTTCATCATCTTTCTTATATCTTTATTATTTTATTTACTAGGTTTAAATGGTATTTCTTGTTTTTCACCAAGATGAAACCAGTGTACCTACACTCCCTCCCTCCTTCTCTCTCTTCCTCTTTTCAGCTTCTTCCCTTATATTCTTTTTACAGTAGCTATTCCCTTTTGGGGTCCCTGGGTGGTGCAAATGGTTAAGTGCTTGGCTACTAACTGAAAGGTTGGTGGTTCAAATCCACCCAGAGTGGCCTTGGAAGAAAACCCTGGCAATCTATTTCCCAAAGGTCAGAGCAATTGAAAACCCTTTGGAGCACAGTTCTACTCTGAGACAGATGGGGTCATCATGTGTCAGAATCAGCTCGATGGCAATTATTGACGGTGGAATTCTTCACAGGGTTTGTATTATTTGTATTATGTTCTATGACCAATCTCCCACCCCCATTTTAAAAGATTTGTCCCTACAGAGATATAGATCTTCACCCCAGTCCTTTTAGTGTAGATTTCCATTCATCTGCCTGAAGTTTCTCCCCTGGTAGTCTCTGTGAGTGCTCAAGGGAATGGCAGCCCCGAGTTTTTGCCTGCTCCGAGCTGTTGACACGCTGCGCTGCCTACACTCAGGCATCCTCGTCCTCCCATGAGGACCATGTAGACATTGTTTCATCATCTTCCAAAGTTGGATGTCACCGGGGCAACCCAATTTTTCTCCTCTTAAGAGTCTTGATCCTTTTGCCTGGATGCCCGAAGGGTTTCTTTCCATCTTTGAAATCCAGTGTGAACTTACTCTGTGTCAATTTATCCTGGGGCATGGAGTGCCCTTCATTCTTTTATGTCTGCCAAGCTTTTTTTGTTTTTTTTAAATACGTTGAAATATTTGCTCTGCTCCATTATTCTGCTTTTATTCTCCAGAGCTTCCTTTCCACGATGGGGGAGCTCTCTGAAGTGCCCAACCCGATGGGGGGCCCAGTGCCAGCCTCTGAGGACCTGCAATGGGTGTGGGGGGGGGGGGGTCAGACTCCCAGGCTTCACCCGGGGCCCTGAGGTCCCAGAGGCTGCCCTGGGGTTGGCTCCCTATCTCTGCTTCTGCTTTGATTTCTCTCCTTTCTGGACTGGGGTTTCCCCCTCTTTCTCTTAAGCTGTGCTCTGCATTTCTTATATTTTATCTGGTATTTCTGTGTTTGCAGCAGAGTGGTAGGTCAGCCCAGTCTAATCTGTCACCAGACATTGGCTGGAACCTTGTCAGTGAGGTTCACTGCTGAATCTCAGGTACCCATTGCCATCGAGTCAATTCCAACTCACAGTGACTCTGTAGGACAGAGGAGAACTGTCCCATAGGGTTTCCAAGGGGTGGCTGATGGATCTGAACTGCCAACCTCATGGTTAGCAGCCAAGCGCTTACTGCACCACCAAGGCTCCAAATCTCAGGTAAGGGATCAATAAATATCGATTGGATAAATGAGAGAATTAATACAAGCTTACCATTTATATTCTCAGACAATGCTTAGTAAAAATAGGTCCCTGGGTGGCGCAAACGGTTTGTGCTCGGCTGTTAATCAAAAGGTTGATTTGAACCCACCCAGCAGAGCCACGGAAGAAAGGCCTGGTGATCTGCTTCTATAAAGATTACAGCCAAGAAAACTCCATGGAGCAGTTCTACTCTGTCACATGTGGTCACTATGGGTGGGAATAGAATCGATGGCAATAGTTTTTTTAGGAAAGAAAAAGACCCAAAGCAGCTAAGTGCATCAAGTAGGAACTGTGTGAGCCTACAGAAAACCACAGCACACATAACAGAAAGAAGGAAGGAGAAGGAGAGAGGGAGGGGAACCACAAAATTCTAGAGCTGGCATCCACCTCCCCTGAGGGGGAAAGGTCAGGGTACCCTGGTCCTGTGGT
The DNA here is from genome assembly GCA_030035585.1 of Dugong dugon. NCBI lineage: Eukaryota > Metazoa > Chordata > Mammalia > Sirenia > Dugongidae > Dugong > Dugong dugon. Next base: position 4,188,695 of record CM057471.1, on the reverse strand, counting down.
GGCCCCAGGCAGGTGAGCCTGTTCCCTGCCCGCACAAGCTCTTAAATGGGCCCTGAGCGTCCCGGCCTGCTAGGTCGTGGACCCCGAGTGGATGTCCTGGAGGCCTGTGCCCAGCCCCCAGGGCCCCTCAGTTCACCTGTGGCCAGGCAGACAGCTCCTGTGGATGCTGAGCGCTCCCCCTTCAAGCTGCCACAGCTCCCTGAGGGCCTCTCAGGCTGAGGCCTTCTCAGCGCGGCCTGAGCCTGCCTGGACCGCTTCCTCCACACGTGGACTGGAGAACGCACAGAATGGAGGGGTGGCTGAGACATCCTCTCAGGACCTCGACGGGGGATAGGAGGGCTGCCCCAGGGCAGACGGGAGCCCCTTTTGTCCTTGGGGCACAGGCAGTGGCATAGCCAGTTTCTGGGTCCCAGGTTTTGGGCCGGAGAGGCCAGAGGTTGACGGCAGCTCCTCCCTGAAGTGTGGTAACAACTGTGGTTTGCTGAGTGCCAGTCAGGCAACCCCCCCATCCCCCACCATGAGAGCAGCCCCACAGTGGGTGGCTGGTGGCCCAGCAGCCCTGCTCCCCCATTGCCTTAGTTAACAGGACCCCACTGTTCTCCAGGGTGGCCGTGGGCCCAGTTCAAGCCCTGCATTTCCCAGCTTCCACCACAGGCAGGAGTGGCCCCCACACTGATGCCAGCTAGGAGATGTGAGGGGCAGTGTGGTCTCTGTCTCGCCTGCAGGAACCCCAGCAGCCGTCTTGGACCGTGAGGAGAGCGTGGGGTTCAGGGGGGCAGGAAGAGAGGACTTGTCCTCCTGACAGCATGGTGGGGCACCAGTCCCCCAGGCCACTGCCTCTGGACTGCTTTTCTGTGAAAGAGAAATACATTTCTATCTTGTTATTTGACCTTCTCTATCCCAGACCACAGGGTCCATGTTCATGAAGAGTACTATTTTTATGTCCAGTACATACATATAGAAACTGAGGCTCAGGGGAAGATGCCCAATGGACAGCGGGGGTTGAGACAGGAATTTGTCAGAACGAGAATCTCTGAGGGCGGCTGGGAGGACTCCATGGGACGCAGTGTGGAATGTCCATGGCTTCGTGCCAGCTGGAGGAAGTGCCTGGTTGGTGGCTGTCATGGACTGAATTGTGTTCCCAAAAAAATACGTGTCAACTTAACTAGGTCTTGATTCCCAGTACTGTGTGACTGTCCATTTTGTCATCTGATATGATTTTCCTGTGTGTTGTAAATCCTACCTCTGTGATGTTGATGAGGTGGGATAGGCGGCAGTTATGTTAATGAGGCAGGACTCAATCTACAGGATTAGGTTGTATTTTAAGCCAATCTCTTTTGAGATATAAAAGAGAGAAGCAGGCAGAGAGACATGGGGACCTCATACCACCCAGAAACAAGAGCCAGGAGAATAATGCGTCCTTTGGACCCGTGGTCCCTGTGCTGAGAAGCTCCTTGACTGGGGAAGACTGATGATAAGGACCTTCCCCCAGAGCTGACACAGAGAGAAAGCCTTCCCCTGGAGCTGGCACCCTGAAATTGGACTTTCAGCCTCCTAGACTGTGAAAGAATAAACTTCTCTTTGTTAAAGCCACCCACTTGTGGTATTTCTGTTAGAGCAGCACTAGGTGACCAAGACAGAGGCCATAGCCACTGTCTCCTCCAGACCTGTGGTCTCTTCTTGAGGCTGGGCCACCCTGAGGCCTTGTGTCTGACACAGGCAGGCACCCTGGTGGGGAAGACCCTACTGGGTGGAGGGCTTCTCCTCTCAGGCAGAGGAGTCCACTCCCTCTCCTGCAGAAAGCCTGCGTCACCATCCCCCCACCTCCACGGCATGAAAGGCCAGCCACTCCTGCAGAAAGGAACAGAGGTTTATTTGCAGTAAAAACCGTGGTTTGAAAAAACCCATTGGCAAATGTACAGTTTGTGTTCCCTTTGGGGCAGCCGCAGGCTGCGGGAACCTCCATCCCTGAACCGCATGCATCGGGCTCCTGTGTTCACAGCTAAGTCCCAGGCCCCAACCCCAAGCTACTCCAGGGGCACCCCACCTCCTGCCGCAACCACCGCGCCCCAGCCTTCCCCAGCCCTCCTTCCATCCTGGTCAGTGCAAAAAAACAAACAAAACCAAATAAAAATTTTAAAGCAAACAAAAATTTCACAAAAACGAGGGCTCTACTTTTTTTTTCTCAGTACCCTTCGTTATCATGATGACTTGTGTGAGGAACTAAAATATACATCATTCTCTTGCCATTATAAAATCTTTTCCTATTGTTCACAGGTATATAACGGGGGATTTGGATGAAATAATTACAAACTTTTTCCCCTTAAAAAAACAAACGAGCCAAAATAAAAAAAGTTCCCAACAGTAAACACAAGGAGGCTGGTCTCTTCCCTGCTCCCTCCCCGCTCCGGTCGGGCCAGCTGAGCCGAGGTCACTCGCAAAGTGCTTGGTGCACCTGACAGATAAGGATCCCAGAACACTCCCTCCAAGGCCAAACTTTGTGCCCTTCTTGCCCCACCGGCCCCAAGCATCTCCCTCACTTCTCCAGTCTCTCTAGGCTTTCTCCTCTATCCGCCTTGGTGAGCATCATCTTTCTGGGCCCCCTGCCTCTTCTCCATGCCCCAGGATGAAGGGTGTGTGATCCCAGCCTGGAGGTCACAAGGCTGAGCTCAGAAAGGAACCCCCAGGCTGCAGTGCAGTAACCAGCACCCTCCCCAGCAGGGACCAGCCTCCCCAGCACCAAGCCCTGCCTGGTCCCTCCTCCTCACACAGAGCCATGCAGCTGGCCAGAGGGAAAGCGGGCCGCCTGGGGCCCGGGCCTCACAGCAGCTTTGGCATGCAGCTCAGTGGGAGACAGTGTCACTAGGTCTCATGCATCATGAGGGCAGAGGAAACGGGGTTTGGCCATCCCAGTCAGAGGTCAAAGGCCAGGAGATGCCAGGAAGGGGGAAGAAAGGGGATAGAAGTACCCCCCAAGGGCACTTATTTTGGACTGGCTCTGGGCCTGGTTTACAGGTTGCAGGAGCCCTCTGGAGAAAGGTCTGGCAAGAGCTGGAACAGACGTCCTGTGCAAAGGCTGGGAAGACCTTTAGGGACCACCTTGCAGGAACCAGGGAGCCCAGAGGGGTCTGCCTGGGTGTGAGCAATGGAGGGTCTCCTTCTGGGGAGGGATGTGAGCAGCAGGGTCCCAGAGAGGGGAAAACCACTGTTTTCTTCCTGGCCCATTTTAGGGGCTTCAAACTATAGATGTGCCTGGCAGCAGGGCAGGGCAGACACATTCTTGGGATTCGGGGAGGGACTGTCAGGGCGAGGGGTAGGACAGTACCATTGACTGGGCAGTAGGGTCAGCAATTTCATTTTTGCTAAGGCCCCTACCTGAGGGAGGCCCGCCTCGTCGGGTCCCCACCTTCCCCGGTGCTGAGGACAGTGTGGACGTCAAGGGGAAGTCCTGGGAGCCGGGGGTGCCACACAGAACCCCCCTGCAATGCTCTCTTTTTCTATACCCAAGCACAGCCTGGCTGAGCAAGGGTCACAGCAGACAGCTGGCCCTGTACCCTCCTGCCTCTCAAGGACCAGAGCCTCGCCCTGGGAGTCAGAGAAAACAGCAGGCAACAGGTGGGCTGAACAGCCGGGCTGAGCAGGAGGGGCTGGGGCAGTCCTACCCCGTCCCCAGCCCTCCCGGGGACAGCCTCTGCTGCTTAAACCCAGGCTCCTGGATACCATCTCAGCAGGACGGGCAAGCGATGTGCTCTGGCCTCAGCAGTCACCCAGGGTCTGCCCATAACGCCGTGAGCACCCACCCCCTTGGTGCTCTGGGTGATGGCACCCTCAGCAGGGCTAGCCTAGGTTTCCTCTATGTACAAGCAGCATGCCCCGCGCATGTCACAAGGGCACACCGATGGTGGAACAATTCACGGTCAGGACACTGAACACCCACCCCACCCCTAGGGCTGCTGAATCTGGAAAGTTGGCAGGCATTTTCCCTCTGAGTCATGGAGCTAGAGACCGACTTCAGAGCTGGAGCAACTCTTCTGAGAAAATCTGTGAGTCTGGTCCGAGCTCCTGCTGTCATTGGACACCTTCCTCTTCTACATATGTTGAAGGAAACCAGCCAATCTGAAAGAGAAGGCAGGACCACGTATGTGCACGTGTGGTGGCGAGCAGAGGTTTTTACAGATAGGGATGCTTCAAAAGTCCAGTAGACTCAGCCCTCAGACTTCCAGCGTCCTAAGCCAGGACCACCTTGCAGAGTGGCCTTAGGAAAAGTCCTTGATTTATCCGAGGGGGAGGGGGTGTCTGGTGGGGCCATGACTCAGGAGTAAGGGAAACCCAGAAATATGCCAGCCTTGACCAGTTTAAGGTGATCTTCCCACCTCTATCTACCAGTCAGAAGAAAATTAAATTCTCTACAGAGGAGAATAACATCATTAAGAGCTCATACAATTTAAAAAAAAATTTTTCTTTTTCTTTCTTTTTTTAATACACTAGCTTGGCATTCAATCAGGATGGAATAACAAAAACTAGGAGAACATGCGGACAATAGAAACCAGCCCACAAGTAATTCATATATTGAAGTTATCAATCAGGGAATTTAAAGAACTCTAATTTACATGTTTAAGAAAATTGATAAAAAGGTAGACAAAAGTACCAGAGAAGTGAAATCAGAAATGAAAGAGAATTCCTAGAGCTGAAAAATACAATGACTGGCACTGAGAATTCATTTGAAGAATTCTACAGCAGAGTAGACAAAGTAGACAAGAAGGCGAATAAACTGGAAGATAGGTCAACAGAAAGTAACTAGATGGAAAACTAGTGAAAGAATAGAAAACAGTGCAAACATTGGATGGGCCACGGTAAAACAATCTAACATCTATACGAATGGAACCCTCAAATGAGAAAATGGAGAAGATACATTCTATGCGGGCTGAGAAAATTCCAAAACTGATGAAGGATATCAAGCCACATATTAAAAAAATCACTACAAATCCAAGTAGAATAAATTCAAAGAAAACCACACATAGGCACATGGTAGTAACACTGACAAAAACTGAAGGCAAGATAATTTTTTTATATGTAGCTCCGGAGAAGAGTGGAGATGCTACCTTCCAAGAGCAACATTGAGATTGTCAACTGACTTTCCTAAAGAAACAATGGAAGCTGGAGGACAATGAAATGACATCATCAAAATGCTGAAATAAAATACCTGCCAATCTAGAATTCTACACCCAGTGAAAATAACCTCCAAAAAGGAACTCAATACAATTCCCCACAAAAAGGAGCCAGGTCTCCTTGGAGAACTGACTGATTCCTGGGGGAGAATAACTATATGGGGGAAGTAGAGAAAGCTTTTCCTTATAGAAGAATGCTAATTAGTAACCATAAAAGAAATGATGGAGTTTGAAAACGACTATTTTTCAACCATGATAGAAACAGCTGAATAGGCAAAATTCACCAATGGATGCCAAAACTAGCAGGTGAAAATTTCACGAGGAACAGGATATTCACCTGATTTCAAAGTACTGCTCTGTAAATTACTTATTAACTTTACAGTCAATAAGCCTGGCAGATACCACCTTAACCAAGTGATCACAGTTAATATCACAAATAATGGGACAAACCAACATCATGTACCTCCTGAAATTAAGCGCTGAGAATACAAAACCCCATTACGATTTTTCTACCAAAAATGTATAACCCCAATCTAATCATAAGGAAATATCAAACAAACCTAAACTGAGGGACATTCTGCAAAAATAACTGGCCCATACTCTTCAGAAATGTCACAGTCATGGAAGACAAAGAAGGTTGAGGAACTGTCCCAGGTTAGACAAGTAAACTCAATTCAGGATGCCGGAATGGATCCAGGACCAGCAAAAAATAGCTATAGAAGACTTTACTGAGACAATGGTGAAAAGTGAATACAGACTGTTGCGGTGAAATGAGTTCCTTTCTAAGGACTTTAGTCTTGGTTCTTTGGAAAAACAGCTGGAGAGATTTTCCCCCTAAACCCTGAGGAGTTACCTTTGCCCTGTTTTTTTCAGAGGGTTTGTTACTTTTGTCCAGGTTTACTGACATTTCCTGGGTAAGCTGTAAACAACTTTTGGTTTGCAATTTTTTGTCTGGTTCTGAACTGCAGCCTGCCCTGTGATTGGTACGCACCTTGCAGGGACTGGTCAATAGATTATGCAAATGAAGTGACTATAGACTATGCACATGAAGATACTATAGCCTACTATGCAAATTAAGTGTCTGTGGCCTACCGAGAGGGGATTGGTCAGTACATGGCCCTGGTGAGAGTGCCATGCCTTAAACTTGACAAGGAGTTTGCTTCTATATGCAGCCAACCCCACAGAGATCTTTCAGACAGAAGCAGGAAGAAGCAGAGAGAAGAAAAGGCAAGAAAGAAGAGACAAACAGAAACAAAGGAGGCAAGGAACCTCCTAAAAGAGCTATAACAACACTGGTCAAGGACTGTAACACTGAAGACAGAGAGAGGCTCAGAAGGGGCCCAGTGGCAGAACCAGCAGTGACAGGCCCAGAAGGGGTCCTGCAGCAGAGTTGGTGGTGACAGCAGGGCCAAGAGGAGCCCATCCTGAGGGAGCTGAGAGAAGGCCTGTCCTGAGAGGGCTGAGAGCGGTGTGCATGGCAGAGAGAAGCGCCTGCATGCTTGCATGACAGAGAGGAGCTGAGAGAGCTCTCCTGCACTGAAGAAGGGAAGAATGGGCTCTCCTCTTCGGGGAGCCTTCCAGGCTTTGCCTTTGTGTTTCCTGACCCTGATTCCAAGTTGTACCCTGTTACTCCTTTTATAAACCACTTAACTGTAAGTATGGTCTGTGAGTTCTGTGTGGCCATTGCAGTGGATTATCAAATCCAGAAGAGAAGTAGAGTGCTGTGGGAGGGATGGCTAATGTCAGAATTGGTAAAAAGTTTGGAGAATGGAGGTATGTCTGATCTCCACCTCATGGGAGTCAGCTTTGGGCTGATCGTGGTCATTATCCCCCCTGAAGTTAGACAGGTTCTGATGTCACTACTTCCATTTCACAACTGTGGATTAGATAACTGTACTTTATCAAAGTTAAATTTTCTGATTTAATAATCATAATGCGTTCATGGAGGGGAATGTTTCTGATCTTCAGCAAAACACTGAACTATTTAGGAAAAACACTGAAATATTTAGGGAAAAATCCTGCAATGTACTCTCAAATGGTTTAGGAAAAAATAAGTACACACACACACACACACACACACAGAGCAAATGACAAAGCAAATGAGGCATCTTTCACAACTGATAAATCCAGGCATATGGGAGTTCTTTGTACTACTGCAACTTTAAGTTTGATATTATCTCAAAACAAAACAGTTTACAATGAGAATATTAAAAAAGGAAAGTGAAATAAGGGTATTTTCAGATCCAACAAAAATGAAGAAAATTTATTAGTAGCAGACTCACACTAAAAAATACACTAAAGACAGGGTACTTCAGGCAGCAGGAAAATGGTCTCAGTGGAAGCCTGGTGATGGAAGAAGGAATGAAGAGCCTTGGGAAGGTAAGCAGGTGGTAAATCTCCATGCACATTAAATGCTTAAAATAAAAATAGTATCATGTGAGGTTTAGAAATATGTAGACTAAACATACATGACAACATTTGTACAAACACTGGAAAGAAAATGAATGTAGTTAAAGTTGTAAGGTTCTTGCATTGTCTGGGAATTAGTAAAACTACATATTAATGTAAGGTAGTCCGTCTCTAAGAAGTCAAAGGCACATGCTATCCTCTGAGGTAACCACTTAAATAACAGAGAAAGTGTATAACTAACAAACCAATCAAGAGGAGGAGAAGTGGAAGAGTAAAAAAACACTGATTAATCCAAAAGTAGGCAAGATGAGAGAAAAAAATGAGCAATAGCTGTGACAAATAGAAAACAAACAGTAAAATGGTGGGTTTAAACCTCAATAGCCTGGTGATTACACTAAATGTAAAACGACTACATATGCCTATTAAAAGACAGAGATTGTCTGTTTATAAAAATCCCATCTGTTTATAAGGAGACAGAGAGTGGAAAGTAATTCATGCCATGCAAACACAAAGAAAACTGGTGCTGCCCTAATAACTGATAGAGCAGACTCCGTCCTACAGGGTTGCCATGAGTTGGGATTAACTCCACAGGGCAGTTCTACTCTGTCCTGTAATGTCACTATGAGTCAGAATCAACTCGATGGCACTCAACAACAACATGGAAATAAGTACTGTTGGAGATAAAAAGAGACATTTTGTAATGATAAAAGGGTCAAATCAACAGGAATATCTAATAATGCTCTAAACTAGTGCTTCTTAAACCTGACTATCTATACAAATCACCTGGGAAACTGGTTTGATTCAGTAGGCCTGGTGAGGGCCCAGGTATGTGCTTATTAAATCACAGCCCCAGGTGCTTCCAATGCTAGTAATCCAAGAACCACTTTGAGAGCCAATGGTCCTGGCTGTCCAGGTCAGCTGCCTAGGACGCAGTGGCCTTCACATTTTTGAACGGCTGTTGGGTGGAAAACAGATCAGATTTGAGGGCTTCCAAGGGGCAGCCTTCATGCTAGGTAGAGGCAGACTGGCATGTGCTACCTGGTAGTGAAATGGTCAGCAAAGGGAGCCATGACTGACTGGCACACTGTAGCCCAGTGGACCTGCCTCCAGGCAGCTGCAGCACCCAGGGAAGCTGGGCTTGGCCCACACCTGCTTTTCACCACAGTATGGGTTTATTTCCTTATCGGTGGCACACGGAGCTCTGGGACCCTGCTGGGTTGGTGCTGAGAGACTTGGTCAAAGCCAGGAGATCCAGGGCAGTACTGGGATAAGGGGGCCAAGATGCTGGGCAGGGTCTCAAGGTGGACAGGGAAGAGTCATTGGGCCCCCCTAGAGCTTGGAAAAGGTGTATAGGGTGGGAGTGGACAGGACCGAGGTCTTTCCCTGCCCACATCACTACAGTGTAAACTGGGCCTTCAAAAAAGGCAGAAGAGTCCAGCAAGGATATCTGGTCCACCTTCGGGCCTGCTCCCTCCCTCCTGTGAGAAAGAAGAATCACTTGTGAGTCATCTGAAGATGGTACACTTGGCCTGCCTCCCTGCAGTGGTCATGAAGGTGGCATGGAACAGGACAGGGGCGAATCAGGCCTGGGTCCAAATCAGATAGTGGGGCTGCTTCCTAGTGCCTAGCTAGACCTCTGCAGCCTCAGTTTCCTCACTGGCACCAGGCTTTTGGGCTGCTGTGTGCATGCAGGGTGACCTCGGTCGGAGGGTCCCTGGGGCACGGCCCTGGCTGTGGTGTGAGCCTGCCCGAGCCCCACTGGGCCCGAGGCTGGGAGGCCACTGCCCTGAGCCCACAGCAAGGCTGGGCCCCGTGCAGTGCCTGCGGGGGTGACTGGTGGCCGGCGCCCACTCACCCGCCCATTGGCCTCGCCCTTCCACCAGCCCTGGTCCCCGCCGATGCGGCTGTAGATCTTCACCACGTCACCTTCTCGCAGCGAGAGCTCCCGCATGTCCCGGGCGGCAAAGTTGTACCTGGCCACAGCTGTGCCAATGACCCGGGGTGTGAACACTGTAGGGCGACAGGGCAGTGTCACACAGCTGCTGGTGGGCCAGGGGACAAGCTGGTCCTCTCCTCGTGCCCAGCTCTGTGCCCAGAGGAAGGAGGCAGAGCTGGGGACTAAGCCTGAAGATGGTCTCGGATCCCAGGGTGCCCAATCCTTTGTGGTGACCCCCTCTGGGCACAGGGCACCCCTGAGCCCCCACCCTCACTGAAAGGGCCATGGGCAGTCACCGCCCATCACTGGGCGGCCACAGGGGTCTGGGAGTACATGGAGGAAGAGAGCAAGCCGCCCGAAGCTCTGATCATCACAGCGCCCATGGGTCCCCAAGTGGCCCTCTATCTCTGGGTACGGGGGTAGAGGGATGAGTGAAGTACCCCAGCCCCGCCCCGCCTCCTTCTGCCAGGGCACATGGAACTGGACTTGGGGATCTGGCCCCTGATTTCTCCTCTATCCCTAATTCCAGAACCCCAAACCAAACTGGAAACCCAGCTAGAGCCAGCTCGGCCAGGGACCCAGTAATCCTCGCGGGCAGGGGTAATGACTGTGACAAGCGGAAACACAGAGGTGCTGGTGACGCTGCTGGTCTCAGACAGGTGAAGGGGGGGCTTTGGCTCTGGCAGCGGAGGCCCAGTCCCCCACACACCACTTCCTCCCTGGCTCTGTCCTGGCCACCGGCCCACCAAGGCTGGCCACCACGGTTCTCAACTGCCAGAGACAAAGCTGTCAAGGGCTGATGAGGGTTAACAACAGAGAGGCTGGGACAGTGGGCGTCAGGGTGGGCATGTCCCAAAGGGATCACGGGGAGGCAGCGCCAAACCCAGACGTGTCCCCAGGTGCCAGCAGCAGCCCTGTCCCGTCTCCCAATTCCCCTCTTCCCCCTCCCCTCCCCACCCTCCAGGTGGGCTCTGTGGGCAGCTGGGGACGCTCTGGGCCGGGTTGTGGGCAGCTCTGGCCAGCCTCACTGGCACAGGGGCACCCCCCAAGCCGAGCAGCAGCGGTACCTGACCAGAAAGGAGCGGAGGAGCCCTGAGAAGCAAAGCTGAAGCCCTGAGGACTGAGAAAAGAAAAGCTGGAGGAAGCACAGGAAGCTGTGAAGAGGCGAGAGACAGCGTGAAAAGGGGCCGGAGGTGCGTCTACCGCGCTCACAGGCACGCGCGTGACAGGCCGCGGAGCACATGGGGGCTGGCGGACGGCAGCGGCCGTGGGTCCCACCCGGCAGGCACCCCCTCTCTGCACGCTTTCCTAGCAGCCAAACGGACCAGCTGCCCCAAAGGCGGGCTAATGCCAGGATTTAAGGACATAACGTGGGCCGAGAGCCAGGCCCCCAGGAGGTGCTGGCTATGGCCAGTCCTCCCTCTCCCGCCCTGCTCTGCCCGGGTGGGCCCAGGGTCCTGCAGTCCCTGTGGGCTGGGGGATGCAGGAGGCTCAGCGGACAGCCTTGGGCAGGAAGGCAGATGCTCTGGGTTCTGGTCCCACCCTGCTCCTAATCTCAGTTGGCCTGGGGGCGGGGGCGGTCACTGCCCTGACCTGGGCCTTGGCTGCCGCTCTATAAACACAGGTATGTTATCAAAGTCTGGCTCCCTCACAGCAGGGTCCCCAGGGCTGGGCCGCAGCAGGTATCTGAGGACAGATGGGACCCTGCCCTGCTCTCCCAACCAGGGGCAATTGCCAGCACGGGGTCTCTGTGTGCACCACCCCTGCTGACCTCTGGGCTGGGGGGCCGAGGGCAGAGCAGCAGCTCAAAGCAGACACTGTAGGTCAGGGAAGTCGGGCTGGACCCTACGCACCCACTTATGAAGGGCTGTACGACTGTTCGACCCAAGCCCGGCCTCCGGTCTGTCACATGGGGACCACCAGGCACCGAGGCATGGGGTAGGTGCCACTGGACAGCACCCTGATGTGTGGGGTGTGGGGTGGGGGGCTGCCCACAACCCCAGGAGTGGGAGTCAGGGAGAGCCCCTGGTCTAGGTCAGCATGGCCCATGGAGGGCTCCAGGAGGGACGGTGGGCAGCAAGAATGGGGCAACGGGAGGTGGCCGAGCTGGCGTTACCTGGGGACCGGCTGGAGGCCCTGCAGGCCACGCGCTCCCGTGACTTATAGGGGTACTTGAGCGTGGTGTCCAGCTGCTTGAAGCTTTCCTTGAGTGAGTGGCACTGGTAGTACTCCACCAACTCCTGCAGGCACAAAGGCTCACTGGCTGCTGCTGCCTCCAGGCAGTCCTCCTGCCCCAGTGACCTGGCCCCCCACCTCCTCAGCTCCCAGGTGCCTTCCCCTTCTCCCCATTAGCACCCGGCCGTGGTGGGCTGTCAACATGGTGAAGCCATCTGGTGAGGCCACCACTCTTCCAAGAACTTTGCTAAAGGAAACCATCAGCCAAGAACGGCAAGACGGGTGTACGTGGAGGTTGGGGCAACACTGTTTACCACGGAAAAACACTGGGGACCACCCGCGTGTCCAGCAAGGGGGATGCACTGCTATAAACGAGGGTGCATCCCAACGAGGTCTCAGCATGGAACCGAAGGTGAGGACTCACCCTACTGGGAATTCTGTTATGTGCAGAATACATAAGGAGGCTCAACACCAAGTACAGTGCAGCCTGCATTTTGTTTTCAAAAAGTAGATGGAAACCACACCTAAGCTACAGTAGAAGAGAGATTATAAGGACTCACTCTGGAACGTTAACATCGGGCTTTATTTAGGGATGGAGGGGACTCTGGATACTTCGTTTTTCTCTGTGCTTTTCTACTGTTGGGCATATTAAGAGATGCCATATTCAGATGTTCCCAGTGTATGCAACGTTTGTCATTAGAAAAGAAGTAAGAGATATGATTTTAGAATAATTTTTTAAGGACCATGCCTTTAACTGGAACCCTGGTGGTGGAGTGGTTAGGAGCTATGGCTGCTAGCCAAAAGGTCAGCAGTTCGAATCCACCAGCCATTGCTTGGAAACCCTATGGGGCAGTTCTACTCTGTCCTATAGGGTTGTTATGAGTCAGAATCGACTCGACAGCAACGGGTTAGGTTTTTGGTTTTACGCCTTTAACTGGAGTCCCTAGGTGGCACAGTTAAGCACTTGACTAGAAGCTGAAAGGCTGGCAGTTCAAACCTACCCTCAGAAGACAGGCCTGGTTGTCTGAAAGTTCACTGCCTTGGAAACCCCTGTGGAGCAGTTCTACTCTGCACGCACGGGGCTGTCGTGAGTTGGAACTGACTCTACAGCCACAATAACAATGATGCTTTCAACGGCTTTCTGGCTGGGGCAGTTGGGGGAGGTGTTAGAAGCCACATGTGTGAGGTTTCCGGATTTGGCAGGGGGCTCAGTGTGAAGGGCTGCTGGGATGTTGGTGGCCAGGGCGGGCTGGGGCCCCCACTCACTGTCTGCGGTGTCAGCCTCAAGGTCAACACCAGGCTTTGGAAGAGAGAAGTCAGAGCTCAGGGACTGTGATTTGGCCCGTATTGTCTGAGGTGTCTCACAAACTATTCCCCTAAATCTTCCCCACTCTGGGAAGAATCCTCCCGCATCAGGAAGTGTGGCCCCAGCCTAGGGAATCTGGCCCTTGCAAGGTGACAGGGATGGCGGAGGGGCCAGATTCCCAGTGTGGCCCCTGCAGAGAGCTGGGCTGAGCACTCGGGGCCCCAGCCATGAGCTGGGGAATTACCTACCAAGAGGCTTTCGAACTTCTTTGCTTCTGTGATGTGGATCCAATTGTCCTTCTCCACCACCTTGATATGCTTCACCTCGTCATTGAACCTGGGCAAAGTGCACATGATCACCACACAGGCAGGCAGCCCTCGCCCCGCCTCCCCTGGCTCCAGGCTGATGGCATGGTGACTGGAGCAGCCAGCCTCTCCCTTCACCCACCTCCTGACCTGTGGCGGCCCTCTCCACCACTGAGCATCTGGCTGCCCTAGTCTTGGCCAGTTTTCCTCAGCCTGGCCACCTGCCTGCTGTGGCCCTGCATGCCTCTGCCCCTCAGCTCCCCCCACTGCTCTGCATCTGGGCACACCTGGTCAGCCTATGTCTACTGACCGACGTCTGGCCCTTATTGCCAGGGCCCTTTCCGCTCCCAAGTGCCCTGGTTTGGACAATAAATTATAAGCCCAGGCCTTGGGGGGATGGTGGGCTCCATGGTTCGGGGTCTCATTGGGGAGGGGGTGCCTTTGACCCCCGAACTGCCACATACTTGATGCTAATTGCGAATCGCTCGGCCTCGGCGGGCCGCTCCCGCACCAGGTAGGTGCCGCTGGCGTGGGCCTTGAGCAGGTTGTCCGTCTGCTGCCTCTCCATGTTGCCAGCAAACCTAGAGCGAGGCAGGTCATTAGGGGCTGGGAGGAAGAGCGTGGTAACCATGACGACACCAAAGGACTGTGGAGCCCTGGTTACGTGCCGGCGCTGTGCTAAGGGCTCGTTGTGACTCGACAGGGCTTTGACCTTCGTAACAAGCCAACCAGGAAGTGAGGCCAGTGCTCATGAGGATGGGCACAAAGCTGAGCAGATTGGATGGACTCAGCAGCACCTGCAGGCCCTGGCACCCCGTGGTCACACCAGGGCAATGACCACAGACGTTGGCCATCCAGGGTCAGTTTCTGCTTCCAGAACCCTAGGACCTGCAAGAACTGTTCAGTACAATGCCAACAGATCAGATTTCTTTCCTAAGATGTATTTGTCACTATTTAAAAAGTAATAACAATATAACATCAGGAGCCCTGGTGGCACAGAGTTCAGCTGCTAACTGAAAGGTCAGTGGATCGAATCCACCAGCCCCTCTGCAGGGGGGGGGTTGTGGCCATCTGCTTCCATAAAGATTTACAGCCTAGGAAACCCTACGGGGCAGTTCGACTCTGTCCTACAGGGTCACTATGAATCAGAATCGACTCAATGGCAATGGGTCTTTTAATCACATAACTAGTCCCTGGGAGGCGCAAATGGTTAATGCACTTGGCTGCTAACCCAAAGGTTGGGGGTTCGAGTCCACCCAGAGGTGCTTCAGAAGAAAGGTTTGGCTATCTACTTCCAAAAAAGATCAGCCACTGAAAATCCTGTGGAGCACAGTTCTACTCTGACACACACGGGGTCGCCATGAGTCAGAGTCGGCTTGATGGCAACTGGTTTTTTATGTATTCTGTATGTTGCAGCTCAACGTTAAGACTACTTGAAAAAGGAGTTTCGTTCCCCAAATATCTGAACCTGCTTATCTGTTCAGAGATGGGAAACCATTGCCCAGGAAGAAGATCCCCGGGCTCTGGCCAGTCAGAGCAGACGGAGAGGACACAGGGCTGGGAGCAGAGCAGGGAGCAGTCCGCACTGCCAGCCGAGGGTGGCCTGGGCCCCGGGCCTGTCCCCTCAACTGTGGGGCCACGTCCCCCACAACTGAAGTGCCGTGTGCACGCCCAAGTCTGAGATCCACTCACCAGGGGTACGCGGTATAGTCAATCTCCCGGGACAGCGGCCGGCTGATGGGTGGCTGGTGGGAGAGAACAATCATGTTAACGTCCTGCAAGAGGCCATCTGCAAGAAGGGACACTGTTGTTGTCACCGACCCTTGGGTCAGCACTGGCTGCACGGGACTAGGACTGTCAACTTAGCCCAGCTCCACTGGACCTCGAGGTCCTGAGGGTGGCGGCTCGGACTCACCCACCTCTGACTGCTCACTGGGGAACCCACAGAGTGGGTGCTGGTACACTTGCTCAGCTGAGGGAGGGAGGAGCTGCTAACTAATAAACAGGGTGCTCCATCCACTGGAGGGGGACAGCAGAACGCCACAGAGTTTCTCTGTGAGTGGATGTAAGTACCCCCGACAGTCCCGGGCCAAGCAGGCAGGCGCATTTGTCTGTGACAGCTCCCTCCTGGGGGGCTGCATGCAGGCCAACGCCCTCCCTGGCCAGAGCCCTCCACTCGGCCTCCTGCTCAGCAGTCCAACTGGGCCACCGCTTGCCATGCAGATGGGGAAACTGAGGCCTAGGGCAGGGAAGGGACTTCCCCAGGCCACCCGGGGAGTTAGTGATCATTCTCCTCTGCTGTCTGGGTCCCCTTGATCTGTCAGCAAAGCCTCTCCCCGTCACCTGGGTGGGCTGACCTCTCAGAAGAAGCAGGTGGACAGGTGTAGGAGGGCCGAAGCCGGCAGGCCCGGGACAGCCAGGATGTCCCTGGTGTTGGGGACCGCCTGCCTGCCTGCGCCTGCCGGGAGTATTTCACATTTTCCACTTGTCTTTTTCTATTTTTTTTTTTTTTTGTGGGGCGTGGTGTGCGGGGGAGGTATTCAATTCATTTATGGCCAACTGCCCGATTGCTTCTGTAGAAGAGACTAGAGTTTGCCCCACCCCCGGGGTGAGAGAGACCCCATGCTGCCTTTTCTCTCAGTATTGCAGAGTCTGGCTCTGGGCCCCTCCTTGAATCACTTCAGCCTCAGCCTCCTGGGGGAGCGCTTCCCTCCCTAGGGCTGCGTGAGGGTCTGAGGAGACTCAGAGTCCGCACGGCTGGGAGAAGGTGGCAGTCTGTCTTCATCCCTGACCAACGCTGCCAAGATGCCGCTTCAGCTGTTTGTAAACCCTAACGTAACGCCCTGCCCCTAATGTAACGCCCCTAACCCTAACGTAACGCCCCGCCCGATCACTGAACCTTCAGAGAGCACACCCACTGCCCACCCACCCTCAGGGTGCAGGATCTCCCGTCCCCAGCTCGTAGCAGCTGCCTAGCAAGGACATGGAGGGAGGGGAGCAGCCCCTAGCACCCCCACCACCTGGCCACTGCACTCTGGAAGCTCCCGTGGATACTCACCCTTCCATCCACGGGGCAGGGCTTCACAGATGAACTTGGGAAATAACCCGACTTCCTAGTTTGGACCAGTCGACCCTGGAAAGAAGAGGAGATGATCAGGGCACGCCATGGGCTGTTCTCGAGTGCGCTCAGCTTGTCCTAACCCCGTTCCCCAGAAGAATGAGTTACAGCCCAAGCATCACCTCCCTGCTGTGACTTCAGCTGACCTCGTAAATGCTTTGGGCAGAAGGTGAGGGGCGTTCCCACTCTACAGATGAGAAGACTGAGGCCAGGAGAAGTCACACAGCTCACTCGGCGCTGGGACTGGAGCCCCATGTCCTGCATTCTGTCCAGTTCTCTTACCTGCACCGGTGCTTCTCATGAATCCAACAGGCGGACAAAATGTAGGTCCCCCCAGGGGCCTGAGGTGGGCAGAGCGGGCCTTCGCTCTCCCGCCCCTCTGCCTGGACGGCCCTCCCAGCATCCCGCCCCAGCCAGCTCCCCCTCAGCCTCCACTTCCACTGCAGTAAAGTCATCTCTCCAAGATGCCCAGGGAACACCACCCTGGTCGGGCCTGGGGAGGGGAGGAGCACTGGGCGGCTGGGGGGCAGGCGGAGAGGAGACTGCGTACGTGCACACACACACCCTTCTGGCCTTCTGAGTCTGATGTCAGCTGAGCTCAGGATCCATTACAATAAACGCTCAGGGCAGCAGGCACCGATAGCGAGAGCGGCAAACCCCACTGACGGCAACAATCACAGCACACACGCCCATGACTCCCAGCTAGGCTGAGGGCCCGTGGTACCCAAGCTGACCTCTGAGGGTCTCTTGACCTCTAGGGTTCAGCAGAGGTGGGGAGCGGGGTGCAGGGGGGCCGGGCAGACACCTGCAGGGACTCTGCTCTACTATGGCCATACAAAGGGACAGTGAGCTTCGTGGCTCAGAACGCGAAGCCACATTACACTGATGTGTTCTTCGGCCATGTCTGAGCCCCCCACTAGATGGGGCTCCCTGGGGGAAGGCGGTGGGTGGCTCAGTCATGGTCCTCCAGTGCTGATGCTGGCTGTACAGGGGAGGGGAGAGGCACAGCCTCGGGCAACGGAGACAGGAGGCCCTCGGAGGTGGATGGGGAGGGCCTTGAGGACCAGGAGGAGGGGCCTCTCCCATGATGGGGCGACGCACTCCACCACATCTAAGCAAGCACTCCACCACGTCTAAGCACGCACTCCAAGGAAGATGGGCTGGCTGCACCCAGACCTCCACCACAGAGGGGAGCGGAGACGCAGGGCAAGAATGTCCTGATAACCAGCCCCCACCTCTCATCCTTGGTGGCCTCTCCCCTCAGCCTGCCCCTGCCTGGGGGTGTGAGGGCTCCAGGCTTCTGGCCTGGGGCCCAGGACCCACCTCCCACCACTGAGACTCGGGGTCGCCTCGCAGCAGCTCCATCACGTCACCCGTCTGGAAGGTGAGCACTGGCTTCCCAGGAGGTGCGGGGTTGCCATGGTAATTCTGCATGGCCACCATCTTGGGACCTGTGGAGACGGGGCAGGGGGAACGGCTCGGTTGATGGCTGCGCCAAGGCCAGCGGCCCACCCCCTCACTGACCCCACTGAACTCCTCGTGAGAGACCACCCACAGACACACATGCCAGTACCACCCACCCCAGATTCTTCCCAGGGCCCCCGTGTCGTTTGTTACACAGCACATGTGAATCGTTCACGTGACGAGCAGCCCTGGGCATCACCACACCCACAGTGACTTTGTCTGTTTTCTCCCCAACACCTCACACCCCTATGACTTCAAGTTGGCCACGTGGAGTAGGAGACGGGGTGCCCCCTGTCTTAGAGATGGGGCCAGTGATCAGCTCTGGGGCTGTGCAGGCACTCTGGGGCTGGCCTCGCTCTGGCTCAACCCTGCCGTGGGGCCCGGAACAGCCCCGGGTTCTCCCTACTCTGTGTAAGTGTAAGCGGCCCGCACGCTGGGCCTCCCCATGGCGGAATCTGTGTTATCACAGACAAAGGTGACTCCCCACCAGAGGGCGCCCCACACCTCAGGGCCCGCATGGGGACAGCAGTGGAGACAGCTCAAGTCCCCAGACTCACCTGGTCCCGCTCCTGAGGCATCCTGTGATGGAAGGACAGATAGGGCAGTGAGGGGGCTGCTTCTGGCTCAGGCCTGACTCCCCACACCCCTCATGCTCCCCAGATTGGAGGGTCAAGGCAGCGGCGGGGGGGAGACACACATCCTGGACCCCACAGACATTAGGTGACTCATTCTCTGTGTGACAGCCCCCTCTGCCTCTGTGCCCCCCCGAAGGTCCCTCCTGTTTCCTCTCCCACCTCCTCCAGGAAGCCTGCCCTGATCACCTAGCCCATGGACAGCCCCTCCATTGAGCCTGGGCTGGCCCCTGCCATCAGGACATGCCCTGCCACCTGAGACGCCGTGCTTTGTGCCTGCCCCCTTCCCGTGAGGCATCTCTGTGCCCCACACAGGGCCTGGTGAGGGCCCCAGACACTGGTTAATCTGACTAGACCCCACAGCTCAGCGAGAACAAAGCCTACATCCCCTAAACGAATTCAGTAACTTCTCACTCACACAGAGGCAGTGGGCGGCAGGTGTACGTCACAAAGCCGGGCACTCAGAGCCACCAGCTACTGGACAAGCTGAATGGGTGAGTGGGCCAGGCAAGGTGATCCCAGGCAAGGTGAGGCCGTGCACATTCACAAAGGGAACCAAAACCACCCCCACCCCTCAGGCCAGAAACGGCCCACAGATGAGGAACGCCAAGCAGCAGGATGTTTGGCCCCGGTTCCCAGGGCTGTTGGGGTGCAAGGAGAGGGAGGGGGCAGTTGGGCAGCCTTACCGGGTCTGCAGGAAAAGCTGAAAAGGAAGCACAGTGGGTGTTAGAGGGTGCCGCAGACACCCCGGGGCCGGCTGGCTCCCACAGACAGGCGGGCCATGCTCGTAAGCGGGCGGGGAGCTTCCCGGTGGGGAGCTCAGACATGGGCTGCGGGCACACAGACCTGGGTTCGTAGCCAGTTACTTCTGATGGCAAACACTGAGCTCTGGTGTTGGGGGTTACGGCAGAACTCAGACCGGGTGCCAGACCCAAGACGGCAAACAGGTCTGGCTCCACGAGCTGGAGGCAGCTGCGGGATGCAGGGCAGTGCCTGGGCTCAGGGGGAAGATGTCAGTGATTGGCCAGTGATGCCTCGCTGAGTGACAGGGACGGTTGTCCGTGTCCGCTGTTAGCACTGGCAGGCCTAAGTACGTGCAGGCTAACGGCCCCACGATCTCCCCGCCTGCACTGTGCTCCCCCACAGGAGGACGCTGTCCCAGGCTGAGCCCTGGTCACCTGCCAAGCAGGGCCGCCTGGCACCAATGGACACAGTGAGGACAACGGCTCACGTGCGGGGTGACGAGGCCTCAACACCCTAGCACAGGTGCAGACAGAAGCCTCCAACAGACCCTATGTGACTGAGGCAACAAGCTCAACGGACACCTGGGGTTGGGGAGAGGCAGGCATGCAGCAGGTGTCCCTGCAACAAGGGAGAAGCCTTCCTGGAGGGGTCAGCAGTGCTCTGGGACACCAGCTTCTCCTGTCGGGCTTGGCCCCACGGGCAGCAAACAGTGAAACTGCCCTGGAGTCACCGTGGACACAGCCCGAGGTGGAGCTCCCGAAGGCTGGCACCCAAACCAGGATGACACGTGAGAGCTGTGTGCGTCAGGAGAAGGCAACCTGGACACCCTGCACAGGAAGAGGGACTGGGCAGGGCAGAACGTCCCCCCGCAGAGGGGCAGGAGGGGAGACAGAGGTGAAGGCCCTTGGGGGGGTCACACGCTCCCTCAAGGCCTGGTGCTCAGCAGGGTTTTAATAGCACGAGGGAAATGAGAATGACAACATGAGGTTTCAAAAGCATACAGAAGTGCCACACAGCAAGATCCCAATGACGTCTTCTAAGAAATAGAACAAAACCATAGGAAGAGACTGAGTGGGCGAGTGAGCGTGTGCTATGGATTGAATTGTGTCCCCGGAAAAATTTATGTTGAGGTCCTAACTCCTGTACCTGGAATGTCAACTTGTTTGGGGTGGCTCCTAACCCCACCTGACTCCTTACAAGAGAGCAGCAGAGACAGAGAGACGGACAGAGGGAAGACAGCGGGATGACGATGGGGTGACGCTGCAGCTGCAAGCCAGGGATGCCTGAGGCCACCAGAAGCCGGGAAAGACAAAGGAAAGATCTCCCCCTGGAGCCTCTAGAGAGAGCATGTCACTGCGGATGGCCCAATCTGGACTTCTGGCCTCCAGAGCTGAGAGAATACACTTGCGCACCTTTAAGCCGTCTCGGACAGTAAGTTTTTATCTTCTCATTTACACTTCTCTGTTCTTGGTAGGTGATGTCAAGTCGGTTCCC
Organism: Dugong dugon; assembly: GCA_030035585.1. Classification (NCBI taxonomy): domain Eukaryota; kingdom Metazoa; phylum Chordata; class Mammalia; order Sirenia; family Dugongidae; genus Dugong; species Dugong dugon. The sequence goes on along the minus strand of CM057471.1, from coordinate 4,167,944 downwards.
ACTCATAGCGACCCTGTGTACAACAACGCAACACTGCCCAGTCCTGCGCCATCCTCACAAGCCCACTCTTGCAGCCACTGTGTCAGTCCATCTCGTTGAGGGTCTTCCACTTTTTCGCTGACCCTCTACTTCACCAAGCATGGTGTCCTTCTCCAGGGACTGGTCCCTCCTGATGACATGTCCAAAGTCTGTGAGATGAAGTCTCACCGTGCTCGCTTCTAAGGAGCACTCTGGCTGTCCTTTTTCAAGGCAGATTTGTTTGCTCTTTTGACAGTCCATGGTATATTCAGTATTCTTTGCTAACACCGTAATTCAAAGGCATCCATTCTTCTTCCGTCTTCCTTATTCATCATCCAGCTTTTGCATGCATATGAGGCAATTGAAAACACCATGGCTTGGGTCAGGCGCACCTTAGTCCTTAAAGTGACATCTTTGCTTTTTAACACTTTACAGAGGTCTTTTGCAGATTTGCCCAATGCCATATGTCCTTTGATTTCTTGACTGCTGCTTCCATGGGTGTTGACTGTGGATCCAAGTAAAATGAAATCCTTGACCACCTCAATCTTTCCTCCGTTTATCATTATGTTGCTTACTGATCCAGTTGTGAGGATTTTTGTTTTCTTTATGTTGAGATGTAATCCATAATGAAGACTGTGGTCTTTGATCTTCCTCAGTAAGTGCTTCAAGTTCTCTTCACTTTCAGCAAGCAAGGTCGTGTCATCTGCATATCGCAGGTTGTTATTGAGTCTTCCTCCCATCCTGATGCCACGTTCTTCTTCATATAGCCCAGCTTCTCAGATTATTTGCTCAGCATACAGATTGAATAGGTATGGTGAAAGCATACAACCCTGATGCACACCTTTCCTGACTTCAAACTACGCAGTATCCCCTTGTTCTGTTCCAATGACTGCCTCTTGATCTATGCACAGGTTCGTCATGAGCACAATGAAGTGTTTTGGAATTCCTATTCTTCACAATGTTATTCATAATTTGTTATGATCCACACAGTTGAATGCCTCTGCATAGTCATTAAAACACAGGTAAACATCTTTCTGGTATTCTCTGCTTTCAGGCAAGATCCATCTGACATCAGCAATGATATCCCTCATTCCATGTCCTCTTCTGAATCTGGCTTGAATTTCTGGCAGTTCCCTGTCGATGTATTGCTGCAGCCACTTTTGAATGATCTTCAGCAAAATTTTACTTGGTGTGATATTAATGATATTGTTCAATAACTTCCTTATTCTACTGGATCACATTTCTTCAGAATGTGTACAAATATGGATCTCTTCTAGTTGGTTGGCCAGGTAGCGGTCTTCCAAATTTCTTGCATAGACGAGTGAGCACTTCCAGAGCTGCATCTGTTTGCTGGAACATCTCAGTTGGCATTCCGTCACTTCCTGGAGCCTTGTTTTTCACCAATATCTTCAGTGCAGCTAGGACCTCTTCCTTTAGTACCAGTGGCTCCTGATCATACGCTACCTCCTGAAATGGTTGAACATCGACCAGTTCTCTTTGGTGCAGGGACTCTGGGTATTCCTTCTGTCTTCTTTTCATCCTTCTTACATCGTTCAGTATTTTACCCACAGAATCTTCCAATTTGCAGCTCGAGGCTTGAATGTTCCCTCAGTTCTTTCAGCTTGAGGAACGCTAAGCACGTCCTTCCCTTTTGGTTCCTAACTCCAGGCCTTTGCCCTTTACTCTGTCTTCTCGCGCCGCCCTTTGCAATCTTCTGTTCAACTTTTTTACGTCATCATTTCCTCCATTTGCTTTAGCTCCTCGAAGTTCAAGAGCAAGTTTCAGAGTCTCTTATGGCTTCCATTTGGTCTTTTCTTTCTTTCCTGCCTTTTTAATAACCACTTCAGGTACGATGTCTTTGATGTCATTCCACAACTCATCTGGTCTTCCGTCATTAGTGTTCAGTGTGTCAAATCTATTCTTGAGATGGTCCCTAAATTCAGGTGGGATACACTCAAGGTCGTACTTGGCTCTTGTGGACTTGTTTTAATTTCCTTCAGCTTCAGCTTGAACTCACATATAAGCAACTGATGGTCTGTTCCGCAGTCGGCCCCTGGCCTTGTTCTGACTGATGATATTGAGCTTTTCCATCGTCTCTTTCCACCAATGTAGTCGACTTGATTCCTGTATATTCCATTTATGTTGTTGAGAAAAGGTGTTTACAATGAATAAAATTCTCTCACGTGATCTCAGGCGTTGTTCTGTGAGCAAGCCATCTTTTCCAACTACAGACTCTTGCTTCCGATGTTCCCATAACAATCCAAAAAACTTGTAAAAAAATACATCAGTAATTATCAATGCATCTTGATTGCATGTTTGATCAATTTTAGATACAGAAGTTGGTAAAAGTCTTTAATTTTTTCATCTTTGGCATTAGCAGTTGCTGTGTAAATCTGAATAATAGTCGTGTAAACTGGTCTTCCTTGTAGGCGTATGGATGTTAGCCTATCAGTGACAGCATTATACTTCAGGATAGAGCTTGAAATGCTCTTTTTGACGACGAATGCAACGTTATTCCTGTTCAATTTGTCACTCCTGGCATAGTAGACCACATGATTATCTGATTCAAAATGGCCAATACCAGTTCATTTCAGTTCACTAATGCCTAGGATATTGATCTTCAAGTGTTCCATTTCATTTTTGATGACTTTCAATTTTCCTGGATTCATACTTCGTACGTTCCACATTCCTATTATTAATGGATGCTTGCAGTTGTTTCTTCTCATTTTGAGTCATACCACATCAGCAAATGAAGGTCCCGTAAGCTTGACTCCATCCACGTCATTAAGGTCAGCTCTACTTTGAAGGGAAACCCTGTTGGTGTAGTGGTTAAGAACTACGGCTGCTAACCAACATCCACCAGGTGCACCTTGGAAACCCTATAGGGCAGTTCTACTCTGTCTTACAGGGTTGCTATGAGTTGGAATCAACTTGACGACAACGGGCTTTTTTTGGATTTTCTACTTTGAGGAGGCAGCTCTTCCCCAGTTGTATTTTGAGTGCCTTCCAACTGAGGGGCTCATCTTCTGGCACTAGATCAATGTTCCGCTGCTATTCATAAGGTTTCACTGGCCAGTTTTTTCAGAAGTAGACTGCCAGGTCCTTCTTCCTGGTCTGTCTTAGTCTGGAAGCTCTGCTGAAACCTGTCCACCAAGGGTGACCCTGCTGGTATTTGAAATACTTGTGACAGAGCTTCCAGCATCACAGCAACGTGCAAGCCACCACAATACAACACACTGGCAGGCGGGTGGTGGTTACACTTCTCGACACTTTCTGAATCTTCTATGGGAAATGGGTATTTTACAAATCAGAAAGAAAAAAAAAGGTTATTTAAAGAAAAAAAAAAACTTGTAAAGAAAGGTATCAAAATATTGCTTTTGCTTATTTCTGGGATAAATTCATGGGTGATAATTACTTTCTCCTTTACTTCATTTCTTCGCTTCTCTCCACGTTTTTGATAACTAAGCACGCTTTTAGTCCCCGGGTGCCACAAATGGTTGAGGGAAGCTTTTCATTCTCCCAGAATCCAGATATCTGGGGTCCATGAAGTTGGGGTGACCCACCCAGGCCACTGCCCTGAGGCGACTGTTTGAACCTTGAGCTTTGAGCAGACTGGTCTAAAATCACCTTTAAGTCAAACAATAGTCTTGCTAATTAGTAAAGACCATTTTGCCTTGGGCACTGAGCTGTTTTGAAGAATTATCTAGGTGCAGTCTGTTTTGAGGGCCTAACTAGAAGCTCTGTGTTAGGAAAGATTGTTATTGTGTAAATACTCTTCTGGCCCTTCCCTGGGGAGATGTTGGTGAGATGCGGTATGAGAATCTTTGGATGTTCTCTCATCTTTGGAACACCAACTCGGTAGTTGGGCGTGTTGCCCAATTTGCAAAGCGTATATTCAATAAACTTCAAATCAAGTCATATCACTGGGTTAATATGATTTTTGTTTTAACATGGTTAAACGCTTCACCAGTATCTGTAAGGTTGGTGGTTCAGGCCCACCCAGAGGTGCCTCAGAAGACTGGCTTGGTGATCTGCTTCCAAAAGGTCATGGCCTTGAAAAACCTATGAAGCAGTTCTACTCTGCACACGTGGGGTCACCACGAGAATCGACTCGACAGCAACCACCACCAACAACTTTTAGAGTCGGGAAAAAACTATCTGAAGAAAGTCATGGGGAAAAGTTGTGGACGGAGAGGCATGTGGCCACAACGGGGCGGTGTTGACACAGGAAGCTGAACCGCAGCTCCGGCCACAGGCTCCTCGTGTCTTCCAGGCCAGAGGAGACACGCAGGGACACTGCCCAGGGTCTGGGCCGGCCTGTTGGACCCTCTCCTGGAGCCGGATCACTGGGCCAGCCCTCGTAATCACAATAAATGGGAACTACTGATCTATGGATCACGGCTCGGCATCTTCTGTTCTGGTGGCAGATGCAGAGTGACAAGAAGTACTGCCTTGTTTTTTTGTCTTACGATCCGGCCAGAGGCCCAGTAAGACAGAGCCCAGAGACGGGGACCTGGGGGACAGGCGGGCCATTCTCTGTACGAGGCTCCACGATTTTCGGGCTGAGAAAGATGTGGCAGGCTGCTTCCATAAAGATTAACCAAAAAAACCAAACCTAAAGCTCCCCACGTGTGCTCTTTCTGTCACAGCAGCGCTAGGAAACCATGACCCGGGCTGATGACAGTGGAGACAGTGACGCTGCCTGAAGCCATCACGGGGCTAAAGGAGGCCCTGTGGGGCCCCCCTGCAGCAGAGTGGGGGCCACTGTCACCACATTCAGGCTGTGTGGCCCTGTCCCCACGGTGAAGAGCGAGGATGCTGGGCCAGCTGGCCTGGGTGAGAACACTGTCTCCATTAGAGCTGTGGGAGCTGGACCGGGCCACGGCCTCTGTGGGTGCGGCGCCCCACGAGTCACTGGCTGGGTGGCAATACTATTGCACGGGGCGAGGTGGGGGTCTGCGTCACCCACCTGAGTCACGGGGAGCAGAGCCGGGCCCTCAGGGGCGCCCTCGCCTGTGCTCTGTGGCTGTTTCCGGGACCACACCCTCAGTGCCTCTGGGGCTGTGCCCTTAGAATAAGCCCCTCAGTGGTGTCTCCACCCCTGGTGTCACTCTCCCAGCCCCTTCCGACTTCCTCCTTCAGGCTAATTTGGGCTGCCCGCCTGCTGTTGTCTGGACCCCTGCTTATCCAGGCAGGTCCAGCTGGTTCACCTCGCCTCCCATGCGGGAGCCATGCATCCTCTAGAAAATCCCAAATGCACCCCCAAACTAAGATGACTCCGAGGTGCCCAGGGGTCTGGGTGCCTTCCAGACCTCTGCTCACAAACTTCCAGGCTCAAGTCCCTCCCCGTCCCTGAGCTTCAGTCTTACACATCTGACAAACGAGCATGAAGAGACATAAAATGCTGTGTGTGTTAACCCATTGCCTTTGGGTTGATTCTGACTCTTGACGACCCCATGTGCTGCAAAGTATAACCATACCCTATAGGGTTTTCTTGGCTGCAGTCTTTATGGAAGCAGATTACCAGGCCTTTCTTTTGTGGCACCGCTGGGCGGGTTCAAACCGTCAACCTTTAGGTTGGTAAAAAACCAAAACCCATTGCCTTCAAGTCGATTCCAATTCATAGCAACCCTATAGGACAGAGGAGAACTGCCCCATAGGGTTTCCAAGGAGCAGCTGATGGATTTGAACTGCCGACATTTTGTGTAGCAGCCGAGCTCTTAACCACTGCGCCAGCAGGGCTCACTGTTTGCGCCCCCAGGGGCCTCGACCAATTACTAACACGGCTGTAGGTAACGTCGGCGGGGCCTGAAGGTGGCCTGGGAGAAGCCGGGAACATAATCTATTATGACCGGTGTTTCTCTGGGATAAAAACCCTGCACACAGCTGCCAGAGAATGTTCTGTGCCTGTTTTGGGGTGGGGATTCTAGAAGCTTAGGCCTAGAACGGGGAGGAGTACAGGAAAGGTGGAGAAAGTGCCAAGCGTCACAGTTATGAGCAAGGATTTCAGAAGAAGGTGGGCTGGATAGGCTCCATCCCAGCTGTGCCGCCTAGGCGCCTCCCCCTCTGAACCTCCCTTTCCCCATCTGGAGCGGGGCACCAACAGTCCTTGCCCCAGAGGTCCCCAGAAGTGTGCAAGGAGAACGTGTATAGGTAGCAAGTCGGGGGGGTGTGGAACATGGTGGGTGTGATGCAGTGGGACACCAGTGTGGCTCAGGGAACACTGCGGCACCACCAGGACCAGCTCCAGGGTCCCGCAAGCAGGCAGCACAGCCCTGAGGGTGAGGGTGGCTGTGGTGCCCCCAGACCTAGCCCCAGGTCCCGAGGGCACCCGGCACGGCCCTGAGGGTGGGGGTGGTTGTGGCGTCCCCCGGCCCAGCCCCGGGTCCCGCGGGCACCCGGCAGGCCCTGCCAGGGCGGTACTCACTGATCTTGCAGGGTGGCATCACCTCTAGACACTCCTTATGTGCCCCGACGCCACACTTGGTGCACAGATAGCCCTGGTAGAAGGTACCCCTGTGCCAGCAAACAGAGGGAAGTGGGGGTCAGGTTGGCCCCGAGCCCAGCGCCTTGCACCCTCAGCCCGGCGTGCGGGGCCCAAGACTGCCAGCAGGCCCTCACATCCCTGCTGCTGTGGGCAGCCGCCTTGCTCCCTGTCCCTCGGACCTGGCTCGTCCTTCAAAGCCCCAGGCCTCCAGCCGGGGTCCCTTCAGACCACTGCAGCCCACCCTTCCTTCCCAACTTCTCCAGGCTCACTCCACTGCCTGGCACAGGTGTACCCAGAGTGCACCCACAGGGACAAGCCACCTCCCACCAGATCTGAACACCTGAGGGTCCGTGGTGGGTCTGGTACTCATTAGGTATCCCCCTGCCCCCTCGGCTGGGTCAAGGTGGTGTCCGGTGGCGATGGTGACCCCTGTCTGGGGTGGTGCGGACGGGGCGGGCATGGACGGCACTCACCTGAGGAACATCTTGCAGGCTTTGCAGTTGGTGGTCTTGTCAAACGTGTACATCTGGAAGCTGTGGTGGTTGGCGTTGGCTTTGTCCGGCTTGATGTTTGACCTGAAAAATGGAAACAGCAGGAGCTGCGGCAGCTGAGCACCTCTCGAATGTCCGGTTCCCTGAGGCTTCCTGCGGCCAGGCCACCCCAGAACCAGCCAGGGGCAGGACTCAGGCCTGGGTGGGGGTCCGGGGGCCTGGGCAGGGGTCTGGGAGCCGGAGCTCAAAGCCAGCTCTGTCCCTGAAGCCCTGGGCGCCTCCTGGGGCCAGCTCCCTGCAGGTGGAATGAGGGTCTGAGCAGAGGTTTTTGGATTATGTGCACTGGTATGAGAGAATGTTCTAGAGTGATGGCAATGTTCTGTATCTTGGGTGTGGGCAGGTGCAGGCATTTGTCAAAACTCAGCCAATGTACACATAAGATTTCTACACCTCATTGTACACAAGCTTGGCATTGAGAAACCTAAAGGAGCATCGCATCCTGAACTACACAGAGGCGTGAGCCGTTACACGTGGTCCACGTTGAAATACATCCAACACCAGATGGCTTGGGGGCACGCTGGGTGATGCGCGGTAAGGCAAGGAGAGCGACCTGTGAATGGTGGAACCTGAGGGGGAGGATACGGGTGTTTACCATACAATTCTTTCAACTTTGCCAAATGCCTGGTGTTTTCCAGAATAAAACGCTGGGGAATTTCCACCCACAGAAGCCTAGGGCAGATATGGGGACCTTGCACTCCCACGTCCAGTTCTGGTGTCCAGTGACTAGCCCCATCCATTCTGCACATCTGGGTGTCAGCCCTGATCCGCTGCTCTGGTGAGTGATGCTCAGCCTCCAGAGAAATCTCCTGCCCTGGGCAGACTGGTTAACAGCTAAGATGGCACCGAGATGGGGCTGGCATCCCCAGGTGACAGAGCCCTACTGGAGAGCCCTCACGGTCCAGGTGTCGGGGCATTTGGACCCTGCCTCCCACTGCCCTGGTCTGAGAAGGTCTCCAGACAAAGCCCACCCTGTGGGCGCTGGGCGGACGGCCATCCGAGTACTCACATGGCCATCTCAAACTGCTCCATCCACTTGCGCTTCATGTCTTCCGTCTTGCAGAAAAACTGGAAACCCTGCTTTCCTTGGAGGTGGATTAGATAGAAACCGTAGGACCACTGTGGGAGGAGATGGGAGACATGTCGGTCCTGTGTGCACACGCCTGTGTGTGCCTGCTCGTGTGTGTGCGTGTCGGTGTACAGACACACGCCCGTGCCTGCGCATGCCTGCTCGTGTGTGTGTGTGTCGGTGTACAGACACACGCCCGTGCCTGTGTGTGCACATGTTCTCAAGTGTGCATGTGTGTACATGCCCACATGTGTGTGCTCTCACGTGTGTGCACACCTGTGCCCATGCCTGTACCCACATACATTCTCATGTGTGCATGTGTATACAGATGCTCGTGCCCACCTGCACATATGCATCATGTGTATATACATGTGTAGGAAGGCACCCGTGCCTGTATGCACACACTTTCTCAAGTTTGCAAACACATGTGCATGTGTACACGCCTGCATGCATGTGCTGTCGTGTGCACGCATGCCGATGCCTGCACGCACACATTCTCCTGTGTACATGTATGTGTGTATACAGATACTCATGCCCGTGTACCTGCATGCATGCATAGGGAGGCGCCTGTATGCGCACATGTGTTCACAAGTGTGCATGCATGTATGCATGCTCACATGTACAACAGTGCTCTCTCCTGTGTGCACTCGTGCCCATGCCTGTACACACATTCTCATGTGTCTGTGTGCACATGTATATAGACATCCATGCCTACTGTATACACACACGTGTATGTGCACGTGTACACCACATGTGTGCCTATTCATCATGCTATCACATGCTTGTGTATGAACACATACATACTCATGCCTGCACATGTATGTGCTGCCATGTTTCCACATGTGTGCACGCATGTATATGTGTATACATGCAGAGTTATGCCTGTGCCTTTATGTGTATGCACATGCGGGCATGCACATGTCTGTGTCTGTGTACACATATGCTTACACACGCATACGTACGCACGTGTGCACAAGGCACTTATCTGTGCCTATGTGTGCATGCATGTTCTGTGTGCGTATGTACATGCATGTGTAAGGGAGTGCAAACATTTGGGGGGACCCACCCCTCTAACAAGGTACCCTGGGGCCTCTATCCTCCCCCTCCAAGGTGGGCCCCACTCCGCCTGGGCCGTCTCAGGATGGAGCTGGGGCTGGGGGAGCGTCTGCAGAACTCACCCAGGCTCCTCCCACGACGCCTGCCCACCCGCTTTCACTTCCTGTATCTGATGCTAAAAACCCCACTCCTCTGAAGTAAAACCAGCAAGAAAAAAAAAAAAAACGGCAGGGGAAGGTCATGGGCCTGGCAGGGCCTCACCCAAGCCGGCCCCCAGCTGCCCCCTGCCCCGGAGCAGGCAGCCCGCCCTCAGCTACCCAGCAGGGCTTTCAAAGCGAGTCCAGGAAGGAGAGTTTGGAAAGTATGAGCCCGTTTGTATTGGAAAAGATGGAAGGAAAGAGGGAGTGGGGTGGGAGGAAGGGAGGGAGGAGGAGGGAGGAGGGAGGAAGGAGGGAGGGACGAGGGGAGAAGAGGTGAGGGGAGGAGGGAAGGAGGGAGGGAGATAAAAAAGGAAAACGATGACACAGAGTCAAGATGCTTCTACAGACAAAACACCCGTCAGGACAGAGAACCACCTCTGATCCTTTCCCTCCACGTTGCAGGGTGGCTGGGGACGGGAGAAAGGCTGGGCTTTTGTTTTATACCCTTCTGTAATGGGCAACCTCTCATCATGAACACACATTACTTCTATAACTAAGAAACACATGTAAGTAACCCCGGGGAGGAAGGAGACCCTGGCCTACTGGGGCTCTGGCTCCACACCCTGGACCCTGGATCCACACCCTGGGGCTCTGGCCTCACACCCTGGGAGCCTGGCCCCACATCCCGGGAGCCTGGCCCCACACCCCAGGGGAGCCTGGCCCCACACTCTGGCTCTGGTGAGGGTGAAGCCTCAGGCCCTGCACTGAGGAGGCAGGCACTGGGTGCTTACCATTTTCCCGTGAGACTAGGAAGCATGAGAGAGGGAAGGAAGGAGGGAGACAGTCATTAAGCAGGTTGGTCCAGCCTGGAAGCAGGCACCACAGGGGGAGTCCGGTGGCCCAGGCAGGGGAGCAATACCGTCCAGCACAAAGTGCCCCAGGGTGGGAGCAACACTGCCCAGCACAAAGTGCCGTGGGGTGGGAGCAACACCGCCCAGCCCAAAGTGCCCCAGGGTGGGAGCAACACTGCCCAGCACAAAGTGCCCCAGGGTGGGAGCAGCCCAGGGAATGGGCATTTCTCTGGGAGGGGACAGGTGCCAGAGGCTGCGGCTTAGGGAGAGGCCTCGGGCCAATCTCCTGTTTTGGACATTAGGTTAGGCTAGGTCACCCAGATCGAGCACTCTGGGGCTGCACCCTGCACTGTCAGCTGAATGCCAAGGACTGGGCTTTTAGCAAACTTGGCTTTGGCCCCAGCTCTTAGCACACAGCAGGTGCTCAAGTGCTATGTGCTCAAGTCTTCACTGAACCAGGCGCGCAGCCGGGGGAGCTCCGCCCCCAGCAGCCATGCCCCGCCCCCACAGCATGGTCCCGCCCCCACAGCACAGCCCTGCCCCAGCTGGACATCAGAGACTTTGACAGGCCACCGCCAGGCCCGAGTCCTCCTCCAAATCCGGGCTCTGCTGGGTGCAGGGCAGCACGGGCCAGGGTCCCAGCAGCCAGTCTTTCGCCTGCTGCTCACCAGCACCTCACACAGAGCAGAGGCTGGGCTCGGGGCTCCCTACAGGGCCAGCTGCCCCTCACCCACCCACGGGCATCAGCGCTGACCACCCCTTGGTGGCATCTGGGGTCTGGGGGAAGGCCCCCTGCCTCAGCGGCATGGCCCGCCTCAGACGGTGCACTGTCACTCAGGAGTCCGGGCCCACCTTCTTGATGTCCTTGTTGTTCATTGGGTCGTCGGTCATCTTGTGGAAGAGCAGCTCGATGATCTCCTTCAGCTCGTAGCTATAGCCCTTCCTCTTGCACACGATGACCACCTTGTCAAACAGGAACAAGTACCTGGCCGGACAGCGTGCCCAGGGCCCGTCAGCCGGCGCCCTGTGAGCTGCGTTCTTGGCCATGGGAAAGCCGGCGACGCCAGGGTCAGCAGGACTGAGCCTCCGACTACCGCCCGTGAACCCTGGCTCGCCCCCTCCCCGACCACCGCCCGTGAACCCCGAGCTCGCCCCCTTCCCACAGCCATCCACAGAAGGCTCATGGCCGGCTCTGGGTGGTACAGGCGCAGTAGACTGAGCACGCAGGCAGGATGCCGGTTGCTGCCTTTGGCTGCCCCCCCAGCCCAGCCCAGTGCCGGCTGTGGGCATGACAGCCACTGGGGACAGCTTGCGGCCGCTCTCCCCGAGGAGGAAGGAAGCAATTAGAGCTGAACAAAACGGCCAGCCCAAGGCCGCTCCCGTCACAGGAAGTCCCGTTTCCAGGCTTGCTCAGGAGTGGCGTTCCCTGGACGCAGTGCCAGCCCGCTATGGGGTCCCACCCAGCGCAGGCCCTGCTCACCTGTCCTGCTTGGTGTGGTTCACTATGGAGCGGACTTTCAACTCGCCATCTATCTTCGGCCTCCCAAACTCCTCCAGTTTCACTTGCTGGGAACCAAAGACACTGTGAGCCCGTGCTGGCAACCCCTGTCCTCCTGGCACCTACATAGGGTGGGCGGACGGGTGCTCGTCCTGGGGGTACCTCCCAGAGACACCAAAGGCAGCAGCGAAAGGAAGTGAGCCCAGTGGTTTCTGGCTGGTTCTTCAGACAAAGGGGTGCAAAAGGTGGGACTGGAACTGGGCCCAGGGCCTCCTGTCGCCCACCCCAGGCCCAGCCCGTTCCCCCAGCGCATGGGGACAAAGAGCGATTGATGGCCTGCATCCTGTTAAAAAGCCCCCGTTGTGTGCATCGAGCAGGGCCTGCAGGAAAAGCCAGGCGCCAGCCGAGAAGCCAGAGGAGAGAACAAACAGCGCTTCTCAGACAGAGGGAGGCCAGTGGTTCATCGTCCATAGGACAGGCTCCGCGCCTGGCCGCCTCTGGCTTGTCGAGACTTCATTTTTGTTTCTCGTTTGGTCTGATCTTCCACTGCTATGATCTGATTCAAAGAAAGCTTCACTTGACAGCCTCCCTGAGTGGCTTCCAAAAGAGAAGTCTGTTGCTGTTGTTGGGTGCCCTCGAGCTGGTACTCTCTCATAGCGACCCTACGTACAACAGAACGAAACACTGCTGGGTCCTGCGCCATCCACACAATTGTTGTTATGCTTGAGCCCATTGTTGCAGCCACAGTGTCAATCCATCTCATTGAGGGTCTTTCTCTTTTTCATTGACCTTCTACTTTACCAAGCATGATGTCCTTCTCCAGGGACTGATCCCTCCTGATGACAACATGTCCAAAGTATGTGAGACAAAGTCTGGCCATCTTTGCTTCTAAGGAGCATCCTGGTTGTACTTCTTCCAGGACAGATTTGTTTGCTCTTTTGGCAGGCCATGGTGCATTCAGTATTCTTCTCCAACACCACAACTCAAAGCCATCAATTCTTCCTTGGTCTTCCTTATTCATTGAACAGCTTCTGCTCGTGTACGAGGCAACTGAAAACACCATGACTTGGGTCAGGTGCACCTTAGTTCTCAAGGTGACATCTTTGCTTTTCAACCCTTTAAAGAGGTCTTTTGCAGCAGATTTGCCCACTGCAATGCATCTTTTGGTTTCTTGACTGCTGCTTCCATGGGTATTGATTGCGGATCCAAGTAAAATGAAATCTTTGACAACGTCAATCTTTTTTGCATTTATCATGATGTTGCTTATGGGTCCAGTTGTGAGGATTTTTGTTTTCTTTATGTTGAGGTGTAATCCACACTGAAGGCTGGGGTCTTTGATCTTCATCAGTAAGTGCTTCAAGTCCTCTTCACTTTCAGCAAGCAAGGTTGTGTCATCTGCATAACACAAGTTGTTAATGAGTCTTCCTCCTATCCTGATGGCCCGTTTCTTCTTCACATAGTGGAGCTTCTCCGATTATTTGCTCAGCATACAGACTGAATAACTATGGTGAAAGGATACAACCCTTATGCACACCTTTCCTGACTTTAAACCACGCAGTATTCCCTTGTGTTCTGTTTGAACGACTGTCTCTTGATCTATGTACAAGTTCCTTATGAGCACAATGAAGTGTTCTGGAATTCCCATTCTTCACAATGTTATCCATAATTTGTTATGATCCACACATTGCATAGTCAATAAAACACAGGTAAACATCTTTCTGGTATTCCCTGCTTCAGCCAGGATCCACCTGACATCAGCAGTGATATTCCTGATTCCATGTTCTCTTCTGAATCCGGCCTGAATTTCTGGTAGTTCCCTGTTAATGTACTGCTACAGCCGCTTTTGAATGATCTTCAGCAAAATTTTACTTGTGTGTGATATTAATGATATTGTTTGATAATTTCCGCATTCCGTTGGATCACCTTTCTTGAGAATAGGCATAAATATGGATCTCTTCCAGTTGGTTGGCCTGGTAGCTGTCTTCCAAATTTCTTGGCATAGACGAGTGAGCACGTCCAGCACTGCATCCATTTGTTGGAACATCTCAATTGGTGTTCTGTCAATCCCTGGAGCCTTGTTTTTCGCCAATGCCTTCAGTGCAGCTTGGACCTCTTCCTTCAGTACCATCGGCTCCTGATCATATGCTACCTCCTGAAACTGACTGAACATCTACCAGTTCTTTTTGTTACAGTGACTCTGTATTCCTTCCATCTTCTTTTTATGCTTCCTGTGTCATTTAATATTTTCCCAGTAGAATCCTTCAATATTGCAACTCAAGGCTTGAGTTTTTTCTTCAGTTCTTTCAGCTTGAGAAACACCAAGCGTGTTCTTCCCTTTTGGTTTTCTATCTCTAGCTCTTTGCACATGTCATCATAATACTTTATTTTGTCTTCTCGAGACACCCTTTGAAATCTTCTGTTCTTCTGTTCAGCAGTTTTACTTCATCATTTCTTCCTTTTGCTTTAGCTACCTGACGTTCAACAGCAACTTTCAGAGTCTCTTCTGACATCCATTTTGGTCTTTTCTTTCTTTCCTGTCTTTTTAATGACCTCTTGCTTTCTTCATGTGTGATGTCCTTGATGTCATTCCACAACTCGTCTGGTCTTTGGTCATTAGTGTTTAATGCATCACATCTATTTTTGAGATGGTCTCTAAATTCAGGTGGCATATACTCAAGGTCATACTTTGGCTCTTGTGGACTTGTTCTAATTTTCTTCAGCTTCAGTTTGAACTTGCACATGAGCAATTGATGGTCTGTTCTGCAGTCGGTCCCTGGCCTTGTTCTGACTAATAATATTCAGCTTTTCTATCGTCTCTTTCCACAGATATAGTCGATTAGATTCCTGTGTATTCCATCCGGCAAGGTCCACGTGTATAGTCGCTGTTTATGTTGGTGAAAAAATGTATTTGCGATGAAGAAGTCATTGGTCTTGCAAAACTCTATCATGCAATCTCAGGCATTGGTTCTATCACCAAGGTCATATTTTCCAACTATGGATCCTTCTTCTTTATTTCCAACTTTTGCATTCCAATCACCAGTAATTATCAATACATCCTGATTGCACGTTCGATCAATTTCAGACTGCAGAAGTTGGCAAAAATCTTCAATTCCTTCATCTTTGGCCTTAGTGGTTGCTGCATAAATTTGAATAATAGTCGTATTAACTGGTCTTCCATGTAGGTGTATGGATATTATCTTATCACTGACAGCACTGTGCTTCAGGATGGATCTTGAAATGTTCTTTCTGACGATGATGCAACGCGATTCCTTTTCAATTTGTCATTCCCGGCACAGTAGACCATATGAGTGTCTGATTCAAAATGGCCAATACCAGTCCATTTCAGCTCACTAATGCCTAGGATATCTTTGTTTATGCGTTCCATTTCATTTTTGAAGATTTCCAATTTTCCTAGATTCATACTTTATACGTTCCATGTTCCAACTATTAACAGATGTTTGCAGCTGTTTCTTCTCACTCTGAGTTGTACCAGATCAGCAAATGAAGGTCTTGAAAGCTTGACTCCATCCAGGCGTCTGTCAGTTTGTCCTACTGTAGGGGCTTCCGTGTTGCTGTGATGCTGGAAGCTATGCCACCGGTATTCAAATACCAGCAGGGTCACCCATGGCAGACAGGTTTCAGCTGAGCTTCCAGACTAAGTCAGACTAGGAAGAAGGACTCGGCAGTCTACTTCTGAAAAGAATTAGCCAGTGAAAACCTTACGAATAGCAGGGGAACACTGTCTGATATGGTGGCGGAAGATGAGCCCCCAGCGTTGGAAGGCACTCAAAGATGATTTGGGAAGAGCGGCCTCTTCAAAGCAGAGTCGATCTTAACGACATAGATGGGGTCAAGGAGAAATCTACAAACAGGGAAAGGGTCGCAGGGACACCCCAAGACTCCCCAGGGCTGTGAGTGGGAGGTGCTGTGACAGATGGTTATCAGCTCCTTCTTCCAAGTTTCCAGAAGCTTCTGAGCGCCACAGCCAAGAGCACAGCTTGGGCGTCACACCGCGCAGGCCTCCATTTCTCATCTCTGAAGTGCAGAAAGTAAAGACACTGACCTCCTTTGGTCAGAAGTGGACTGACGGAGATAAGGCCAGGGCTGAACCCTGAGCCCAGGCCTCAGGAATGCCCGATGGCTGCCGACCGCCGCTGTATCACTGCTGGCACTTACCAAACGAGCGTTACTCGCGCATAAAACCTTAAAAAGAGAAACCTTTCATGTTACAAAAGTAACACCTGCCCATTGTGCAGCGTGTAGAAAACCCTGATGACAGACGAGGGCAGCCACATCAGTGCCCGGGCCCGCACAGCGCTGTGACGATTGTTAACAGTTTGGGGCATGTCCATTCTTTCTCCCCTTCACACGCAGACATTCTTGTTGCTGTTCACTGCGTCAAGCTGGCCCCCGACTCATGGCGACCCCATGCACAACGAGACTGGACCCCTGTGCTCCATAGGATTTTCACTGTCTGATTTTTGGAAGTAGATTGCCAGGTCTTTTTTCCTAGTCTTAGTCTGGAAGCTCTGCTGAAACCCGTTCAGCATCATAGCCACACACAAGCCTCTGCTGACAGATGGGCGGTGGCTGTGCTTGAAGTGCACTGGCTGGAAATGGAACCCGGGTCCCCTGCCTGGAAGGTGAGAATTCTACCACTGAGCCACCAATGTCTCGGACATTTTTTTTTTCTTTCTAAAAAGTCAGCTGGGTTCGTATCCTAATCCCACTTGGTCACTTCTTTTCTTCCTGTGACTGACGACACATCGTGAACATTTCCCATGTCACACGATGCCTGCTGGGACTGGTTCTTTGCCCTGTCTTGAGCGTGTGACCCTGGCTGGGTGAGGAGGGGGCAGCCAGGGTGGCCGGGCCCCCGGGGTTTTCCTCCACCAAGGCTCCTGTATCGGGTCTCCCTCCACAGGGCCTCACCTGGGCCTGCCAGGGGTCAGGGGGCGAAGATGCTTGTGCTGAAGCCAGTGCTTCTCCACCAGGGTGACGCTAGTCCCCAGGGCACACTTTCCTTGTCTGGTGACATTCTGGTCGCGACCACTGTGGGAGGGAAGTACCACTGGTATCTAGTGGGGAGGCCAGTGATGCTGCTCAGCAGCCTTTAATGCACAGGACGGCCCCCACGGCCTAGAAACGTCTGGCCCCAAATGTCAGTGGCTCTGAGGCCGAGAGACCTGCTTTAACCACCCGAGTGGAGTCAGTGCTGGTTGGCACAGCTGGCCCACGTGCTTCCTGGATGGCCAGTCTCCTCTGCTGGAGGAGAACACAGCGGCCGGCCCGACGCCAGGCCGGGGAGAGGGTCCGGGAGGAGCAGCCCTGTCTGATGGAGATGGGGAACCCCGAAGGGGACCCTCAGGCACGGGAAGGATGACTGCTGGGCCCCGCCCACCTGGGACCACCTCCTCTCTCAGGGATGGTGAAGATGAGGGTGAAGCAGGGGGGCTGGGAGGAGCCTGATCCCTCCCCTTGGACCCGAGAGAGCCCACTGTCCTGGGCCAGGGAGGAGAACCAGGAGACCAGGTGGTTAGTGCTGTTCTTGCCTTGTCCACTAGACATCCCCACTGACAACCAGGCCTTCCTCCCTGCGGGGCGGGGCACGTGGGTTGAGTGAGATGGTTCTGACCCAGGCAGTCGGCAATGGGACCAGCCCCAGACGCTGCTGGGGTGTCCCCTCCACACTCGGGGACAGAGGATGCCCCAACCCATCACTGGCGTTGGGACTGTGACAGTAACTGTCTTGTGAAGAGACGGCCATCCAGCGTCCACGTTCATCTGCAGAGCCACGCACTCACCAGGTTCTCGATGGAGCTCTGGAACTCGCTGATTTTCTTCAAGGTCTCCTTGTCCCGCTTGACCTCGTTGATGTACATGGCCAGGTCCTTGAAGACAACAGAGCAGGGGTTAGCAGGTCCCGTACCGGGTCCAGGGCGGGACGTCATGCAAAGCCCCCTCTGGTGTCCCGTTAGAGGTGCCCGACCCTCCATAGGAGGAGGACGGGATGGGGTGAGACACGTACCCACGTGCACGGGAGGAGACCGAGGCCAGGGAAGGTGGAGCGGCAAGCTGGGGCCCGTGAGCAGACCCCACCCTCCTGACCCCCAGCTCTTTCCTGCCACGTCCTGCGATGGCGCCCATGTTAAAACAGAAAGAGCCCTGGATGGCAGAGCAGCCACGGAGCAGACAAGTAGATTCAGGGAAGTCCACGTTTCAGTTCTTGAGAAGTGGGACCAGGGCAAGTCGGCGCCTCCCCAGGAGCCTCAGCAAAATGAGAGGTCATTATGTGCATCTGTGTAGGGTCTATGTCGGCGTGCCTCCCAGTTCCTGTGCAGTGCGGGCTGGGTCTGTGTTCCCCACCTCCCACGTGGGCCCAGGTCTGTGCTCCCCACCTTCCCACATGGGGCCTGGGTCTGCACTCCCTACCTGTCATGCAGGGGTTGGGTTTGCCCAATGTACACCCACCACGCTGCAATCCCGGGCCGGCCACCGGAGGGCAGTGCCCACTTGCAATTCAGAGGGAGCATTCTCTTGGAAAGTGCGGAGCAGCTGGACAGGGCACCCAGGGCCAGAGGAGTTGGGCAGGGACCCAACTTCTCCTCAGGAGACCCAAGCAGGCCGGCTGAACCCTGCCCACCAGGAAGACCAGGCTGCCTCTCAGAGGGTTTTCCAGGTGGAATTCCCCAAAATGCTAACAATGGCCCAGAGCCAGGCTGAGCTCCTACAGAAGGTTCTGGCCTCCCCTCCGCATCCCCCGCCTTTGCCTGGTCTCCGGCCTCTCCTCTGGCATCCCTGTCCTGGCCCACCCCCCAGTCTTTCATCACTGGCAGCGCTGAAGCGTCACCTTCCCTAGAGGGCGTTTTGTTTTCTCAGTAACTGGTCTTTAACGAGGACTAACTTCCCAGGGACCAGGAACCAAGGGCAGAAACGTTACAGGCCGTGGGGCCTGAGCCAGCTGTCTACTCACTCGGGCGCAGTGGTGCACCAGCCCAGAGTCTGGAGGTAGCAGGACCTCACGGGGGTTGGCTGGGCAAGTGGGTGGAGCAATCTCCGAGCTCTGATACCAGGCAGACTAAACCCGTTGCTGTCGAGTCGATTCCGACTCATAGCAACCCTACAGGACAGAGTAGAACTGCCCCATAGGGTTTCCAAGGAGCAGTTAGTAGATTCGAGCTGCTGACCTTCTGGTTAGCAGCCGAGCTCTTAACCACTGGGCCACCAGGGCTCCCAAACAGGACTAGGGTCAGTTTATGGGGCTCAGATCCATGATCACAAGTCCCATAGAGATGATCTCAGGTCCATAGATGCACAGCGGCCAATGAAGGGAGGCCCCGCCATACAAGGAGTGAGCTCTCTGTCCCTAGGGGGAATCAAGCCAAAGTAGAATGACAAACTACACAAGTGATTTCCCACATTATGTTGGGAATGCATCACAAGACTTTCACAATCCTCTCTGTCTCTAGAGTCTTGGGATCTGACTCGATGGTTCTCAGAGTTGTTGAGGGCACGCCTGGAAGTCACGGAGGTCTTTGTGGGACCCCACAAGTTACACTCTGGGGAAACTGCTCCATCACAGGGGCCCAGAGCCACCTGGTTGGCTGGGGGCTGGGAGTGTGAAAGGCAAGGCCACACACATGGACTTGGGGCGTGGACCACGCGGCAGTGAGGAGCCACGGGGTGTTTCAGCAGGGGAGTGATGGGAGCTGAGCAGTCCCTCAGGGAGCTTAACAGATGGGACAGACACGTGAGGGAGGTGCGGCAGGCTGGGGGCCTCGCTCTGGTACCGGAGAAGGATGGGGGCAGTCCAGGCAGTGGCCGCGGGAGTGGGTGGGGATGGGCACTTCAGAAGCAGAATCCCAGGCCTGGGCAGTGGGAGCCCCAAGCCAGACAGCTCAGGAGTGCTGTCGAATGTCAGGAACCTGGGGAGTGAGCGGGGGTGGGGGTGGTCAGCAAAATTGGAGTCGGACATGGGGCGAGCCTGTGGCCTACTGCCCTTCTACTCGACACAGCTACCTTGGGTGGGTCTCGGTCCTCCTGCCACCCCTGCAATCCCAGGTAAACAGCGGATGGGGTCTGACCGGCCCTCTTGCTCCTTGCTTGGCAAGTCAAAGAACACAGCTATGATGCTTAAGCGAGCTCCTCCGGGCCACGGCCCGCCTGCCCACCCCTCCGTGCCTTGGTCTACCCGCCCACCTGCATGGCCTCCAGGGCTTCTTTGAGCTGCTGTCTCTCAGGCCGGTCAGTGGAATGGCTTAGGAGTTCCTGGAACGGCAACGGGTGGGGCGTGTGTCAGCACTCAGGGGGCCCAGCCTCTGTCCCCTGCCCAGAGCTGTGTCCTTGAGACAAAGCCCCCCAGGAGCTGGATCACCTGGCTGCCCAGCTCCAGTAGACAGGAGGGACCACTCCGCAGCAGAGGCCTCCTCAAATCTTATGGCTGATGCGGGGGCAACAAAATTACCCTCAAGGGATGTGATGGGGCACAAAGGAAGGGGCTGTGTCACTAGGTCACTGGTGGATCCACTAGTGTGCCTCGTTCTGCATCTCGTCCAGGGCCCGTCCTATTTCCCTTCCTGCCATGGCCGCCAGGAGGCTCAGAGACCAGCCAAGGGTGCAGACCCAGCCACTGAGTTACTCCCTGGGCTGAGGACTGTTTGTACTCTGTTTTCCATCTAGCTGTTGTTCTTATTCATAACTCTCCCGCATGTCTTCACAATGATAACCACGCCCAGTATTTGTGGAGCAAAGACCCTGGGCTAGGCACCTCCTTCCTTAGCCTACACCTCACATCCCCTGGAAGCTGCCAGCCAAGTGGGCTCACCTTCAGGAGGAGGTGGTACTTGAGCACCCTCTGCATGGGCACCACGAGCAGGTCCTGCAGCTTGAACTTGCCGTCCTGGACCTTCAGCGTGCACTCCTGTGGCAGCGAGGGGGACGACGTGAAGAGGCCCAGCTGTAAGCTCCGCTCCCACTGCCAGAAGCTCTGCCCCTGCCTGGGGAGCCCCGTCCCCACCTGTGCACCCCATCCCCAGCCTGGGAGGGAACCCAGGCCTTGAGCACAGGATGCCAGGCTCCTGGGCCCCCTCCCCCTAGTGAGGCACGTGCAGAGGATGGGCGACACCGCAGGTGGGGGTGGGGGGGGTCTCATCAGGTGGGGGCGGGGCGGGAGGCCAGCTCACACTGAGAGGGGCTGTGCTCAGGAACCAGGGCGTCCCCCGGCTGCCTCTACACATCCTGGGGGCATCAGCGTCTCCAAGGGGAGCAGCCCCCACCCCTTTGTGGAGCACCAGGTTTCCCTCAGAAAGCAAGGTTTCACTGACAAAATGAAACATGGAAACACAAGCCTCTGGGACACACGGGCTCCCCAACGGGGGGGATGAGTGGGGGGGTCTGGAGGGCCCTCCTGGGAAACCCCACGTCTGGCAGAGCAGGTCTTGACCGGGGGGTGAGGGCAGGTGAGGGTGGGTGTCTCCACAGCTAGCAGTAAACACCACCTGGGCCCTTGGGGTCGCACAGATCAGGGCCAACACCAGGTCCCAGCCCCTCCCTGAGCCTGGATTTGGTCTTGGGCTTGTCCCTGCAGAGACCGCAGCTCAACCTGACTCCGGGCTCCAGCTGCGCCCCGGCCTGGGACAGCACCTCCATCTCGCCCCCACCCCCAGCCCCAATGAAATGCAGAGAGAAAAAGCATCACCTAAAAACACCTACCAGTCTCAAGCATCCCACCCCTTACCACCTCCCTACGGGGCAAGACAGAGGTCAGGGCTGCCAGGGGGGCCCCCCCGATTACCTCGACCTTCTGCCTGAAGTCCTCGCGGCCGGCCAGGAGCTGGTTCAGCGTGTTCTGGGCGTGTTCCATGTGGCTGCAGTACTCTCCGTAAATGAGGAGCCTGGATGCACACACACGCACACATGCATGCACACGCACACACACACACATCACAGCTTCAGTAAGACCCTTGGGGCAGCAGCGAGCCCTTCGCTCCCTGCCCCGTGCTGCAAACACGCAGTGAAGGATCCTCGCCCGCCACGGTGCCTGCTGGCATGTTCGTATGCTGTACTTCCACTCTCTCCATGTGGTTGCTTTCTCCCCTTCCCGAAGCCCCGCCTGGCTAGCAGGAGGTCACAGCTGGGTTTAGGGGTGGCGTTCCCAAACCCCACCTCATCCTCAGAGGGGCCAAACTGAAGAGGGGGCCCTCGCCTCCTGGGCGAGCAGACCGGCCTGGGCACAGCATGGGCACACCCAGCTTGGCGCTCACCCTGCCCCCTCGGTATCTCCGGGTATGGTGACCCCCGAGGCTGTGGCCCTTCTTGTGGCTTCCACGTGGTGCCAGCACGCTCTGCCTGCATTCCACCCACCCAGGGCCCACGTCTCCCTCTCACAAGCAGGTGACATCTGCCCGGCTCCCTGCTCCTCACCAACGAGTGTGGCCATGCGGCCACGGGGCGAGGGGAGGAGGACAGCCTGGTGGGAGAAGACCCTCGGGGCACAGTCACCATCTGTAACCAAGCCCACCCCACCCGCACTCTGGTTCCCGTTGTTCCACCCGCACCTGCTCTCCACCTGGGACACTCGTCCTGATGCCACGGCCACACCAACTCTCACCCCGGCGCTACGTGTGTGCTACTCTCTTCTGCCCCGCTCCCTTCTCCTTTGTCCCCAGGCTGGGCCAGCACCATCCCCCCGGCACGCTCAGGACCTGGGCCGTGAGCTGGAGACTCCACGTTTAAAGTCTCGTCACCTAGCTTCAGCACAAACCCTTGAGGACGAGACTGCAGGGTGACCATGTGGATGACAGTGACAATGACAACAGCCACCACTTATCAGGGCCGCCATGTGCAGATGGCTTCCCGGTGTTACAGTGTTTATACCAACTCGTAAGATGGATAGATAGGTATAGATAGACAGACAGACAGACAGACAGACAGATAGATACAAAGAGAGAGATAGGTAGAGAGAGAGGGATGGATGGATGGACAGATAGATGATGGATGGATAGAGAAAGAGAGATAGGTAGAGAGAGAGAGGGATGGATGGATGGACAGATAGATGATAGATGGATAGAGAAAGAGAGATAGGTAGAGAGAGAGAGAGGGATGGATGGATGGACAGATAGATGATGGATGGATGGACGGATGGACAGATAGATGATGGATGGATGGACGGATGGACAGATAGATGATGGATGGATAGAGAAAGAGAGATAGGTAGAGAGAGAGAGGGATGGATGGATGGACAGATAGATGATAGATGGATAGAGAAAGAGAGATAGGTAGAGAGAGAGAGAGGGATGGATGGATGGACAGATAGATGATGGATGGATGGACGGATGGACAGATAGATGATGGATGGATAGAGAAAGAGAGATAGGTAGAGGGAGAGAGGGATGGATGGATGGACAGATAGATGATAGATGGATAGAGAAAGAGAGATAGGTAGAGAGAGAGAGAGGGATGGATGGATGGACAGATAGATGATGGATGGATGGACGGATGGACAGATAGATGATGGATGGATGGACGGATGGACAGATAGATGATGGATGGATAGAGAAAGAGAGATAGGTAGAGAGAGAGAGGGATGGATGGATGGACAGATAGATGATAGATGGATAGAGAAAGAGAGATAGGTAGAGAGAGAGAGAGGGATGGATGGATGGACAGATAGATGATGGATGGATGGACGGATGGACAGATAGATGATGGATGGATAGAGAAAGAGAGATAGGTAGAGGGAGAGAGGGATGGATGGATGGACAGATAGATGATAGATGGATAGAGAAAGAGAGATAGGTAGAGAGAGAGAGAGGGATGGATGGATGGACAGATAGATGATGGATGGATGGACGGATGGACAGACAGGCAGATAGAAGACAGATATAGAGACAGAGAGAGATAGGTAGGTACCAAGAGAGACAAGAGGGATGGATGGATGGACGGATGGATAGAGAGAGAGATAGGTAGGTAGGTAGAAAGAGAGAGGGATGGATGGATGGATAGATGATAGGTAGATAAAAATAGGTAGACAGAGAAGGATGGAGGGATAGATACATGATAGGTAGATAGCACCACTGAACTGGCTCCGGCTCCAGGCAACCTCATGTACAGCAGAACAAAATGGCACCCCGTCCCATGTCATCTTCACAATTACCAGCATGTTCCAGTCCATTATTGTGGCTACTGAGCCAATCCATCTCACCGAGGGTCTCCCTCGCCCTCACTGACCCTCTGCTTCACCAAAGAAGATGCTCTCCTTCGATGATTGATCCCTCCTGATGACGTCCAAAGCCGGCGAGTTGGACAACGTTCTGTTGTGATCCATAGGGTTTTTTTTCATTGGCTGATTTTCAGAAGCAGATCACCAGGCCTTCCTTCCTCGTTTGTCTTACTCTGGAAGTTCCGATAAGACTTGTCCCCCATGGGTGACCCTGCTGGTGTTTCCAATACTGGTGGCCTAGCTTCCAGCATCACACGAACCACCACCGTACAGCAAACTCACAGGCAAGTAGTAGAACAACTTATAAAATAGGCGGCGTCATTAGCCCCGTTTTTCAGGTAGGAAAACCGAGGCTTCAAGGAGCTTGCCCAGAGGCACCCAGCTAGTCAGGGGTGCAGCCGGCAACAGGCCCAGCTTTGTTGACGCTAAGACTGGGGGTCCTTTCCAGGACACTCCAGCACCGTCCTGCACGGGAGACTCAGGGAACGGACATCTGGGGCTGCCCTGGCCTGGCTCCAGCAGGGCTCACCTCCGGGGAGCCGGTCAAGGTGACCTCATGGCCACTCTGCCCAGTGCTGAGTGCTGCTTCACCCGGGCACCCAGGCACCCAGCCAGCCACCCAGAGCAGGCAGTGGGGCCTGCGGCTGGCTCGACTCCGTGGAAGTGTCACTCAGAGAAAGTGGCCTCGTCTGGGCTCTTGCTGCAGGACCCAGGGCTCGTGGTGACCACGGCGGACTGGGCACCAGGAGCCCTCGTTTGCCCATAGCTGGCCCCTTGGCAGGCCCCTCCCCGGGGCCTCAGTCCCCTCAGCTCCAAAATGAGGGTTTGGATGAGACGACACCCACAGTCCCCCAGCTTGAAGTTCCAGGGTCTCAAAGGCTCAGGGTGGCAGCTCAGAACACCCTTCCACCCAGAGAACCCAGAATTCCAGAGCAGCCCTGGCTTGGGTGCAGTGACATTTGAGGGAGCATATCCCGGCTCTCGGTGAGCACCCAGGATGCCCAGGACACGTGGCCCTGTGTGCCGCTGGAGGCTGGGACCCCACGTCGTCCGTGGTCTGCACACCTGGCTGAGGGGCTGGCACTTCCCCAGACACCCCGAGAACTCTGCCCAGCACCGGCCTGCAGGGAAGCTTCCAGCATCGGGAGGCTGAGATTCTACAACTCCAGGACTTCAAGATCATCTGGGTCAGTGTGGAGGCTCACCTTCCCTGGCCACCATGAAGGCAAATGTCCCAAAGCAAGCCCCATGTCCAGGGAGGTGCCGCTCTGTGTCCCCACCTGGGGGATGGCTCCCCATCCCCGACACCCTGCAGTGAGGCCCGTGTCCAGGGAGGTGCCACCCTGCATGCCCACCTGGGGGATGGCTCCCCATCCCTGACACCCTGTGGCGAGGCCGTGTCCAGGGAGGTGCTGTGCACCCCACAGGGGTGGCGGGAGGTGGGAGGGAAACTCTGCCCTTCCTAGCCAGCAGGACAGCCATCACAGGGAAAGAAAGCAAAACCTCCATCAGGGCCCTAAAAGGGGCCGGGACCACAGGACACGTCCCACCTGACCTCCCCAAAACGCCACTCACAGGACGAGGGCTTGAGGCTCAGCAGGTGAGTCACCGAGTGAGTGACGGCAGGGCCAGGTGCCACAGTGAGTCCACGTGGCCAGTCTCTGGAACCCATGGGGAGGCCTCGGCAATGCACACTCTCTTCTCTACGAGTCCAAGGGTGGCCAAGGAGCCCCAAGCCCTCTCTTGCCACCCTCCCCCGCTGCCCACAGCAGACAAATGGAGACTGCTGTACACCCCCTGCTGACTCGTGGGCAGCAGGAAGTCACCCAGGACTCAGCTAACCGGCCACAGGCTCCCTGACCTGGGATGAATGGTGTCCCCAACACCACCGTCCCGTTTAGAAATAGGGTCTTTGCAGGTGTAATGAAGGGCTTGGGTCTGTCTTTCTCAGAAACAGCCACACACAGCCCACCTGCCCGCACAGCCTACCTCCCCACACAGGCGCAGAGCCTCTTCCAGGCGGCCCGACTCCCCTGGACCAGACGTGGGGTGAACGTCACCCAAACACCGAGACCCCCAGGAGGGCAGAGGCAGGCGGCTGCTGGAGTCCCTGGGATGCCACACATTCCCCCGAGCTCACGGGGTGGGGCCGCCTGCCTGTCCTCACAGCCGCCTGGGAGGGCGGGGCTGGTGCCCTGGGTTTAGAAGCCAGGACAGAGTCCACAGGGAGCGGTGAGCAGACACCAAGAGTGACAGCTCAGACTCCTGGCCTACAGAGGCACCTGGACCCCTGCGTGCCACCCCAGGGTGCATCCCAAGAAGATCCCAGCCACAGATGGGGGTGTGGGGCAAGGCGCCAAGGGGCCACCCACCACTCACCTTTCCTTGAAGTCGAGGAAGACCTTGGCCAGGGTGCTGCCCCCCGCCATCATGGACAGATCGATGGCCCGCAGGAAGCTATGGTGCACCTTGATCAGCTCCTGGGGAGAGCGGTCAGCGTGTCAGCAGGAACCCAGGGCAAGAACGCAGCCTGACGTTCTGCTGTCTCGATGATGGATTTCTACGGAAGAGCTGCCACACCAGGCGTGCGTGCCACACCACCATAAACACCAGGGCGCGATCCAGCCACAAAGTTCTACCCAATGGGTGCACCGAGGACAGGAGTGCTTTCAAGGAGCATCACACGGTCTGGGAGTGTCCACAGCTCGCAGGAGCCCGTCAGGGGCACGTGGGTGCCGCCCAGAGCTGGGCAGCGCTGAGCGGACAGGCAGCTCCCAGACAGTCCCTGGGACTGTCCCCTCCCTGTGTGTGCTAGAGCAGAGAGCTCCCGGCAGGTACTTGGGGCTCAGTGGGAGGGGTCCCTCTGTTAGAGTCGGGCCTCGGCCTTTGAGAGGGGTGTTTCCTCATGTCTCAGAGCACACTGTGACCAGCAGGCAGCACCCGGGCCTCCCCCGCCGCCCTCTGGCTGCCTTTCTGCCTGTGTCCTCTGTCCCAGCCACCGTCGCGGCTGAACTCCAGGTCAGCCTCGTCTGGAGAGTGTCACCAGCACCCACCCCGGGCTGACGTGAGGCTGGGGAGACAGTTGCTGGCATCTTGTGGCCGCCAGGCTGAGCGGGAGATTCTGGAGGAAGCCCACCCACGCACAGCTTCTAGAACCTCATGGCAGACCACCCCGTCCCACTGACTAGGTCAAGGTAAGCCCTCCCACAGAGCCCGTGGAGCAGGCGAGGTGGTCTGCTCAGGGGGTAGGGGCACACGTCCCACAGGCTGCTGGCAGAAAGCCCATCCACAGTCCTTGGGGGCCTCCAGTACCTCCTCTTAGGGGTGTGCCCCCCGGAAGCAGGCCTGCCAGGCAGCTCCTCACCAACCACCCCTGAAACCGCATCCTGTCTCCTAAGGTCCCAGAGAGGGGTGGCTGCACAACTTCCGTCTGTCATAACAGACCGCCCTGTCGCAGGCCCTCTGGAATGGACCCCAGGGAGGGGACGGTATTGTGGGGGCCTGGCTGGCATCCCAGTGGTGGGGGCCGGGACTCACCTCTAGGTTGGTGAAAATGGCTGCCATGTCCCCGGGGCTCAGCACCAGCCTCAGCGGGCTCATGTAGTTCTGGAAGAGAGACGGTTCACGTCTGCACCATCTCAGTGTGGCCGCCACTGGCCAGAGGGCCTGACCATGGCCAAGGGGCTCACCAAGTTGCCAGTGTCCAGTAAGACACACTCATTCCCAGCCTCCCAGCTGTGCCTTCCACTGCGCACAGTCGGTGCTCAACACTTGCTGAAGGGCGTGTGCATTCTGGGGAATTGGGCCTTCAGCAATGGTAAGGACAGGGCAGAAATGTGGGGTGGGCACGGCTCTCTGCCCAGCAGAAGCACTCGAGGCCCCCACGCCATCAGCCCAGCTCCGTAGGCCTTCATGCCTGGCTTTGGAGTTAAACCTGCTGGGAGCCCTGGGGAGCACACGGTGATTGCGGTTTGGGATGGGGCCTGGGGCCAGGAGGGGAGGGCGTCACCCAGGGTCCATGCGGGACAGTGGCAGGGCCACAATTCCCACCCAACACCCAAACGCCCAAGCCTACTCCCCTGGGTGCCACCCAAAGACCAACCGGGGTCTGGAGGGCTCGGCCCAGCCTCAGGTGTGATGCCCGGTGAGGTGAGCCCGTGGAAACTGTCACCTGGGCTCCAGAGGTCCTCGGGGTACGGAATGTGCTCCACTCCCCTTGCACACCCCATGGTCACCCAGCTCCAAGGGGCACTTGGGGGGAAAAGAAGCTGAGCTCCATGCCTGGCCCAGAACACTTGCACAGGAACAAAGCCAAAACCCTGGCCCCGTTCAGGCTCGAAGCAGGAGCAGAGATGAGCGTGGAGACTCAAGAGGGAAGGGGCCTTTGGGGGGGTTCAGGGTGGGCAGGCGAGGAGGGGCCGCCTGGTTACAGCCAGCAGCTCGGGTGGGTGCAGATGGACCAAGGGTGCCCAGGGAAGGTCAGGGTGACCGCCTTGTTGGGTGGGGGTGCCTGACGGCAAAGTCAGGAGGATCAATGCACTCTCCAATCTGTCCCCACTGCCTTGAGTCCAGGTCTGACTGTGCCCCGGAGACCAGGCGGCCGGCCACTCGGACGCACACCACAGCCCCGCATCGACCCGAGCAGCTCCTCCCTGTCCACCACCCTCACCTTCTCAATGTCCTCGAGGGTCCGGTAGTACTTGGCCTCGGTCTCCTGGATCTCCAGCAAGCAGCAGTTCCTCTTGTCGTCCTCTGTCATGCCCATTTTCTGGAGAAGGGACAGGGGTGTGAGTGGGGCCCGCCTGCCCACGGGCTGTGTCTGCAGTCTCCACTCGAGGTCCCGGTCCCTCCACACCACACCCGAGAGGACTCCACGAGGCAGGACGTGGACTCTGGCCTGGGTCTAGCCTCAGCCACCCCAGGGTGAGTGGTGGAGACGAGAGGCGACTGGGGGCCACGCTGTCCCATTCGTTTTGCAGATGAGGAAACTGAGGCACACGGAGGGGGCATGACTTGGACCTGAGGACTGGTGGCAGCACCAAGGAAGACATGGAAGTTTCTAGAACCCCGGCTCTTTCTTGCTCCTCCTCCCCAAATAATTCCGAACCTCAATCCCTCACCGGCCGGGAGGAGCTCGGGATCCCACACTGTACACAGCAGGTTTACACACTTAAAGCACCCACTGTGTGTGGAAGGTTCTCTGTGTGCAGCTAGAGATGCTGGCAGACACCCTGGAGCTGATGTCCGCCAGCTGAGTGGACAGCCCAGTGACAGCTGATTATTGCCTTGAGAATGGTCCCAGTTACCCAACAGGGTGAAGCGCTGGGGAGAGACTGTTTGAGGCAGTCCTAAGTACTGCAGACACTCCCCTTAAGCTCTCTGAGGCTGGGTGGCCACATCTGCCTATAGGCTCCAGGGAACAGCACTGACAAGTGGCCTATGCCATTTGGACCCACTCAGCCCTAACACCACCCCCCCTGCAGGAAACACCCTGAGGGTCCCCGGGGCCTCGGCTTCGCAAGCAATATGCAAGACGGGGCGCCCACACAGGGGCTGGGGCAGGTCGGAAGCCAGGGCCAAAAGACGCCCCCAAGTCTCCCTCTCGAGCCCACGGTCCTGCCCAGCCTGGGGCTGCTCAGTTACTGGTGGGGTGAGGGGTACTGGGGGCCACAGTCCTCCTGAAACTGGGTGTGATACGTGGTGCATGACAGCGTTTCCCTGGGGACAGCGCCCTGAGGGTACTCAGAAGCCCAGGACCTCCTGGAAGGCCTCGGAGGAGGGCGCTGGCAGGACTCACCTGCTCCAGGCCCGCCACTCACCTGCATGTACCTGATCTGAGAGCATGGAGGAGAAACGACAGAGAGCCAGTTAGTGCTGACCTTGTGGCCACAGTCTGTGCTCGGAGGCCACACGCTCTTCCCAACAGCACCAGGAAGGAGCCCCATCTGGCCCCCACCCTGTCCACGTGCCGGCTCAGCAGAGCGGAGGAACAGTGTGGGGACATGGGGCCACCACGCCTGACTCTGAAAGCAGCACCTGTGTCCTCTGGCTGTATCTTCCTTTGGAAACGTCCCCATCCCTGTCCCCTCCCATGTGGACCAGACAATGGCAGACATGACAGGAAGGACATCAAGCCAGATAAGCCAGCTCAGTGAGGATGCTGGTCGACCCAGGGTCCCAGCCTGCCTGCACCATCAGGGCCACCCTGGGAATGCACAACCCTGTGCAGACAGTGGCACACTGCACTGGGAAAGACCAGGGATGGCCATGTGTCCCCAGGACATGCAAGCCATCCACCGCCCACCACAGCTGGCTCTGGGATGAACCCCAGGTCCTTGGTGGGTGCTCAGGGCCAGACTGTGAGCTCCAGCCTCTGAAGGCACAGATGGGTTCTGGGGAGAGCACGTGGGGAAGGAGCAGGGGTCCTCCGAAGATCCTCACGGCCACTGCCCCACCTCACGGTCACTCTCAGGATGCCCAGCTCACAATGGCCTCAGAAATAAAGTGGCCCCAGTCCCAGTGGGTCCCCAGACCCTGAAGATCCTCCAGGCTCCGACAGAAGAGCCCCCAGGTGTCACAAATGGTTAACGTGCTCACTGCTAACTGGGAGGTTGGAGGTTCAAGTCCACCCAGAGGCACCTCGGAAGAAAGGCCTGGAGATCTACTTCTGAAAAACCATCCATTGAAAACCCTATGGAGCACAGTTCTACTCTGACACACATAGGGGCACCAGGGGTCAACTTGATGGCAACGGGCTTGGGTCTATCAGCTCTGGGGCGGGCAGGCAGGGACATCTGTCAGCAGGCTGGCTCGGCCTTCCAGCCCCACTACCTGAACGGCCAGAGCATCAGGAGAGGAGCCGCCCAGTGCACCCAGCGGCACTCTGCTGGTTCCAGGAAAGACCTTCCTCTCTGCAGCAAGACCACCCCAGACCCTTCAGGGGCCAACCAAGAAACCACTTTTTAAGAACAGAGTCTGGGGGAGGCCAGAGAGGGGCTGTGGGGCCCTGCCCAGCACCTCCCTCCTCTCACCCGGCACGACGCTGGGGCTTGGCAGAGCTGCCAGGACAGAAGGTGCTCCTGGAAAGGCCCCCCCCAGGGAGTGTTCTCCCCAATTTTTTGCTTCCCCACCGCCGACTGGTTCTACCACACAGAAGGAAAACCCCGAAGCTTGCTTTTTGAGGAGCTTCCCACTTCCTCCAGTGAAAGCGAATGGCACCAGGGCCCATACAACCTCCCGGGGCCCCCGGCCATCCCTGGGGACCTAGCGTGCCATCATGGAGAGAGGGGCTGCAGCCTGTCCCCCAGCCCCACCTCCTACCCGCCCGCAAGCCCCCCCGCACAGCAGCTGCCAGCAATAAGCCTGCATTGGCGCAAACAGGCAACGGAGAGATTATTAGCCAGCGCCCACTCGGAAATAAATATCCTCGCCACATAAAAGGCGCGCAGCTGGCTAATTGAGCCCTCTCGTCTCCTGGCTCGTGCACAAAGGGAGAAGGCGGCGTGTGCTGTGTGCGACCCAGCTCGGAGCGCCTGTGTGAGGCAGGAGGGACTCAGAACCCTGCACACCACACCCTTCGGAGCAGAATATACCACGGGACACGTTCTGGAAGGTCTCAATGCCAACAATGTCACCTCTGGGTCACCTTACAGAATTCCAATAGGAAAGAAGCGCCCAGCAGGCTGGGACCAGGGCAGGGTTTCCAGAACGTGCTGTAGAGGAACACCCGTGGGGGATGGAAGGGCCGAGGGGGTGGCTCGCCCACAGAGCCAGGCTGCCCCTGGCAGTCCGAACACCCCGCAGGTGCAGGGTAGGGCCCGGTGGGCACTTACCATAGGCTGCTGCACCTCCACCTTGATGATGTCCTCGTAGATGTCGTCCCCTTCATCCTCACACGGGACACAGTCATAGATGTCCTCCCCCAGGTCGTGCTCACTGTGGCAGGAGGGAAGCAGTTAGAGGGGAGGAGTCTGGCCGGCCTGGACGGGG
Organism: Dugong dugon; assembly: GCA_030035585.1. NCBI lineage: Eukaryota > Metazoa > Chordata > Mammalia > Sirenia > Dugongidae > Dugong > Dugong dugon. The sequence goes on along the minus strand of CM057471.1, from coordinate 4,136,068 downwards.
AGACACAGCCGGGCAGGTCTCCAAGGAGAACCAGCAGAAGAGGGCAGCAGGAGGCGGCGGGACAGGGCAGAGCCCAGGTTCTGGGGCTGCGTGAGGCCACACGCAGCTCAGCTTCAGTCTCCTGTACAATGGGTGTAAGCGCCACCCCTGGGGCCCTGTGCGTTGAATCAGGTGGTGTGCCGAGACCACCACCTCCAGCTCTGCCTGAGAGCTATGTCTGTCTGGATACCCCAATGTGATAACATCCCAACTTCTCTGGCTCGGTAGTCAATGCTGGGGACACACGCTGAAGGCCCAGGAAGGAGACCCCGCCCGAACAGGCACCTTCTCACGGCCAGTCAATGGGGCTGTCAAAACAGATCCTGGCTCTGGCCAGCGCTGGGTGCCACCTATACCCTAGCTGCCAGACCAAGTCCCCTCCAACTGCCCATGCCTGTGACCTGAGGGTCTTGGTGTGGAGGACAGAGGTTTAGAGCCTTCGGCCTGCCCCATGGAACTTGCCAGGCATTGTGCCCCTCCGCCACGGTTCTGGACAAGGGCTGGGGTGTGCCCAGCCCTGTCCAGTCCCCGGTGCACCCCTGGCCTCATGGAGCTCACGGCCTTTGGGAAGGACAGGCAATGTTCAAAGAATTCCCAGATGAAATATGACAAACTTTGATAAGCATGCACAGTGTGTGTGACAAGAAGGCCCAGCCTAGCCAGGGGGGACAGGGTTTTCAGGGAAGGCTCTTGAGGAAGTGACATCTGAACTGAGCTTGGAAGGATGTGTAGGCGTTAGCTAGACAGGCGACGGGAGGGGATTCCACACAGAGCCAACGGCACGTGCAAAGGCCCTGTGGCTGGACGCACCGGCACACTGGAAGAACAGAAAGGCCGCGTGGCCTCAGAGCACAGCTCAGCAGGGCTACAGAGGTGGGTGGAGCCAGGGCTCACAGGGCCCACCAGGGCGGGGTCAGGCCTGCGGGCAAGGGAGCGAGATGCCACAGGATTCATGTCCTAGGAAGGGTCCTCCGCTACCCTCCAGAGGAAGAATAGGAAGAAGAGAATGTTCCCAAACACAGAAGCTTGTCAATATTATGCTAAGAAAAACCTAATTGGGGAGGGTCTGCCAAAATCCACCAGCGCCGCGTGTCTGTGGAGGCAGGCCTTGGGCACTGCTGCTCGTGTTTCATTTTATTTTCACTCCACTGCAGGTGGGTCGTCGTTGTTGTTAGCGCCCATGAAGTCCACTCCGACTCATGGCGACCCCGTTGTGCGTGTGCAGAGCAGAACTGCTCCACTGGGCATGCAAGGCTGTGAGCTTTCGGAAGCAGATCCCTTCAGCTCATAGTCGAGCGCTTAACCGCCTGTGATGAGACAAGAGGCTGATATGCTCCTGTGAACAGCCATCCACCACCTGTGAATCCCTTGTGGGTGTGAAACCCTGGCTTCTAAACGTTTACTCTTGGCCTCAGAAGATCCTGCCCGGTAGACAGCACTGAGGCCGCTTTACAGGTGAAAGACAAACAGGCTGGGGCTAAGGACCTGGCTAGGGGGTGCACAGCTATGGCCAAAGTTACTCTTTCTCGCCTCCCCCCACCTGCCCTCCACTGTAAGGAGTCTGTCTGAACGTCGGTGTGTCCATGAGAACCAAAATGGTGAGCAAAGCCCACCCAGAGTGGGGTGAGCCCTACTCTGGGGACAGAGGTTTCCTGGAACAAACGTGAAGCAGAGAAGGATGTTCCTGACTCGCGGATTTTCTCAGTAACTCGTCCCGAAGGCCTGTCTCCCCAGACGGTCTGGACAATCGTCCTGGGACCAGTCACTCGTGGTGACACACACCAGGCCTCCCTGCTTCCCCAGATGCTGTCCCCAGAGGGTGCCCCTCTGCTCCACCCACCAGGCTCCAGGGACCACACACATCACAGCAGAGGCGCTTGTCAGCAGGTTTCGGCCCCCCCCAACTTCTGTCGTGCAACAGAGTGAGGCTGGAGACAAAGCCCCTGTCGGCAGTTCTGACGGTGTGGAACAGAGGGGGACAGGGAGGGAAACTTCCAAGTGCTCAGATACACACTCGAGAGGCCAGTGAGGCCGTCCGTGTGTCTAGAGAGGGACGTGGGCTTTGCTTTGACAGGAGGGGAGTGTGGAAGAAAGTGGGGCGCCCTGATTCTTTGACATTCAGAGTCAATGAAATGAATACAAACAGCTGAAAGTAACCTGCATGGAGCTTCGAGGTCTGGGAGCAGGGACGGGCAGCCAACTCAGGAGGCCGCTTCCTCACGCCAGTGGTCACTAACCAACCCCAGGACTCCGCCCTCCCAGCTCAGGACCCTCTCAACAGAGACCTCTGTGCAGCTCCACCCCTAACCAAAAACCAGCCCTGGAGAGCCAACGGGCTCCCCCTGCCGAGAGCCTGGGGCTCTGGTGCAGGTGGGGAGACAGGGACCCACTTGAGATCTCATGGGGACCATGTTCTTGCTTCGCTGCATCCCAGCCCCCACACTCTCAGGTAGGAGGACTCAGTGATGTGCCGAGCTTGGCGTCAGGACAGCGGGGTACCTGTTCATCTTGAGGTAGAGGGGGCGCCCAGCCCCATTATGAGCCCAAACAGCATGGCAGTCATTCTGCAGAGGAAGGGGACCATGAGGGCTGCAGTGGCCTAGAAGCACCCTGCAGCAGGTGGGACTGAGATGCTGCAGAGCCCATGGGGACGGCTGGGTCTTGGAGCAGCAGCCCCAAGTGGTGGTCCCTGCCCCATCGCGCTCCTCCTGGCCCGTCTCTAAGTCGGGACTGACTCTCATCTCTAGGTATACACCTGCATTGACTGAGCACCTACTGTGTGCCAAGCACAGGGCTAAACGCCTTACATAGGTTTTTCACAAGTTTGCTGCTAAGATTAACATGGGTCAAAACGCACTACCCGAGCTACGCAATTTTGACAAGTGGATAAGCTGTGTACTCACCCCCTCCTCAAATTACAGAGCAGGTTCATCTCCCCAGAAAGTTCCTACCCCCACCCCTTCTGACCGTTTCTTACCCTAGACAGGCTTTGTCTGTTCTAGAACCTCCTGTCCTTGTAATGTTGGGTATTGGTTTTCTGTCCTCCATATCACACCTCTGAGACCCATCCACACTGTGTCTCTATCCGTGGCTTATGACTGCCGAGCGCTAGTCCACGTGGGAATACGCCACGCACAATTGCCATCCATTCTCCTTCCAACGGACATTTGGGTGGCTTCCAGGTTTTTGTTACAGTGAATGAACGGCGCTAAGTGCATTGAAGTCTTTTTGTGGACATACGCTTCCGTCTCTTTGGGCGAAATATCTGGAGTGGAACTGCTGGGTCAAAAGGAGGCATCTACTTCATTTCATGAGAAAGTGGTAAGCGTGTTCCCAAAGCAGGTGCCCCGTTTTCTATTCCCACCAGCAGGGTGCATGAGTTCAAGCTACTCCACACCCTCTTCAGCTCTTGTTGTTGCCGGTTCTGTTTTGATTTTTTTAACTTTAACTACTACAGTAGGTATGCAGTGAGATATTATTGCTGTGAGTTGCCATCAAGGCAGCTCCAACTCATGGAGACCCATATACAACATAACAACACATTGCCCGGTACTGCACCACCTTCACAATCGTCCACCTTCACAATGGTCTGAGTCCATTCTTGTGGCTATTGTGTCAACCCACCTCACTGAGGGTTTCCCTCACTTTCATGGACCAAACATGATGTCCTTTTCTGTGGTTTTAATTTGCATTTCCCTGATGATTAGTGATGCTAGGACTTTTCCACGTGCTTACTAGACATCTGTGTCTTCTTTCGTGAAAGATCCATTCAGTACTTTCACCCATTTTTAAAAACTGGTTTTCTGTCTTCTTATTGAGTTCTAAGAGTTCTTTATATATTATGGATACAAGTCCTTTGTCAGATGTTTTGTGAATTTTTTTTCCAGTCTCTGGCTTAGCTATTTTCCTAATGATGTCTTGTGATAAGCATTCATGTTGAATTCTGATGAAGTCTAATTTATCACAATTTGGTCTATCATGTCCTCTGTCATCTCTAAGATATCTCTGCCCTGTCTATAAAATCTTTCCTTTCTTCTGGGTCACTAAATATTTTCTCCTTTTTTTTTTTCCTAAAAGCTGAATAGTTTTAGCTTTTACATTTAAATCTCTGATCCAACTCAAATTAATGTTTATGTATGGTGTGAGGTAGGAGTTGAGGCTCACCCCTCTATCCACAGGGATATCCAGATACCCAGATCAATTTATTGAAAACCATTGGATAGCTTGAACCCCTATGAAAAAATAATTTGACCCTATAAGTGTAGGTCTACTTTGGAATTCTGTATTCTGTATCATCAATCTCTTTGTCAATCCTTGGGCCAATACCTCTTTCTGTATTACTTTAGTTTTATAGGAAGTCTTGTAATAAAATAGTGTAGATCCTCTATTTTTGTTCTTTTCCAAGACTATTTAGATGTTTCTGTGGTCCTTTGCATTTCCATCTAAAATTGAGAATCATCTTGTCAATTTCCTTAAAAAAAAAAAGAAATTTTGCTAGTAGTATAATAGTAAATGTATTGAATCTACAGTTTAATTTGGGGAGAACTGACATCTTAACAATAATACCTTCCAATCCAAGAACATGGTATATACTTTCATTTATTTAGGTCTTTTTAAATTTTTCTTAACAACATTTTGTACTTTTATCTAGCGGTTTCAGAACTTAGGAAGTCTTGGGCCACTCTTTCTCCAATACTTTTTCTGTCCCATTCTTTCTTTGTTCTTCTTCTGGGACTCTGTTATGGGTTGAATTGTGTCCCCCCAAAAGATTTGTTGAAGTCCTAGCCTCTGGTGCCTGTGAATGTGACCTTATTTTAAAATCAGGTCATTGCAGATGTAATTAGCTAAGATGAAGTCATTAGGATGGGCCCTAATCCAACAAGATGAGGAGAAACACAGACACAAGGGTAACACCGTGTGAAAACAGAGGCAGAGATTGGGGTGATGCATCTCCAAGCCAAGGAACACCAAGTGTTATGGATTGAATTGTGTCCCCAAAAAATGCGTATCAACTTGGCTAGGCCATGATTCCCAGTATTGTGTTGTTCTCCTTCATTTTGTGATCTGATGTGATTATCCTATGTATTGTAAATCCTCATGTCTTAGTCATCTAGTGCTGCTCCAACAGAAATACCACAAGTGGATGGTGTTAACAAAAAGAAATGTATCCTCTCACAGTCCAATAGGCTACAAGTCCAAATTCAGGGCATTAGCTCCAGGGGAATGCTTTCTCCATCGGCTCTGGAGGAAAGTCCATGTCATCAGTCTTCCTTTGATCTGGGAACGTCTCTACGCAGGAACCTCAGGTCCAAAGGACACACTCTGCTCCCAGCACTGCTTTCTTGGTGGTATGAGGTTCCCATGTATCTCTGCTCTCTTCTCTCTTTTATATCTCAAAAGAGATTGCATTAAGACACTAATCTTGTCAACCTCATCAGTATAAACTCATCACAGTGATAGAATTTACAACACGTGAGGAGATCACATATAATCTCATCATACTGGTAGAGTTTACAGCACATAAGGAAATCACATCAGATAACACAATCATGCAATACTGGGACTCATGACCTAGCCAAGGTGCTACACACATTTTCTGGGGGACACAATTCAATCCATGATACCTAACCTCTATGATGTTCATGAGGCAGGATTTGTTGCTGTTGTTAGGTGTCGTCAAGTCGGTTCTGACTCATAGCGACCCTATAGGACAAAGGAGAACTGCCCACAGTTTCCAAGGAGTGGCCGGCGGGTTTCAACTGCCAATCTTTAGGTTAGCAGCCGAATGTTTAACCACTACACCACCAGGGCTGGATTAGAGGCAGTTATGTCAATGAGGCAGGACTCAATCTACAGGATTAGGTTGTATCTGGAGTCAATCTCTTCTGAGCTATAAAAGAGGGAAGCGAGCAGACAGAGAGGGACCTCTTACCACCAAGAAAGAAGAGCCAGGAGCAGAGCTTGTCCTTTGGACCCAGGGTCCCTGCACTGAGAAGCTCCTAGACCAGGGGAAGATTGATGACAAGGACCTTCCTCCAGAGCCAACAGAGAGAAAGCCTTCCCCTGGAGCTGGTGCCCTGAATTTGTACTCCTAGCCTCCAAAACTGTGAGAGAATAAATTTATGTTTGTTAAAGCCACCCACTTGTGGTATTTCTGTTACAGCAGCACTAGATAAATAAGACACCAAGGATTGCCAGCCATCACCAGAAGCTAAGAGAGAGGCATGGAACAGATCCTTCCTCAGAGCTCTTAGAAGTAATCAACACTGCCAACACCCTGGTTCCAGGCTTCTGCCCTCCAGGACTGCAAAAGAATAAGATTCTGTGGCTTTAAGCATGCAGTTTATGGTACTTCATTACATCAGCCCTAGGAAACTAATACAGACTCCAATTACTCCCATATTAGACCACTTGATATTGTTCCACATATACGGGGCTCTGTTCATTTTCGTCCACCTTTTTTCTCTGAGCTACAAGTTCACTGGCACTTCTGCCATGTCCAAGCTATTAATCCAATCCAGTAAACTGTTCATTTCAGTTAACATGCTTTTCAGTTTTAGAATTTCAATTTGGTCCTTTTTAATAGTTTCTATTTCTCTGCTCAGGCTCTCCATTTTTTCATTATTTTAGTACATATTTTCCTCTAAGTCCTTGCCATATCTACAAGAACTGCTTTTAAAGATCTTGTCTGCTAATTTCAACATCTGGGTCATCTCAAGGTTGGTTTCTATTGACATTATTTTTTCTTGAGTATGACTCACTTTTTCCTGTTTCTTTGCAATTTTAGTAATTCTTTACTGGACACTGGATATTATGAATGATACACTGTAGAGACTCAGGATTCTATCATTTCTCCTGAAGAGTATATTTGTTCTAACAGATAGTTAATTTGGTTGAACTCAAACTTCAAACTCTGTCTTCCCTACAGTGCAAAACAGCTGGAATCTCTCCTTAATTCATCTTTCGGTTGCTGCTTTTTTGCTTGAAACCTTAGAATCTTTCCTGTGCACGTGAAGTTTAATGATCAGCCAACAATTTAGGCGGATTTCACATGCACATTTTGGGACTCCTGCTGTCTGTGGGCCCTTCCCATCCACCACTTCCCTCTTAACTTTCTGGCCTCTCTATCAGCCCCAATTTCTGTCTTCTGACACCTCAAGCCAGTGAGTGTGTCACTTTCTGCATGGTTTGCGAAGTGCCCTCAGGCCAAAGGCCACAAACTCTCAAATCTCATTCGCTCAAGAGTAGAAGTCTTTCCAGTTCTTGTGTGCTTTTGATTACCGTCCAGTACCTCCAGATAGATTGTTTTTCAACTTTTTATAACTGTTAGCTATAGCAGCATCAGTCCAACCAAGCTACTCTACCTTACTGAAGGTCAGATCTCTTTAAACGTATTACTTATAATCCTTAAAACAACCCCATTTTGCCCCAGTGAAAACTGAGGCTCAGAGAGGTGGAATAATGTGAGTCCACCCAGTTGATTAGTGCCTTCTTTCGTACACAGTGAGCACATCTTGACGGACCTGTGGGTTCTTCCAGCTGAGAGTAAGACGATACAACTGCTTCTCCCTTGCTGCACTCCCAGCAGGGACAAGGCCACAGTACCGAAACACTAGGAGTAAACACAGGGGCTTTCTCCAACACATGTTCACTACCATGTCCTCAGTTTGCTTCTTCATTTCTCGAAATCAATGAATACAAGGTACATTCATCATTTGTGCATCATTTCCCATTCATCTCTTCTAATTCACCCAAGGCACTGAAGTTAAATATGGACAGTCAGAACCACTCAAGGGAGAGCTGTGTTCTGGCCTCTTAACTTGGGACAGAAATATCTCAAAAATGCAGACACTGCTCCTTCTCTCTACTTGGCAAAATGTCTGTGATCCAGATCCTGCTGAAAACTGGGAAGTGAGTCATCAGTCTTTTGCCTGTAATTTTCTTCATTTACCTTCTTCTATGAGCCCTAATCATAGAGCCACAAGAGCACTCATAGTCATGCTTTGCACATTAACAGCATTTTACATTTATGAAAAGCACTCTACCAACTATTATTTTTTTTACAGATAGTGGAATTGAGGCCTAAAGAGGTGATATGGCTTACCCATGACTGCACAGCTCAGTTTATGTCAATGAGCTTTGAGAAATACAGGTTTACACCTATTGTTTGAAATTATAATAGTAGAACTAAAATTTCATTACATGAATGTTCCAAGTTATGGGAGGGGGGAAATAAAAGAAATAGCAAGTAAGTGAGTTCTATTTAATGGTTAAAAAAAAAAAAGTAAAATCAAACATTTTCATTAAAACAATAAATATAAATAAAATAAAATCCACAATTAAAGTAGACTATCAAATTTGATCTGTTTAATCACTATTTATCCTAAGACCAACTCTGTGCCAGACACTTGTTGGGTTCTGGAAACACAGAGGTGAAAAAGTACGGACTCTCTCCTCAAAGACCTCACAATCCAGGTGTGGAGATGGACAAATCAGCAGTCTGGTGTCACGAAGTCTCTCCAGGTGGGGAACAAATACTGGAAGCAGATACTGCTGACTTCTATAGAGTCATCTGAGTGGAGCAACAAGGTCTGGTTCCCAAACAGTTCTTCTCCTTTGGCCAACACTGGCCCTGAAATTCCACTATTACCATCCTTCTTAGCAAAGGTGTTGTCTCCAAAAGTGATTCTCCTGAACAAGGTAGGCAGCACATTATAAGTCTTAGTCATTTATTAAAACAGATTAGTCATGTCATAACCAACTGGGCCTGGTGCATCAGACGAGCACAGTTTGTTGGATGGAAAGCGCCATGGATTGAATTACGTCCCCTAAAAATATCTGTCAACTTGATTAGGTCATGATTCTCAGTACTGTATGATTGTCCACCATTTTGTCAGCTGAAGTGATTTCCCCATGTGTTGTAAATCCTGTCTCTATGATGTTGTTGAGATGAGATTAGCAGAAGTTGTGTAAACTCAATCTACAAGATTAGACTGTGCCTTAAGCCAATCTCTTTTGAGATATAAAAGAGAGAAGTGAGCAGAGAGTCACGGGGGACCTCATATGACCAAGAAAGCAGCACACCAGGAGCAGAGCGCATCCTTAGAAACCAGGGTTCCTGTGTGGAGAAGCTCCTTGTCCGGGGAAGATTGATGACAAGGACCTTCTTTCAGAGCTGACAGAAGGAGAAAGCCTTCCCTTGAACTTCTAGCCTCCTAGGCTGTGAGAGAATAAACTTCTGTTTGCTGAAGCCATCCACTTGTGCTATTTCTGTTATAGCAGCACTAGATGACTAAGACAGGGCAAAAAGGGAAATATATTGCACTGGATTGGGAAGAGGGGTGAATGATGGGGTCCACTGAAAGGTCTGAAGCCTCCTGGCTGCAGTGCAGGGACAAGAAAGGTAGACACAATTGTGCAAGAACCCCGGTCTCAGTTTTCTCAGACGACATGAGCTTGATGAGAATCCGGCTCTGACCTAGCACACAGAACTGTGCACCAGCCCCACACGGCCCCTGCACACAGCCCCACACGGCCCCCGCACACGGTTCCGTGGGAGAGACAAGACCGTCATGTCTTCCATCTGGACTTGGGTGAGCTTGGCCCAATCTCTAGACCAACCACCCACAGTCCTTGAGAAAGACCCCAAGGCCCTGCAAAATCCTAAAGTGGCCTCGGAATAATCACGGTACAGCTCCATTGTGTCAGGCTTAGCTTGCGGTTGAGTTGTTTTGATTGCACCCTGCTTCTTCTTCAGTCAGTCTCTCAGGTGGGTAGAAGTAGAGGCTCCAAGTTACCAGAAGCTACACTGCATTGAAAAACTTGACATCCATCACACCAGAGCTGTGCATGGAAGAGCAGTTCCGTCAGTGCTGGACCGCTTAGCTGATGTGTCCACACCTCCTTCAAAATGAGCCGGGCACACGGATCTGTTTGGTAGGAACTTGAATCCCTCACGTGTGACCCCCTAGAGGGAGGCAGCCAGATGCTTCTTGGCCCTGCCCGTTTCTAGCTCTGTAACTCTGGCAGAGTAACCCAAGCCTCGGTTTCCCCATCTGTAAAGTGAAAATAATACCACTCCATTTACAAGGGCACTGGAAAGGTTAGCCACACGTAAAGTGCCAGTACAGGCCTAGCACAAGTAGGTACTCAACACGGAGTGTGGTGGCCCGACCCCAGAGGGTGGATGGGGAGTAAGAGAGATGATGCTTTGCCCAGGGCCTGGGCTCCTTAAGCAACCGTTGTCAGCATTCAGTATGACACATTGTCTGAAATACATAAGGCTACAGAGAAAGTAGGAGCTAAGTGATCAACTGCCAGCCGAAAGGTTGGCAGTTCGAACCCACCCAGAGGCGCCTCAGAAGACAGGCCTGGAGATCTGCTTCTGAAAGGGCACAGCCTTGAAAACCCTCTGGAGCACAATTCTGCTCTGCACACGTGGGGTGGTCATGAGTCGGAACTGACTGGGCAGCCACTAACAACACAAAGAGGGGACGGTAGGAGTCCAGTCAGTCAGTCCTGGTTCTCCACCGTGTGGCTATTACGGTCTCAGAGATGCACCCCTCTCTGTCTGGTTCCCATCAGACAGCCCTCAAATGGACGTGAACGAAGAACTCCATGACAAAGCAGGGACGTGCACACAGCCCAGAGGGGCCTCCACATTACCCCTCTGCTCCATCTGGCCTTCTCACTCACTGATTCACTCAAACCCCCCACCGGGCACTGGGCCACAGTGAGCCAAGCGCAGGTCAAGTTATCTGCCCTCTGTCCTCAGTTCCCTTACGATCACCCTCATGGGGAGATCACCACCTGGGTGGGGGGCAGAGAAAGGCAAGAACCAAATGCAGGGAGGCCACCCACGCCCAGTGCAGCCGCAGCCCAGCACCGTCTGGCTGACGCGGTGGTGGGCACAGTCTCCCTGCCTCCACCCGACACTCTGGGTACAGTGACCCCTCCTCCCCCCGCCTCATCCCCTCACTCCTGCTGTTTTCTGGCAAGCAGCTGCACTGACAGATGTTAAATCCCAGCAATTATTTTTGTCCTCACAATGGCCTCAATCTTCCAGGAGGGGCCCCGAGCACAGCCCACTGCCCCCAGAGACCAGCTCAGTCGCCTCCACTGCCTCCCGCTGGAGCCCGCGGCCCCCGAAGCCTTGCCCACCACCTCAGTTCTGCTCCAAATGGTCAGCTGCTCACAGAAGCCCACCACTCCCCCCACCTCCAAGGAAAATCAAAGGAAAGCTGACAAACTCTCTGCCTCCTCTGGCCGCAGGCTTTGCCTGTCTGTTTGCAGTGGACGTAAAATATCACTGTTGACAGGCGCGACGTGCTGTCTGGCCCCAGGCTGTCGGACGCTGGGGAGCAGGGTACCAACCACATTCACTTGTTACTAGGAAACCGGGTACTCGCCAGGCAAGAGGCATCTCCAGGGTCTAGGGTAGGGGCAATGGTGGGAGGGGGCTTCCAGGCCCTCAGAGGCAGCTGTGGGCTGGGCTGGCTGCATGTGGGGACAGACAGACAACGCCTCTTTACACTTCACGGAGCTCGGCCGCACACGCCCTCAGCAGACCCTCACCCCAAGCTGCCAGGAGAGGCTGCTCTTCCTACAGGCGGGAAGCAGGGGTGCAGAGAGGCCACAGGGGCTGCCTGGGCTCACGACGCCACGGCAGAGCAGACGAAGACAAGAGCCCGGCTACCTGGACCCCTGGGGGCACCCCGTCTGCTGGGCCATGTCCTTCCCTCTAACTCCCTTTTCCGAGACTTCTTTCTAAGCAGTGGAGGAGTCTGTCCACCATCCAAAAGCATTCAGGGACCAAAAACAGACCAAGGCCTGGGGCGGGGTACAGGGGCACCGCATGAGATGGGCTGGGGGGATGTCCCGCCCACAACAGTGGACCCTCCTCTGAGTGCTGTGACCTCGGGCAGGGAGCCTCACTTACGCTCTCTGAGCCTTAACGCCCTCAAATGCAAAGTGGAGGCCAGACCACCAACCTTGAACTGATTTGCCCAAGCCCCCCCAACCCGAGCACGTCCCCTGGGCCCTCGAGTGATCTGCCTCTGTGTTACCTTCCCTTAGAGACAACCCTTAGGGGGAGCTCACCATCTGGGGGGGTGCTTTGGAGGGAAGGAACCAAATGCAGGAAGACAATGATAACACAGTGATGGAGATAATCCTGGGGTGTTTTTTAAGGATCTAGTGGGGCACACCATTCAGCCTGGTGGAGCTGGGGATGGGTTCTTGAAGTAGGTGACCTCTGAGCTGGGTTTTACAGAATGAATAGGAGTTTGGCTCTCGATACAGCAAATAACAAGTACATGATGGGATTTTATCACTAAAATCTAACATGTTTTTCTTCTTCGCATTTAAAGCACGTATTTCTTCAGTGCCTACCATGTCCCAGGGCTATAATGGTCGAAAGGGAAATGCTGGCAGAAGGCAGAGTCTCTATCCACATGGGGTCCAGGGAAGCAGTATCGTGAGAGCGATTTGGAGGGGCCCTTGCTAGACAAAATGCACACCCCTGCTTCTGGTCAGAGCCCTGCTGGCCCCTGCCCATTCTGGAATGTCCCCTTTCATGCTGGCCTGTCCCCACTGCAGAAGCCGCCTTCAGTAGGACCCAGAGACAGGCTGAGACCGCCCCAGTACAGGAAGGATCTGGTTTAACTAGGTATTAAATGAACGTTCATGCAAAGCCACACTGTCTCTGCTGGCCAGCATGCTGTTGCTGTTAGGCGCCATCCAGACGATTCCAACTCATAGCGACTGTCTTAGTCATCTAGTGCTGCTGTAACAGAAATCCCACAAGTAGATGGCTTTAACAAAGAGAAGTTTATTCTCTCACAGTCTAGTAGGCTACAAGTCTAAACCCAGGGCGTCAGCTCCAGGGGAAGGCTTTCTCTCTCTGTTGGCTCTGGAGGAAGGTCCTTGTCATCAATCTTCCCCTGGTCAAGGAGCTTCTCAGGCACAGGGACCCTGAGTCCAAAGGACACACTCTGCTCCCAGTGCTGCTTTCTTGGTGGTATGAGGTCCCCCATTCTCTGCTGGTTTCCCTTTCCTTTTATCTCTTGTAAGATAAAAGGTGGTGCAGGCCACACCCCAGGGAAACTCCCTTTACATTGGATCAGCGATGTGACCTTAATAAGGGTGTTACAATCCCACCCTAATCCTCTTTAATGTAAAATTACAATCACAAACTGGAGGACAACCACACAATAGTGGGAATCATGGCCCAGCCAAGTTGACACATATTTTTGCAGGGACACAATTCAATCCATGACAGCAACCTTATGTACAACGGAAGGAAACACTGCCCGGTCTTGTGCCATCCTGACAATTGTTGTTGTTTGAGCTCACTGTTGCAGCCACTGTGTCAATCCATCTCGTTGAGGGTCTTCCTCTTTTTCGCTGACCTTCTACTTTCAAGCATACGTCTGAATATTCAGCCAGAGCTGCGTGGAAATGGCACCTGGCTCTGGGTTCATTCGGAAGACCCCATGCCCTCCCTAGGCCTTTCCCGGGGTGACGGGGAGCAGGGCTTCGCCATGTCTGGAGGTGGGGGTGGGCAGAGCAGGGAGCCTCAGGGGCAGAGCATGTGACTGTCCACCTCACCGGCTATAGCAGCCAGAAGGAGACCAATACACTAACGGAGTGACCGCTCAAGGGCAGGGCTGACCCAAGTGCCCTACTAGCCCGTCCTGCGGCCACATCTCCACAGGCCAGAGCATCAGCCCACGGGCCAAGTGTGGGGACTAGGGGCCAGTGCTCCTGCCCCACTGCTGGGTGCTGCACACAGTGTCACCTTGGGGCCTCGAGGGATGGACAGTGCCAGGACCGCAGGACTTTGGAGCCTGAGCAGCAGACACCGCTGAGGCTCAGCCTCTCCCAGGAGCCCTGCCCAAAATAAGGTGGAGGGCGACGGCAGGTTTTCTAAAATAATGTTTCGGCAAAATCGTAGGCACCCTTCAAAACGCATTTTAAGCAACACCTCCTCCAGGAAGCCCTCCTGCCCTCACTCACCTGGCTCTGACCCCAGTGCACACTTTAGGGATGGTACGGGGGGAGTTGTGGGAGCTTTGAGACAAGAACTGCAGGGTCAGCCAGTAGGGCCTGAGTCCCAGGACCCTGACACTCACCAAGCCCTCCCCGTGCTGGTCCAAAGCCACGCTCTAGCAAACACCTGGAGGCAGGGATACAGAGGTGAGGAGAGGCCTGAGCCAGACAGATGTGGGTTCAAATCCCAGGTCAGCCTCTCAGTTGCTGTGTGACCCTGGGCAGCTGTCTTCCCTCTCAGAATCCCCGTACAATGGAAGGCTCCAGAACCTGCCTGCTGGGCCCAGCTTAACAGCAGACAGAAGCATCTGACAGAGGCCTCGTGGGGCTCATGGCACAGGCCAAGACCCTCCACAGTTTGGGGAACCACGTGCTGCCAGGGTGGGGTATCATGCACCCCAGTGCCTGGCACGCAGCAGGCGCTGCCTAGAAGGTGGTGTATAAAGGACTGAATAAATAATGGAACCAACAGCCGAGGGCGGGCAGCTCGGCCTGGGGAGATGCTTGCGGTCCAGAGCAGTGTCCTGGTCAAGGACAGACTCACGCTTTCCCCTGCTGTGCCACGCCCAGAGCCTGCGTCCTGTGCCGGACGTGTCTCCAGGAGTGACACTTCAGAGAAAGGAAGTGCGCCTGCAGCTCTCCAGGCCCCAGCTGTCCACCTTACGGCCAGCCTCCTCCCCACTCTCCTCCTCGCCACCAGGCAGGGGTGAGCTCCGTGATGGGGGGCAGACAGGTGGGGCTTTGTTGATGGCGGTCTTCACAGGGTCGTGGAGCTGGAGCAGGCAGCTGTCCAAAGGGGTTTTTCTGTGGTCTGCTTTCAGACTCGTTTCCTTGGGAAAGCGATCCTTAGAGGGTGCACATACGACATCCCAAGCTCCTCCCCTCCATCCAGGCTGCACACACCGGCGTCCTCGGCCATGTAGGATGAAGTGCACGCGTGTCAGCTCGCGAGGTGGTTTTTAAACAAGCCTCCTCTGTGCCTGGGGGAGGCAGACAGGCGGCAAGGGGGCTCTCCCCTGGGTCAGGGTCATGGTTGGGGGTGCAATGGCTGGTGTCCCCCCACCCCGTCCCCTGCCAGTGAGCACTGAGGGCAGAAACGCAGCCTGCACTCTCTAGGTCCCTGCCAGCAGGCGGCCCCCACCATCTGTGTGCCTCCCGCTGCTCCCCAGAGGGAAGAACAGGCTCCAAGGAGACGTCACGCCCTAACGGAAGGCGGTCCCGACGCAGGAAAGCCCTTTTACATGTATCCACCTTAACAAATGGTCTCTGTGACACTAACATGGCACATTTAGTGCCACACCATCATCTCATGCGGCAGTAAACCACGCGGCTATACACTTACGGGTAGATTATTTTCCCGCCCCGTCACCACCCCATTTGTTTAAGCCTGGAAACCACTTCAGCTCAGGAGAAGGGAAATCAGCTCGGCGCACCCGACTCCTAAATCACAGAGCTGCTGGCGCCTCGAAGCTCCAAGTACCTGCAGATCATCGGGTCTGCCGCCTTCACGCTAGAGGCAGGGAAACTGAGGCCCCAGAGTGCTCAGACCCTGCCAGCCGTGGTGCCGAGAGGCCGGGCAGGTACAGCCTTCAATTCTGCAGTTTTGCACAAACCAGCCCAGGCCTCAGGGTCACCCGGGTGGTAGTCGCCCTGTGGAGGTTACAAAGCAGGTGATTCTTTCAGACACACACCTGCCCCTGCCCTGGGCTGGGACCTCCCCGTTTGGTGCCTGGGACTGCCCAGCAGAAGCAGGGAGACTCCCACGAGGTCTGGGTTTGCACAGGAACAAGAGGGGTCACAGTGGAAGGAGCCACATGCAGACACAGGGAGCTGGACTGTGAGCCCGTCTCAAACCCAGGCCTCTTGTCTGCTTGATAAAGTGTTTTTAAGTGGCAATTTTTTTGTTTATTTTTTCAACCAGCTGCTTTTACAATTTGATTATACATTATTTGGAGATCTCAAAAGTGAGCAGAGCCCTGGAGGAAATAATTTTTGTCCAGCATTATCCAGTCCATCGTGGAAGAGGGGCTCTGCTCTGTCTCCTAAACCTCAGCCTCACTGCCCAGCCCAGGGTGAGGGCCACACACGGCCCAGGCCTCACTGCCCAGCTCAGGGTGAGGGCCATGCACAGCCCAGGCCTGACTGCCCAGCTCAGGGTGAGGGCCACACACGGTAGCCGAGCACCAACATGGCCAGTCTGATCAAGATCACTGTCAATGTGGAGTCCACACTTGATTTGAAGACTCAGCACTACCAAGAAAGAAAGTAAAACATTAATTACTTTTATATTGATTATATGTTGAAATAGATAATATTTTGGATATATTGGGCTAAACAATATATATTCTTAAAATTTATTTCACTGTTCTCTTTTATTTTTTTTAATGAGGCCACTAGAAAATTTAAAATCGTTTGTGTGGCTTGCGTTATGCTTCTACTGGACGGCCTGCCGTAGCCCACTGGGAAATGGGGAGAAGCCACACTCTTGGTGCAGTGGGCGAGGGGAATGCTGCCGGAGCCCGTACGGTCGGCCGGGCCCTGTGCTAATCACGCTGCCAGCAAGGTCACTGTCAACCTTTCCATGTGCCCACAAAGCTGACACCCACATCGCCATGTGTTAGATGAGGAAACTGAGGCACAGCGAGGGGAGCCACTCGGCACAGGCCACGTGAGGAGAAGCCGACAGAGCTGAGGCTACAACCCGGGTCTGTCGAGGGCTCCAATCCTGATTTCTTTGGGAACCAGACAGAGCGTGGTGGAAGCAGGACAGACAGACGCTCCTGGCAGGGGCCACTGACCTGATTCCAGGAGGAAGCGGAAGGCATCTTCACTGTGGAGCAGTGTTCCGAGGGCCAGAGCAGCTGAACCCTCGATAGCCCTCCAGCGTGACACTGGGGGCTGTGATGACCCCTCACCTGGGGGCTCCAGACATCCCCAGCGAGGACTGCCTCTCTAAAGCAGGCCACCTCTCCTGGCTCACCACCCCCACACTGCCTTGAAGGGACTTCTCCCCGCTCCAGGAGCACAGGGTCCTTATTCCCTGTATACATCCAGCTCCTGGGCCCAAGCCTGGCACCAAGAAAGTGCTCCTGGTAACTAGCTGACTGGGTGAATAAATGATGCAGTGAATGAATGAACAAATGAAAGCCTGCACCAGGCCACTCGTGTGGTGCTCGTCCCCCAGAGCTAAGAACAGCACAGTGTTCCTGGGACAGGCAAGCTGTACTTGGGGGCCGGTGTTTGATGCTCCATGAACCAGCTGCACCGTGTCCAGGCCAGAGGGGTGGGAGAGGTGCTTTAGAAAGACAAGGGGACCACCTTACTGATATCTGGCCGTGAGATGAAGCAGAGACATGGTGATCTGTTCAGACCTGGCTGCAGATCGAAGCTTGAAAATTCCCATCTCCCTTCCCACAAGGGGTCCGGGTAAGAGATGGCATCCCTGTTTATGCTTTATAAATTGCCATAATGGCGAAATATCAATACCAAATCCATAGAGACAAGATGCTGTGAAATCATGCTTTTCAGTGAAAGGAGGAGGGAAAAAAAGCTTGAAAAATTTATTAAACTCGGGCTGCTGGGACTGAACTGCAAGTTAAAGATTCAAATTCATTTCCCTTCCCTGTAATTTACGATTTACATCTGCAATAACGGCAGTCACCCAGGAGCTCACTGCAGTAGGGGCTCTCTCTTAATGACACGGAATAATATTAGTGCCCCCTGCACAGTCACATGTCCCAGGACGAGTGTCTCCAAGTCAGAGGGGTTTGGTTCAAGAGAGCAGTCACAATAGGAATGGGCAAAGAAAGCTAGGAGCACGCACCCCCACCCTGCCTGAGTGCCCCGTAGGAATGTTCAACATGGAGTGTGCACCCTAAGCCATCTGGGGGTGGCAGGACCCCGGAGTCAAGGGGAGCATCCTGTCTCCACACATGAAGCAGGAACTTGTGCCTGGTCCCAGCTGCACAAGGCACACGGGGCCCCCTCAGTCTGGCTGACCTCTCGGGATGTTTCCAGAAGGCAGAGCCCCAAACCTCAGGTTGGCCACCTAGGAGAACAGGCAGGTCTGGCCCTTGTGCTGAAGTCCTAACCCATGTACCTGTGGATGTGACCCTGTTTGGAAATAGGAGTTTTCTTTTGTTATGTTAATGAGGGCATACCAGAGTAGGCTGTGTCCTAAACCTAATCCCTTCTGAGTTTTAAAAAGACACACAGACACACACACACACACACACACACACACACACACACACACGCAGGGGATGACAGATGCCAAAGTACACCAGGGAATACCTGCAGACACCAGGAACTAGGAGCAAGGCCCACAGAAGGAATTAATACAGCCAATTTGGACATTTCACCTCGGAACTGGGAGAAAATAAATCCCTGTTCTTTAAAGCCACCCACTCGGCGGTATTTCTGTTCCGGCGGCTCCAGGTAACGAGGACAGGGATGCAGGTGGAGGAGACACAGGCTCTGACCTCAGCGATCACCGGTCTTACAGGCACAGACATCTAACCACCAAATCATGGTGCACCCGACAGACGGCCACACGGGGGTGTGGGTGCTCCGGGGATGGGAGAAGACATTGACACCAGCGCGTGGGGCACGAGAGGCTCGCAGACAGGTGACACCTGAGGCAGGACTGGGCAGATGAGAAGGACTCAAAGGTGCAGAAGGCTGGGGACAAGGGAGGCAGCGTTCAACCTTGTGCTCAGCCAGCACGCAAGGCCAGGGGTATGACGGGCCTGGCCGGGCCCAGACTCCCTCGGACGCCTCCTTCCACCCGAGTCACCGGCTAGAACCCCTCAGCCTCTCCCAGCCTCAGTTTCCTCACCTCAGGATGGTGGAACATGACCCTCAAAGGGCCAAGATGGCCTGACCCGGGGCCTGTCCCTCAGGAGGTACTGTGCATTCCAGTTTGCCTTTCTAGAAATATCTAAGCCCCTCTCCCATTCCTGGGACCGGTCAGGGTGGGCAGCAGCATCCAGTGGGTTCCAGCCCCGGTGACCTCATGTCTCCCCTGCAGGGTCCTTCCAGCCCTCTAACCCATGGGTTTGACCAGATGCCCAGAGGACCTCAGGAACCCCCATCAGTGGGGTCACCCAGGGTCTGTGCTGGCCAGGCTCCCAGGAGGTGGGCAGCCACCCAACTGGCTGATGAGGCCACACTCAGAATCCCATGAGGCTGGGCTGCCAGGATGGTGCTGACAGCAGACTTCCGGATGACTCAGATTGTCTCCACAGACAGGGTTCTCGCAAATACGATTTGGCTGGGGAACGCACACCCTCGAGGCGGCCCCAGATGTGAGGGCGAGTGATAAGGCTTTCTGAGTGCCCGGCCCGCCCAGCGCACGCGCACAGCAGGCACTTGATGAACGCCGGCTCTAACGCTCATCACGCTTCTCATCCTCGGCTGGTGCAGCAAGATGAAGGGAAAGACGCACGTTACCACGCGCCCCCGAAAGAGCATGGCGTTTAGCTGGAAGACCTGCAGTAAAGCAGGAAGGGGCCCCGGTGGGCACGCCAGGAGGCCAGGACTCGAGTCCTCTGCCATGGAGGTGACACCAGGGACGATCCCTGGGCTGGGCAGACCCATGTCCTCACCGCAGGATGGGGGCACCCTGCCCCTTCCTGCAGCCCCTCCTTAGGGAAGGTGTCCCATTCCCTTCTCTGAGCAGTGGTCACGTGACCCCAGACCCTGGCCACCGCCACCTCCTTGAGGCTCTGGAACCCTGAGGCAAAACAGCCTGGGATGAGGCCAGGCTCAGGATGTATGTGATGGAACAGATGGAGCAGAGAAAGGATGGAGAGACCCAGAGAGAGGCAGGATGGGGCCCCGGAGAGACGGAGAGGCCCTGGGGCGTCACGCTCCTGTGTCTCAGTCCAGAGCCCCATGGACAGCCCTGAACCCACAAATCCCCCTTCCTTTTAGTCTGTGCTTGGGAGGACCTTCACTTCTGAAACAGCAACTGTAGACCCCACCCAGGAGCCCTGGTGGCACAATCGTTGGATACTCGGCTGCTAACCAAAAGGGTGGCATTTCAAACACACCCAGCAGGTTTGAGGGAGAAAAGGTCTGGTGACCTGCTCCCATAAAGATTACACCCTCGGAAACCCTATGGGGCAGCTCTACTCTGGCCTATAGGGTCACTAGGAGTCGGAATCGACTCCATGGCACCCAACAACTTCCCACCCACACAGCATCCAAGGGCCGGGGGAGTTCCCCCAGCCTGAAAGGAAGACGCCAGCCCGTGCGCACCTCAGTACCAGCCCCCGCCAGCTCCCACCGAAGCTGCGCAGCAACAACCCTTTGATGAGGTCTGACCTTGGGCCAAGGGACCAACTCCCACATCAACCCCCACGACGTTGTGCAGCCTTCTAGAATGAAACTCACTGCCGTCGAGTCAATTCCAACCCAGAGTGACCCTATAGGACAGAGTAGAACTGTTCCATAGGGTTTCCAAGGAGCGGCTGGTGGATTTGAACTGCCGACCTTTTGGTTAGCAGCCTAGCTCTTAACCACTACGCCACGAGGGCTGCTTCTCGAATGAAATGGGGTGGAAAGTTAGGGACCATGCATCTGTCTGCGATCTTTCAGAAGCGTGTGGAAAACCCGTGCCACGGCCGGCTAGGCGGAGGTTCTCTGGGTAGGAACAGCCAAGGGGCCGGCTGCCTTGAGCATGGCTGCCATGTTTCCTCATAGTCCCCACCCCCACCCCCGTGAAGTCCCTTCCTCCTCCCTCCCTGGCCCTCCCCACCAGGCTCCTTACTCCGCCAGCTCCTCCAGGCTGCGGTACACATCATCGTCATTTTCCGCTGTCTCCTCTGAGGGAAAAGGCCTGCAGGAGAGAAGATACAAATGAGCTGGACAGTCTCGGGGCAGTGCCAGCAGTGCCCCCACTTGTCATCCACCAAAGGCCCTGGAGGGAGCCCCAAGGCTCCCCTGAGGAGCACACGATCCTTGGTCAGCTCCCGCCAGTGGGGAAGGAGGCAGGGGCCCAATGGCGCCGCGTGTGCTACAGAAGGAGCAGCTGGGGAAGGCTTGAGGGCAGGGCTGGGCTCAGGAGGGCGTGTGCCCCCAGCAGCCCCAGACGCTGGAAGTCACTCCCTCTCTTGGGGCCTCAGGGTCCCCGTCGGCAAATGAGGGACCAGGCCAGGGATGGCAGAAGCCTTGATCCCAGATGACAGCTCTGCCTCCACCTTAACTGCGCTCACACTTCAGGGAATTCTGGAATGCGGATGCCCCAGGCATCCCTGGGCCTCGTGCAGGGGTCAGGTGCCAGCTCCACGCACCCAAAGGAGAGGAAGCAGGAGGGAGCTTCTGGGGCACCGTCCTCCATGGCAGGGTGGGGGTCTTCCGGCCAGGAGGACAGTGGTGACACAGGTCTCCATAAGCATGCCGGTCCCCACCCACCGCCCCCACCCAGGCCTGGCATGGGTCAGCGCTTGCTGGGAAAGGGCTGGTGATTCTGTCCCAAACTGCCTTCTACAAAGACCCAGATGGCAGCCCAAGGCTCAGGTGGGTAGCTGGGGTCACCAACAAAGCGGCCGTCAGGGAAAGTGGGTCTCTCTCTTCCCACGTCCTCACAGCCATCACCCCAACACCCGTCCCTCCTCGCTGAGGGCCAACTTCCCAGCCTCTGGGTCTTTCTCCTGGGCACTAAACAGGCAGTAAGCTGCCCCTTGTCACACACCTCTGCCCCAGCCCCTGTAACCAGGCTGAAACACCTCACCAGCACCCAGGCTTTCAGGAGGCAGGCCCTGCCCCGGAGAGAGGTGTGGGCAGGGAGATGTCTGGGGCCAGAAGCCAGGCTTGGCTCCACTGTTGGCTCTGCAGCAGCCGTGTGGCCGCAGCAGACGGGCCTCCCTGCATGGGCTGAGCACAGCCCGTCTGCACAGAGGCCGAAATGCCATGGGCTGGGGAGGGCAGGGGAGGGGGTGGCGGGAGGGCAGCAGGCACTGCCTCGTTCAAAGCCACAGGCCAAGTCGCTCACCTCCACAGGATCGGAGAAATGATCTTTTAATCAAACTAAATGTCCCCCTGTGGCCAGGGCTGTCCCGTTGGAAACCTGTTACCAGGGGCCTCATAAAAGGAGGGATCTTGGCGGCTCATATCAGATGCCTGCAGGGTGTCCTCACACCGGGGTCAGGCTGACCCCGTGAGAAGCCTGGCAGCGATTCCCTGGGGAGGAACCCACTCTCTGCATCCTCCGCCGGCCAAGCTCGGGGTGGGCGCTCCATGGGGTGGGGGCTGCAGAAGCCCATGGCTGGGAGCTGGAGGTCTGAGTCCAGCCTGGCTTTGTCCCCCACCTCCCACCGCTGCATGGCCCCAGCCTGAGGTCCCCAAGGCAGACCCTGACCAGTGGTTTCATGTCCCCCAGGGGCTTCCTGGCAGTAGCTGATGTCGCAGGGGCAGGCTTTATGTGGGCCATGGCTCTCCCTGTCCTTTCTGGTCCCACCCCCATCATCACGCACTGGAGGTGTAGGTACTCGGGCCACAGAGGGCAAAAGGTCAGCACGGAGCCCCCAGCTCAGCCCCGCAGACAGCCAGGAAGCCCTCACAGAATCGACGTCCTCCACATGGCATGAAGCGCCCCCAACAGACCCAGACCCCATGTGGATGACGGGGTGTGACCCAGCAGAGCCAGACCCCGCGTCAGTGATGGGGTGTGACCCAACAGACCCAGACTCCACGTGGGTGACAGGGAGTGACCCCCCAGCAGACCCAGACCCTGCGTGGGTGATGGGTGTGACCCAGCAGACCTAGACTCCACGTGGGTGACAGGGTGTGACCCCCCCCAGCAGACCCAGACCCCGTGTGGGTGATGGAGTGTGACCCAGCAGACCCAGACTCCACGTGGGTGAGAGGGTGTGACCCCCCACCAGACCCAGACCCCGCGTGGGTGATGGGGTGTGACCCAGCAGACCTAGACTCCACGTGGGTGACAGGGTGTGACCCCCCAGCAGACCCAGACCCCGTGTGGGTGATGGAGTGTGACCCAGCAGACCCAGACTCCATGTGGGTGACAGGGTGTGACCCCCCAGCAGACCCAGACCCCGTGTGGGTGATGGAGTGTGACCCAGCAGACCCACAACCCACTTGGGTGACCAAGTTTGAGCCAAGAGACCACACTCTGGTTCCTCAACCGATCCTGACAGCAGAGGACGAAGCCTATGTACACGCAGCTGCACAGGTGGGGCGTGCGGCTGCACTGGTGGGGCATGCGGCTGCATAGGTGGGGCGCGCAACTGTACAGGTGGGGCGCGCGGCTGTACAGGTGGGGCGCGTGGCTGTACAGGTGGGGCACGTGGATGCACAGGACACGTGGATGCACAGGTGGAGTGCGTGGATGCACAGGTGGGGCACGTGGCTGTACAGGTGGGGCATGTGGATGCACAGGTGGGGCATGTGGATGCACAGGTGAGTCGCGTGGATTGGGGCACGTGGACGGACAGGTGGGGCACGTGGACGTACAGGTGGGGCACGTGGATGGACAAGTGGGGCACGTGGATGGAAAGGTGGGGCGCGTGGATGTACAGGTGAGGCACGTGGATGGACAGGTGGGGCATGTGGATGTACAGGTGGGGCATGTGGATGTACAGGTGGATGTACAGATGGGGCATGTGGATGGACAGGTGGGGTGCGTGGATGCACAGGTGGGGCATGTGGATGTACAGGTGGGGTGCATGGATGTACAGGTGGATGTACAGGTGGTGTGCGTGGATGCATAAGTGGAGCATGTGGATGCACAGGTGGGGCATGTGGATGTACAGGTGGGGCATGTGGATGCACAGGTGGGGCGTGTGGATGCACAGGTGGGGCATGTGGATGTACAGGTGGGGCATGTGGATGCACAGGTGGGGCGTGTGGATGCACAGGTGGGGCATGTGGATGTACAGGTGGGGCGCATGGATGTACAGGTGGGGCACGTGGATGTACAGGTGGGATGCAGGGCTGTACAGGTGGGGGCGGGAGCAGAGCCGAGGATCCAGAAGGTTCTGATTAGACTCAGAAGTGGCTGCACAGTTCCAGACGGTGCAGCGTTTCCTCCCACTGCTGAAACAGGGTTGCACACAAAGTTTGCAAGGCCATTTACCACAGGGACAAGTGAGAGCACAGCTGGGGAGCAGATACCCAGAGGCAGAGCTGCCTAAACCCAGACAGCGCACCCGCCAGTGGAGCTGCTGCGCCGTAAAGAGCGTTTGATGACGTGGACAACATGCCCAACACACTTCAAGAAGTGGCACCCACTCAATTCTGCCTAACAGATTAGAATATATAAGTACCTACACACAGGCACACCCACACACACCAGCATATACACACAATAAAGAGCAAACGATATGACTTCTGGGAGATTCCAGAGGAATTATTTTCTTCTCTTTTCGTTATGTTTTTTAATGAATTGTGTGTTCCCAAAATATGTGTTTAAGTCCAAACACCTGCACGTGTAAATATGACCTTGTCTGGAAACAGGGTTTTCTTTTGTCATGTTAATGAGGTCATACCAGAGTAGGGTAGGGTGGGTCCCAAACCTAATCACTTCTGAGGAGTGTCGTATAAAAAGGAAGACTAGACAGAGACACACAGGGGAAGACAGACGCCAAGGAAGACCACCAAACTGCCGAGGCTACTGACAAGGAAGGACCCTCCCCTGAAGCTTACACCCTGATTTGGACTTCGGGCCTCTGAAACCGTGAGACAGCAGTAAATGCTGTTCTTTAAACCCACCCATTGTGGTGTTTTTGTTACGGCAGCTCCAGGAAACTAAGCCACTTACGTTTTGCAGCTTTTCTATGACAGACATAACATGTTTGCTCGTTTGCTTGAACCAGAGCACAAACCACATTGTAGTTAGCTTCTGTCAAGCTGATTCTGACTTGTGGCAACCCCGTGTGTGTGGAGAAGAACTGCTTCATAGGGTTTTCAAAGCTGTAACTTTTGGAAACAGATCGCCAGGCCCATCTCCTGAGGCACTTCTAGGTGGGTTCGAACCACCAACCTTTTGGCTAGTAGTCGAGCACTTAACTCTTTGAGCACCCAGGGACTCCAGCACAAAACATAGATGCTGCTAAAAGCAGGGTACCCACACCCAGCTCCCCTGTCCAGGGACAGGTCAGCTGTCTGCCACTCCCATTCTGAATCCTCGTGGCACTGGGATTCAGAGCCCGATGTGATCTCCCCCACCAGCCCCACCCAGGGTCCCGGGACCTCACTCCTCCAGCTATGCTCCCGGATCCACAGGTGGCATCAGCGTCACCTGGAAGCCTGGCAGAGATGCCGATTCTCAGGCCCCTCCCCAGGCCACTGGGTCAGGATGGCCGAGGTTGAGCCCAGGAATCTGGGTTTTACCAGGCTCTCGGATGACTTCTTCACCGGCTGGGGCTTGCGACACTCTAAAGTCTACCGCTCAGCAGCCCCTCGGGAAGGCTGTCTGGGTCGGTCTCTGCCTTTGACTCACTGGGCAAGTTGGAAGCCATGTTCTTCTGGGTAAAGAATGTTGATAGGGTCCCCAAGGGCCTCCTCCCCGCAGTGTCCTGAGAGCCCAGACATGGCCTCGAACCCTTGTGGCAAGGTTCAGCGCCTTCCTGGGCCACATGTCAGGGGCACAGCCTTGCTGGGGCAACACAGCACAGGGTTTGCATCTTTTCTGGATATTCTGACAACAGATCCCCACACTGGGGCTATGCTCAAGACTAAAGTAAATTTACTTCATGAGCTGCATTGAGATTTTTCTAGAGAGGAGCAGGCACCTGCATTCTCCTTTATAAGCCAAAGCTTCACACAGGCCTGCCTTCCACTTTACAGCTCAGACGCAGCAACTCTGTGGCATGCACACCATCACACACTCTTCCTGTGCCCAGGCAGACATCAGCAATCAACAGCAGCACTCCTACCCTTGAAGCCCGATACAGTCTTCCTTTACATACTCTATCCCTCAATCAGACTTGGCATTCGGATGAAACCCACTTGCCCGGCGAGCTAAGGCAGAGCAGGAGATGGAAGGTGTTACAGATTGAACTGTGTCCCCCAAAAATATGTATTGTAAATCCTAACCCCTATACCTGTGGTTAAGGAGCCCTGGTGGTGCACTGGTTAAAGTGCTTGGCTGCAAAACAAAAGATCGGCAGTTTGAACCCACCAGCCACTCCTCCTGAGAAAGATGTAGCAGTCTGCTCCCATAAAGATTACAGCCTTGGAAACCCTGTGGGGCAGCTCTACTCTGTCCTATAGGGTCGCTGTCAGTCGGAATCCATGGCAATGGTTTATACCTGTGGTTATAACCCCATTTGGGAACGGGCTTTCTTTGTTATGTGAACGAAACAGTTTTATGGTAGAATGTGTCTTAAGTCGATCTCTTTTGAGACATAATAAGAGCAGATTCAGCAAGCAAGGAAGCAAGAAGCAGAGATGAGGGAAGATAGATGCCATGCCACATGAGATCTCCAAGGAACCAAGAAACAGAAGCTGAAAAGAGACAAGGACTTTCCCCCGGAGCCAACAGAGAAAGAGAGCCTTCCCCTATAGCCGGCACCCTAAATTTGGACTTGTAGACTTCTAAACTGTGAGAAGATAAAATTCTGTTTGTCAAAGCCACCCACTTGCAGTATTTCTGTTACAGCAGCACTAGGTAGCTAAGACAGAAGGCTTTGGAGCTAGGCAAACTCAGGTCAGAATCCTAGGCCCTCCACCCCCTTGCCATGGAGCCAATACGAAGAATGAGAGCTGCTCTCTGTTACCCTGTGCTCATCCTCATCCGGGCTATTTCCTGCTGCCCAAGGGAATGACCTCAATGCCTCGTTAGGGGCTAAGAGCCCATTAGCCGGGATCCTCCAGTCTCCCATGTCCTTCCAGACAGACAGACAGTGCTGCCCACTAAGATGACTCATGACAGTAATTTCAAAATTTTTGTGTCTTTCAAAAAATAACTGATCTTGTGTGCATGATTTTCTAAAATTTCCCTCGTCTGTGTCTTTTTCGGTGTCTTGGTTCAGCCCGTCCTGTCATTTCCTTCACTGCCCTACCCAACAGAGATAAAATAGGAATATTAAAGTCGGATGAATTACACTGCTGCCCATAAATCCTTTACTACTTCTATCTAGCGTCCTTATTTGGGGCCACAAATCCCCTTGAGAATGGAGCTGCAGATCCAATTAGTTTCTGCCTCAGACAAACAAAGACAGGCTATAGCCAGGGTGGGGACGGTGCCGGGGGATGGCTCCCAGCTGAGATAGGAATGCATGGTGGGGGTTTGCCAAGCCCTCTGGCCTATCAGTCCACTTTCCCCAAAGCCCCCCATGTCCGCTTCTGCCCATAGCCTTTGCACATGCTGTTTCCTCTGCCTTCAGCTCCCTGCTCCTCCAACCCCATCTGCCCAATTCCTATCATCCTTCAAAGGCCAAATTCAAGCTCCATCTTGTGTGGGAATGCAGGTCCACCATCCCAGCCTGGGTCCACCACCATCTAGCACAGTGCCTGGCATAGGAAGGCCTAGATAGATGGAGAGACGGGTAAGTGGGTGGGTAGACTGAGGAGTGAATGAATATGTGGATGGTTGGATGCGCAGGTGGGTGGGTGGGTGGGGGGCTCGCTGGCTGGTTTGATGAATGAATGGATGGATGGATGGATGGATGGATGAACAGACAGATGGACGGACGGATGGGTGGGTGGGCAGATAAGTGGGTAGATGGGTGATGGATGGATGGATGGGTGGGTGGGTGGGCAGACGGGATGAAAGACTAGGTAGTTAAAGTCAAGGGCGAATGCATGACTGGATGGGTAGATGGATGGTATAAATGGAGAGGTAGGTGGATGAATAGGTGAATGGGTGGCCGATAGATAAGTGGGTGGCTGAGTAGTTACATTCATACAGGAATAGATGGGTGGATGAGTGGATGGATGGGTGAATGAAAGAACGGATTAATGGAAGGAAGAGAGGAAGGGAGGGAGGGAGAAAGGAAGAAATGGTGGATGGAAGGATGGACGGATGGGTGAGTCAATGGATGTGTCTGTGAGGACGGGTGGTTTGGAAAGTGGTTGGATTCGTGGGTGAACAGACGGATGGATGGGTTGATAAATGGACAGATGAGTAAATAGGTGGATTGATAGGCAGGTGAGTGGGTGGGTGGTTGGAAGGATGAGGGATGACAGGAGGACAGGTGGGTGGGTGGTTGGATTATTGGGTGAATGGATGGGTGGACAGGTGGATGGATGTCAGATACTCCCAAGCTACTCCTTCCCCTTGAAACAATGACAAATGGCAGCACTATAATTAGATATAAGGAAGCACTTTCATGAAGAGTGTATGAGGAATCACGTGAAGGTATTCAGGCCCCCTCAGGAGTGGTTCTAACACTGGCTGACTTCACAGTGGGAGACATGTTCGTATGGAGCACATCTGAGCAGACTTTCCAGGGCCATATTCGAGCTGAAATGTAGAGCCCAGGTAGGGGGGTGGGGGGTGGAGCAGGTAGTGACTCTGTGGTCACTTGGCCACAGACCTGGCTCCATCCTCTCTGTCTTCAGACACCAGCTGATCATCTAGGTCCCTTGTCCCTCCATCTGCCACACCTTCCCCGGCTCAACAAGACAGGCAGACATGAACTTGCAGAGTCAACCCACTCCAGAGAGAGGAGTGACTGAGAGGTAAGACTGAGTCTGCTCAGAACACGCGGGTTAAAAGCCCAGAGTGGTCATCCTGGCGCAACCCCTCCGTCCTCAGGGGCCGGCTGTGTTCCTCTTACTCCATCAGACCCTTTCTGAGGATGCGCTTCCTTGTGCCCGGCTTCAGGGAAGACACGTGTTCCACTCACGCCACCGAGGGAATTAGGGGATGCCTGTGCAGGGAAGCAGAGGAAAGCTGCCGCGTGTCTGAGACATCCCCTGGCAGGAAGGCGTGTGCCAAGCAGCAGATGGCCCCCCTACATCGCCTGATGCCACCCACAACCCCCGGGGACAAAGGCCCACACCACTGCTTTCTCAAGGAGCACCCCCATGCTTTGCCTCCCCCAAGTGGTCTATTTCAGCATCCGGCCACCGCAGCAGGCGTAGCTGTGTCTGGGCAGGACAATGGCAGCCCCTGTGCTGGCGTGGCGGAGCCACCCAGAGAGAGGACAGAGACCTGAAGTCAGACACGCTAAGGGACACTTGAGCCCAAACACGTGGGCAAAGGGCAGAGAGGCAGAATTCCGGCTTCCAAACAGCTCATTCTTCCTCCATCCTTCCTTCACTCCAGGTACTGGGCACGTAACCTGGGCCAGTCCCTGGGGCTGCCACCGTCACAGCTTCAGGAAGGAGCCACTTGGCCCGAGCTCCAGGATGACTCAGCCAGGCCTTGCTTCTTACCCGCATGACTTCTTTGAGATCTGCTGAAAACCATAATCTCCGAACAGCGCCCTGCGTGCAACTGTGCCTACAGGGTCTTGGACCCACAGTCCGCAGCAGGGCAGAGCAGGTGCTCAGGGCCTGGGGTTGAAGGCAGTGGACGCGGTCCGTTCCAGGCCGACCCCCCAGCACCCCACTGGACGTGGTGCAGTCTGGGTTTGCTCTCCTGAAAGGGCCCAAGGGGCTACGGTCGATGTGGTTTATAAGACAAAGACCAAGTAGCCCACAAAGAGGCCTCAAATGTAGCCGCCCACCTTGAAATGCAAGTCTCAGCCTCTGGGTCCTGGGGGTGGGCCTGGTGGGTTCCACGCCTCACTGCGCTCTGGGGAGTGCTGCGAGACCTCGGATGTGGGGTCCCATGGGAAACACAGCCCCCGGGCGCCTCTGATGTAGTATTTCTAGGACAGCAGCTGATGGGAGACGAGGCTGGGGCTGCTTGGGGCCACGTGGGCTGCTCCCGCCTCGTTCTTTCTGTGCTCTTCGGCACCAGTGCAGGGGTGCAGCACACGGACCCCCCAGGCCGTGGCCTCCATTGTGTGGTTAACTCTAAGACAGCGTTCATTGTGCAGGGCTAGGAGGCAGCTCCTAGGGTGCGGAACCCGGCCCTGCTTCCCCGGGGGGGGCGGGGGGAGCTTCCCCAAGGTGGCAGCCCCCCCGCCTAAACCCGCCTGGCTCGTGTGCTCCAGTCACTGACACTGCACCCCCAGATGACCCACCAGCACCCAGACTGCTGCCCTGGGCTCCCCACTGGGAATCCAGCCCCAGGAGCTGACTAGACAAAGACAAGCCTGCCACCTCTGTCTCTGTCATTTCAAGCAGGCCTGAGGAGAGAGGCAAGGGCCAGGCCTGGAGGTGACAGGTCTGGGCTCAAACCTTGGCCTGGCTGCTGGTTTACCACGTGACCCTGGCTGAGCCTCAGCCTCCCCCACAGAGGATGGGGTGGTGATAACAGTGCTGGAGTCCCTGGGGCTGCTCACCAAAAGGTTGGCGGTGCCAGTCCACCCAGGGGCACCTCGGAAGAAAGGCCTGGTGATCTACTTCCAAAAGAACATTCGTTGAAAACCCCATGGAGCTCAGCTGTACTCTGACACACATGGGGTCACCCATGAATCGGGTCATGGTCTATTGCTGGATGACCTGAGAGAAGCATGCAGGATGCCCAGCCCGAGTCCCTCCTTGGAACCCCAGTGAACAACACCAGCTGAGGGGCCACGCCAGGATCTCAAGCCAAAGTCATCGCAGAAGAGGGAGGGTGTCTCTCCTCCATGTGGGGGTATCTGCGGTGTGGGCACCGAGGAGGAGCCACGGCCGTAGCCCCGTGGGGACCCCGACATTAGCCAGTAAGGCCCAGGCATAGTATGGGGGAGGGAGCAGGAGGTGCAGCCGGCTCTGAGGCAACTAGGGGGCGGGAGTAACCCCAGAGCTCCCGAGAAACCCTGAGGGACCCTGAATCCCATCCAGGCTGCTTCTGCCCTGTCTTGAGAACCCTAACAGTGGAGGAAGGCATGATTCTGGGCAGGATAAACGCGGTGTGTCGCTGCCTCCCCGCTGTCTGGGGGAGGAAGGCGCCAGAACTTGCCACTGA
Organism: Dugong dugon; assembly: GCA_030035585.1. Classification (NCBI taxonomy): domain Eukaryota; kingdom Metazoa; phylum Chordata; class Mammalia; order Sirenia; family Dugongidae; genus Dugong; species Dugong dugon. The sequence continues at coordinate 4,105,008 of CM057471.1, read as the reverse complement.
TTACAGAGGAATGTGACGTCTCAGCGGCTGGGAAGCTCAGTATATTTTTAATTTTCCTACACATTTCTCGTAACGGGGCCTCTGGGGGCAGCGGAGCGGAAAGGCCAGCAGTCCTTGGGGCCGTGCCCCCAAGGAGCAAGGCCAGTCCCTGGCAGCTGTTTGCACTCCGGGCCCTCTGCCCTCTTCCCAGGGGCCTGCCCGGGCTTTGCAGGAAACCCCCGAGGCTCAGGGCCATGCCGGAAGAGACGCTCGGACACATCCACCCAGGGAGTGTGGAGACCCCAGGAGGCACAGTGGCACCACACAAATTGCCGCGTCTACTCCCCTGCCACGATGGTCAGGTTCCCGGGAGGTCGCCCGTCAGCCTGGCTCCAGGGCAGCGATGTGGCCAGGGTGAAGCTGGTGGCCCCCTGCAGCCGGCAACGTGAGCACAGAACCCACCCTGCTGCTGTACGTCAGACTCAGGGGTCTCCTTGTCCATCCAGAGCAACACAGACAGACACAGGACGCCCAGTGACACTCGGGGACTGCCCCTTTGTTATGAAGGCCCGTCCTCCAACGCCTGGTCTGAGTGCCAACTCTGCATGTTTCACAGCGCTGGAAAGCGCTCCTTTCTGGACACTACTGGGTCTCGCGATGTTTCTCTAGTTCATTCGTCCAGCCAGCCATCCCGCCATGGCTCAGACCTCGGTGGGGTCCCTCCCTGCTGACCACCCATAGGGCTGAGTGCAGATCTGTAAAGTGCACATCTGACCTCGGCCGGGGCTGCTGAGGTGCCCGCCTCGCCCAGGCACAGGCCATGGCCGCTGCTCCTATTCCGGGCAGCACAGAACCACCTGCAGACCACAGCCAGCCGCCTCCTCTCAGCCTCTGAAAACCAGCAATAATGACGCGCAGCTGCGGGAATACATGGCGAGTGGTGATATTTGCTGAAGCCGCAACTTTGGTTGTTTGACTTGTTGGAGTGTGAAGTCTCTCCTCTCTCGAGGCAAGGGCTGGAGTGGAAAGGGCTTTGGCCCCAGGATTAGGGCCAGGCGTGTGGGCCTTGTTCACACCCCGCGGGCTGCTCAGGATGGGGCAGGCCGAGTGAGGGGGCCTTAGTCTGAGGAGGGTCCCCTCTCTGTCACTCTGACCCGAGGGCGTGATGCAGCCCCAGCCTCTTCCTTGGCACCCAGGCCTTAGGGCTGCAAGGCCTGTGTGTGGAGGCTGGGTGAGGAGTCCTGGGGTGTCGGTCAGCCTCAGGCAGGGCTGGTTTGGCACCGCCAGGCACCTGGAGGACACCCACAGTCCTTCCTTCAAACTCGCCGCTCCCCAAACCATCTCCCCAGTGGATTTGTTTCCGGGGGGCCGTGGTAACAGAGAGCCGCAAACTGGGCACATGCAACAACGGATGTTAATTCTCCCCCGACTCTGGGGGCCACAAGATGTGGACAGGGCCGCGCTCCCACCGGAGGCTCTAGGGGAGGACGCCTCCCTTCCTGGCCTCTTCCAGCTTCTGGTGGCTCCAGGCATTCCCTAGCATGTAGCCACATGGCTCCATCTCTGCTCCATCTTCACACAGCCTGTCCATCTCTTCTAAGGACACCTGTGATTGGATGCAAGGCCCACTGGTGACACAGCACCATCTGTCTCGAGATTCTTAAGTACCCCTCTGCAAAGACTACATCCACAGCTTCCGGTGGTTAAAACATGGACATGTCCTTTAGGGGGCCACCTTCACATCACTACACCTCCCTCAGTGGTCCCCAGTTCAAGGAACAGTATCCCCCACCACCTGCTTCTCAGCCCCATGACCTGGGAGACCCCTGAAGGCCAACCAGGCAGCAGGCCAGAGCCGGGAACAGAGCCCCAGTCTCTGTGTGCTCACACCCTCAGCCCTGAGGCTGGGGGCTGCTGGGTGCTCCCGCCCACCCTCTGCTCACCTGCATGTGGTCAAGATCCAGGGTCCATCACCCTCACTGACTGTGAGTGCCCTGAGGGCAGCCCCTTTGGCCCACTCCCCACTGTTCCCCAACTCCTGGCCCAGGGCCAGACATAACCAGGCCCTGAACAAATGAATGAATGAACAAATGAATGAATGCATGGATGCGGACACTCCAGGCTGAGACACCACCTGCCCAGGACTTTAGGACAATGCCAACCTTCGTGCCTTGGTTTCCCCATCTGTAGAAGCAGAGGGCTGAGGACCTTCCGGTGTGAGCGTCTGGCTCCGGGGCTCCCTCAGCCCCGTTTTTACGTCTCATTGCTTCTGTCAACACAGATTACCTCGTCTGGGCACGGGTGACATTTGTCGGTGAGACAGGCCGGCGGTGGAGCACCTGAGATGTCCGCTGGCCGCTGTGCCAGGAAGAACACGTCTGAATTCTAGGCGTCTAAGCGGCCCAGGAGGCCTGGGGGAGTTGGCATGACGCTTGGGAGCTGCAAATTGGAGCCAACAGCGACCACGGATGCACACTTGTCTTTAACATCTTCTGAAGCCACTTTTTATGCCAACAGGGTGACACCAAGCTCCCTGCTATCTTTGATTCTGTGCAGCTAGCACGCCCCACAGCCGCAGAATCGGGAGAACATCTTGCTGCATTTTCCATGAAGAAGGTTCCAGACGCATGCCCTCCTTTAATCTCCCATGGCCACCCCCCACAAGGTGGGTGAGGGAGACCCCCCATTTGCAGATGAGGAAACTGAGGCACAGAGTTGCAGCCCCGCAGTTTTTGAGGGCCTGCTGCATGCCAGGCCCTGTGCTGAGGGCTTTACAATATCTGAATTCTCGTGACAACCCAGAGAGGGGGTTGTGACGTCAACCCCAACTTGACCGATGCTGACGTCAGGGCTCACAGGATGAGGACACAGCCCAGTGTCTCTCCCAGCGAGCAAAGCCATGTTCACACGTCCACTCTCCACTGTTGAGTGCCTACTGCATGCTGGGAGGAGGCGGGCCCCAAACTCACGCTGCCAGGCCGGCCGGATGACCCTGCAGTGCCACACTGAGCCCAAACCACAGACGTTCCTGTCCAAGAAAGGGGAGGGAGCAGGGAGGGAGAAGGGGAAAGACGGAAGGAAGGAGGGGAAAGGAAGGGAGGATGGATGAACGGGGAGGAGGGGTGGGGGCAGCAATGAAGGCCGTGGGTGGGTGGGCGTATCTGTCCCTGGCACACTGACCCACGGCCAAGTTCGTCCCACAGTGACTATGGGGTACATCTTTCCCTGGCACACTGACCCACGGCCAAGTTCGTCCCACAGTGACTATCGGGTGCATCTGTCCCTGGCACACCAGCCCACGGCCAAGTTCATCCCACAGTGATCATGATGACTGTGAGCTGAGCAGAGATTCAGCTGCATTCTATCTATTCAGAGGAAGATTTGGCCAATCTCCCGCCCCAACACGGAGGCCCCAGCATCCCCCCGAGGGCTGCCGTCCCTGTTCCTCCCTGCCCCAGTGTCAAATGGCCAGTTTGTGTCCTTTGGACACTGCCTATGGCAGTGGTGTCGGACAGCAGCACAGACAAGTGTTCTGGAGAGACCCCTCGGGTGGTGGGTGGTGAATGGAGGCGGCAGGCCCCTGGGTGGTAAGCACCCTTCTCAATGCGGGGCCCGGATGGGCTGAATACCACGATGCCAGCCCCTGTCTAAGCAAGTGACCAGGGCTTTTCCACACAGCCCCTACGAACCCCCCAAGGTGGGCACCATCATTACCTGAATAGATGGTGCCCGGGTCCCGGGGTGGATGACCCAGTAGGCAAGGTAAGCACGTGCTGACTTGTGCTTACTTACCGGTCTGTAGTGAACAGCTGCACACTACATGGAACTGTTCACTACACATTGTGAGATTGTTCTCTACAGATTAGGAAATAAGCACAGGTAAGCCTCCTGCTTACTTTGCTTACTTGGTCATCTGCTCCTTTCAGGGGTTGTAAATCTGAAAAGAGGTTTTGATTCTGTAGGAAGGTGCTGTGGGGTTGGGAGAGAAATAGATGCCAGCCAGACCTAGAAGCAGAATCTTTGATGTGGTAAAAAAAATGTGAACTTGGTCACTACAGATGATCTGGAGGTGAGCACCGTGTTTACCTCGCCGATTGGATAAATCTGCCCCTGCCCAGGTGCAACGGGCAAGGGAAGGCTGGGAGCCCATCCGTCCACTCAGGCATCCACTTGGAGGGCCTGGACATATACACACAAATGCTCTCACACAAAGACACACAGATACACATATGCCCCTCTCTACCCACCACATATACACACATAGGCACAACACACACACACACACACACACACACACACACTCGACAAGCACATACAAACACACATGACCCTCTCTACTTGACACATACGCACAACACACACACACTCACACACAACCGTCCCAACCTGACACACGCATATATACACATATACAACCCTCCCAATGTCTCACACACACGTATATACAAACATACGCAACACACACTCACAGACACACACACTACCCTCCCAACCTCATACATACACACATATACACAGCACACACTCACAGATACACTCACAAACACATGCACGACCCGCCTTACCTGACACTTTTACACAGACACTACACACACACACACACACAGCCCTCCCAACCTGACACATAGACACACACACGTGTGCACAAGCACCATCTACCACAGTTCTGCCTGTCCCCGGAGGCCCACCAAGGGCCCAGACGACCCTGGCAGAGGAGGAGGAGGAGACTGAAGCAATAGGCTGTGGGCATTCGGGGCAGCCGAGCCAGGCCAGGCTCCTGGGTAGCCTGACACCATCCCCCACTGAACTGGCACTGGCCTGTGTTACCAACCATGGCAGGTAGGGGACGGGGTCCAGGCCAGGACCCAGCTAGATGGAGCCCTGGTAACCTGGAGACAGCCACGGGCCAGCCCACCCTCACCCCTCAGAGAGCTGGCCACGTGGGCCCAGGAGCACTGGGGGAGCCACACCATAACCACGACACCAGCAGTTCAAAGGGGGCCTCCCTGAACCCCACCCCTGGGAAGGAATTTAATTCCCTCCAATTACTCCCCTCCCACTGCCTACGCAGAAGGTGCCGACGCATTATCGTAATGAAAGGTGAGGAAGAAAGCCTCTCCAGTTACGCTGGCCAGGGAGCCAGGCCCTTCCGCAAGCCTGTCAGCCAGCGGGCCCACCAGGACAGCAGCCGCCGTAACTGATGTCACCAGGTGGGGAGATTGGAGCCGCGTTGCTGGCAGGAAGCACTGCTGAGCACATGACACTGTTGCTCCCGGTCCAAATCGCCCCTCTCGTGGGCGATCCGATTATCTGGAACTAGCCAGGCAGCACCACGTGTGAAAAGAGATATTGCCAGCCTGGATGGGGGACAACAGAGAGAGCCAGGGACCTTGTGTCCAAGAGATGAGCTCCTGCTTAACCTGACACCACGCCTCACTGAGCTGGCACTGGCGTGGGTTACCAACCAGGGCAGGTGGGGGACGGGGTCTGGGGTGGGAGCCACACCGAGGCCTTCAAATACAGAAAGACTCTTGGGGAAGCAGAGGCAGGTCCAGGGCAGGGAAAACCCGTGGAGCTTTTACTCGACCCGGGTCGGGCCCTTTGAGACTCTGATGACACCGCTCTCCTCCCTCCAAGCCCCGGTGCACTAGCTCCCCCTGGGGCCCATCACCGGCGCTCCAACTGAGACGTCTCACTGCAAGGGTACTCGGCCCCTTCTAGGTGATTCTGGAAGGCAAAGCCAGGCTTGGGGGATGGAAGTCATGGACACAGACCCCAGCCCACCGTGTAGCCAAACATTCTAGCTACCTGAGCAGAGAAGCTGGGCTCCGTGGGGCACAGCCACTGGGGGACAGAATGCTGGGCCTTGGCAGGCCTGAAAGGAAGAAAGGGCGGGAACCAGCACATCCACTGCTCACGCTGCCTCTGCCTTTGGCCTGCGGTCACATCAGCACCAGCCTCTCCCAACGTGAGCCCTTCATGGAAAGGTCTGACCCCCGTTAGCACCTGGAATCAAGGTCTGTCCACTGCAGCCCACTACTCCCACCAATGGGGAGAGTGGGGGAGAGGTTCTCCAAAGCCACCGTTATGCTTAGTTCCGGAATGTTCTGTTGTACTTAGATTTAGAAACGGGTGTGTCTGTTATTCTGAGAATTCACTTCAAAGTAAAGAAAGAAGCTCTGGCTCCCTGGGTCTGGGAGACATCCAGTTTCTCCGAGCCTGACCCTGTCCCGCCCACCCTGTGCTGGCCGTCAGCTCAGGGCAGTGAAGTCACCGATAAAGCCAGGGTGGCCTGGCCCCTCTCAGATGGGGTTGGGGTCTCTTAGATTGGAGGAAAAGACCAAGCTGATGGCCCCCAAAATCAAACCAAACCCACTGCCGTCGAATCGATTCCAACTCATAACGACCCTACAGGACAGAGTAGAACTGTCCCATAGGGCTTCCAAGGGGCAGCTAGTGGATTCAAACTGCTTGACCTTTTGGTTAGTAACCAAGTTCTTAACCACTGCACTGCCAGGGCTCCAACCAGATGGTCCCAGGCACCCCAAATTAACTACTGAAATGGAATTTTGGGGTGACACAAACAGGCAGGATGCACTGTGGTGAAAGGAACCCCACGGCCAGTCTAAGTGGCCACCTCCCACTGGGCGGCATGGACGGGGCCCTCCCTCTCTGAGCCAGTTTCTGTGTCACGTGATGGGGCAGACACAGCACCTGCCGAAGTGGGGTCCTGCGAGCCCACAGGGTCCCAGAGAAGCTAGGAGGGGCTGGAGGCCCAGGGGAGCCGCACACTCGGCAGGCTCCCCCAGGACACCTTGGTTCCAAGAGAGACGGCAAACGGAACAGGGCCTCTCTGCCTCGTGTTCTCAGGAACCTGGGTGACATTTCACAGGCCGACTGCAGCTCCAGGAAGCCTCCTAGATGCCAGAGTGCAACTCACGGAGTTCATGCCTCCCAGACACCCTCACAGCCCCTTCGGCCTGCACTGGGCCCCCACCCCTGGCCCCAGCTCCGAGCCTGCTCAGAGATGACCCGCCCACATCCACTGTGCTGGGGGACAGTGTGTCGGCAGAGCGGGCACACGGAGGTGGAGGGATGACCACAGACGGAAAGGGCATGGGTGCCTGTGGTACCTGACCACTCCTCACCACCCTGACCCCTTCTCACCCCAAGAAACACAAGTCTTCCGTGAACTGACGGTTGTGGGGAACACTACAAAAGAGTCGATGCCCAAGCTGCCATGACCCATTACCATACACACCATGGCTTAAAACAACCCGGTCTATCCTCTCACAGCTCTGGAGGCCAGAAGTTCAAAATCGCCATGTTCAGCAGGGCTGTGCTCCTTCCGGAAGCTCTAGGGGAAGGTCCTTCTTTATCTCTTCCAGCTTCTGGTGACCCCAGTGTTCCTTGGTGTCATGGATTGAATTGTGTCCCCCAAAAATACGTGTCAACTTAGTTAGGCCATGATTCCCAGTATTGTGTGGTTGTCCTCCATTTCGTGATTATAATTTTATGTTAAAGAGGATTAGGGTGAGATTGTAACACCCTTACTAAGGTCACATCCCTGATCCAATGTAAAAGGAGTTTCCCTGCGGTGTGGCCTGTGCCACCTTTTATCTCTCAAGCATTAAAAAGGAAAGAGAAGCGAGCAGAGAGGGGGACCTCATACCATCAAGAAAGCAGAGCCAGGAGCAGAGCGCATGCTTTGGACCCAAGGTCCCTGTAGGGAGAAGCTCTTAGTCTGGCGGCAGACTGACGAGAAGGACCCTCTCCCAGAGCTGACAGAGAGAAAGCCTTCCCCTGGGGCTGACGCCCTGAATTTGGACTTTCAGCCTACTTTACTGTGAAAAAATAAATTTCTCTTTCTTAAAGCCATCCACTTGTGGTATTTTTGTTACAGCAGCACTAAGTGACTAAGACACTGGACTTGTGGCCACATCACTCCAACCTCTGCTCCGTCTTCACATGTCTCCTCTGTGTCTCCCCGCTTCTGTCTCTTATAAGGATACTGGTCATTGGACTTAGGGACCACCCAAATAATCCAGGATGACCTCATCTCGAGAGCCTTAACTAACGACATCTGAAGAGACCCTTATTCCAAACAGGGTCACATTCACAGGTTCAGGGGTTGAGAACATGGATGTATCTTTTTGGAGGGCATCACTCAGCTCCACTACGCTGGCTAACAGCCAGTGGGGCTCACTTAGTGAGCTCACTTAGCACGCCTTAGGCTCACAGCTACCTTGCAAGGTGAGGGAACACCCCCAACCTACAGAAGAAGAGACAGAGGATCTGAGAGCATCCCTGCCTAACGTCACGCAGTGAGCAGGTGGATGACAGAGGCATCCTTCAAAGACCGACCTGACCGCCAGGGCTGAGGGTGCCTTGGCCTCACCTTTTGGCTTTAACCACAGACAGCCTCATCCTTCAGCATCTCTCCCTTCCCAGCCATTCAGAGCTGTAACAGCCCCAAACCAGGACACCCCTCAATCTGGAGGGCGAGCTCTGGCCGTGCACAGGGACCCATGTCCCCCTACACCAAGCCGATGACTTGCCATGGACCCCCGCTTCCAAGCCCCCTGCCAGCACCAGGGTGGGACTCGTGGATGAAGTCTCCATTCATCAGCCTCTGAGAAGCATAATTGAGGCTTTTATGGAAAACCAGCTCATTACACAAAGTGCAGGGGTTGTGAAAACGATCATTTTTTAAAGGAGCGTGCGGCTTCTATCCACCAACAGAGGGGCGAGGCAGAGACTCCTCAGGGCGGCAGGCTTGGTTTGTGGGTTTTCAAAAAGGAGAGGATTTGCAAAAGCTTGCTGCTAATTAATAATGCTATGAGACGCTGGGCAACAAAGAGCTTAGTCCTGGTGGCGGCTCCCAGGATGTTTCTAGAAAAAAGCACATATTGTCTTTGTACCCAGAAACAATGCACTTTGTTTTTTTTCTTAATTAAACGTTTTTAGAAGGTCCCTGTCACAGGCCTTACAATAAATCAAAACCATACCCACTGCCATCAAGTCAAATAGCTACCTTAAAAAAACAGCCCACATAGCTGGGGGGCCTCAAAGGTATTTAGAATGTTCTAGATTGAAAGCTAGGTGGTGGGTACAGGGGGGTTATTTTGTTGTTATACCCCAGATATTGTATTTTTCTATAAGTTTAATATTTAATTTATAAAAATAATTTAATAGCCTATTCCACACGTAAGATTAAAAACAAAACAAAACCAAAAAAATCTTAGTTCAAAGGCTTTTCTGAATCCTCTAAGAACCCAACAGCAGACGAGGTCCTGGGGGGTTCACCAACATTTGCTTCTGCCTGGTGACTCGGTGAACCTGGTGTTGGGGAGGTGAATGGTGGCCCCCCAAAAGACAGATTCACATCCTAATCTCTGGAACCTGTAAATGTGGCCGTACTTGGAAAGAGGATCTTTGCAGGTGTGGTTAAGTGAAGGCTCTCGAGATGCAATCATTCTGGATTATCCAGGTGGGTCCCCAAATCCAATGACAATGTCCTCGGAAGAGAAGAGAAGAGGAGAAGACAGAACACAAGACACCATGTGAAAAAGAAGCAGAGGCTGGAGTGATTAGGCCACAAGCCAAGGGATGCGTGGGGCCACCAGAGGCTGGAAGAAGCAAGGAAGAAAGCCCACACCTGATTTCAGGCTTCTGGCCTCCAGAGCTGAGAGAGAATGCATTTCTGTTGGTTAAGTCACTCAATGTGTAGTACTTTGTTACAGAGGCCCAGTGCGCCTGCTACTACTGTCAGGGGCCCCGGTACGAGCAGTGCCCCAAGGATAGCACCCCACAGACAGCATCAGGGTGAGGCCCCTCCGAGTTCAGACCCTGCACATGACTGTGCTAGGTGTGACCCCTGTCTACTCTGCCACCCGAGCCTCTCCTGCCCATGTCTTCCTGAAGCATCCCTGCTCCTGTCCTCGTTCGCCTGCCCGATCTGGAATTAGGTCCCCATTTAGGTCTCTGCTCTGAGTCAGCATCCACAATGCTAGTCTCCTTCCAGGTGCCCCACCACCACCTGTGCCCTCCACAAGGCAGACGGGCCCAGCTGTCAGGGCACAGGAGTCTCAGACTAAATTCTGCCATCCACGCAGAATTAACAACGCCATAGGGGAACCTCTGCGGGCTCCTCCCAGACGTCCACCTGGGCCCCGCGGCCCATCCTGGGCGGCTCTAGGCTCCAGCCCCCCGACTGCACACAAACCCAGCTCCCTTGGCCCCCAAAGCTGTCATGTGGAGAGCGCATTTAGGTAGGCAATGGTCTGTGGAAGGATTAATTTGCTGATCTTATTACCTAAATCGAAAGAGATTTCGCAGCCATCAGTAACATGCTTGCAGATTTCCCTGGTGTGAGCTGAGGGCTCATCCTCCTCCCTGCCCAGCAGCCACTGCCAACCAGCAACTCGGCAGCATGGGGAAAACGCGCGAACCAGCCACAGGCAGGGAGATTTGCTTAAAACCCCGGTGTCTGACCGGTGGCCGTGGGACTGGGCCCCACACAGCGGCGCGCACGGACGCTCACCTGATGCCTTTGTTCTGTGCGATGCTGTGCAGGGAGAGCCTGGACACGGCCGAGATGACCTGGGGAGACAAAGGGGACCAGGAGTCACCACAACATGGAAATACAGCGCTTGGTAGGGTGTGGAGCTATGAACTAAGCATGCTTCATCTCGGGGGAAAAGCAGCACAACAGGTTACAGGCTAGATGCCTATTTTGTACTGATTGAGCAAAACTTGTCATTTCGATGCACCGATGTTCGCTGAGCGCTGCCGCGCTGCCGCGCTGCCGGTACAGTGCAGGGACTCAGCGCCAACCCCCATTCTGCTGCCTCCCGCACAGGGTAACCACGCCCTTAGTCTCTCGTTCTGAGGCAGGGTGCACACTCAGACCCGAGGCACGTTGCTGGGAGCCCCGCTGAGACCACGCGACCACGCTGCTGGGGGGCCCCACAGAGACCACGCGACCACACTGCCGGGGGCCCCGCTGAGACCATGCGACAAAGTGGGTGACCCATGTTGCTGTTTAGAAGGTCACTACATGATAAATTGCAAGTCATGTTCACAGGAGGCAGTGATCTATTTCAGAGATGGGGAAATGGAGGTGGGAGAGGTAAAGTGGCTTGTCCAGAGTCACACAGGAGCAGAGGGCACAGCGCAGACCCACACACTGAGCCCCTGTCTCTGTGTGGCCATGTGAACAATGCCCCCTCCCCTCCCTTGAGGGGCCAGGAAACAGATGGAAAGCAGAGCATGAGTTCAGTGCTCCACCACGAGGGCTCAGGCAGTTCCCCAGACTGACGACGCGTTGGAACGACAGTCGGGAACGCCCGGTGGATAAGCAGCTGCCGCTCTCTTCCTGCCTTTGCTCGGCCAGCCCCCTCCGTACACACAGGACTCACCTGCCCTCAGGCTTCAAAAGGCCCCAGAGCTGTGGCTCTATGTACCTTCAAACGGCAGGTAGCAGGCAGGGAGGACCAGATGCTCCAGAGATGATTACAGGGAAACTGAGGCAGGGGAGAGGGAGGGGGCTGACCCAAGCACAGAGAGCACAACACATCCAAGACATAACAAGCAACTGTTCACAACTCATTCAATAGGGCTTGGAGGCACCTACTGTGCCAGATGCCATGTGTGAGTGAGCCAACCAGAGCCATGCCTTTGAGATGTCAGTGTGTGTGTGCAAGCGTGTGTATGTGTGTGCATGTGTACGTGTGCATGCAAGTTCACATGTGTGCAGGTGTACGTGTGTGCGTGAGTTCACACGTGCATGTGTGCCCACGTGTGTGCATTCACATATATGCACTGTGCGTGTGTATGTTTGAGTTTGTGTGTGCACGTGTACATGTGTGCATGTGGGTTCACGTGTGTACATGTGCACGAGTTTACCTTGCACATTTTTGTGCACGTGTGTGTGTGAGGTCACATGTGTGCATGTGTGTGCATGGGAGTTCCTGTGTGCACGTATGTCAATTCACAAGTATATACACGTGTGCGTGAGTTTGTATACATGTGTGTGCAAGAGCTTATGTGTACGTGTGTGTGAGTACCTGTGCATGCCTTTGTGTGTGTGCACATGGTGTGCATGTGTCTACATGTGTGCATGCAATTTCACATGTGCACACATTTGTGCATGTGTGTGCATGCATGTTCATACGTGTGCGTGCATGTGCCTTTGTGTATTGGGACAGATAACAAGGCAATGACCCACAGCAACCACTGGCTGAATACACGGTGGGTGCTGCCCTCCTAGGAGCTGAGCCCAACGGGCTGTCCACACTCATGGTCAGGGCGCCTCCTCACAGCCCCACAAGGCCAGTTCCATCGCGTGCATTTGGCAGAAGGGCAGGGTAAGGCCAGGTCAGCTGCCCAAGGCCATCCTCTGTGACGCATCCCTGAGACCACCGCCCCCGCTTTACGGCTGTTTTACCTCTCCAGAAATTTTTTTAAAGGGAGGGGAAAAAACCCAAACCGTATAGAAGGGCCCTTTCTATGGCTGGTGAGACAGAAGAGCTGGCTGACAAGCGGCCTGCTGTGCACCATCTTCCTGTGGGCGCTCAGGTTTCAGGGGCCAGGACTCACAGAAGTTATGAATCGCGGGACAACAGGGCTCTTCTGTGGTTTGCAGACGAGACTAAATTGGCTCATTCTGCAGCCGGCCAGCCGTGGCCCCACCACTTGCGCGCTCCAAGGGGCCTTTCACAAAGAACGAGCAACTTGGCTGTGGCTGTTGTGCTCAGCTTTACGAGCTCTAAACATTCAGGGAGAACAAAACTTAAGAGCGCTATTGCTGTGTGTCCTTCCAGTGCTTTCACAGATTCTACAGAAGTTAGAACTCACAAGCCCCTGGGTCGTCCAGTCCAAAGATGCAACTCTGCGGCACACGAACCAAAGCCCTCATGCTTTCTGCAGCAGACGTCGCTCACCAGCTGGCACACGCCTCCCCAGTAAGCCAGACGTGGAGTGGGACCCCTGTCAGCTGAGTGCTCATAGGCAGCAACAGTCGGCTGGCACTGGCACAGGGGCCGGACGGTGTGCCGACCCAGATTTAGGGCAAATGCCTCGTTTCATAGAGGTACGAACCAAGAAAAGGGCCCTACCCTCCACGAGCAGATCAAGGCCAGGATGCAGCACCATCTCTACAGCTGCCATGACCCACAGCCCTGAGCTGGCAGCTGCCCTGCTCCAGGACGGGAACTGTCACTGGTGATCTGTGACTTGCTCAGCACCAGTTCACCTCCTCAGACAGGCAGTTCCTCGAACAGGGTTAAATTTGACCCACACAAGAAACAGGCACTGAGCTCCAGCTGGCTGCGCAGAGGTGTCCTGTCCTGCAGCTGCCGGGTGGCTGCATCCTGGCTGTGTGGGCAGAAGAGGAAAGCGCGGGACCACTGCAGGGCTCCGTCACCCACGGGGGACCCCCAATGGGTGACTCAGGCCCAGGGCAGTATGCTGGGAGCAGACATGGGACCCAAGACAGCAGTGGGACCCACTCAGGCGGCCCCTCGGGAAACCATCATTCTGAAAAGTTAAGGAAGCAGAAGAGAGTCTCAATGCAGGAGTAGAGGACCGCAGTGGCCCCCCAAGCCGGTTCCCCAAGGCAGCCCCTCAAGCCAGGCACCCGAAGGTAGCCCCCAGTGCAGACCCCGACAAGCCCAAGGTGGCCCCCCAAGGCTCCCTGATGCAGCCCACCCCACCCCAGGGACAGAGGAGCTGGCAGTGATCAGCAAGCTCCTAGCGAAGGCTCCCGCCATCTCTTCTGAGAATGTAAATGTTGAAGGATGACATTTTCCCAACTTTTATGTCCACTGTCTTCTGTGTCCCAGTTCACAAATGCAATGAAGACACACCCCCTACTCTTCCCGCCTGGCCGTCCGGCCACCATCCACAACCAGCCCAGTCTTCGGGCTCAGTCCTTCACCAACCACATGTGGAGGGCCAGAGTCGCAGCCCTGAGTGAGCAGACAGAAGAGTGTCCTGGGGAGAGAGCGGGGATGGGACGTGAGGAGAAGACCCCCAGGACATGGTCCTGCTGGAGAACCAGCACCCCGCTAGCTCTACCAGCTCCACGTAGACCACAACCCTGGCTGTTCACCACTGCGCATCCAGCACCACGCTCACTACGGCTCAGTAAACACCCGGGACAGCCGAGGTGCGTGTGCGCCACCATGGAGGGGGAGGTCCCGGCCCCCACCCAGCTGACCAGCTCTGAGCTCCACAGCTCTCTACCAGGTCTACCAGATGGGGCTGGGCTGATCCCCAAACACCAGGGGCCAAGCAGCAGATCTCTGGGCCCAGCGGCAGCGGCTGATGGTGGAAGGAAGTGGACCCGGCAGTCTGTATTCATCTGTAAGGTCTAGAGTGGCTCAATGTGCAGCCGGAGTTGGGCATCCGCCCTGGGGACTAGTACTGACAGGTCCCCGGGGACTCGAGGAAGGCCAGGTGTGTCCTGGCTGTCCATCTTTGGACCCTGCAGGCACATGGGACAGATCAGCACCTGTCCGACTGGCCAGAGCCAGCAAGTACATCAGGAAGGCCTCGGGGAAACAGGCCAGATCTAGAGTAGGCAGGAAGAACGGGGTTGAGTGCAGACTTCCAGAATGGGACCTCCCCGGGCCCGTCACTGGGCCCCAAGCAGGGCAAGCCCCCCTGCGCTGGCTCTAGCTGCAGATGCACAGCCCTCCAGGGTAGGGGGAGCCGCAGGCAGCAAGGAGCAGGTGGCGGTGGGACACCTGCCAGGGGCCAGATGCCCTAGAGTGGCCGCCAGCAATCTTCCAAGTAGGGACGAGTCCCCACGTGATGGAGCCATCACATTCTCTTGGGCATAATGGAGGAGGCAGCTGTTCTAATTTGCTCCCTGTCACCTACCTGTCTGCCTGATCACACCTGACAGACAGGTGCAGGCTCCTGTTGGGAGGCTTTGCTGCTCAGCCTCAGCCTGCCGTGCGAGAAGCAGCTGGTGAAGCTGCCCACCGGCACATCCTTGCCACGTGCACCGCAGGGTAACTCAGGCTCTGAGGGCCAGCCCTGAGGTCTCAGCCTCAACTCCCCTCAGCTGCCACGTCCGGTTCACGACCAGGGCCATGTGAGCCCGGACACTGGCTGACATCTGCCTGGAGGTGCCCTGAGAATATTCTGGAAAGGCAGACCGCGTCCCCAACACCTTCTCAAAGGGCCCAGGACTCCCGAAAATGATTAAGCTGCTATCCCTAGGGTACCACATTTATCAGCAGGTGGGGGGCTGCTCCAGAAGGTGGCTTCTCACCAACTCTCACAGGCCGTAGGTAAGATGTGGTTCCCCCACATTGTGATTCTACGAGCACTTAGTCAACACGTACCAAACGGCTTCAAAATGTATAACCAAACCAGTTCCCATCAAGTCGATTCTGACCCATGGCGACCCCGTGTGTATCAGAATAGAACGGTGCTCCACAGGGCTTTCAGTGGCTGATTTTTCAGAAGTAGATTGCCAGGCCTTTCTTCCAAGGTGCCTGTCATGGATTGAATTGTGTTCCCCAAAAAATGTGTGTAGCACCTTGGCTAGGTCATGATTCCCAGTATTGTATGATTCTGTTATCTGATGTGATGTCCTTACGTGTTATAAACTCTACCACTACGATGAGATTATATGTGATCTCCTCATGTGTTGTAAATTCTATCACTGTGATGAGTCTATACTGATGAGGTTGACAAGATCAGTGTCTTAATGCAACCTCTTTTGAGATATAAAAGAGACAAGCGAGCAGAGACACATGGAACCTCATACCACCAAGAGCAGTGCCGGGAGCAGAGTGCGTCCTTTGGACCTGAGGTTCCTGCGCAGAGAAGCTCCCAGATCAAAGGAAGACTGATGACACGGACCTTCCTCCAGAGCCGATGGAGAAAGCGTTCCCCTGGAGCTGATGCCCTGAATTTGGACGTGTAGCCTACTGGACTGTGAGAGAATGGACTTTCTTTGTTGAAACCATCCAACTGTGGTATTTCTGTTGGAGTAGCACTAGATGACTAAGACAGTGCGTCTGGGTGGACTTGAACCTCGAACCTTTCAGTTAGCAGCCGGCCAAGTGTGATAACCATTTGCACCACCCAGGAACTCCTTTGAAATGTGTTTTTAAAAAACTGTTGCCATAGAGTCAATTCTGAATGATGGAGACCCCATGTGACAGAGCAGAACTGCTCCCCAGAGATTTCTTGGCTGTAATCTTTACAGAAGCAGATCACCAGGTCTTTTTTCCATGGCACTGCTGGGTGAGTTCGAGTCACCAACCTTTAGGTTAGTAGCTGATCGCAAACCCCTTTGCCACCCAGGGACTTAAAATGTGTGCCCTCTGCCATTGAGTCAATTCTGACTCACAGCCACCCTATAGGACAGAATAGAATTGGCCCTAGGGTTTCCAAGGCTGTAATCTTTAAAGAAGCAGATTGCCACATCTTTCTCCCGCTAAAATGTGTTGTTGCTAGGTGCCATCAGGTTGGTTCTGACCCATAGCAACCCCATGTACAACAGAACAAAACACTGCTCGGTCCTGTGCCATCCTCACAATCCTTGCTACGTTTGAGCCCGTTGTAGCAGCCACTGGGTCAATCGACCTCATTGAGGGTCTTCCTCTTTTGGGCTGACCCTCTGCTTTACCAAGCATGATGTCCTTCTCCAGGGAATGATCCCTCATGAAACTTGTCCAAATTATGTGAGACAAAGTCTCAACATCCTTGCTTCTAACGAGAATTCTGGTTGTACTTTTATCAAGACAAACTTGTTCGTTCTTCTGGCAGTCCATGGTATATTCAATATTCTTCACCAACACCATAATTCAAAGGGGTCAATTCTAAAATGTACAGGTACCCTTAAAAATAATTCTGAGTTTCCACTCTGGGGTGCATGGAACAATTTAGTTCCAAGGATGTTCACTGTAGCGTTGTTTACAATGCTCCAAAAATCAGCAACAACTTGACTTTTCAACAATAGGAACCAGGGGAAAAAAAAAAAAAAGATATAGCCACAAAGGGAATCCTGAGCCAGTTAAAATAATAACATAGAAGGGAATTCATGGATACAAAATGTATTCATAAATATCTTCAGTGACAGAAACAGGTTGTAAAACATGTACAACATGGTCTAACTTTTTAAAATATATATCCATAAAAAGGGCCTGGCAGATAATATGTGGAATGTTAGCAGTGACTATTCCTGGGTGCTTTAAGGGGCTCTGGTGGTTCAATGGCTAAGCGCTCGACTGCTAACCAAAAGGTTGCCAGTTCGAGCCCACCCAGCAGCATTTCCAGAGAAAGACCTGGCAATCTGTTTCCATAAACATTACAGCCAAGAAAACACTACGGGGCAGTGCTACTCTGTAACACACAGAGTCGCTATGAGTTTGGAACGACTCATCCTCACCCAACAACAGCTTTACTCCCCTTTGCCTGACTGTATTTTCTGCAAAAGACCTCTTTAAAGTGTTGAAAAGCAAAGATGTCACTTTGAGGACTAGGGTGCGCCTGACCCAAGCCATGGTATTTTTAATCACTTCGTATGCATGAGAAAGCTGGACAATGAATAGGGAAGACAGAAGAATCGATGCCTTTGAATTACGGTGTTGGCAAAGAATACCGAAGACACCATGGACTGTCAGAAGACCTTCCTACGCCCGGCCTCCTGGACCCCGCCTCCTGGACCCCACCTCCTGGACCCTGCCTCCCAGGCCCCGCCTCCCGGACCCGGCCTCCCGGACCCCACCTCCTGGACCCGGCCTCCGGCCCCACCTGATGAAGTACAGCACCCGGGCAGGAAGAGGCGAAGGCGCACAGCTGGCCTGTTTCCACACCCACCAGACCCCGGAGCAGCGCTGCACTGCACTGTCCCACTCAGTCCTCACGCCGAGGTTGCCACGCTATCATGCACGGCGGAACCAGAGGCCCAGCACCTGTCATCCAGTAGTTGTCCAAGGCCCACGTCTGCACGTCAACCATGGGTCACACTGCCTTTGATGGCATGCCTGGCACCCGGGGCTGACCCCAGGGGCCGCTGTGACCTCCAGGAGAACGTTCATGAAGACATGCAGACACGGGCCGCTCTGCGTGGCCCCACAAAGGCGCGGGGGACGGGGGCGGGAACGTTGTTCCAGTGTGCCCGGTGCTCAGCGTGGTGCCAGCACACGGGAGGTCTCAGTAATGAATTCCTGAAGGGTGGAAAGAGCAGCTTCTATCGGCTCACCACCAGTTCACCGCTCAAAGGGGGGCCTTTGTTCTCAAGATGCCTGGGCTATTCCCATCCAAGGCTCCATGTTCACCTGAGACATGGGGCGCAGGAGACTGAGAGCCGGAAAGAAGCCAGCCCTCCCACGGCTTGACCATCTCCCTTCCTTCCCCTTCATCCTTCTCACACTCAGACCTAACAATGGTCAGCGGGCCAGTAAGGAGCCTGCGGGCACAGGTCTGTGTGGGCACGGCTGGTCCTTGAGATGCACCTCTAGCAGACAGTGGGCCCCACTCAGAACGCGCGGAGGCGAGGTAGGTGCAGGGGGAAGGAAAGGAAGAGGGATGGGAGTGGAGCTGGGCTCTGACCGGCAGGTGGTCTCTGGACAGGCGGAGCCCAGACAGTCCCAGGTTCAGAGCCACCCTTCCTGAGCAAATCATTTAACTCCCCAGAGGCAGAGGCTCGGTCTGCCCATCTGCAGAATGGGGATGGGAGTGTCCATCCACAGATGTTGGGTCAGAGGGACTAGGGACCAGCTTGCAGACAGATGGGGCTTATATGACCCGGGGGGAAAAGCTCCAGAGAGAAGCATGTGGTCACCCCTGTCCTCCACTTGGATGGAAAACAGAAAGAGAACAAAGACGTAAGAAACGGGTGCTCAGGACAAATGTGAAAAGGTACAGAGAAAGACAGACAGAGACAGAGCGAATGAATGGATGGCTGGATGGATGGGTGAGTGAGTGGGTGGATGGATGAGTGGGTTGATGGGTGGATGGATGGATGGGTGGATGGGTGGGTGAGTGGGTGGATGGACGGATGCGTGGGTGGGTGGATAAATAAGTGGGTGGTTGGGTGGGTGGATGAATGGGTAGATGGATGAATGGGTGAATGGATGAGTGGGTGGATAAGTGAGTGGGTGGGTGGATGGGTGGGTGGATGGACGGACAGACGGACAGATGAGGTGAGCAGCAGAGGCCCCAACAAGAACCTCCTAATGATCAGAATAAGGGACACTATTTAATGAGCACTTACTACATGCCAAGCAGTAGGACTAGCATGACACAAACATTATGCCCTCTATGTATCATCCCCTCCCCCACCTACCATTTGTTAAATGCAGACGCTGGGAACCAGACAGAACAAGGACCTTGCCCCAGGTCACCCTGCTAGGAAGTAGCCGACTCAGGGCCTGAGCCACATCTGCCTGAGCCAGGCCCTGCTTCCACCCATGCAACACACCATCCATGAGGGAGACACAGCCACCCACAACTCCCTGTGCGCATGCTTCTGAGCTGCAGCTGGACCACATGTCCAGGCTCACTGTGGTTCTGAGGCCCCCCGAGGATGGAGGGGACCTCACGTGGGCCACCTGCAGGCCAGACTCAGACAACCTCACCTGTGTGCTCCCCCCGGCCCTGAGGTGACCTTGAAAGCCTCATGTGGAAGGTGGCAAAGCCGCCATCGGCCTGGGTCCCTGGAGGCTTCGTGGAGCAGAGACCACCGCGCGTGTTGCGCGCCAAACACACACACACCCCCCACGTGAGCAATACCTAGTGATGGGCTGTCCCGGGGACCCTGCTGGCTCAAAAGGCAGACTGATCAGAGAGCTTCTGGCCCAAATCCCTGCAGGCCATTAGGAATCAATAAGCAAGAACTGCAGCCCCAGCCTAGCCACACTTCGTCCTTATCAGCTATTACCAGGCATCTGGAAACACACTCCGCTCCAGGGGGCCAAATGGCAAGATTATCAAACCCATTTAAGCTGTTGCCCCGGAAACTCACCTATCTGCCTCGGCAATCTCCAGCGCACAGCACTGCATATTCAGAAGCAGATCATTATAAACTGCTCTCTCCAGCTCAGCCCACACCCCTTCTGTTTTTTCTCTTTGTCACGGAGAGCAAGCGAGGTCAGGAAAACCTGGCGCGAACACCGTCAGAACGACAAGCAGCCCAAGTGAGCGATTAATTACGAACTGCGTCCAACCGCAGCTCTTGTTCCGGCTGCACGGCTGCAGGAACAAACGCAAGCAGGAAACCCATGGCATCCTTAGCCGCTGTGTGCACCCAGCGCGGGCTCCTGGCCAGGAGGTTCTCCTTCAAGGGAGCCGGCAGGATGCAGGAAGAAGAAAGACGGACGGGAACCAGGCCCTGGGCCCCAAGACGGCTGAGCGGCAAAATGGAAATCTCTGCTCTCTCACTTGAGTTTACAGGTGGGAACCCCGGGACCCAGAGAGGAAGATGCAGGTGACTGCAGAGGCCACCAGGAACCCCCAGGCTCTGCCCTCCGGACTCAGGCCCCGGCTCTCACTCTCTCGACCTAGCTTCCGGTGTAAGGATAGCTGACACACGCTTAGGCCGCTGCCGTGCAATGACTTTGGTTCATCCTCTCAAAAGCCCCATGGAAGAGGACAGCCTGCTTCCCGTTTGGCGGACGTGTAACTGGACTCAGGGTGCATGGCTGGTATCTACGGAGCCAGGCCGACTGCTCCTGTCTGACCCCAGAGCCTCAGCCCTGCGCCCTGCCCTGCCCCAGGCCCCATCCGTGCTCCGAGGCCGGCATCCCTCCTGGCTTTGAGGCCTCCACACACCACAGCCTCCACGGGTCAGATGGAGGTTGCTAAGGGGGGCCCTGCTGCTGTGCAGAGCCCAGGGAAACCACCCAGCCCTGACTCTGGCAGCGACTTTGGGAGCTGGCTGGGTGGGCCGCTGGGCCGCTCACTGGCTGCGAATGAAGGCCCCTCCCTCCCCCAGGGCACTCCCTCACTCTGGCCGGGCAGACAGCCTCCTGGGTACCCTGCAGGGGCCACCAGCCGCCGCTGCCTCCCACTGCGCTGGGCCTTCCTCCCTGGCCAGAGTGAGGACTGGGGTGCAGCAGTGTGGGACACCCAGCTCCCCTCTCCCTGGAGGCCACGGGCCACAGACACACCTAAGCCAGGGGCTGATTCACCGCCCGGAGGTGGGAGAATTCCAAAGGAGGGTGGAGCCCCACCCAGGCCACAGATGCCAACCCAGAATCGCAGGACAGAGTGAGCAGGACCCTCTTGCCCCAAGGCCCACCACCCTCAGGCCCACACAGAAGTCTCCCTTCCAAGGCCGGCTCCGGGCACTCAGGCCGCAGAGCGGTTTGCATTTCTTTGGACCGTTTTTACCACAGTGCAGGGATGTGAAGGAAGAGAACCACAGGCCAGCGTTCACACAGGCCATGTAGACCCCAGGGCATGCCCCCCCAACCCCAGCCCATACCTGCCCTGGCCGGGCCTGCGGCAGTGCTGGAGGAGTCCTGGTGGCAGACATGGGGCAGAGGCACCCAGGAGAGACAGGCCAGAGGGGGTGGACCTGTGGGACCACGGGGCCAAGGAGCCTGACCCTCCCGAGACACCAGGGACTGTCAGGGCCCCATCTGCATCTGAGAGATGCTTCTAGCTGCAATTGGTAGGAGGAGAGGTGGCCTAAGGCTGGCAATTGCAGGGAGCCCACCATCTCTGTCCAGGCATGAGGTGGGTCCACCCCTCTGCCCGGGTGTGGCGCTCTGGGTGACACCAAGAGCCTGGCACCAGACTGGGAAGCTGCCCGAAGCCACGCAGAGCACTCGCAGCCCCAGGAGGGGGGGAAACAGGCTCTCATGCCCCCAGCGGTGACAGGGCTCAGGGCCTGGATGGTCTAACCTGCCTTTAGTGCTCTTGGGCCTTACAGAGGAAGCATCCGGAAAGAACACCCCAGCCTGGTCTCGCCCAAGCCCCCTCCACAGCCCCTCTGCCTCGTCCACCCACAAGCCAGCCTTTCACCTCTGTCACGTGCCCGCTGCTAACGGGAGAGGTGACAGAGCCATTACTCGGCCAGTGACTCCAGCACTGCTTCATCGGCCTGCCCTGATTAATGCTGATTTAACAGACAGGGGAACAAAAACCACAGTGATTCCTCAACACACACACTTATCCTTGAAGCGATGACTTACGGACTGCTTATTGAGTACAGGCTCACCTTGGTGCAGAAGGACGTGAAGCCTCCCTCCGCTGGGGGGCTGCCGCCTCCAGGCTCCGAGCTGCAGTCCAGCGGGGGAGGCTGGAGCACCCTGTGAGGCCTGGAAGCCCCTGGGTCCCCGGCCTCCACGAGCATTTACCCTTGGCTGTCTGTCAGCAGAGGAGGGCGTGGCCTGGCAGGACCGACATATGGGTCCTCTGGGCAGGGGGTTGCATCCAACTCTGTCCACGTCCACATCTCACTGGTGCTCCCCCAGCTCTGTCCTCACAGAGCCCAGCTCAGGGACAGCCCAGGGGCCCCATCTGAGTCTCCTCTGCCTGCTGTAACAAATGACTGCAAATCTGGTGGCTTAAAACAACACAGATTTATTCTCTCTCTGCTCTCGAGGTCAGAAGTCCAAAATGAAGGTGTGGGCAGGGCTGCGTTCCTTCCCGAGGCTCCAAGGGAGAACCATCTCCTTGCCTTTTCCAGCTTCCCATGGCCATCGGCATTCCTTGGCTCACGGCCCCTTCCCCCACCTTCAAAGCGCACACTCCAACTCTGATCCTCCTGCATCCCTCTTCTCAGGACCCTCGTGATTACACTGGGCCACCCAGGTGGTCCAGGACAATCCCCCCACTTCAAGATCCTTGACTACACCACATCTGCAAAGCCCCCATTGCCACGTAACCTAACATATTCACGGGTCTAAGGGTCAGGATGTGGACATCTTTGGGGGCCACTGTTCTGCCGACACGGTCACATCCTAGCACAGGGTCATCCTGGTTCACTGTGGGCTGGCTGACTCAGACCTGGGTCTTCACCCTCTCTGCCAGGCCCTTTCCTGCAAGAACATGCCCCGGTGATGAGAAACAAAGGGGGTCATGCCAGGGGATCTGAACTCCTGAGGCTCTACTCCAAAGGTCTGTGGACATCCTGTAGGTAACAGCAGGAAATGGCAGGCACCAGGGACACAGAGAGGAGGGCCTGGTCCTGCCCTTACTTGCTAACGGTCCATCCAATAAGCCAGCTGAGTCACTGCTAAGTTGCAGCAGCCTGTCGACTTCTCTGTCATCCCCCATGAGATGAAGAGGCCTTTGCTGACATGCCCCCACATGTCCCCAGTCCCAGCCCTCTGCCCGGCACCAAACTCATACACAGTCAATGTCTGATGAGTAAGTGGGTGGATGGGAAGATGGCTGAAAGGGTGGGTAGGTGGACGGAAGGGTGTGTGGAGGGATGAATGGATGGATGGATGGGTGGATGGATGGGAAAGTGGATAGATGGAAGGTTGGGTAGACAGATAAGTGGGTGGGTGGGTGGGTGGGTGTGTGGCTGGCTGGATTGGTGGGTGGGTGGGTGGATGGGTGGAAAAGTGGATAGATGGAAGGTTGGGTAGACAGATAAGTGGGTGGGTGGGTGGGTGTGTGGCTGGCTGGATTGGTGGGTGGGTGGGTGGATGGGTGGAAAAGTGGATAGATGAAAGAATGGATGGATGGGTGAGTGAGTGGATGGATGGATGGTTGGGTGGGTGGGTGGGAGGGAGGGCGGACGGATGGATGGATGGATGGACGGATGGACGGACTGACGGATGGATGGATGGATGGGTGTCTGGGTGGGTAGGTGGGAGGCTGGCTGGCTGGGTGGGTAGATGGAGTACAGACACAGCCTTCGGGAGTGCACTGACATTGGGTTGGGAAGGAACAGCTGATGCCCATAGGAGGCCTTTAGACCCTTCATCCCACAAGTGCTCACAGGGCCTTTCTGGCAGCTCAGGATCACGCCACACTTACATCAACATGCCTGGCCACTTGCTTGCCCCTCGTCCATCTCCTAGAAGACAAGGACTCCACCGCCAGCCCTTCTGTACCTCCCATCCCTTACCTGTCCCACCAAGGGCAGCCCCTCTGCTGGCCCAAATGACTCCATTCCCAGCAATGGAGCCACACCCCACTGGATCAGTGGGGCCCCCAATGGGCATGGAGGGTGTGTGCTCCCAGCAATGCTGCACCAGGAACACAGGGCATGGTGGGGCCGTGGGAAGCGTGGGCTTTAGAGCCAGAGCTGGGCTCAGTCCCCCTTGGCGCCCACTCACCACATGCATCAGGTCCTTTCTGAACCGTGGCTACAATCCCCACCATGCCTGCCATCTGCACCCCCATGTCGCTCACTTGCTTCTTCACATGATCCCTCCAGGTGCGAGAGGGGAGTCTGAGGAGGGGGCAGAGGATGCCAGGCTCGGCTCCTCAGGACCACTCTAAGGGACTTGGAATCTACCCAGAGGTCATAGGAAGCCAGAAGAAGTCCTGAGGGAGGCGCTGAGCTTTCCAAACGTGGCGCAGCGTGGAAGGGGGCTGCAGGGGCAGGGTCAGCAGGGCTGCCCCATGGGAACTTACCACAGGGACCTGCCCCGAGGACAGGCCACCATTCTGCCCCTGCCCCGCACATCCCGGGTGCGGGCTCCCCAGGCAAGGACTGAAAGGGCAGCCCGCGCAGGCCCTGCACAGCGTGGGTGTGCTGCTGTCACTGCTAACTGAGCTTGAAGGGTATAAACGAGGCCCCAGGGTCAGGGCGCTCAGACCATCAGAGCAGACAGGCCCCTCAGCACCCTGAGGAAGTGACAGCTAAGAGGTCTTGAAGGACAGGGAGGGACGAGCATCACCACTGCCCAGGACAGAGATGCAGCTTTGCCTCAGAGGCCCTGGCACCCGGAGCTCAAGATGGGATACCTGGGCCTGGCCCCATGACAACCTCTTCCCCAGTCATGGCCCCCTGGCTGCATCCCTGTGGCCCCATCCCCACGCCCCGAGGTCCCGTCCTCCCAAGTCACATGGGGCGTCGGCCCCAAGCCTGCGCAGCTTGGCCTCCTCCACACGGCACTTTTCAAGCAGATGGACCCTTTATCGTTTGCTCATTTTATGCTTCCCTAACGATCTGAAAAGAGTCCTGGTAATTGATAATTAAGCTCTGCGCAAAGTCGATGGCTGGCAAGCTCCATAGAGGAACAAAGGCTGGTGGACACCATCCAACAAGATGCCTGCCCTCAGCCAAGGTGCGACAGATAGGCGCGGCGCTAACGGGTGTGAGCACACGGGGGGCAGCGGAGTCGGCTGGGGAGGGGGCACCAGGCCAGCTGCTGACCTGTTGCAGGAGCGCGAGCACTTCAAGAGTCGTCAGAGCAGACTGGGGCAACACGGAGACAGAACCATCGCCACTCGGCCAGCACAGACAGGCGGCCAGGTGGCCGGGGGGAGGCGGGTTCCAACTCAGCCGGGGCATCCTTATGGGTAGTGGGCGCCCCGTCACGGGAGGCACGTGACAAGCTTGTGCTGGCACTCCCTGGCGATCAGAAGAGTCCCAGGACCAGAGCCACGCTGAGGGTCAAGTGTGCCCCAAATCCTCACCTGAGGCCCCCAGACTTCGCTGACAGTGTTGGTGACGCTGGCTGTAGCAGCTTCCATGGCGGGGGTGGGGGGCCAGGCTTCCCGAATGAGAAGTGAACTTCCAGGACACCAGCTCCAAAACCGAACCAAACACACTGCACACGTGAGGCACACACACAGCACAAAGGTACACATACATATGTGCACAACACACTGCACACGAGCCCACAAACAATTGTGTACACACATTCACGTGTGTGGATAACATGCACACACATATACACGTGTGTGTACAAACATCCACGCATGCACACACAACACACACACGTGCACACACACAGGAGCACACAACACGAGCAGTGAGCATTAATTAGGCACCACCCTCTGTGCACCACACACCTGCTGCACCTCTGCTCATCATCCTCCGAGAGCACCCCCACCCGCCCTCGGAGCCCGATGTGAGGCTCCCCCAAAGTGCAGCCCACAGTCACCCATCACAGAAGCGCTGCCTTGGGCACCCTCTGCAGAACCAGCTGACCGTCCCCTCGGCCCTGTCACACTGTCGCTGACGAGCACACAGCTCCCACACCGGGAGCTGTGGCCCCGCCAGCGCCCCACGGAGGCGGCCCGTCCTATCTCCCACCCTGGGAGCTGGCTACCCGGGTGTGCTTACTTTGTAAACATTCACCAAGCCGTCCCCTTACAGCAGGGCCTTTTCCTAGACGTATGGGACACTTCCAAAAGAAGATGAATAAGAATAAGAAAGAAAGAATAAGAAAACTCTAGCTTTAAAGTGAAAAACTCCAGAGGCATTCCATTGCTTCGTTCATGCAAAAAGCACAACGCTGGAGGCCCACTGATGGATTCTGATGGGCGAGCGCGGCTGCTGGCATGGAGCGGAGGGAAATGCTTACAGGAGGAACAACAGAGAGAATGGGGCAGCAATGCAGACACTGCGCCCAGACTCAAGGCTGTCACCTAGCACCCCTGCTTCCTTTTCAGCCAGAGAGAAAAAGAGTGAGACCCACAGGTGAGATTTCAGGGCTGCCCACAACTCCCAGCCCTCTCCACTCCACTCCGGGGACTCCTCTTCTTCCAGAGGGGCCTGTGCACTTTCAGGCCACCAACTCCACCTGCGACAGCCCCGGCAACAGGCAGAGTCTAGATAATTCAGGCCCTTCTGGAAGCTTCACTCCAGAGGCATGGAAGGCACAACTTATATTCATCAAAACATGTGACTCTCTTCTGAAGAAGAGACTTCACTTGCTCCAAAGGACCCTGCAAGTCTTCCGAGCCCATGAGTCCATTTGGTGTGCGTACAGCCACAGCGGCCATCTGCTCGGCCACACGTCCAGCAGGGGTGGGAACTCCTGCACCGCTGCAGGCGGCCAGTGCCGCGCCTGTGTCATCCAGGGACCCTCAAGGTCAGCGTGCTCAGCATCCTGTCACATCAGTGAAAAGCAGCGCCCAAGAGCCGCAGGCCCACGCCTGGTTCTCAGGTTCTTTATTCCAAGAGTCTCGATCCAAGGACACCACTCTGCTGCACCACTACTTCCTGGGAGACCACAGCACACAGACTCATGTTAGTGTCCTACATCATCCACCAGCAGTGCTGTGAGGCACACCATGGTCACTCACCTTGTCCCAGGGTCCTAAGGGGTGTGACCAACTGGGGCCCCAAGCAGGACGTTCGCTGTCTCTCCTGTTTCCCTGCCACAGCCACCTGACGGCCTAGAGCAAGCTGACCCTTCACTGGCCATCCAACCAGTGGTGCTGAGAGGCTCGCACTGGACAGAGCTCCAGGCGGTGCCCTCCTGTCAAGGCAGGCAGCAGCCAGGCCACTGTGGTCCCGCACAACCACTGCGACTCGTGTGGCCTCTCTTCTCTGGGCCAAAGGAGCGGCAATGCCTCATCCAGCCCCACGGCGGTGCCCTGTCTGTGACAAGCCAACTCCAGACCGAACTTCTCAGCTCCCTCTGGATCCCCCACAGGGGCGGTGACTATACTAGTTATGAAGTTTAGGGTGCTGAGCAGGACCCCACAGGCTGCAGGAGTCTCCCACAGCACGCAGCACCCACCCCTACCTGACCTCTGTGGCCTGCACGATGAGGCGGGCCCCTGGACTGGCTCACAAGTACCTGACACCTGGCTGACTCTCCAGGCCTGCAGACCACCTGCCGAGGCAGGACCGCGATGCCCCCACACACAGACCGCAAAACTAAGCCTGAGAGGCTGGTCACTTCCCTAGCGTCCTTCACGGACAAGGCTGAGGGGCCCTGGGACTCTGGTCTTGGAGCAGCCAAAACCCACTATCTTCCTCGTGGTTCCTGCTGCCCCAGTGCACAGGGCTCCCCCGGCCGGCCCTCACACCCCAGAAGGAGCAGGGCCTCCCCCAGGCCACACTTCTGCACAGACAGCCATGCTCACCAAACACTATGAAGTGCTGGGTCAGCTGTGTAGATGGCCCAGCAGGCATTGTGCGTGAGTGAGCTGTGTAGACAGCTAAGCAGCTGCTGTGTGTGAGCTGTGCAGACGGGCGAACTGTGTAGACACCTGAGCAGGTGCTGTGCCTGAGTGAGCCGTGTAGACAGCCGAGCTGTGTAGACGGCTGAGCAGGTGCTGTGTGTGAACTGTGTAGACAGCTGAGCAGGTACTATGTATGTGTGAGCTGTGTAGACGGCCGAGCAGGCGCTGTGAGCGAGCTGTGTAGACGGCCGAGCAGGCGCTGTGAGCGAGCTGTGTAGACGGCCGAGCAGCCGCTGTGTGTGAGCTGTGTAGACGGCCGAGCAGGTGTTGTGAGTGAGCTGTGTAGACGGCCGAGCAGGTGTTGTGTGTGAGCTGTGTAGACGGCCGAGCAGCCGCTGTGTGTGAGCTGTGTAGACGGCCGAGCAGGCGCTGTGAGTGAGCTGTGTAGACGGCCGAGCAGGCGCTGTGTGCGAGCTGTGTAGACGGCCGAGCAGGCGCTGTGTGCGAGCTGTGTAGACGGCCGAGCAGGCGCTGTGTGCGAGCTGTGTAGACGGCCGAGCAGGCGCTGTGTGCGAGCTGTGTAGACGGCCCAGCAGGCGCTGTGTGCGAGCTGTGTAGACGGCCCAGCAGGTGCTGTGTGTGAGCTGTGTAGACGGCCCAGCAGGTGCTGTGTGTGAGCTGTGTAGATGGCTGAGCAGGTGTTATGTTCGAGCCCCAATGAACCTGCATTTGGCCACAGAGGCTCCTGAGGGGTCGTGGCGACGTTGATCTGGGTGAGGCTTCAGCAGCAATGGCAGCCAGGACGTCACCTGTCTCAGGCCAAATCCACAGCCCGATGCCCTTGTCTGAGCAAAGCCCAGCTCCATGGACACAGCACCTTTGGGGGCTGATGTGCTCGGGACAGGTGGACACCCATCGAGGCCCACTGCTGCCCGTGGACATCTGAGCAGTGACCACACACCCTGCCCAGGGTCCTGGAGGCGGGTTTCAGAGAGTGCCACAGGACAGGCTGTGTGGGGAGGGCTCTGACAGCCCCTCTTAGCGGGCACAGAGGCAGATTCAGAGAGGTTAAGTAACCTGCTCAAGGCTGCCCAGCGAGAAAGCAGCAGATTCAGGACCCAGCTCTGCCAGGGCCTGGCTCAGGTCCAACCCCAGTCAAGGGCAAGAGGAGAAAGGCAGCCCTGAGTGGGTGCTAAGGACTCAGGAGCCGCTCCCCTCCCACTCCCCTGCCAGGCAGCGTCCGGCTCTCCGTGAGGTGGGCTCAGCCTGGGTCCCTGGGGCTCTGGCCGACGCAGAGGATGGGAGCAGCGGGCAGCCGCCTGACATCATCCCAGACAGCAGGGCCCTTACCAAAGTCCCACCATCTGCTGGGCCCATTCACTCCCCTGGGGCTTGGGATTCGCTGCACGACTAACGGCCTGGGACATCACCAGCACACCAGGGGTGGGGGTGGGTGGGGCCGTGAGGCACGAAGCTGGCCTCAGCGGCTGGGAGTCCACCTACCCACTAGTCCCAGGGAAGGGAGGCCCGGGAAGAGGTCGGGCTGGACAGAGGACATCTGGGTCCAGGGAAACCTCTCTACTCTCGGTGGTCACACCCCAGACCCTGGACCAGTGATGCTTGCAGGTAAGAGGTCAAACTGTAGAGGAGACCCAGATGAGCCCCGCCTGCTGTGGGTCAGCAGGTGTGTGCCAGGTGAGCAGGGACGCTGAGAGCGCAGCCATGGGAGTGTGGCCAGAGCCGGGCTCAGACCCAACCCAAGATGCTTAAACCCTCTGCATGCTGGAGTCTCCCCCATGAGAGGGGGCGGCCACAGCCGTCACGAGGCACTGACACATGGGTGTGGATGAGAAGTCCGGCCCAGAGCAAGTGCCCCGTAAGTCAGAACCCCACTCCTATCTCTCCATGTATCCTACTGTGGGGGCTTGTGTGTTGCTGTGACACTGGAAGCTAGGCCACCAGTATTTCAAATACCAGCAGGGTCACCCATGGTGAACAGGTTTCAGCAGAGCTTCCAGACTAAGACAGACTAGGAAGAAAGGCCTGGTGATCTAATTTCAAAAATCAGCCAGTGAAAACACTACGGATCCCAACAGAACATTGTCTGATAAAGCGTTGGAAGATGAGCCCCCTAGGTTGGAAGGCACTCGAAAATACCCAGCGGCCGCAACAATGGATTCAAGTATATGAACGACGGTGGACATGGCACAGGACGGGGCGGCCGTTTCGTTGTTGCGCACGGGGTCACCCTGAGTTGGAGCCAAATTGATAGCAACTGGCAACAACGACAAAGGCCAGAGCTACCAGGACGAAGAGGACAACCCCCCAGCCCCAGACCCTCGGGGTCCTCCACCCTGGCCTAAACTACGTGTGACTCAAAGCAGCCGCATCTGAACACACACGTTGTACCCGCCGGCGTGTCGGCTCTTTGCACCCAACACAGGGTCATACGGTTCCCCTCTTCCTAACAGGGTTGCTGGGCCCAGATGTGGGCGTCGTCATGCAGTAGACCACACGCCACCAATCTGGGCAGCAATCTGGGCCAGCTCCAGGGCGAGCATTTCCGGCTCTCGCTCCCATGGCGATTGAGCCTCACGCCGTCTGGGCGGCAGCACCGCCCCAGAGTGTCAAAGCTGCACAAACGGGGGTTCTGCCCCAATTAGCATCATACAGCTGAGTTAACTGATTTGCTCCCAAGGCCATCCTCCCAGAGGCTGGCTCCGAGATACTTAACATTTAATTTCCAGATGAAAGGAGACCACCACTAGTGGGATTAATTGTATGCACATGCAATTTAATTTTTCCCTCCTCCACAGGAACAAAACTGACACTTCTCCCAATCACAGGCTTGGGCCCTGCTGAGCCACTTCATTATTCAAGGAGGAGACAACGTAAACAGCAGTTAGATGCAGTCAGCCTGGGCATCAGGCATCCGTGTGCGTCCCCTCCTGCGGGGCGGGGCGGGGCGGAGCGGAGGACCAGGGAGAACCTGCTCCCCTCTAGCCTTCTCGGCGGGGGTCCAGGTGAGCTGAGAGAGGATGACGGGAAGAACAGGACTGGACTATGAGCTGGTCTTAGCCATCACCTACTCTCTGCCTCTTGACTGGGGAAACTGAGGCCCAGAGACGCAAAGACTCACCTGAGGTCACACACGGCCCCAGCCCAGTGGAGGCAGGCATAAACCGCAGATGTCGCTGTTAGCTGCCATGGAGTCAGCCCCTGCCTCATGGTGACCCCATGCACAACAGAACAAAATGCTGCCCGGTGCTGTGGCAGCCTCATGATCAGTTGTGAATCAGACTGTTGTGATCCACAGGGCTTTCACTGGCTGATTTTTCGAAGGAGGTTGCCAGGCCTTTCTTCCTAGTCTTAGTCTGGAAGCTCCACTGAAACCTGTTCAGCATCATAGCAACAGGCAAGCCTCCACTGACAGACAGGTGGTCGCTGTGTATGAGGTGCACTGGGCGGGAATCGAACCCGAGTCTCTTGCGTGGAAGGTGAGAATTCTACCAGTGAACCAGCACAGCCCCCGTAAAGACACAGACGAGAGGGGCCAGAGAAGCCCAGAACACACGCTGTGTTGGCTTGGGCAAGGAGCCTTCTGTCTCTTGGCCCCCTTCCCTGTCTAGAAACCAGTAATCACAACACCGCTTTCTCAAGGTGTGCTGAGGACCATGGGGTTCACGTACAGACACTAGAACAGGCCCACACCTGTGAGCACTGAACACAGGATAACTTCAGGGTGACCTGCTAGCTTTCAAGACTAGCCTGATGCCACGTGAGAAGATGCCTCGGGATTATCGGGTATGGAGGGGCGTGGGCAGGTGTAGGGGGTCAGAGACCGATGCTCCCCTCTGCCCCTAGCGTCATCTTGAGGCAGTTCCAATTGCTCACTGGACATCCCCACACTGACTCACAGCTGGAAAGACAAGTGGAGACAACAGGGAGGCTGAGGCCTGTGTCTGGTTCTGCCTTTTGGGGCCCTCTCATCACCCATAAAATGGTTGGAGATTCGGGTCCACACAGAGGTGCCTCGGAACAAAGGCCTGGCGATCCACTTCCAACATAACCCCATGGAGCACAGTTCTACTTTGACACACACGGGGTTGCCATGAGTTGAAGTGACTTGATGGCAACGGGTTATTTGTTTATAAGACGTTTCATTTAGAAAAACTTATTTTCTTCTTTCTTCTCTTTCCCTTTGCTAAACCCAATCCAGTTTTCCAAACGTGACCATGTTTTATGAACGCTTCCTATGTTCACACTGACTCGCAGTGGGGCACTCCAAGGAAGCATTCTGGGCCTGGAATACCAGCACTTCTATGAATAATGTACGGCGTCATGGGGGGCCGCTGCAGGGTGCCCGTGAATCCCAATCTCTGCAGTGAGGGAGCTGAGGCCTGGCTGAGGACGCACAACAGTGGCTAATTAACAGCACTGGGGTGCACACCTGTGAGCCAGCCCAGGGCCAGAGGAGGCAGCCTTAGCGGGGAAGGAGGCGTCGCCAGGGCAGGGGGCCATGCAGCTCACCCTCTGGCCCACACTGCAACAGCAGTGAACACGCGAGCCAGTGTTGTAGCAGGTAAGAACCCAGATGGCAGTCCCATTCCGCACAGCCAGGCAGGCCCAGCTCTGCCACGTCCACGTGGAGGGTCCCCGCCTCAGTCTCCCCAACTGTAATAAAGGGATGACAGTGCCCACCTCACACGGGGCCACCAGGACTCAAGGAGCCCAGCCAGTGTCAACACACTGTGGTTTCCCTAGCGCCTGGTCAGGTTCTTCCCTTCAAGAAAAGCAGAAAAGGTCCACCTAAGAGAGGAAGGGACCAGAAGAATTCCAGAAGGCCAAGGGGGACATAACACTCCCCGACTGAGCAAAGGTTGCTAACTACCACCCTCCAAAGGTCCTTCTCCCTTCTTCCGTGGGGATGGATTTTTGCTGGCACAGGGCTGTGCAGCTAAAGACCACATTTCCCAGTCCCCTTGCAGTAAGATGTGGTCCCGTCACCACGTTCTGACAGCTGGGTAAGAATCAAGGTGGTATGAAGGAGGGCTGTGCTGCTAAATGGAGGCACGCATTCCCCTTCTTTCCTGATGCATGGAGCGTGGGTGAGATGGCAGACACTGAGCAGCCCTCCTGAGCCACAAGGTGGAAACTACAAGTCAAGGATGGGAGGGCAGTGAGCTGTCAGGAGCCTGAGCCTGGAGGATTGTGGCACTGCCCTGACTCCCTGACCCCCACAGCCAGAGGAAGCCTGAGGTCAGGCAGGACACCTACCTCCTGCCATGCACCTGAACAGGTCACCACTGAGCACCCACTCCAAGGCAGCACCACGCCAAGTGCTCCACACACCTTTTCTCACAGAATTCTCACGAGCAAGGTGTGCCCACAAAGACTCAGCCTTACAACTTTCCCAAACGGGAAGCTTCCCCTGTTCCAACAGAAGTCACAGCCAACTAAGGGGGTGAGGGGACAAGATGCAGGAAGGGGTGCATGGTAAAGCAACAATAAGGAAGGCAGGACCCCCACCCCTCTGGAAACAGAGGCCATCCCTTCAGCGACCCTCAGTCCTAGCAACTGCACCACGGTGGATGGGGGGAGGGATGCGGGAAGGATGGAGAGAGGGAGGGAGGATGGAGGGAAAGAGGGAGGGAGGATGGAGGGAGAGAGGGAGGGAGGATGGAGGGAGAGAGGGAGGGAGGGAGGGAGGAGGGAGGGAGAAAGGGAGGGAGGGAGGGAGGGAGAAAGTGTGGAGGCAGGGAGGCAGAAGAGTTGTGAAGACCCATGTGAGGGGCTTGGCAGGGGACCTATCAGTGACCAGGAAGGAGACCGGCCATACATGCGAGTCCATGAGGCCGTGGCTGTTTGGGTTCAAGGCTGTCCAGGCTCAACAAGGAGATGAGTGGCTTTGTGAGGTGGAGTGTCCTGAGAGCAGCAACAGGCCTCTGTTTATTTTGGAAATTCGAGGCAGAAGGCCGGGGGCGGAAGAGAACCCAACGTGGTCTATAACCACACTCAGGCAGGGCTGGAATTAAGTCACTCGATCAAGGTCACTGAAGTCAGCCCCTTGGATCAGCAAAATCAACTTGCAACGATTCCCGGTGCCCAATGTGGCCAGACAGAGCGCAGCTGAGTGACTAGCCTGCCTGGACACCCATCAGGGTCCTGGACTCAGAGAGGCATCAAACAAGACCCACGCCCTTGGACCCCGCACAGGAGGCTGCCTGAGGACAGAGGAATACAGACAGCCCCGGATTCTGTGGGCAAGCAGAGAGCCCACAGGATGGACATGGAGACAAGGGGACCAAACAGAAGTGGGCCGGTGCATCTGAGGAGAAGGCGGGGCAGGCATGGCTATAACAATTAAAAACAAAAAACCTCCAATTCTTTTAAGGAGGAAAGGAAGAAAGGGGAGTTCCTTAGAAGCAAGGCTCGCGAGACTTTGGCTCACTTACTTTGAACAAGTCATCAGAAGGGACCATCGCTGGAGATGGACATCGAGCTTGGTAGAAAAACCCACTGCCATCGAGTCCGTTCCAAATCATGGCTTGAGGGTCAGAGAAAAAGGGGGAGACTCTCCGTGAGATGGATTGACACACTAGGCCAAACAATGGAGTCAAACACACCAACGATCGTGAAGGTGGTGCAGGACCGGGCAACGTTTCCTTTTGTTGTACATGAGGGCGCCCTGAGTCGGAGGCAATTCGACAGCAACTCACAACAGTAGCAAGAGGGGAGCTATGAAACCTACCCCCAGAACTGGGATCCAATGATGTCAGACAAATGGACCTCTGAATAACCCACACGGGAGGCCTGGGCTCTGAAGGGCGCCTCCTGGCCCTGTTATGAAGTGTGCAGCTATGCTGTCTGGGGGGCTGCAATCACCCCGTTGGCGTGTGTTCAAGTTGACTCCGCTGCACGGTGCAAAGAAACACGTGCCTGAAAGTCCGGGCTGCACTCCGACTGGGGCGCTGAATGGGTGCCAGCTCCCCTGACCTCACTTCTAGGAGCCCCTCCCATTTCACATCCCAAATCTGTCCACCACTCCACAGCCGGGGTGGTGTTTGGAATCGGTCTGTCTTAGGCTGGGTTCTCTAGAGAAGCAAAACCAGTGAAGTGTGTGTGTATATAGAGAGAGAGACAGAGAGAGAGATTTATATGAAGGAAATGGCTCACGCGGTTCTAGAGGCTGGAAAGTTCCAAGTCCGTGGGTCAAGCTGGAGACTTCTAACTCACGTAGCTGCAGGGGCTGGTGAACACAAGATCGGCAGGTCAGACAGCAGGCAGCTGGCTCACCAGCCGTGGAGGCTGATGAATCCCAATTGGCAGGTAAGCTGCTAGCCCAAGTCCCAAGAACCAGAAGTCAGATGAGCAGGAACCAGATGCAGGATCCAGAGCGAGCAAAAGCCTGCAAGCTTTGCTAGAAAGTCCACCAATATTGGATACAGGCCACACCCCCAAAGAAGCTTCCTTTCAACTGATTGGCTGCTCATAGCAGATCTTATCATGGAGGTGGTCACATTATAGCAGAGCTCACTACAGAGGTCATTACATCATTACATAGCTGCTAAACTACCTCATAACTGCCACACCACTGAGAATCATGGCCCAGCCAGGTCGACACACAACCATAACCACGATGCCATCTGCAGTCGGTTGAATCGTGAGCCCCAAAACTTTATGTCCACCCGGAACCTCAGAACAGGACCTTATTTGGAAATTGGGTCTTGCAAATGTCATCAGTTAGGAGTGCTGGGATGAGATCATTCTGGGTCAGGGTGGCCCTAAGTCCAGTGACCAGTGTCCTCGTAAGAAAAGAACCCAGCAATACAGAGGAGACAGCCACGTGAAGACACGGGCAGAGATGGGAACTGTCCTGACGAGTTAGTGGAAGAGCCGTCGGACAGCCACAGGCCCGGAGCCAGCAGCAGCTGACAGAGGAAGGGTCCTCCCCCAGAGCCTCCGGGGGAGTGCAGCCAGCAGGCCTGCCAACACCCGGATTTTGGACTTCCGGCCTCCAGAGCCGTGAGAAGGGAAATCTTGGTTGATTCCAGCACCCAGCGTGTGGTGGTGGTGATGTGTCCTAGCAGCTGCAGAAGACGGGTGCACATCCCAGGCCCCTTGGAATTCCAGAAAGCTGAGCAGGTGGGGACCCTCCAAATCATCTCACCGACCCCCTCATTGTTCTTGGAGCCCCCACCCCAGCTGCTGGGAGCAGCAGCTTTCAGAGTTTATAGCCCACCAGTGAGGAGACGAGGGGTTGGGAGAAGACAGTCTCCAGCATGTGCCCAGCCAGGGATGGGTCAGCCGGAGGGCCGGCGTGGCCCGGGGTGACACGCAGACTCAGCACCCGCCACGGGCAGGCCGGGACTGACCCAAGGAGGAAGCTAGGTTCTTCCTAGTGATGGCTGAGCACACGAGATGTGGCCAGCACACCCTCCACGAAGCTAGCAGGCAACCCCGGGCCGAGGGATCCAAGGGCCCTGGCAAGCACTTCCAGACCTGCTTCCGGGCCCCAAACCCATAGGGGAGGCCCCCCAGTCCCTCCCGGGCCTCCCTGGGCAGCTCCGTACAAGCAGCTGGTGGAGAAATCTCCTTCCACTGAAGAGCTTCCAGGATGTCACACCCATGAGGCCTCTCTCTGTCCAGGGAGGCACAAAGGACAACACATGTGGGGTTCAAAGGCAAGGGGCAGTCAGGCAGGGAGACAGCACCGGGGGCCACAACCCTGACGAGGCAGGGGAGGGGGCAGAGGATGCTCAGCCCCCACTCAGGCTGAGGTCTTCACCCCCAGGGCACACGAAGCCCTCGAAGGATCAGCGGAAGCGGTGGGCCATCCGCAGGGCACAGGACGAACCCAGGAGTCCCCCGCCCTGGTGCCCTCGCTTGGGCCCGGGGACTCAGGCCCCCAGAGAGAACCTGGCTGGCGTCCTGACACCCACCTGGTCTGCACTGACCACAGTCAAGTTGCCGAGCACCTGACTGGACAAAGGAAAGAGGGCACTGTGGTTGGCACAGACAGCCAAGGCCACCTGTCCTGACAAGTTAGGGGTAGAGCTGTCAGACGGGGCCGGCAGGAGGAAGGGGCGAGGGAACAGAGGGCAGGGACTCCAGCTGTCCAAATGACACAGGAACATCAAGAGCTGGCGTGTTGACGAGCGGAGTGAGAAGAAGAGGGTTAAGCCCAGTGTTAAAAAGGCAAAGGCCCCAGCAGAAGAACGAAAGACAGTGTAATGACCAGGGGAAGGGTGCAGGTGGGTGTTCACCCTCTAGGGCAGGGTCTGAGTACGGGCATAAACCCAAAAACACCCAAACCTGTTGCCGTCAAGTCGACCCCAACTCATTGCAACGCTAGAGGACAGAGTAGAACTGCCCCACAAGGTTTCCAAAGCTGTAATCTTTACAGAAGCAGACTGCCACGGCTTTCTCCTGCAGAGCAGTTGGTGGGTTCGAACTGCCGACCTTTAGGTTAGCAGCTGAGCACTTAACCACATTGCCACCAGGGCTCCTCAAGTACATGTATAAAGTCAATAAATGAGGAAACAGGGCTACAAGCATATCACTGAGTGCTACATAGGTGATGGCAGAGAATTAAAAACACAGGTAAAAGTACAGACAGCCTTAGAAAGGTGGCGGGGGGCAGGCAGGGATGGCTTTCCGTTTCAAGCGGGCCTAGAGAACTAGATTTTTTTTTTTTTTGCCACGTGCACGCATAATAACTTCAACAAAAATATAAACATAAATACAAATTAATGTGAACAACTCAAATGTCCATTAACTGGTGAATGCATAAGCAAAATGTGGTATATTCTCCGGCCATAAAAAGGAACAGGTGCTGATAGACATGGTCACGTGGATGAATCTTAAAGAAGTAATGCTGAGTGAAAAAGCCAGCCGCAAAAGGTCACACACTGTGAGTCCACTGATGTGAACTGTCCAGAGGAGGCTGATTCAGAGAGGCAGAAAGACCGGTGGTTTCCTAGGGCCAGGGGAGGGAAAACGCAGAGTGACTGCTAACAAGTATGGACGGGGCTTCTTTTGGGGTCATGACCGTGTTCTATAATTAGATTGTGGGGATGGTTGTACAACTGCATGAACGTAGTAAAAACCATGGAGTTGCATGCTCTAAAAGGGTAAACTTTTTGGTGTGTGAATTTTATCTCAACAAAGCTGTTACAGAAAAGGAAAGAACACCAGCTCCTGTATGTCGGCAGAAACAAGCTTTCAGGGGCCGACCCTGTAAACCCACTTCTGCTCGCTCGGCCGCCCCAGCCTTGTGAATACTCGCCAGGCTGATGCGTCTGAAACCAGCAGGGAGAGAGGGCTGAGGGACGGCCGGGCACACAACAGAGGTACATGTAGCGGGGGCCGGGCACTGCCTACCCAGAGAGTGGAGGCGGGCAGCACAGGGGAGAGGCCCCTCAGGACACCCTGGGAGCTGCAGTGCAGTGGGATGTGCCACCTCAGAAGGAGCGAGCACCAAGGACAGCTGTCTTCCCTGTCATGGTTTGAATTATGTCTCCCAAACATGTGTATCAGTTTGGCTGGGCCATGATTCCCAGTATTGTGTGGTTGTCCTCCATTTTGTGATTGTAATTTTATTTTAAAGAGGATTAGGGCGGGATTGTAACACCCTTACTAAGGTTACATCCCTGATCCAATGTAAAGTGAGTTTCCCTGGGGTGTGGCCTGCACCACACTTTATCTTACAAGAGACAAAAGGAAAGGGAAGCCAGCAGAGAGTTGGGGACCTCATACCACCAAGAAAACAGTGCCGGGAGCAGAGCGCATCCTTTGGACCCGGGGTTCCTGTGCAGAGAAGCTCCTAAACCAAGGAAAGACTGATGACAAGGACCTTCCTCCAGAGTCAAAAGAGAGAGAAGCTTGCCCCTGGAGCTGACGCCCTGAATTTGGAATTGTAGCCTACTGGACTGTGAGAATAAATTCCTCTTTGTTAAAGCCACCCACTTGTATTTCTGTTAGAGCAGCACTAGATGACTAAGACAGTCTCCTTCACACCAGCCTTCTGGCAGCTTCCCAGCCTTCTCAACCATAGTCAACTAAGTTATGGGTAAAGGACTCTGACCCTTGTGCCTGTGTTATGTTTGCCCCTTGCTCTTGACCGCCCTCCTAGTTTATCACTTTCCCAGTCACAACTTTTTTAATTTACATTTCTCCACCTTACAGCATATATTTCTTTCCACAGTGGGTGGGTGCTGACAGTGAACTGAAGTACTGGACCAGACTTCCTTCCACATCTGACCCAGCACACAGCACCACGCACTGGGTCTCACAGAGAAGCACCCTAGCACTTCCCAGAAGAAAAATCCACAGCAGGCAGAAGGGGGATCCTCCGTGTGGGCGTTGCATGCCCACTGCTAACTGCAGTACCAGAAATCACAGGAAAACCTCAGTGACTGTCCCACCCCCAGAGGGGAAGCCCAGGCGCCCAGCTCTGCACGCCCTCGATGCCGCAGCAGAAATGGCAAGTCTGTGGCACCTTTGCAGCCCTGAGACTTCGCACCAAGCCCAACGCCTTCGCGGAAAAGACTGGAACCTCTGAACCCTCATGGCCCAGGCAGATTCTCGGGGCAACTGCAGGCACTTTAGGTCAATCCGAAGCCCTGGAAGGGACAGGCGGGGTGGTAGCCCTGATGCGCTAGAGTTCCGTGTCTTTCTGAAGAAGTAGATGCATTTACCAGCCGGGTGGCAGAGCAGGTGCCAGGGTGGGACCACTCTGATGACA
Organism: Dugong dugon; assembly: GCA_030035585.1. NCBI lineage: Eukaryota > Metazoa > Chordata > Mammalia > Sirenia > Dugongidae > Dugong > Dugong dugon. The sequence continues at coordinate 4,065,263 of CM057471.1, read as the reverse complement.
GGTGGCCTTGGCTCCCTTGTGTCAGCTCTGCAGATCCCGCACTCCCAGAAACACCAGCCACAGGACGAGGGCAGGGCATGCAAAGGAATTCTGCTTCCAGAATCCCACGACACTCACACCTTCCACTAAAATGAGGGACGTGCTAGGAATACGTGAGAGGGGATATAATCCAGCACCAGCATCAGGCTCGAAGAGCATGAGGTAGGCCAAATCCAGGCCCTGAAAGCACTCACAGCGGAAAACGGATGTGACCAGCCCAGCCTTGCCAAAAAAGCATTTTATGAAACGGTTATTGATTCATCCTGATGCACCGTCTCCCAGCGGAGGCAGGTCCGGGCATCTCAGAAGCCGGGTACAGTTTTTCCTTGTTTACTACCTCAGAATGTGTGCTGCCTTTTCAAACCCCTGGGTTCAAACCCACTCCCACCGTTGTTAGCTGTGGCACTGGGGGCAGGCAACCTGCAACCTTCCTGTGCCTCAGTTTCTTTGTCCACAAAATGCGTCAAGGGTAGACAACTGTGGTAACAAATCCACCCTCGGTGCCTTCACATAATACCAGCTTATGTCTTGTTCTTGATGCAGGCCAGCATGAGGAGCAGAGGCCCGAAGGCCGTGCAGTGAGCTTGGATACAGCCAGACCAGGACACCACGCGTGTCATCTCAGCCACCCCAGCCACGTCCTACTGGCCAATCCATGGCCACACACACTTGACACCTGCAAGGAAGTCTGGAAATGCCATCCAGCCCCTGGGCCACCACACTGAGCGGCACATGGGAGGAAGTGCATAAGGCAGCACTTGGGCAAACTCATGCCCACTAAAAATATCCATGTGGCTCTTGAGGTAAGGTGGGCTGCTCACATCCGTCTGCTGTCCTTCTCTTTCCCCGGGGCCTCACAACCTCTGCCCAGACTCCCAGCCTTGCAGAAGACCGAGCTCCCCAGCTGCCCTAGCCAGAGGAAACACTCAGACTGACCTTGTCCTCTGACGTGAAACTGCGCCTGAAGGTCGTATTTATTGACACCCAACCCAAACCCGTAGCCATCAAGTCGACTCGGACTCATGGCGACCCCCTGTGTTACAGAATAGAACTGCTCCACAGGGTTTTCTTGGCTACAATCTCTATGAAGGAGTCCCTGAGTAGTGCAAATGGTTAGGCCCTTGACTGCTAACTGGTAGGTTAGAGGTTCAAGTCCACCCAGAGGTGCCTTGGAAGAAAGGCCTGGCAATCTACTTCCAGAAAATCAGTAGAACTGTGCTCTACTCTGACACACATGTGGTCGTCATAAGTTGGAATCGACCCAACAGCAACTGGTTTGATTTTCTGGGTTTTTCATCTTTATAGATGCAGTTTGCCAGGCCCTTCTTCTGTGGCACCGCTACGTGGGTTCAAACTGCCAACCTTTCAGTTAGTAGCTGAAAGCAAACCATTTGTGCCACCCAGGGCCCTCTTGTTTATTAATATGTTCTCTTAATTTCTAAAGCACGCATTAACTTCAAATTCTTTGTGTACAGCCACAGGAATGAACTTGCAAACCAGCTGCCCCTCCTAAACACAGCTGCTTGCAGACGGGGCAGCTGATGGCCTCCCATCCTCACCCTTGCCTTCATCCTCACCACCTGCACTCTGTATTTCAGAGATACCCCAGTACCAGGGACTACATTCCCCAGACTCCCCTGTAGCTCCGTGAGGCCATGGGAACAAGGCCTGGCCCAAAAGGAGGAAGTGGAACAGTGAGTGGAGCTTCTGGAAAGGCTGCTTCAAGGAGCTGACTCAGCAGGGAAGTACATGATTTCACTTCTTCCCCATTGCCTGGAATGGAGGAGTGATGGCTGGAGCTCTTGCAGCCATTCTGGACCATGACCTTGAGGATGGAAGCCAGTACTGAGGAGGTAAACCAGAAACTCAGGAAGCATGTGGCTCTCCCATTTAATCCTCACTGGCCCCACTTTACAGATGAGGTGGCTGGAAGCCAGGGGAGGAGGGAGGAGTGGTAGACAGAGCTGTGTGACCAGAGCACTATGGGGCTGTGGCATTCCTGCAGAGAGCCTGCAGCAGACTCCACCTCACGCCATTTCTCTAACCTCCGCCCTTTTCACTGAAGGACGGCGAACTGCACGCACTGATGGTGCTCTCATCCCAAGTGTGTTGACGACACCCCAAGGGAAGCCCCCACAGGCTTCCCTAGGGCTGGGGTCACTGGTTAACGTGTGTGGGGAGTGTTGTATCATTTTATTTCTGCGTTTAAGCTAATAAACACCTATTTATAAAAATGCAGCTGTCCCACAAACCAGTAACCACTCATCCTACCAAGTGTCCATCCAGTGGCATGAGGAGTCACTTGTGCTCCTGGCGGGTCAGCGAAAATTCCGGCTACTGAGCTGGGCTGGGGGAGCTGCTGTCCTCTAAAAGTCACGGCGCCAAGCCCCCTCCCTCAGACAGAACCCTAGGCAGTCTGTGGGTGGCACAGACCCCACCTCAGTGCCAGGAAAAGCTTGCCTTGGGGGTGAAGTCTCCTCCCCCTTTTCCTTTCCTGCCAGAGAGCTCAGCTCTTTCTTTTAGGGCACCCCTGCCCCACACCAGCCTGCCCCTGAGAGCCCCCAGGGCCCTGCCCTGATGCAGAAACACCTGGAGCCTGAGATTTCCCTGACTCTGAATGATTGACTCTATCCTTCATTATTAATGCACTGCCTGTTTGCACATGCATTTCACAGGCTTCTGTCAGAGTGCTCGTTCAAGGGGTCATAAAAACACGAGCTTAAACTGGAGCCTGGAGAGAGAGGGAGGAACGGGAAGAAGGGTACAGGGACAGAATCTCAGGTACAGGAGCTGCGTAGCCTGGCGCAGCAGCACAGGGGGACCCCTCTTCCATCAGCTGGAGAAGAAGCCAAAATGCTGTGTCGGGAATGGCCACCCCGTTCCTGGTGCTGGACTCCGGATGGTCCATGCTTGGGACACCGAGCCTTTGAGTAAAATCAGCATTTTCATGAGCAGTGTACCAGGGGTGCAGAAACACACACCTGATCGTTATTACATCGACCTTCAGTCACAGTCAAAGGCAGAGAGTCAGCATGCAGCCCAGGGAGGGCTGGGGGCCCTGACACATGCACAGTCCATGCTCAGTCACAGCATGCAGGCAGGTTCTGAAGCTCAACGGGCAGAGCCAGAATCAGAGGACCAGCACGTCCTCCCAGCTGCACAGCGAACCTGGACCCAGGAGCCCTAACCTGCGTGCAGATGGAGAATACTTCCCCAGGCTTCTGCCCCTGCCAGTCAAGATGCCATGAGAAGTGGGGCCTTCCTAAGCCAGGAACACCCCAAGGTTCGTCTCCTGTCTTCCCGGGACCCCCGTGGGGTGTGTTACTAGGGCAGTGACAAGTGCCTGCAGCCCAAAAACCAGTGATTCTTGAATCCACCTATAGCACCACCAGGTGCTGGTTAAAAATCCAGAGTCCTGGGTTCCCTCCCAGAGTGGCTGCATTGGAACCTCTGCCAGGCAGCACCCAGGAATCTCAATTTTCAAGTACACTCCCCCTCCTGCTTCTTTGATCACAATGAAGTTGGAGAACCACTGGCCCACATCACTGCCTAGAGATGCACTCTGGGGGCCCAGAGAGTCTGCAGGGGTCTCATTTCTCCCAAAGATCCTGTAATGGAGAGGACTGCTCATTAAAAGCAGGCAGCAAGCATGTGCCTGCAAGAACACTTGCCTGAGCCCCTCGTGAGCATCTGCATGAGGGCCTGTGTGAGCGCCTGCACGACTGCCTGCATGAGCCCTGCCTGGGCCCTGCACGACTGCCTGCATGAGCCCTGACTGGGCCCTGCACGACTGCCTGCATGAGCCCTGCCTGGGCCCTGCACGACTGCCTGCATGAGCCCTGCCTGGGCCCTGCACGACTGCCTGCATGAGCCCTGCCTGGGCCCTGCACGACTGCCTGCATGAGCCCTGCCTGGGCCCTGCACGACTGCCTGCATGAGCCCTGCCTGGGCCCTGCACGACTGCCTGCATGAGCCCTGCCTGGGCCCTGCACGACTGCCTGCATGAGCCCTGCCTGGGCCCTGCACGACTGCCTGCATGAGCCCTGCCTGGGCCCTGCACGACTGCCTGCATGAGCCCTGCCTGGGCCCTGCACGACTGCCTGCATGAGCCCTGCCTGGGCCCTGCACGACTGCCTGCATGAGCCCTGCCTGGGCCCTGCATGACTGCCTGCATGAGCCCTACATGAACACCCGCTTGAGGGCCTCTGTGCATTGGAAGGTTCCAAGCCCACACTCCTCTGCTGACAAACGCCACTTCGGTCTGTCACTTCCTCAATGTGCTGCCCATCCTGATGTCCTTTGGCCCCTACAACTAGAGCCAGAGAGTCGTCAGACAGACGTCCTGGCCACCTCGCTGGAGCGTGCCCTTGCCCTGGACCAGGGACTGGAAGCCATGGTCACCTGCACAGGCAGAGTGACCCGGAAGGCCTGTCTGAAATGCAGTGCCAGGGGCTGCTCCTCACCTTGGGGAAAGCCCCCCACCACTAACATCTACAAATTATCATTGCTGACCCGGAGGTGTGAGCCAATGGTGGGCGTTCCGGGACACACAGGCTCTGAACATGGCTTGGACGGTTCTGGAGGCTGCCCGACATGATTCTGTCCCACTGAGCTGCTTCATGCTGTTGAGCAAAGTGAGAGCCAAGATTCCACATGATTCTGGGGAGTCCCAAATGGTTCCTGCATGGGCACGTATGCAGTGTTAACGCAGCATTCCATGTTCCCATTGGAGGCTTCCCCAGACTCTAAATCCAGGGAGAAGCAGAGTCAATACAATGTCTGCTTATGTCCCTGCCTCCCAGGGAAGGCTCGAGCACGCCAGTCAGTCACCTCCGGTGACATCACGAGATTTTCCCGTGTTGGGGCTCTGCCGCTGCCTGCCCCCCCTCGTGCCTGGACTTTCTCCATTTCCTGCAGCCTCGGCTCGAATCTAATGTTTTCAAGGGGAATCAAATCGTCCTGGGATCCCGTGGGCTGCAAACGCCAATATCAGACTGTTTCTCCCAAGGAGCGGAGCAGCTACAAGCACCTTTCCTCTGAAGAAAATGCCGGATAAGGGGGCCTTGCCCACTCTGCAGAGCACCCAGACAGCATGAGCCTCCCAGCGTCTCTCTCCAAGAGAAGCCCCCTGGGAAAGTGAAGAGGAACTCACAGTCACACATGTACACATGAGCTTGTATGTGTGCATGCACATGTTCACACGTGTGCATACTCACACAGACACATGTTCAAATGCATGCACACACGTGTGCACACTCATTCACACAGATGCTCTCTCACACATGCACGCACATGCATTTACACGTGCTCTCACACATGTGCACTCACATGCATGCACATGTTCACACGTGTGTGTACTCACATGTACACATGCTGTCACACACATGCACTCCCATGTGCACACTCGCTTGCACAGACACATGCACACGTGTGCACACTCACACGTGCTTACATATGCACACACACCTTCCAATCCAAAGCCTGGCAGGAAGTGGTTACAGGCCATAGCCCCCCACTGGAAGAAAGGAGAAAAAGAGGGTCTTTTCCCACACCCGCCTGAGCACGCCCAGCCTGGGTTATCAGCGCTCCTCTGCCAGGCTGAGCAGGAACACCACGCCAGCTCATCTGCTCAGATAAGACAGAATAAAGGAGCAAGATGAATTGTCCCCCAACTCCATTACTCAGGCTGAATGCTAACCGACAGTGATTCACTGGGGAAATTCCTCCTGGCGGGACAGAGCCCTTTATCAAAAGGAAAGGTGGTGGGTGCCCACAAAGACCAGGCCAGAAGCCCAGAGCAAACAAAAGCCTTGCCTCACCACTCCCAGGCCACAGATCTGAGGCCGGCTGACAGAGGGATTGTTCTGGAAATGTGCAACCGTTAGTGGGGAGTTTGGCACTTGGAGGACATGGGTGTGGGCGCGTGGGCGTCTGGAAGCAAGAGGGAGAGGGAGGGAGAGGAGCAGGAGAGGGAGGAACGGGACTAGAGAAGCAGGGAGAGGCGTGGAGAGACAGGAGGGCAGGCTAACTGTCGAGTCCAAGTCCAGCAGACCACAGCCACGGATCCGCCTCCCGGGCAGGCCGACCCAGCCGACCACGGCCACAGACCCGCCTCCCCGGCAGGCCGACCCAGCCAACTGTGGCCCCAGAACACAGCACACAGCGGGGTCGGGCAGCCACGCATCTCCCAGACAAGAGCTAGGCTTCCCGTGCCTGTCACAACTGTGTCTGAGACCCCGTAAAGCACGCCTAGTCCCACCAAAGCACTTACCGAGTGCCTCCTTTGTGCAGACGGGACGATGGTGGCATCGCAGGCGCTGGCTCTGGCTCTGTGCCATCACTGGCTGTGTGACCCAGGGCAGTCGGTCACTGCACCTCTCTGAGCCCACAGGGCTGGCACAAAACCCCGTTGCCATGGAGTCAATTCCAACTCATAGCGACCCTATAGGACAGAGCAGAACTGCCCCCATAGGATTTCCAAGGAGGGGTTGGTGGATTCTAACTGCTGACCTTTTGGTTAGCAGTAGAGCTCTTAACCACCGCACCACCTAATTTCCTTGTCTGTCTCTGATCAGATGCCATTCGGACCCAACAAGCTCCCTGGCACTGAGAAAGGAGTGATAAAGCCTAATGGGTTACCTACATCAATAGGGACAAACTCTTAAGTCAAAGGAATGATTCTCTAATGGTGGAATGCCAACTTGAATATTTTTTTTGACCCATCAGAGAGCTGGGAACCCACCATGTGAGGAACAGAAAATTCATTTTTTTGCTAGAAGAGCTTTTCAATGTTCACAAGAGACAAAGCTATCATTTTTCGTAAGCTGCGAAGGCATACACTCTCCAAAGTACCGTTAGCAACTTGAAAACAAAATGCTGGTCCCATGGAAAATGTACACACTGCACAGAGAGGCAGTGACTACTTGTCTTAGTCATCTAGTGCTGCCATAACAGAAATCCCACAAGTGGATGGTTTAACAAAGAGAAGTTTATTTCCTTACAGTAAAGTAGGCTAAAAGTCCAAATTCAGGGCGTCAGCTCCAGGCGAAGGCTTTCTCTCTCTCGGCCTTCTCATCAGTGTTCCCCCAGACTAGGAGCTTCTCGGCGCAGGGACCCCGGTCCAAAGGACGCGCTCTGCTCCCGGCACTGCTTTCTTGATGGTATGAGGTCCCCCTGTCTCACTGCTCACTTCTGCCTTTTGTATCTCAAGAGATTGCCTCAGGACACAATCCAGTCTTGTAGATCCAGTCCTGCCTCACTAACACAACTGCCACCCATCCTCCCTCATGAACATCACAGAGGCAGGTTTACAACATACAGGAAAATCACACAGTCCCAGGAATCATGGCCCAGACAAACTGATATACACATTTTTTGGGGGACATAATTCAAACCATGACACACTCCAACTGCTTCCTCGCAGCCGGGGCCCTCTGCCTGGCCCCCGCAGCTCCCACTTACTCCAAGACCACTTGAGGCGGTATTCTCCCCCTTTTAATGATGAGGAAACTGAGGCTGGGGGGGGGCACCTGCCCTGGCTGAGCCAATCCCTGTGATGCCGACCTGTACAATCAATCCTAAAGGACCCCAGAACAAGGGCCCTGGACAGAAAGAGAGCTGGACTCACGCGCGCCCCACAGGGAGACGGGAACAGTGGAGAAGAAGTTACACGGCCTGTGAAAACGCTGGACCCACCCAGCTGCCTGTTCACTCATCCAGCGCCGCAGGACGACACCCACCCCCACCCACGCTTCCCCAGCCTGAGTGCCCCAGCCCTGGTCCACCCCCACCTCTGGTCCCCCAGCCCTGCAGCCCCCACCCCTTTCAGCTGAGACCCACCCCCTACCCCCCAGCATCCCCCACCCTGGCCCAGAGCTAATTCCAAAAGGACAGCACCCCCCGACCCTCCTTTCCCCACCTTCTCCGAAGGGCGTCAGAGATTTCTCATTTCCCTGCTTCACCAACTCCATTTTCCAAAGTGATTGAGATTCTAACCCCATTAAACATGATTTAATTTGCTTTTCCTAATGATTTGCCCACAGTAGTAGGACATCTTTCCTCTTCCACTTGGAAGACACCTCAGGGTGATTTCTCCAGTTAGTGAGGAAACCACTGGTAATTTCAGAGACGATTTCAGGGCCTCGAGCTGGGCTGCGAGTTATTTTTCAACAAAGGAGGCCCACAGCCTTAGCTAAGGCAGAAAAACAGAAAGGAAAGCAGAAAGTTGGCGTGTGTTAATTAAGCACCTGATTTCTGTGTTTTCACAGGCTTCTATCTGTCGACCCCAACCCATGCCTGCTGCCCCCACCCACTGCCATCACTACAAGGAAACAGCCAGGTGTCCAGGCCAGAGACCAGACATGCCAAAAGCTCTGTCCCTCCTCAGCGGCACCATTGCGAGCGTCAGAGCAGAATTTTCTGAGCTCTCACTGGAGCCAGGGACAGTGCTGAGTCCTTTACTCCACTTGACAGTTTGACATCATTATTGTTCCCATTTTGCAGAAGAGGAAACTGAGGTCTGCAATGTTATGTATGCCCAAGGTCGTACGTTGTTGTTGTTCTTACTGTTGTTGCTAGATGCCATCGAGTGAATTCCAACTCCTATCAACCCCATGTGACAGAGCAGAACTGCCCCATAGGGTCCTCCAGGCTGCAATCTTTATGGGAGCAGATGGCCAGGTCTTTCTCCCATGGAGACGCTGGGTGCGTTCAAACCGTCAAACTTTTGGTTAGCAGCTGGGAGCTTTACCATTTGCCCCCAAGTGTTTCATAAACACAGAAGCAGAACTCAAATCTAGCTGTCTGAGTCCAAAGCCCCATTCTTGACCTCAAGACCCACAGCCTCCGAGCGCTCCACGGCCGCGCCCTAAAATCATTCCCACCGCGTCACGCTCTAGTTGTCCTCTCTCTTCACTGACCAGCTCCAGCCCTGCTGACGTGTGATCCCCACCAGCCGCCCTCACTGCCACGTCTTCATCCTCAGACACTCCCCACTTGCTCACTGGAAGGCAAACCCATAGCTGTGTGCTGCTCTGGAACCTTCCACAGGCCGGGCCCTGTGGCCACCCTTCACCTGAGGCTCAGCCCCCCTGCAAAGCTGGCAGGAACAGGAAGCGAAGACCCGTAGATCCAAGTGACTCCCAGGGCCTCGCACCCGTCAGGGGCCCAGCAGGGCTTTGAAGTCAGATCCTAAGGGCACCAAAGGCCTCCGAACTCTCCGCTCCTCCGTGGACTGGCCTCCTGGGAACTGCTGGAAGCCACACTGTGGACTTCAAGGGTTCCTGGAACCCCCACGCCCAGCCCCCCAGCCTGGGGGCCCTGCTGTCCCCAGTGGCCAAACAACTGTCAGATTTCCTGCCTTTCTCAGCCATGGGTCAAGGGTTGCCTGCTCGTGAGGGGAGCCGCGGGACCCCGGATTTTTCTGGACCATTCCTCCCGTGTTGGGAGGGAGAAGGGGTGTCCAGTCATTTTTGCCACCAGCTAAGATATTTCAGTCTCAGATCACAGAAGAAAGCCAGCTGGAACGGTGCAGAGCACAGCCAGACAGATGTGGTGTGTCCGGAAGCAGAAGAGAGCCTGACCTCAGCCTCCCTGGTGGCTGTGGGAAGACCCACCCCGGCCCCGCCCTCCTGTCCTTCAATGGGGCCTGGAAGGGTCATGGCAGCCCCCTGCCTGGGCACACCACGCACCAGGCAGCCAGACACTGTGGAGGCCAGACAGACGCCAGGTGTGGGTCCCGCCCTCAAGCTGGGCGCGGGAGTTGCTGGGTACTGATCCCTGTTATTAGTGCCCTGGGGCTGCAGAAACAAAACACCACAAAGAGGGTGGCTTTAAATGGCAGAAAAAGACTCTCACATGCTTCTAGAGGCTACACGTCCCAATTCAGGCCTCTCATCAGCAAGGCTGCATGCTCCGCCGGCTCCAGGGGAGAACCGTCTCTCACATCTCTTTCCTTCTGGGGCCCCAGGTCCTCCTTTGCTTCTAGATGCTTCTTCATGTGGGGTCCTTCCTATCTCTGTGGGTCTTCTCCTCTTTAACAGGACACCACTTGGGCTGGGTCCTGACTCCAGCGTGACCTCATGTTAGCCTAACTGATCACATCTGCAAAGACTCTATTTCCAAACAAGGCCATGGTCACAGCCACCTGAGGGTTAGGACTTCAACCTAAATTTGGAGGAACACAATTCAACCCCCGACAATCCCATCCCATGTGCCAGGAGCTAGGCCTTACTATTCCCCACAGCAAGCAGCCTCCAGACGGGACCCCGGCTGCTTCACAGACAAGAACTCAAGGGCCCCACAGGTGAGGGTTCTGCAGCCCCAAGGCCGAGTGGGAATCTCGTCCTGGTCAGGGCCTGCTGCCTGGACTCCAGGCTGGAGGCCGGGACATCGAGCCCAGCTCTGCCACCAGCCCAGAGGGCAGGAAGCAGGCCCAGCCCTGCCTCAACGTCCACTGGAGCAAGGGCTTGAGCAGGAGGTGGCTGAGGGCTCTTCCTACGAGCCATGCCAGTCCCCATGCCTCCCACTGCAGGCCACAGAAAGCCAAGACAGCTTTCCAGAGGTGGTGGTGCTGGGCTGGCCTGGGGCCCGCCTCTGGGGTCAGTATGTGGGAGGAGGTCCGGTCAGTGGGCAGAGGTACCAGGCCCATCGGTCTGCACACCTACCTATGAAGCCCAGGCCCTGCTCGCCAAAGTCTGTGCCCAGCAGGAGGTCATTCCACCCGGATGCCGACCTCTGAGCACCCCTCAGATCCTTCCAAACCAGGCCCCGCGCACTCAGGGACCCATGGCAGAGGAGCCTGGGCTTGGCTCAAGTGTGGGGGGCTTGCTTGTCACCACCACGCCCCTTGTGCTGCTGTCCTCACCAGCCAACCCAGCCATGCCTTCTTCAGGGAATGAGGCCCACTCTGGCGTCCTTGAGGGCATCATCCCAGGGTCCCCAAGGACCCTGAATATGTCCCCAAGTCTAAAAGCTCCCCTGCCACGCCTTTCTGGTTGGCCTGGTGTGCCCGTATGTGGCCACGTGGCTACCAGGTGTGGATCAGCAGCCCTAAGTGGAGAGGAAACTTATAATTAGCTTTTGGTTAATTAAAAAACGGAAAAACTAATTACTTAATAAATGCCATTGGTTTAATATGCAAAATCTTTGAAAACACAATCCTGAGAGAAGAAATGTTCCAAAGGGTCCTTGGAGGGGACAGAGTTGGGGATGGTGACTGACAGCATTTCCTAAAGGCCTCGGCCCTCGGCCTCCCTCCCCTGACCACGCACTTGGGCCAGCAGCACCACAAACGTTTGCCAGAGAGATGAATGGATGAAGGTGTGAAGGAGTGAATCGCTTCTTCCTCAGAATGAGTGTCAGAAGGGGAGCTGGGTCTCCCTCTCAGAAGCCCGGCCTCCAGGTCTCAGTGGGACCCATCAGGACCAGGCTCCTGCCCGCTGTGCTTGTGAGGGCCGCAGGGACGGACCACAGGGCTGCAGCCAGACTCCTGGAGTCCCGGCCTGCCATGGGAGCAAGCTGGGAACTCATCTGCACCCCATTTCTTCAGGTCCACAGGGAGCCAACGTGTTCCCTTCCCTGCACCCTCCTGCGCTACTGAGGCAGCAGAGGCCCACATGCCACTGAGAAACAGCACCCCGACTAAGCAAGGGCCAAAGGCGTTAGGGCCCTTCTGGGCCTGACACAACACTGGCAGTGAGGGTCTACAGCATGGTGTCACTGGGGCTGTGGCCGTAGCAGCTCACGGGGCAGCCCCTGTGACGGCCCCTGTGGTCCAAGGCTGTCACAGCCCAGACCAGTACAGTTCAGAGATGGGCCCTGTGCCCATCTGGACCCCCACACTGGGTCTTCTCCGTGAACCCAGCCCAGCATCCAGCCAGGCCCACATGCTCTCCCTGAGCACAGCGCTGACCCTCCCACATCACCCGTCCATCACCAGCTCCCCGTGGGGAAGCACCTTCACGCTCAGATGCTTTCGACCCTATAGCACCCGAGAGTGGTCCTCTGCATCGAGCAGGCCAGCCTGGAGACCTGGCTCTGCCTGCAAAGCTCCCCAAGCCCCGCCCCGCTCTCACAAGCCCCCCGCTCCCACTTGCTCTGTCTCTGAGAGTACAAGCAATCTTAGGCTGATTAATACAAATCTCAGCAGAGGCCACAGAGAGGTTCCCTCCGCGTGGAAGCTGAGGCGCTGGGCAGGAAGGAGTCTCTAATTGTGTTTGTAGGTAGTGGTTAGCCTGAGTCCTTCCCTGCTAAGCCCAGACTGCCAGGGCCAACAGGACCATCTAGGTTGCTGTGGCCCAGCTAATCGGAGCTGGTGACAGAGCATGCTTCCTCCATTTGTGTGTGCTCTCAGCTGGAAGCCCCTCCACCCTGCTCCAAGCTGAGGGGCCCAGACGCTCTGGCTGGCGGGCGGGGCAAAACGAGCCCCCACCCCCAGTTTGTGCGTTCCCTGGCTCCGTCACAGCCGGGCCCAGAAGGATGTACCTGCCTGGGCATCACACACCTTGAGAGGGGGCCAGGTGTACCCTCGGGGAACAGCCTGGGGTAGTGGTTTGTAAAGCCGGGGGTTTGTAGGGAGATAAGCGCCCAACTCGGCGGGTGAACCAGCTGATCTGGTTGTTGGGTGAACATTTATTCCACTGTTGGCGGTGGCTTCCGGCTGCCCGCCCACTGCAGACCTGTCTTTAACGCTGAACAGCTGGATCCCGATAGACAGGAAACTGCAGCATCAAGGATAAGGAAGATGGAGCCACCTGCCCAGCCCACCTTCCCCAGGGTCATCTAGCACTGCTGGGGGCCTGCTTTGGAACATGAGGGTCTGGAGGCCAGTTTTCACCTGCCCTTCCTGAGAGCAAGCGCCTACAGGTGGGAGGCCACAGCATCCCTCTGCTGACCTCAGGCCTCAGCAAGAGTCCCCAGCCTTCTGGGGCTCAGAGCCCTCTGGCAGCTGAAAGAGGCTACAGGCCGGGGGGGTCTCAAGATGGCAAGTCAAAATCAGAAACTTGTACACAAATGTTCACAGCAGCCAAGGTGGACACAACCCAAGTGCCCATCAGGGGATGAACAGATAAGATGTGCTACATCCACACAACGGACTATTACTCATCCATGACAAGGACAGAAGTTACGTGCCTGCTGCTATATGTCATAAGGAGGTACGAGACCCGCCACAGCATGGATGAACCTCGGAAACGTTAGGCTGAGAGGAAGCGGCAGACACACACGACCACGGACCACGTACTGGATGAGTCCATTGGTATGAAGGGTCCAGAAAACAGCTCAGTGGGTCCTAGGGATGGGGAAAGGGAGTGGGGAGTAGGGGTGTTCTTCTGGGTTGATGACAAGCTGTGAAATTAGAGGGTGGGGGTGGTTGCCCAACACTGTGAATGCACCGGGAGCCAGAGTCGCACACTTCGTAATGGTTAACGTGGTAAATTTTATTTATGTGTATTTTAACATAACTTTTAAAAGAAGGATTGAGAACAACCAAGATCAGACAGGGTGCAGAATCCAGGCTCCAGCCCCCAGCTAACTAATCCACAGCTCAGGCAGAGGGGCCCAAGAAGCAGCATGTTAAACCTTGCTGCTGGGGGTCTGGAACCGCTTTCTGAAACACAGCTAGCGAGGGGCCTCCATTCAACAAGCTGACATCTACCACCACCCGAGGCTCCCAAGGGGCTGGCTCCCCACCCCCCCATGCCCACTCATCCCCCCACACACCCACTCAGCCCCCATGCCCGCTCATAGGCTGCTGGAGTCAGTTCTGCCCCAAGAAAAGCAGGGTTCCCGAGAAGGCTCTGCCAGGGGCCAAGAAATAACACTTTGCTGCGATTCTTTATTTACATTTTGCTTTCTGCCTTCCAACCGTCTTAATCTCATTCAGCGTTTTTGCTGCAGACAGCAAATTGTCAGGCTTCAACAGACACAGTGAAGGACTTTGGGCACTGGGGAGAAACAGTTAGCCAATTAAAACTTAATTAACTGTGGACGTGGACTCCCTGCCCCCCCCCCCCCCCACACACACGAAAAGGCAGGCACCGGTTGCACCAGGAAGAGTTAGGAAAATCCAGGCTCTCCGTCCCTGCGTTGTGGGCCCGCAGGGAGAAATAGTAGACATGGAAGACAGAAACGGCAGACGGTGGTAAGAGCTGAATTGTGTCCCCCAGAGAGATCTGCTGAAGTCCTAGCCCCTGTGCCTGGGAATGTGACGGTCTGGGGAAACAGGGTATTTCTTTGGAGACGCTATCAACTAAGTGATTCTGGAGCGGGGGGGGGGGTGGTCCTAGAGGACAGACACAGGGTCACACGCACAGGGGGGAAGGCAGATGCGCTCATAAACAGCAGAGGAACGCGAAGGATTGCAGAAGCACCAGAAACTAGGAGAGAACACGGCGGGTCAGCATCCGTGAGTGTGTGAGTGTATGTGACGACACGTGTGTGCACATACGTGTCTGCTTCTGCATCTGTGTGTGTGTATGCTTCTAAGTGTGTCACACGCACACACACCCCATGTCTCCCGGTGTCGAGTTCTTCTGAAAGGGGGTGGCCGAACACCATCCTAATGACCACAACCAGCAGACAGGAGGGATGTTTTCCAGCAGGAACAAGCGAGCCTTCGCCGACAGCCAGCGCCGGGCTGGCCGGAGCCTGGAGGCTGCGCACTCCGCAGCTGCTTGTTCTAATAAGTAATTAGTGCAGAGCAGATGCTGGGACAGGCCGGAGCGTGCGCAGACAGCATTAAGTGGGGGAGTGAAAAGGAACCCAGCGTAGCCTCAGTCTGAGAGGCATCAGGCCCCTGCGTAACGCTGCAAGCTTGCACTCAGCAAGTTAATGAACAAATATTAGGGGCTGAACAAACTGTGGACCTTGGCAGCCTGTGAGCACAGAAGAGGGGTCAGATCAATACCCCCAGGTTACTGCCACCTCCTTCCCCGACCAGACGAGTGCCGAGGGACACGGTGGTCAATGCCGACCCTAAACTGGGAGATCAAGGCTGCAGCTGAGCCAACATCTCCACACACTTGTCAAAACCCCAACGCAGCACAGGTGGGGCAGGAAGGTGCAGGGCAGGATGCAGGTGCAACCAGGTGGCTCTCTAGGCAGAGCTGTCCCTGCCCGTGGCCGAGGGCCTGTCGCCTGTCCACTCCTCCTGGGCTGATAGAGTAACAGCACCATGTGGAGCTCACTGAGGACGCTCTCTGTGAGGACACAGCTCACCACTGCAAACCTCCCTCCAGCACTATCAGAGCTGGGACCTAGCTTCAGAACCATTTTACAGATGGGGAAACAAAGGCTCCGAGAGGCAGCGTGACCAGGGGGTCAAGCCCAGCACTATCTGGTTTCCAATTTCGGCCCACTCCATGGTGTCACACTCTGTACCAAGCCCTCAATGGTGTCTCAACCAGTCCTTCTGTACCTGGCTTCTGGGAACACCAGCAACTCCTACCGAGCTCCACAAAGCTGACGGAGCTGACCAGGGCAGACAGAGGGCAGTGGGAGGGAGCAGGATCTGAGAGAGGCAAGGCCACGGTAGCGGGGTGTCAGTACCGGGAAGGCAGACTGAGCTCCACTCTCGGCCAACCTGGGGGGCTGCCAGGGTGCAGGACTGTGCTGAGCAGGCTCCGTGGGAACTGCCGTGATCGGGCAGGGGAGGAGGGCCCTGACCTTTCCACACTCAGGAGAGATGCACTGCAATGCCCCTCAGCCCAGAGGTGGTGACCCAGCCAGCCGGTCCTCACCCCCACTGCCCCACAGGCCGACCTGAGACCCGAAGCCCCAGCCCCTGCCACCAGGCCCAATCCAAGGAGGCAGCTTTTCCTCAGCTGCTACGGGTCAGTGGTTTAAACCATGTTTTCAGGCTCTTCAGAACCCTTTCTTTAAGCAAAATGTCAGGCAAAATGCCACAGAGAAAACGGAGAAAAGTAGAGCCACTCTCATCCAGTGGGGCCCGGCCCTCCCTGCCCCCTCCTCCCCACCTCCCCCCTCCTTCCTGCCCCTCTCCTCTCTACTTCCCCTTCCTCTCTACTTCCCCATCCTCCCTGCTTCCCCCTCCTCCCTGCCCACTCCATCTGCCCTGCCCTCCTGGCCTCCTCCCTGCCCCCTCCTCCCTGCCTCCTCTCTCCCTCCCTCCTGCCCCCTCCATCTGCCCTGCTGTCCTTGCCTCCTCCCTGCCCCCTCCATGTGCCCTGACCTCCCTGTGTCCATGTGCCCTGACCTCCCTGCTTCCCCCTCCTCCCTGCTCCCTCCATCTTCCCTGTCCTCCCCGCCCCCTCCCTGTGCCCTGAGAAAGCCCTCAGTGGTTTGAAATCCACTGGAGGGAATTACCTGCACTTTGCCAGGACAGACACTGCCCTGGGTCATTTGAGGAGCTGTGAGCGCCCCCCTCCTGGTTTAGCCTCTTCCCACCTGCCCTGGAGGGGCCTCCTCACTGACCTCTGAGCCACCTTAGATGCCAGAATTCCGCATGGCTGGTGCCTTCAAACTCCTGCCTCACCTAAACACCTGCCTCACCTGGCAGATGACGGGAAGGGGGCAGGGCAGGTCTCAGGTCACTGGGGAGGCTGGCGGATGGAAGGAGTTCAGCCAGGAATCTGCTGAACTGGGCCATGCGCTGCCCAGCAGTGTGCCGGTACACGTGAATTATTCAGCTTCTAAGAGGTGGCCGTTGATCTGCTCCAGACCGTGCTGAGAGCCAGATCTAACCACTTTGAAAGCTTCTGAGCCCAGCAAAATGCTTTAATGAATAATAAATACGGGAATCAAATCTGTTTATTGGAGGGTGTGTGCTGCTCTTTAACTTGGAGACAAATAGCCTCACCAACTTTCCCTTTGCTTTTTAATTCTGCCCAAAACAAGACTAAAACCAACTGACCAGCCTCCCTGGGGTAGCCAGGCAGCACAGAGAAGCCGCGTCAAAACTTCACACGGCCACGTGTCCCTGCACACAAGGGACAGGGCTCGCCCAGGGAAGATGTGGTGCAGCACCTAGCCGTCCAGTCTCCCGCAGCCCTGGCGAGGCAGCTGGGCTTCCTGTTCCTCACAATGGGGGTGAAGACAGCCAGCGTCACAGCACGCTGGAAAGACTGCATGAGCTGTCTGCAGTGACCCACGCCCAGCAGGGAGATGGGGGCTGTGACTGTCACGATTATTATTATCTGTATGCTCCACAACTAAACCAAGCCCACTGATGTCGAGTCTATTCCGACTCATGGCGACCCCACGTGTTCCAGAGTAGAACTGAGCTCCACAGGGTCTTCTTGGCTGTAATCTTTATAGAAGCAGATCACCAGGCCTTTCTTCTATGGCACCACCAGGTGGGTTCAAACTGCTAACCTTTCAGTTAGTAGCTGAGAGCATCACCCATGGAATCTCTGTACTCTCCAGAAGCCGACGTATTGGAAGAATGCCACAGGCACCCTGCAGCCCCTCTCTAAGCTCCCCAAACAGATTTCAAACCAAAGAAGCCAAGCTTCCCACCAAGCTCGGAGAGCTGGCCGGTGTGGCCACCCACTAAGCTCTCCACGCTCCTTCCCACCCTAGGCCCTTCACAGCGGGACAAAGGGCCCAGAAGCAGGGCACGAAGGGAAACAAGAGCAGATTTATGCACCCACAGAGAGGGCGTGGGGCCAACTGGATTCCAGCAGTGAGCCCCAGTGGCTGCACCACACATGGGCCTGTACCACGGCCTGCAGCACGCCCACCCCAGCAGCATGGGAAGCTTCCCGGACACGACTTGTTTGAGCCAAAACCTAGTATTTTTAATGTGACCCTTCGGAAAAATACCAGGAAGGCAGCCAAAAACGAAAAACTTCCGGAACCAGCTTTCTGGATCCTGCAGTTCCTGCCGGCGCTTGCTCAGTGGTTGACCTGAAGAGAATACTAATACAAATGGCGGCCCACCCAGACCTGGGGCTCGTTTTCTCTGACTCCTCATAAAACAATGCCACAGACAAGACAGGTATCTTCATTTATCCCTGGACAATCCAAGGCTCGCCGAGGCGCAGGGCTTGCAGAGTCTGGAACCAAGCCAGGGTCTCCTGACTTGGAGCCCCTGCTCTCCCCCTGCCCTGCCCCGCAGAAACTAGAAAGAGAAGGAGCCAGAAGGAAGAAATGTAGGCCAGCCGGGGGGGGTTTCCCTCCTGAATGGGGCCTGCCACCCATGAGAGCTGGCTGTGCCCAGGGCTCCCACAGCCCTCGAGGGTCCCCTGGTGTCCACCTGTCTGCTGCCCAGGCTGAGAAGTCCGCTGAGGGTCTCCCCAACTGCCCTGGGCCCCCACAGAGAACCTGGCCTATGGAGAACATGGAACCACCGAGAACCTGGACCTCAGAGAACCTGGAATGACTGAGAACTCAGTCCACTGAAAACCCAGACCTCCATGGAACCCAGAACCACAGAGAACCTAGAACCACCAAGAACCCAGAACCACAGAGAACCCGGAACCACTAAGAACCCAGAACCACAGATAACTCAGAATCACAGCAAACCCAGAACCACGGAGAACCCAGTTCACAGCAAACTTGGACCTCAGAGAACCCAGAACCACTAAGAACCCAGTCAACATGGGGGGCACCTCTCGGTGCTCCTCCTGAGCTAAGGAAATGCTCACCAGAGCGTCTTGTTTACTGAAATATCAGCTCCCTCGGGCCCTCCCCCAACAGCCTGTTGTGCCCCACTGAGAAGGCGGGAAGGAGAACCCAGGCCAGCGTGGTGGGGGCCAGCATGGTGGGGGCCAGCGTGGTGGGGGCTGTGAGGCCGTCTCGGTTCTGTAAACAGGAAGAGTCGCCGGCAGAATCAGCTCCCCTCTCCACAGTGGTTATCCCCGGGGAGAGGGATAATGTCGGGTCTACTTTATCGTTTCCTTTAGCACACGGAGTTCCTGTTGCAGTCATCATTTTATAACACGGGCGTGTTTCTCTTCACGATAAAATCACACAGGAGAGATTCCAGCGTCACAGGCTGAAGGGTGGGCCTGCGCCGGCCAGCTTCAGGGCTGGGAGTTCTGGATGGAGTCTGCGTTTGCTTGTTTCCTTCTTCTACCATTAATTCACAGTGGTAATCTGGTGTCCCTTCCTAAGGCACCATGCAAGTCTTTTTTCTCCACTTTATCTCTAGCATATTAAAAAAAAAAAAAAGAACACCTGTTGCCATCAATTCCAACTCATAGCAACCCTATAGGACAGAGTAGAACTGCCCCATAGGGTTTCCAAGGAGTGGCTGGTGGATTTGAACTGCTGACTTTTTGGTTAACAGCCAAACTCTTTCTTAACAACTGTGCCACCAGGACTCCTATCTCTAGCATAGTAAGTGTTTAATAAATGCTTAGTATGAGAAAACCTTAATAAGTAGAGTAGGTAGCTGGCTGGATGGATGGGTGGATGGGTGGATGGGTAGATGGATGGATGGACAGACGGACAGACAGACGGACGAATGGATGGATGGATGGATGAGTGGATGGATGGATAGATGGGTGTATGGGTAAGTGGGTAAGTGGGGTGGCAGCTGGGGGGGATGGGAGGACAGGTGGATGGATGGACAGACGGGTGGCTGCGTAGGTGGGTAAGTGGTGTCAGCGGTTGGGGGGATGGGTGGACAGGTGGACGGATGAATGGATGGATGAGTGGATGGATGGATAGATGAGTGGGTGGGTGGGTGCATGGGTAGGTGGGTGGGAGGATGAACGGAAGGGTGGATGGGAGGATAGACGGATGGGTGGGTGGGTGGATGGATGGATGCCTTTGCTCATCCCAAGGAATGACTCCAACAGCATGAAAGACTTGGGAAGCTGACAGGCAGCTGCTTAGAAAACAAACAACAAAAAACCCCAAAAGTCTGACCAGGACATGCTCGAGTAGTGGCAAAAAAACACCTGGAAAACTATATATATACCTCAGGACAGCCTGGGACCAACTAGCCAGCTCCTGAATCCTATGAACATAAGTGGAGACAAGCAGGCAGGAAGAAGTGAGAAAGAAAGCCTTGCCTCTCAGATCCCTGGCTGCATACACATCCCCTCCGCAGGCCACTGCTAGTCCATCCCAAACTTTCTTACTAACCCTAATCCTAGACTAAGCTTCAGAATCATTCTTAACACAAGCTCCAGGCAGGCACTGGATGGGAATTAGCCCTGGAGAGTAATCCTTTAGCTCACCCACCCAGGAGTCGGCGGGTCACTTCTGACTCTAGAGCTCCATGCTGGGGAGAGGGGAAGACACTACCGCCCCCTGGCTGGGCCTCTCACCACTCCTCAGGGAGGGAGGGGGCCCGGAGAAGGAAATGGGCCCTGTGTTCCCCACTCTGGCCAGAGGAAATGCACACTAGGACCCCCTCTCCCAGCCCATCCTCAGAAAGCAGCATCTTGCAAGGAAGCACAGGTAACGGCTACTCCCTGGACCCGCTCCCCGACACTGACTCCACGGGCAAGACTGGGGGCCAGGGCCCCACTCTCGGACAGCAGCGTGGTCTCCAGCAAGGCCCTTGCCCACTCTGGCCTTCCCTCCTCCCCTGCCCACTAGGTGTTGGACTAAACGCCCCTGCCCAGCCCCGCACTCCAGGAATGGGGAGCCCCTAGGCATCTGATACCCAGGTGCAGTATGGGAGGGAGGGGCTGGGGCTCTGTCTGTGTTTTGTTTTTCTAGGGGGATGGAGGGGCCAGGAGGGCTGAGCAGATTGAAACAGTCCAACTCGGACAAAGGCGCCCACGTGGGAAGAGCGAGCCCAGCGCCCGAGCCTCAGCTGGCGCGCTTCAAACTCCACTTAGGAGTGCTAACCACACAGGGACCACGTGAAGAGAGACCCACAGGGGAGGGGGACATAACAAGCAACCATCCCCAGGTCAGCACGGAGAAGGAGCGGGCAGGAAGAGCGGCTTGGCAGCCTGAATTCAGACTTCCAGCCCCTAAACTGTGAGAAAATAAATAAATGTCTGTCTGTTACAGCCACCCACTTGCGGTATTTCTGTTACAGCTGCACTGAACTCATTGCCGCAGGGTCGATTCCGACCCATAGCAACCCTAAAGGACAGAGTAGAACTGCCCCATTGGGTTTCCAAGGCTATAATCTTTATGGAAGCAGACTGCCACATCTTTTTCCCACAGAGACTGGTGGTTTCAAATGGCTGAACTTTCGGTTAGCAGCTGAGCACTTAACCACTGTGCCACCAGGGCTCCTTTTCTCACTTATCCTAAACACAAACAAAAACAAAAGAAACCTATTGCCATCAAGTCAATTCCAACTCATAGCGACCCTATATAGGGCAGAGCAGAACTGCCCCGTAGGGTTTCCAAGAAGAAGCTGGTGGATTTGAACCGCTGACCTTTTCGTTGGCCGCCAAGCTCTTAACCACTGTGCCACCAGGGCCCCTCATGGCAGCACTGGGTAACTAATAATACACCTTCCACCTCGACTGACCTCAGACGGTGGGCTCACCATCACCATTTCACAAATGGGGCTGGGGAAACTGAGTCACACGCTAGTCACGGCTGAGCTGGGACTAAATCCAGACTGCTGGGCTCCAGAGTCCACCTGCTCAATGACCACTTTCTTATTCCAAAGCAGCAGACATGATGACTTAAGAATAAAATAAAGGAGAAAAAAATAAGCCAGAGGCCCATGACTTTATGTCAATGGGGGAGGAACAATTCAGAAAAGGAGGGTGAGAACGGTTGCAGGACTCAAAGAATATAATCAATGTCACTGAATTTTGTACATAGAGAAATTGTTGAACTGGTGTATGCTCCGCTGTGTATATCCCCAACAACAGCAACAAAAATAAAATAAAAAATAAGACAGAAGCCGCCACTATCTCTCGGTGAAAGTTTGGGTTGGTTTCAACCAAGCCTGGGGAGGAGGGGACCGATAGCAGCAAAGTGACCGCCACATAATGAGCACCCACTTGGCGCCAGGCACCGTGCTCAGTGTCCTATGCATCCATCACTCCATCCTCCCGACCACATCTTACAGCCACAAAGACTGCTCAAAGTCACCCAGCCACTAGGGATGGAGCCAGGATTCGAAACCAGGCCAGCTGACTTCAGGGCTCAACGCCACCAGCAACTGCAGGAGGGCAGCCCCATGCTGTCACACACTAACCCCGAGTCCCTTCCCTTCTCTGAGCCTCCAGTTCTCAACGGAGCTGAGGCGGGACCTGAGACCCCAGAACTCGGCTTGGGGGACTGGATGGTTACCTCGTTTCTTTTTCTCATCCTAGGCCCCAGACCCTTACTCTTGCTCCAAACCCACGGCCCACTCTAGGCTTCCCCACACAGACGTCACAGTGTGGGAAGTACCGCCATTAATCATCACGGTGCGCCGTGGGCAGGCCGAAGCCAGAGGGCAGCAGCCCCGAGCTGCTGGTCGCTGGGAGTTGGAGCCGCCTGGCCACACAGGACTGTGGCTGACGAGGCTCCCTTTGCAAACCATGCAGCCACACTGGGCAGGTCAGCCAGTGAGCCTTCATGCCAAATGCGTGCACATCCTACATCACTGCATTCAGCTGCGGCAAACTAAAAGCCAAACGAAATTATAGGCTGAGCGCTCTGAGCCCTAACTGCTGGCTAAGGAGTGGATTTGGCTACAGTTTTCCTGACTTTTTCTCTGTACAATTATTTTAAATACCAGTTCTGTGTATGAGTGTGTGTGTGAGAGAGTGTATGTGCAAGTGTATATGTGAGTGTATAAAGTGTGTGTGTGATTATGTGTATGTGAGTGTATGTGTATGAGTGTGAGTGTATGTATGTTTGAGTGTGTGCCTGTGTATATGTATGAGACAGCGTGTATGTATGGCAGAGTGTGAATGTATATACATGTGTATGACAGTGTGTATCAATGTGTATGAGTGTGAGAAAGTGTATATGACTGTATGTGTTATATGAGTATGTGTTGTGTGTGTTTGAGAGTGAACACATTGTTACTGCTGTTGTTGTTGTTAGGTGTCATCAAGTCCATTCTGACTCACAGACACCCCATACACAACAGAATGAAACACTGCCTGGTCCTGCACCATCCTCACAATTGTTGCTAACTTTGAGCCCACTGTTGCAGCCACTGAGTCAATCCATCTCGTTGAGGGTCTTCCTATCTTTCACTGACCCTCTACTCTACTAAGCATCATGATGTCCTTCTCCAGGGACTGGTCCCTCCTGATAACATGTCCAAAGTAGGAAAGATGCAGTCTCACCATCCTTGCTTCTAAGGAGCATTCTGGTTGTACTTCTTCCAAGATGGATTTGATCATTCTTCTGGAAGTCCATGGTATACTCAATATTCTTTGCCAACACCACAATTCAAAGGCATCAATTCTTCTTCAGTCTTCCTTATTCATTCCCCAGTTTTCCCATGCATAGGAGGTGACTGAAAACACCATGGCTTTGGTCAGGCACACCTAAGTCCTTAAAGTGACAGCTTTGCTTTTGAATACTTTACAGAGGTCTTTTGCAGCAGATTTGCCCAATGCAATGTATCGTTTGATTTCCTGACTGCTGCTTCCAAGGGCATTGATTGTGGATCTAAGTAAAATGAAATCCTTGATGACTTCCATATTTTCTCTGTTTATCATGATGTTGCTTATTGGTCCAGTTGTGAGGATTTTTGTTTTATGCTGAGGTGTAATCCATACTGAATGCTATTGTCTTTGATCTTCATCAGTAAGTGCTTCAAGTCCTCTTCACTTTCAGCAAGGAGGGCTGTGTCATCTGCATAATGCATGTTGTTAATGAGTCTTCCTCCAATCCTGATGCCCTGCTCTTATTCATATAGTCCAGCTTCCCAGATTATTTGCTCAGCATACAGGTTGAATAGGTATGATGAAAGGATACAACCCTGATGCACACCTTTCCTGAACTTAAACCATGAAATACCCCCTTATTCTGTTTGAACGACTGCCTTATAAGTGAACATGAGTATATGTGTGAGCATGTATGTATGTGTGCATCTGAATGTGTGTGAGCACAGATACATTTGTATGAGTGTGAGTGTATATGTGCGTGTGTGTGAGGGCAGAGGGCCAGGTGATGGCCCTGTGGCAGGAGGGGCTCAGGTATGTCACTGAAGGATGAATAAACCTTTGATACCTGGACAATCCAACAAGAGATGGGCTCCTGGGAGGACCCAAATCTCCTCCCTGGAGGACCGAGAACTAAAGGAGGCATCAACAGGCCCAGGTGGCTGATGGGAAAGTCCCAGATATCAATGCTGATTTGACACTTTGCAGCACTTCTTGGATTACACTTGAACATAAAGAAAACAAAAATCCTCACAACTGGACCAGTAAGCAACATCATGATAAACGGAGAGAAGATTGAAGTTGTCAAGGATTTCATTTTACTTGGATCCACAATCAACGCCCACGGAAGCAGCAGTCAGGGTATCAAACCACATATTGCACTGGGCAAATCTGCCGTAAAAGACCTCTTGAAAGTGTTAAAAAACAAAAATGTCACTTTGAGGACTAAGGTGTGCCTGACCCAAGCCATGCTGTTTTTAATTGCCTCATATGCATGTGAAAGCTGGACAACGAATTAAGAAAGACCAAAGAAGAACTGAAGCCTTTGAATTACGATGTTGGCAAAGAATATTGAATATACCATGGACTTCCAGAAAAACAAACACATCTGTCTTAGAGGAAGTATAGCCAGAGTGATCCTTGGCAGCGAGGATGGCGAGACTCTGTCTCATGTACTTTGGACATGTTATCAGAAGGGATAACATGGAGAAGGACATCATGCTTGGTGAAGTAGAGGGTCAGTAAAAAAGAGGAAGACCTTCAACAAGATGGACTGACACAGTGGCTGCAACAATGGGCTCAACCATAACAACTACTGTAAGTAGGGAGCAGGACTGGGCAGTGTTTCGTTCTGCCGTACGTGAGTCGCTAAGGGCTCCTCTCAACATCTGTGACTGCAAATGTGAAAATCCCCGGTGCACTTCATAGATCATGTTTTCATACAATGCTTCCTCAAACACCCACACCCTGATAACGGTCCCCAAATCAGTTAGGCAATAAATGCCTTCTGCTGTTGATTCCCATCAGCTGGTGGAAACTCAGCCTCGTCATCGGGGAGTGGCCATTTCAGAGCCTGCACTAGCCGCGGATGAAAAAGCCAAGCGACGCAGATCTTGAAGCGCTTGGGGGCTCAGGAGCAGCTGGATTACGGCTGGTGCAAAGCCTGCGGCACGCTATACACTGTCAGCCCCAACCCATCAGAAGATACTTCTGTCCTGATATCGGGATTCACAATGAGCGACCCCAGGCCTGCTGGCCTCTCCATGGCACATAACACCTGTCACTGTACCAGGTTCACCAGGAAGCCACAATGAGCGGAAGCCTCCCCAGCCCAGTGTACCTGCCCCAGGTTTCCAGGTGCCCTTCGCCTGCGCCCAGCAGAGCTTCTGAGCAACAACGGCCATGTGACTGAAGCTTTCTGAGAACATGGGGAGTGTCTTAGTCATCTAGTGCTGCTCTAACAGAAATACCACATGTGGATGGCTTTAGCAAACAGAAGCTTATTCTTTCACAGTCCAGTAGGCTGTAAGTCCGAACTCAGGGCGTTAGCTCCAGGGGACCGCTTTGGGCTCTGGAGGAAGGTCCGTGTCATCAGTCTTCCCTTGGTCTGGGAGCATCTCAGCACAGGAACCTCAGGTCCAAAGGACGCGCTCTGCTCCCAGCACTGCTTTCTTGGTGGTATGAGGTCCCCATGTCTCTCTGCTCACCTCTCTTTTTTATATCTCAAGAGATTGGCTTAAGACACTATCTAATCTTGTAGACCTCATCAGTATAACTGCCACTAATCCATCTCATTACATCATAGTAATAGAGTTCACAACACATAGGGAAATCATATCAGATGACAAAATGGTAGATAATCATACAATACTGGGAATCATGACCTAGCCAAGTTGACAGATATTTTGGGGGGACACAATTCAATCCATGGCAGGGAGGCTCCCAGGGTTACCTGCTCCAGACCTAGCAGCTAACGTCTGGGGCCCTCTGGGGTTCGGGCGGACAACCCTGCCTTCCCCGACACCTGCCCAGAGCTGTGCTTGTTCCAGGTGTAAGCGAGATGGCTCCACCCACAGAAGCCACAATAACGCTTTACTAGATCATCCCCACCAACCCTGAGCAGGTGGGACCACCATTGCCCCATTCTAGATGAAGAGTCAGAGATTCAGAGGAAGTTAATGCTCCGGATCCCTGGGGACAAAGGTGGGGCTGACTCAATCTCACTTCCATGCGGTGCACACCCTGCCTCCCCTCCCCTTCTGGATCCACGACACCTAACCTCACCTAGAATACAACCAGAATGCTCCTTAGACGTAAGACTTCTGCTCCCTTACTTTGGACACGTCATCGGGAAAGACCAGTCGCTATAAAAGGATATCGTGTTTGGTAAGGTGGAGGGGTCACTGAAAACAAGAGAAACCCTCCACGGCTGGACTGACACAACAGCCTCAACAATGGACTCAGACGTCTCAATGACAACGAAGATGGCGCAGGATCGGGCAGCGTTTCGTTCTGTTACGTATAAGGTTGCCAGCAGTCACAGCTGACTCCGTGGCAACTGATAACAACAACCACCTCACTTGGGGCGGCCTGAGAAGCAGGAGGGTCCGTCCTGCCACCCCCCAGCCCACCCTGCACAAATCTGGCTCCACACTCTCCTCTGTGTAACACAACCCAGCCTGCACCTGTCAGACAGGGATGGAAAATCCACTCAGCCGTGTCGAGGTGCCCGGCCCGCTCTGGCCATCTGGTCCACCTGCTGCTGAGCCAGCTGCCCTCGGTGACGGAGCAAAGAGGAGACTACTCACCTTTCCAAAATCTCGGACATCGAAGAGGTCAAAGGGGTCGAAGAGCTCACTGTTTCTTAGTCCAAATTTATCATGGCAGACTTTGAGGAAGGTGCGGATGTTCTTCAAACACAGAAACTGGAGAAGAAAAGGGCAAAATGGTTAAAACTTGGTCAGTAATAATAACAGCAATAACAGCACCACGCTTCTGCTGCCGGACGCCAACACACGAGCATGTTTCCATTCTACAGGTGAGGACACGGGCTCAGCGAGCTGAAGAAGCTGCCCCAGTGCCCAGGCTGGGAGAGGTGGGATTGGGTCGACCAGGCAGCCGGCTCCAGAGCCCAAGTTTTTAACCAAACCACAGCAGGCCTGCTGGCCTCCCCCACCACAAAGCTGCAAAACCCGAGGCCTCAGTGCATGGAGAAGCCACACTGTCCTCTGCCATCATTGGTGCGGACGCTGCAGATGGCATACCTGGCGTACCCAGCCATCCATGGCAGTCTGCCCATGCCCTTCCTAGCAGCACCCAGCACGTTTCAACTCTACAAGTCATGGCTGGGACCAAGCACGTGGCCTTTGAGTCAGCAGGGAGAGCACAGGCACATGCCTTCCAAAGGCACAGACCACCCTATGACTTTACATGTGACAAAGGCAATGGCCGGGACCATCCTGTCAGATGCCACAGTGGGCCCAGGGTGCCCTGTCAGAGCCACAGCGGGAGGCTGGGGGAGCACCCCAGCCAGAACCCCCCAAATGGTGTCTGGCTCATCTCCTTTGCACGTGACCCCACCAGCTGTGCCCCAGCTCCACTGGGCTCAGAGATGCAGATGGGGCAGGGGCCTGGGGACACAGGGGCAGGGGAAACAAGATTGCCCTCCCCCAGTCCTCATGCAGAAAGAGCTGATAAAGAATTGTAGGCGGATGGCAGGATGGCTGAAGTGCAGGCTTTGGAGTCACTCTGGCTCAGGTTTGATTCCCGTCTGCTTGTAGGACCAGGGAAGCGTGATGGTGGCCTGATGTACTAACATGACCTGCCTCACTGAGTTAATGATGTCAACGGATGCAAGCGGAGCGCTCCGTCCAATGCCAGCACTAAAGGGGAGCCATCAGCCCACCCAACCCAACTCAGCATGGCATCTACACACACAGTCTACTCGCGCACACTGTCTACACGCACCTGGAGTCCACATACAGTCTACACGCAGAGTCCACACACAGTCTACATGCACATGGAGTCCACGCAGACTACACGCATATAGTCTACATGCATTTAGTCCACACACAGCATACACACATAGTCTGCCCACACATAGTCTATACGGCTGTAGTTTACACACACATAGTATACACACAAGTAGTCTACACACATGTAGTCTACACAGCTGTAGTCTACACAGCTGTAGTCTACATGGCCAGGGACGATTACCCAGTAAGCAAGGTAGGCACAGGCTTCCTTGTGTTTACTGACTAATCTAAAGTGCACAATTTCACATGGGTTTTACCACATCTTTGATGTGCACTACAGATTAGTAAGCAAGCACAAGTCAGCTTGTGCATACCTTGCTTACTGATTAATCCACCCCTGTACACGGCTGTAGTCTACACACAGGTAGTCTACAAGGCTGCAATTTGACAAACATACTCTCTATGGTTGTAGTCTACACACATGGCCGCATACACAGGTGAAGAATAACCCAGGATTTCAGACATGTCGCCATCATGAACCACTCTCTCAGGGCCCAACTGCTGGATTTCCAGAGAACTGCCAAGAGCTTGTCCCCACCCACCAGAAATGCAGAGGAATGAAGAGGTTCAGGGGAAGGACAGACCAAAACCAGAATCTAAGGCAGGCTCAGCGCAAAGCAAACTGCACTCAGGACACCCTTGCACTCACCGTTCCTGGCCAGGACCCCTCATCTCTGCCATGCACCCACCTCAGCCCACAGTGCCCCCATCCCTGGGCGCCCCCTGCATGGGGACTGTCACTCTCTTAGGCCATTTCTCTGTCCCAGCCGGGTTGGTCACTGGTCACAGACGACACTGACCCCTTTGTGAGTGCTTGTGCTCTCAGTTATCTATTTATCTGAGTTGCAATAAGAAGCTACTATCATTTATTTGGTGCTCATGTTGTCCAAGAAGCGCCTAGTGAGAACCCTTCCAGGTGGCCTCCATGACCTCTTGGCGCGTCCCCATTGTTCTATGAGCACATCCTTACTCTCTGGCATAAAATGTTCCAGGCTCATCTTGTACTTTTCCTATCCCAGTCCTGGCAGTAGCCATTTCTCCAAGAAGCCCTACTTCCTTATTACTGAAAATGGTACTTAGAAGCCAAGAACTGGGTGCTGGGTGTGTTCGTTGGTAACAGCCTGTCATTGCTTTTAGGCCCTCTTAGCAGACACATCTAGGACAGATATATATATGGTGATTGTTAAGATTGTATGTCAACTTGGTTAGGCCATGATTCTCAGTGGTTTGGCAGTTACGAGGTAGTTTGGCGGTTGTCGTGGATTGAACTGTGTCCCCCCAAAAATATGTGTCAACTTGGTTAGGTCATGATCCCCAGTATTCTGTGGTTCTCCTCCATTCTGTGGTTGTAATTTCATGTTAAAGAGGATTAGGGTGGGATTGTAGCACCCTTACTAAGGTCACATTCCTGACCCAATGTACAGGGAGTTTCCCTGGGGTATGGCCTGCACCACCTTTACAAGAGATAAAAGGAAAGGGAAGCCAGCAGAGAGTGGGGGCCTCTTTCTACCAAGAAAGCAGTGCCGTGAGCAGAGCACATCCCTTGGATCCGGGTTCCTGCACAGAGAAACTCCTAGTCCAGGGAAAAATTGATGACAAGGAACTTCTTCCAGAGTCAACAGAAAGAGAAAGCCTTCCCCTGGGACTGATTGCCCTGAATTTGGACTTCTAGCCTACTTGACTGTGAGAAAATAAATTTCTCTTTGCTAAAGGCATCCACTTGTGGTATTTCTGTTATAGCAGCACCAGATGACTAAGACAGCAGTCGTATAATGATGTGATCACTTCCATGACGAGATCCGATATAATGTGATCACCCTCATGATGGGATCTACTGTGATTAGCCAATCAGTTGAAAGGGAGTGTCCTCAGGAGTGTGGTCTGCATCCATTATAGGTGGACTTTCTGGCAAGGCTCATGGGCTTTTGCTCGCTCTGGCTCCTACAGCTGGCTCCTGTTCATCTGACCTCTAGTTGTTGGGACTTGAGCTAGCAGTTTACCTGCCATCTTACCTACTGATCTTGGGATTCATCGGTCTTCACAGCCTGTGAGCCAGAGCCCTGCTGTCTGACCTGCCGATCTCGGGTTCGCCAGCCCCTGCGGCTACATGAATCAGGAGAATCCTCCAGCCTGACCTACAGATTTGGGACTTTCCAGCCTCTACAACTGCATGAGCCATTTCCTTGATCTAGATCTCTCTCTATATATATTTATACACTTTACTGGTTTTTCTTCTCTAGAGAACCCAGCCTAAGACAGGTATGTTGTTGTTGCTGTGTGCTGTCACATTGATTCCGACTCATAGCGACCTTACAGGACAGAGCAGAACAGCCCCATAGGGTTTCCTAGGCTGTAATCTTTACAGAAGCAGATTGTCATTTCAGTTAGCAGCTAAGCATGTAACCATTGTGCCACCAGGGATCCTTAGATATAGATATACAGCTATATCTCCATACCCTTCAATTCCAACCCAATACCACAGGGTTCATTTATTCTCATTTCTCCCTTTCCATGTGTTTAACTCCCTTCTCTGACAGTGAGAAACCCAGACAGACCTCCTTATTTCTGCTTCTTTGTTCAATCCTAGAATATACCAAAAGTAGTTTCCGAATTGCTACCACATGCCCCTGAGAACGATAAATATAACAGCTAGAGTGCAAGATTATTTACAGTTCTTTTTCACTTTTGTCTGAGGCTATATAATCAAAACACTGTATCCAAAGCTACAGGGGTTGGCTTTTCGTTCCCCTTCACTGGGCTGTTCATTTGAATACAGCTGGTTCATTTGTTTCCATTAGTATTCCTTGCCAGGATTTCCCCCATCCTTGCTGAATTCAGTGTATGTTTTATGGGAGCCCCAGTGGCTCAGTGGTCAAGAGCTCGGCTGCTAACCAAAAGGTCGGCAGTTGGAATCCACCAGCTGCTCCTTGGTAATGGTATCGGGCAGTTCTACTCTGTCCTGTAGAGTCACTGAGTCAGAATCGACTTGACGGCAAAAGGGATATGTTTTATGTGTGTAAAATATTCACGTATTTGCAAAAGTCCAAACTATTAAAAAGGTGCTCCAGGAGTGTGTCACCGCCTCCCCTCCGTCCCACCCTGGGCACCAATCTCGTTTGCTCTGGGTCATTCTTCTGGGTTTCTATTTGCAAAAATAAGCAGTTACACACATGCTTTCTCATTTCCCTCACTGTCTTACGTGCACAGCAGCGCATCTGCCCTTGGCTCTTCTCACGTCACCCTATGTTACGGAAACGACTCCCCACCGGCTCCCGGGGATCGGCCTCGTTCTTCACAGCTCCATAGTACCCCCAGGTGGGGGCGGTGTTGGCTTCACCACCCCTGTGTGGTGGCGGCACCCACGGCCTGTGGACAGTCCACTGGAGGCCACTGGTTTCCTGCCAGATCCCAGAACCAGCACCAACACCCCTCCTCGCTCCACAGCCCTCCAACCCACATTAACGATTCAGATCACTTGTACCAAAAGCATTGTATGGCCACTTTGGCCGGTTGACGTGCTTCCTACACGTCTCTGAACGGGCTCCTTCCCTGCAGTGTCTCCCCCGGGGCCTCCCACATACCCGCTTCAGACGTGACGCCCGCAAGGGCCTTCTGGTGCAGTCCCAGTTGCTATTCAAGAGTTTGTGGGGCAGGGCGTGTAATCGAGTATCGCTGTGTCTATGAGCCCCCCATCTTAGTCATCTAGTGCTGCTATAACAGAAGTACCACAGGTGGGTGGCTTAAACAAGAGAAGTCATTCTCTCACAGTCTAGAAGTCCAATTTCAGGGTGCCTGCTCCAGGGGACCCCCAGGTGTCTGTCAGTTAGACATCAGAAGGACATCATGCTTGGTAGAGTAGAGGGTCAGCAAAAAAGAGGAAGACCCTCAATGAGATGGACTGACACAGTGGCTGCAACAACGGGCTCAAGCACAGCAACGATTGTGAGGATGGCGCAGGGCCGGGCAGTGTTGCGTTCTGTGGTATACAGGGTCACTATGAGTCGGAACCGACTTGACGGCACCTCACAACAACAGCAGCGCCAGGGGAAGCCTTTCTCTCCGTGTCAGCTCTAGGGGAAGGCCCCTGTCATCAGTCTTCCCCTGGTCTAGGAGCTTCTCAGGCACAGGGACCCTGGGTCCAAAGGACATGCTCTGCTCCCTGTGCTGCTTTCTTGGTGGTATGAGGTCCCGCTGTATGTCTGCTCACGTCTCTCTTTTATATCTCAAAAGAGATGGATGTAAAACAAAATCTAATCTTGTAGATTGAGTCCTGTCTCATTAATATAACTGCCACTAACCCCACCTCATTAACATCATAGAGGCAGGATTTCCAACATACAGGAAAATCACATGAGATGACAAAATGGCAGACAATCACACAGTACTGCGCACCATGGCCTAGCCAAGCTGATACACACTTCAGGGGACACAGTTCAGTCCATAACACCCACTCAAGGGCGGAGGCCCCGTCTTGACCCTCCTCCACAGTGCTCAGAACAGGGTGAATGAGCCCGGGGTGAGGGACACAGAGCTGGGGGGAGGGCAGCACCAGAGCTCACGCTGGACCTGCCGCATGGCCCAGAAGGCCCAGCTCCCGGTCTGAGGTGCCCATGTGTCCCACAGCACTGCCAGAAATGGAGGGCATGGGGCCTCCCGTGCGGGATCCCTGGGCTCTGGCCCTTCCTTGCTCGTCACGGCCCCCTCCCACAACCTGCAAGACAGGACATGCTCACCTCCAGCCCAGCTCAGCTATTTCCTGCGTGCTGCCCGTCTGCTTCCACCACACGTTTATTTTCACTCCTCCTCAGCCTCCCGTTTTAGAGTTTATGACACAGGCGCTGACCACAATGATGGCCCGCGAGGCCCAGCCTCCTCTCCCGGCTCAAGCACACCCACCTGGGGCCATGATGGCCCACGAGGCTGTGGCTTCCTCTCCGGACTCAGGCACACCCGTCTGGGGCCGTGTGACCCACCGAGACCGCCTTCCCGTGCCGCTGCGGATGGCCTCCAGAAAACTGAGCGAGAGAACAACCAGACGAGACCGGACGACAATGGTGGACTCCCAGCCTCCATGGTGGCGCCATCCCGGCCACCCAGCACCGTTCACGGGACGCTATCTGTGCGCCCGGGGCTGCGCAGCACTTTCTGCCCCCCGATGCATTTATTCTTCCCCCTTCTAGAGTCACCCCATCTTACATGTAAGGAAACCGAGGCCAGGGAAATTAAGGACTCTGGCACTCACGAGAAAACGGCCAAGCCAGGGTTTGAACCATTGTCTGCATCGGCGGGTGAAAGCCCCACAAGAGGATGGGCTGTATCTCCAGGGGGCCCATGGGTTGAACTGTGTCTCCAGCGGGCCCATGGGTTGAACTGTGTCTCCAGGAAGACGTGGTGAAGTCCTGACCTCTATACCTGTGAATGCGACCTTGTTTGGAAATACACAATCAGTAAAGGTAAGGTCATGCTGGAGTGGACTGGGTCCTAACCTTCTATGAGTGATGTCCTATAAAAGTGACTTGAGGAACACTATTCTCTGGGACTAGCCTTGTCCTGGCCCATGGGCCCTCTCTCTACAAAGGGCGGCCACCATCTGGCCAGCATCCTGTAAGGGAGAGCTTGCTCTCAGGGGCAGGTCTGGCCCAGCGGCCCCCCTTGAGGGTCTGTCCTCGTACAAGAATCCAGAGCCGAGTCAGCACTCCCACTGTTTGCTGAGGGCAGTCCATGGGAGTGTGAGTATCCTGCCTCCTCGTACCCAGGGCCCAGACTGAAGAGGTGGGCCTCCCTGCACCCCACACAACCCCTCGTCCATGGAGGCAGAGCGGAGCCGCTGTGTCCAGAAGCATCAGCCTCCCTCTCCCCACCCACCAGCCGCCTGGGACATAATCAGGCTGGAATCAGATTAGCAGGAGGACTGGCTCCACCGCAAGCCGCCACCTCCCCCAGGCTCGGCTGGATGCCCGGCTCCCTCCACTCGCTGTCATCTGTCACTTGGCTCCTTCCAGCCCCAGGCAGCCACAGGGGCAGGAGGGGACAGAGACCCCAGAGCCCAGCCCCACGTCAGTGTGGCCAGCGAGGCCTCAAGTGCCCTGGCCGGGGGAACATCACGGCCACAAGGCTCGTCTCCACAGCGGACCCTTCTCTGGGGCAGCGCTGTGACCGACGAGCTGGGATCGGAGGACCCCGCCAGAACGCCACACTGAGGCCAGATGAGGGCAGCCGCCCACCACGGACCCCAATCCCACCCCACCTGGTTGTCCTCACACCACCTGGGGAGGGGACAGGGTGGGAAACGGGAAACCCCTTTGGTGACCACCCCCATGTCAGAAGGCTGATGCCTGTGGCTCTGGGACAAAGCTCCGCTGAGGGTGGGCCCACAGGGAAAGGCGGGCTGGGCCCCCACCTGCTGACCCCCGCCCCGGCCCCACACACCACTCCACACGGGCTCCCTCCAGCTGGTGTCCCCTGACCACTCATTTGCCACCTCCCCCCACACCCCCACCCTGGGGCAGGAAGGCACAGCCCTGCAGGCTCCAGCGCAGGCCCCGGGTGGCGAGACAACAGATGAATGAGCAAACCCAGTGTGGCCCATCCACACGACAGACTATTACTCAGCCGTAAAGAGAAATGAAGTTGTGATACATGCTGCAACATGGGTGAACACTGAGAACATCATGCTGAGTGAAATCAGCCAATCACAAGAGGACAGATATGATATGACTCCATTTACATGAAACGTCCAGAATAAGCAGACCCACAGAAGCTGAGGGGGTGAGAATCAGGGAGTGACTGCTAACGGGTACGGGGTTTCCTTGCTTGTTGCTGTTAGGCGCCATCAAGTCAGTTCCGACTCACAGCTACCCCGTGTACAACAGAGAGAAACACCGCCGGGTCCTGCGCCATCCTCACAATCCTTGTTATGCTTGAGCCCATTGTTGCAGCCACTGGGTCAGTCCATCTCGTGGAGGGTCTTCCTCTTTTTTGCTGACCCTCTACTTTACCAAGCATGATGTCCTTCTCCAGAGACTAGCCCCTCCTGAGAACATGTCCTTTCGGGTGATGAGAAGGTTCTGGAACCAGGCTGCAGTGATGGTTGTACATGAACGTAGTAGATGTCACTGAATTGTTTGCTTTAAAATAGTTAAAATGGTGAATTGGATGTTCTGCAAATTTCACCACATTTAAAAAAATATTCTCTGCACCTTGCTGAGAGAGGCAAGGGTCCCCCATCAGAATTTTACGTTCTGCAACAAGGCCGCAAAAGCTTCCACAACACCGTGACAGCTGCAGCACCTCCCAAGCGGCATGAACGCTGCGCTCAATGGTGACAAGCGCCAGCGGGAGGCTCTGCTTCAGCTAGGAGCAGCATCAGCCCCTTGGGGCGCACTGCCAAGTCCCCATCAGATGCTCTGACTGGCAGCTGAGGATGTCTTTGATCAATAAAAAATGGGGAAATGAATTAAGTCTGTGTTTTATTTATGCTCATTCCAAAACCCATTTAAAACGGCTCCATTCCTATTTAATAGACACCGTCTGCTAGAAAGGATCTTTCAAATGGGGGGCCGATGGGGTAGATCAACAGGTAGCCTTGGGGTGACAAGCTGGCCAGATGCTCTGTAGGGGCAGCAGCTGAGACTATCTTGCTCCCCTGGGTCCCCAATGCCCTGGACAATGGCTAGCCCAAAGCAGAAGCTCAGTATCTGGTAAATGAATGAGCCAGTGAATGGATGCACCCACGCATGCACGCACACACACGCACGCAGGTATGCACGCACACACACAGAGAGAGGTACACATGCACACAGGTACACACGCACGCACGTACGCCTCTGATACACTCTCAGGTGTCCCTCCCCCAGGAGCCCTGCTTTTCCCAGAGCTTTAAGGTGCCAGGGTCGCTGATGGCAGCTGCCTGGGTGCCCACCTCACTTTAAGCACCTCTTGCAAAAACAAGCAGGGGTGGAATCTGAAGTTTGCCCATGACCGTTTACCCCTGCATACCTCTACACACCAGCCCGCTGAGGGCCCCTTGGTTCACGCACCCCGATAACAACTCTGTGGGGCTGGGCTCATTCATCACCTGATTCACAATGAGGAAACTGAGGCTCTGGTGGGAGGAGGACCGGGCAGAACCTTCCAACCCCACAGCCCATGCTTTTGGGGCCTTTGTTGGATGCACCTTGACAACATCACTCTAAGGGGAATAAGCCAGACAAAAAAGGACAAGTAGGATATGATTCCAGTTATATGAAATGTCCAGGACACCCGCCCCTGAGCTCACAAAGGGATGCCCAGCCGTGGCGGGGGTCCTGGAGGGATCCGGAGCCGCTTTGGCTTGTCCACCGCTCCAGGCAGTGGACTGAGGACTGGGTGGCAGTTATTTCTGCAGTGTTATGGATGTGACTATGTCTGGACAATTTAACATGAGAACTCCCTGCTGTCGGCGCGTTTCCCTGGCTGCGCACGCTCCAGCGGGGGGAAGGCGCATGGGCAGAGCTCCCCACTTTGTGCGGCCTCACTCCAGCTCCCCATCTGGGGCGTGCCCGGGCGGCTTTTCCTGCTGCGGGCAGAGGGAGTGGCATGAGGTCTCCCCGAGGCCAGCCTCTCCCCAGATCGGGGCAGGAGGCGGGCAGAGTGAAGACACTGAGTCAGGAGCCTTCAGCATGGCGGCCCTTCCTGCCACTCGCTGCGGGGTGGGGGGGACCTGCTTGCCAAAGTGTGCAGTGCCACCTGCGGCTTCCAGATCTCATCCCCTGGAACGACAGAAATGACCACGCGTGTCATTTGTCTCATTTCGTCATTTTGTAAAGGAGTCCAGCATTTTAGTATCTCTAACACTCGGCTCCGTCATGTCCTTGCTAGCGACCTTGACCTTGGGCAGGTCATGGAGCCTCCCAGAACCTCAGTCTCTTCATCTGTAAATTGGGAATTGTTGTAGCGACTCAGCATGGTGAAGCACTCAGCCCGGCGCTCAGCATCATGGGAAACTCTGAACACGCGGGAGCGTTTGTAACTATGGTGTGTCATAAACATTGTGTATTTTTTTTTAACAAATCAGTCTTAAAAGAAATACAACCAGAAGGCTACTTAGAAGCAAGGATGGTGAGACTTTGTCTTGCTTACTTTGGACACGTCATCAGGAAAGACCATCACTAGAAAAAGACATCATGTCTGGTAAAATAGAAGGTCGTCGAAAACAAGGGAGACCCTCAGTGAGATGGATTGACACAGTAGCCTCAACAACGGACTCAAACATACCAACCAGCATGTGGACTGTGCAGGACCGGGCAGCTGTTTCACTCTTTCAGACACCGTGAGTCCGAGTTGATCAACAGTAACTAACAACACTCAAATATGTTAAAACCACGTCTGGTGGCGTTTGCACCTTCTCCAATAACAAACAATTAGCGTTCACTGGAGGTCTGGCCCACACCCAGTGCTCCGCTCCATATTCATACTCTTTGTCCAGTCACTCTACCAACAACCACCCATCAACTATCATGTACCCTGTCGCGGATTGAACTGTATCCCCCCAAAATGTGTGTCAACTTGGCTAGTCCATGATTCCCAGTACTGTGTGACTGTCCACCATTCTGTCACCTGATGTGATTTTCCTGTGTGTTGTAAATCCTATTTCTATGATGTTAATGAGGTGGGATTAGTGGCAGTTACGTTAATGAAGCAAGACTCAAACTACAAGATTGCATTGTGTCTTGAGCCAATCTCTTGAGATATAAAAGAGAGAAGGGAGCAGAGAGACATGGGGACATCAAACCAAGAAAGAAGCACTGGGAGCACACAGTGTGTCCCTTGGACTCAAGTCCCTGCATGGAGAAGCTCCTAGACCATCTCCTAGGGAAGACTGATGACAAGGACCTTCCTCCAGAGCCAAGAGAGAGAGAAAGCCTTCCCCTGGAGCTGGCGCCCCGAATTCGAACTTATAGCCTATTAGACTGTGAGCAAATAAACTTCTGTTTGTTAAAGTCATCCACTTGTGGTATTTCTATTACAGCAGCACCAGATAACTAAGACATACCCCTACTTCAAAAGTGGAGAAGCAGCTTGGAGGCTGCCACGGGCACCCTGGCAATGAGGGGAGGGCCCAGGTCCTGTGGTCTCGGCCAGTCGGCAAGGGAGCCCTAGAGCCAGAGGCAGATGGAGGACCTCTTCTCAAGGATGTGCACAGGTACCGGGGTCAGGACCTCCATGAATGTTTTTGGGGACACAATTCAACCAATAACAGACCCTGTGAACGTGACCTTGTTTGGAAACAGGATCTTTGCAAACGTCATTAGTTAACGTGAGGTCATACTGGAGTAGAGGGGGCCCTCATCCAATGAGTGGTGTCTTTATAAACAGGAAAGAGACACAGAGACAGACAGACAGAGGAAAGGCGGTCATGTGAAGACGCAGCAGAGGCTGGAGCGATGCAGCCACAAGCCAAGGGGCACCTGGAGCCCCCAGGAGCTGGGAGCGACAAGGGGGTCCTCCCCTAGAGCCTCCGGCATTGGGACTTCCAGCCTCCCGAGCTGCGAGAGGAAGACCGACCATGGTCCTGAGCCCCCCAACGTGTGACGCCTGGTTAGGGCGGCCTTGGACACTCACACACCCTGGATGGGAAGGATCATGAGGCTATAGGGGGCATCTCAGCTCTTCCCAGGGTTGGTCCCTGTGGGGGCCTGGCTTTGGGGATAAGCTCTGCTGGAGACCCCAAGCTCCCAGCAAGTCCCAGTCAGAGCAGCAAGAACAAAGCCCCAGAAAGAAACCCTGTACCCGGGGTCACCCCAAATGCCTGGCCTGTGTGTGTGAGTCCCAGAGTGGCCCTAACCAGATGCCACCCACTGGGGGACTTAAGACCACAGTTGTTTGTCCTCTGACAGCTCTGAGCATGGGAAGCGGGGTCCGAAAGGCTAGGAAGCCGAGCTCTTGGACAACACGCCGGCAGCCAAGGAAACCCAGGTCCATTTGTCCACCCACGGCTCGCTGAGCTAATGACGGCTGTGGGGTAATGGCTGCATCCTGGTTTTAAAAGCCTTCCTCATCAACCCCTTCTGGGAAATTCACCAAGAAAAACAAATCTGGAATAGGGCTCGTTTGGACGTTTGTGCAGACCAGTGGACACTGGGGCCTCGTTCTCAACTCTGCTTACCGCCGGGGCACATTCAGCAGGCATTTAATCGGCACCTGCTGTGTGCCAGGCCCTGCCCCGGGGTCCCAGGCTCAAATAACAAAGGCAAGGACCCGGCAAAGGCACTCCCGAGCCCAGAGCTGCAAGGAAAGACCGCAGCTTCCTCTCGGTACCTGGATGGAAACGGCTCCAGCAATCCTCCGCTGATGGGCTGCGTGAGCTGAGGAATTAAGAGCAGCCACGCTATCAGGACTTCAAGGTCAGGTCAGACTAGAGGCTTTTCTACAAAAGACAGCAGGAAACTGCTTTCCCAGTGTTGACCATCTTCTCTGATCCAGCTCCGACGCCTGGGGCCCAAATCCAGCTCTCGGGCAGCCACGCCCGCCCGAAAGCACAGCTCAGGGAGATCAGCTGGCTGCGGCCCTTCTCCCTTCTGCAGCCGGAGGCCAGACCACTAACACTGGCCACAAGCTGTCCGTGAACTCGCTCGTCTCTGCCATCTCAGTATCCCCATCTCCTCCCTTCCGGAGAGCGGCCTCCAGGGTCAACACCACACACTCGCACACCCTTCAGCTCCCCTTCTACGATGCCATTTGGATGATCCAATTCCAGACAGACCCCAGCAGCACTCACAGGGCCATTTTAACGTCCCCCTTAACGGCAGGATGGGTCATCATCTCCAGTCCCCCTACCATCCCTCCCTGCTGAGCTGAAAGTACTGATGGGAAAATTAACTGTAGCGCCAGAGAGCTTCCGGAGCAGGGAGGAAAAACGCCCCCCACACACAGGCAAGGAGACGCCCCCCATGGGCTGACCCTGCCACAGGCAGGAGATGCCTCCCCATAGGTTGACCCCCCAACATGGGCAGGGAGACACTCCTCCAGGGGCTGACCCCTCCCTGGGCAGGAAGACATCGCATCATGGGCTGACCCCCAACACACACAAGCAGGAAGACGTCACCCCCTGGGCTGACACCCCACGCTGGCAGGGAGACGCCCCGCCGTGGGCTGACCCCCCCAGCACGGGCAGGGAGATGCCCCCCCATGAGCTGACCCCGAGTCCACACAGCTCACCCGTCTACCCAAAAAGGAGCCTCACGAAGCAAGGCCTTTAACGGGGGAGCAGCGCTGAGCGGCTCTGCGGCCACGGCCCCCACCTGTGTCAGTCACTACGTTACATGTGACGTCCTTAAGGGGTCATCACCACCGACACCAAGGACATAACAACCCCTTCAGCGTGCTCTGCAAGGGCTGCAGAAGCTGCCCCTCAGAAGGCACGTCCCCCACCCTGAGCACTGGGCCCTTTAAAGGGCTGTCTACACGGGCGCAAACTGATAACAGCCCAGGGGCAGCGAGCTTCCGGGCGGCGGGGAGAACAACTCAGGAAGCAGGGCGAGAATGGATGCTCCACTCGAACAGCGTAGTAAGCGTCACTGACTTGTATGTGTGGAAATTGTTGAACTGGTGCATATTCTGCTGTGTATATTCTCAACAACAACAAAATAAATAAAATAAATTATTTTATTTTATTTTTAAACAGCACATCCTCCTGCCCATCGAGATGACATTATCGTCAGCACAGACCGTCAGGAGAAAAAGGTTTATGTCTGGTTACCATCCCCAATCACTCCAGGGATTTCCAGGATGTGGCGTGGGACTCCCGTGAAGTGGCACTAGGGAATGAGCAGCCTCGCACCAGAGAC
Source organism: Dugong dugon (assembly GCA_030035585.1). NCBI lineage: Eukaryota > Metazoa > Chordata > Mammalia > Sirenia > Dugongidae > Dugong > Dugong dugon. Next base: position 4,024,364 of record CM057471.1, on the reverse strand, counting down.
GTATACCACAGCTAACGTCCGTCTGTCCATCTGTCTCTGTCAGTTCTCTGCTGAAGGCCTGTGTGGCCCCCACGCAGGGCATGTCCCAATGGCCGAGGCTGCTGAGCCAGCGTCACCAGATGGGGGAGCACCACAGAAGCCGCCAGCAAGGCCCAAACTGTGAGCATGATTGTGGAAGCCCCATCCGGGAGACCTGCCTGGCTCCCTCATGTCTCTTCGGGTGTGTCATGGATTGGATTATGTCCCCCCCAAAAAATGTGTATATCAGTTTGGCTGGGCCAGGATTCCCGGGACTATGTGGTTGTCCTCCATTTCGTGATTGTAATTTTATGTTAAAGAGGATTAGGGTGGAATTGTAACACCCTTACTAAGGTCGCATCTCCGATCCAATGTAAAGGGAGTTTCCCTGGGGTGTGGCCTGCGCCACCTTTTATCTTACAAGAGATCACAGGAAAGGGAAGCAAGCAGAGAACGGAGGCCCTCATACCACCAAGAAAGCGATGCCAGGAGCAAAGCGTGTCCTTTGGACTCGGGGTTCCTGCGTGGAGAAGCTCCTAGTCTGAGGGAAGATTGATAACAAGGCCGATAAAGACAGAAAGCCTTCCCCTGGAGCTGATGCCCTGAGTTTGGACTTTTAGCCCACTTTACTGTGAGGAAATAAACTTCTCTTTGTTAAAGCCAGCCACCTGTGGGACTTCTGTTATAGCAGCACTAGATGACTAAGACAGGGTGACATGTTTCTGTTGCTGTTGCCGTCAAGTGGATTCCAACTCGTGGCGACGCCGTGTGTGCAGAGTAGAACTGCTCTGTAGGGTTTTCAAGGCTGTGACCTTTCAGAAGCAGATCGCCAGGCCTCCCTTCCGAGGTGCCTCTGGGTGAGTAGTTTTAACCTCCAATCTTTCAGCTAGTAGTCAAGCATCTGTGCAAGCATCTGTGCTACCCAGGGGCTCCTGCAGGTGACACAGAGCATCTCAAAGAAGCACTTCTCCCCAGACGCGGGGAAGGACCCACAGGGCCTAGGGCAGGAGCTGCATACAGCAGTGCTCAGCACAATCTGAGTGAGTAAGCATGAGCACCCTGTCTTAGGCTGGGTTCTCTAGAGAAGCAAAACCAGTGAAGCGTCTATATACATGTAGAGAGACAGATTTATCTCAAGGAAATGGCTCACGTTGTTGTAGAGGCTGGAAGGTCCCAAGCCCGTGGGTCAGACGTCAGGCTGGAGGCTACTCATGACTCACATACCTGCAGGGGCTGGTGAACCGAAGACTGGCAGGTCAGACAACAGGCCTCTGGCTCACAGGCTGCAGAGACCAACAAATCCCAAGATCGGCAGGTAAGCTGCTAGCTGAAGTCCCAAGAACCAGAGGTCAGACAAACAAGAGCCGAAGGTCAGACAAACAAGAGCCAGCTGCAGGATCCAGAACAAACAAAAGCCCATGAGTCTTGCCAGAAAGTCCACCTATATTGGATGCAGACCACACCCCCAATGAAACTCGCTTCCAACTGATTGGCTGTTCATAACAGATCCCATCATGGAGGTGATCACATTACATCGGATTCTCATTATAGAGGGGATTACATCATACGACTGCCAAACTACATCATAACTGCCAAACCACTGAGAATCACGGCCCAGCCAAGGTGACACACAGCCTTACAGATCGCACACCCCGGAAGGCTGCAGGGAGAATGTTTCATGGTCCAGGAATGGAAGCAGGGCTGAGGCAGCAGTGGCTGAGAGTTTCTGTCGGCTACCCCACTCCCACAACAACTCTGTGAGGCAGGTGCTACTACTACAGTGCTCCCATTTCACAGGTGAGAAAGCTGAGGCCCGGCCACCAACTGTTCCCGCAGGGGTGGACAAGAGCAGATCCACAGACCACAGGATGCTTCCCAAGGCCAAAGATACCTCCTCCAGGGAGCCTCCCTAGGTTGCCCTGTCGCACGCAACACCAGACAGCTGGTCATGATGCCGAGAAGCCCAGATACCAGGCAGCTTTCTCTGGGTATATCCCCAAGGTGGTTTACACTTGAGGACTGCCACCTGAGCCACCTGAGCACCTGGCACTGAGCCAAGGAAGCCTGCAGTGCCTGCAGGACAGAGGAGGACTGTGACACCCAGGCCAGGACCAAAGCTGATGGGGACAACAGACAAAGGTCAGTGCGTGTACCGACCGCCTCTCCCTACTGTGTGTCCTCGGACAAGTTACCCAACTTCTCTGGACCTTAGTGCTATCGCCTGCAAAAACTAGATAACGTGGGATTACGCTGCACATTGTGATTGTCCAAGGTGTATACCTCACATGGGTAGACAGTAAGCACTGGTCATCATGCCTCCTGCATTCTGTCCTTCCCACAGTCGGGGTGGTCCATGCCTGGCACCAGAAAAGGGCCCTGGGAAGAGGTGAGCTGGAAGGTGAGTGTCCTGCCCTTGAATGTGACGCTCCAGGCAAGGTTCTGCCATTAGACTGGCTGCATTCAGGGCCCCTTCTACTCCTGGGAGTGAGTGAAGCCCACTGTCCCCGAAGCAAAGGTGAGACGACCAGCAGCCCCAGGAGGAAGAGGGAAGCGTCCCAGAGCACAGGCAGGGGCTGCCTCTCTCCCCACCCTGCGAAGACTCGCAGGTATCCAGGTGACGGGCAGCAGACCACCTCCACAAGGGGACAATCCACGGGGGGGGGGAAATCCTTGGTCACAGGCACCCACACCAGCAACACCCCTCAAGGCTTTCAGTCACTGACTAACACATCTAAATCAAAGGGTCCCCAGTAACCCACAAGCCCCCTGCCAGAACCTGGAGGGGCTCAGTGCCAAAGACCACAGTCCCCGAGACAAGGGGTCTTTGCGTTGTGGGGAGAACACCAGCCAGGACCAGAGATGATTTAAAACAAAGGCTCTCAACCACGCAGCTGAACCCAGGGAATGATGCCGAGCAACAAAGGACAGTCTCAAAAAGATCACCCACTGCGTAGTTCCACTCACACAACATTGTGAACAACTTAATCACAGAGATGGTGGACGGTTCAGTGTCCAGGAGTCGGGGATGGGGGAAAGGAGAGTGTGTGACTACAAAGGGGTCACCCCAGGGAGCCGTGTGGGGCTAGAACCGCCGGGGATCTTGACTGTGGGGGTGCCACGAAGCTACACATGTCATACAGCTGCACAGAGCCACACACGCGCGCGCACACATGTAAACCTGGTGAGATCTGAATCAGCGCTGTGGCGGACACCAGTGTCAATCCCCCGGATGTCACATTGTACTAGACAGACAGACTAAAGGTGCTACTCCGGGGAAGACGAGGTGAAAAGTGTACAGGACCTCACAGCAATTTTTTTTTTTTTTTTTTTGCAAGTTTCTGTGAATCTATAATTGTTCAAACTAAAGAGTGTTTTTTTTTTTAATTTAAAAAAAAAATTTGCACAACCTTTGAAAGACAACATGAACAAATGCGGCTGGCACCGACACCTATACTACCACCAGCTGTACTGTGACCACATGGAAAAACCCCACCGGCGCCCCAAGGAGGGGAAGAGCAGAGAGAGAGTTGTGGTTAACCAGGCTAAGCAAAAAGAAGTGCGCAGGTGGACAAGACTTCGAGAAATATCAAAAATAAAAAAAACACACATCCAAACAGCTAGAGGGTAAGATGGAAACACACCTTTCTTGTTTGTTAAATGCACTTCATTTTCATTACACTGCGTCAGGTAAAAGGTAGGTAGACTTCCTCCTGCTGCTCCCACACCCCCACGCCCACCCTCACCATGAGGCCAGGATGGTGCTGCCAGGACAGGGGTTTCAGAGGTGAGGGCAGGGCCCCTCCTCGGACACCGATCACGTGATCCTTCCTGGGCCTCCCTGTGTCCGCTCCCCTCCCCCTCTGCCACCCCCACCCCGTGGCCCTCAGGCCAAAGCCGGGCCCTCAGCTCCAGGTTCTCTGGGAGGAGGTATAGATACAGCCGTGGCCAAGGGTGGGCAGAGTGGGTTTGGGGGCCTCGTGGCAGTGGTAACCCCAGTAACAGGGACCCCAGTAACAGGGACCCCCGGATGCCTAGGGCCCTAGTGCAGGCTTCGCTGCCTTTCTGCCTTTCAGAATTGATGGTGCTTTTTTTACAACCAGCAGGCATTCCTTTTCTGATTTCTTACAAAGATGTCTCAGTTTGGTCTGGGGAGAGGAGCCGCTGATTCCATCCAAGGATTTAAGGCACAACCCAGCAGTCAGCAGGGTCCCTGAGGGAGCAGCCTCCTCAGACAGCTCCAGGCGCTGCACCTTCTGGAAATTCCAGCCGCACCAGGCAGCACCGAGGGGAGGGGCGAGGACAGGGAGGCAGGCCCATGCCGCCGTCAGCAGCTGGGCGGGCACAGCTTCTCCCCAGAATGCAGGACAGGAACGTTCACAGCTGTGAGGCCCCCTCGCCCCACGGGGCACAGAGGGAGCTGCCGCAGAGCCTGGGAATAGTGGTGGGCAGGGGTGGGTGCCCAGTTGCCCTCGCGCAGGTAAGCTGAGCACAGAGCTGGCATTCCACCTGGGCACCAGCTCAGGGTTCACTGGGAGGACAGCAGACGTGCCAGCTCACCTGCCCACAGGCACTCAGAGCGCTGGAATCCCCCCGGGCTCCCGCCACGGCTCTCTGTTCCCCACTTCCCTGAGGCCCTGCCCGTTCAGGCACGTCTGAGCTGGCTAACCACCATTTAGCAGGTGGGGAAACTGAGGCCCAGAATGGTACTCAGGGGCCTCCCCCTGCACCAGGGGCCGGCCAGCCCTGCCGAGTTTCTCAGAGAAGGAAAGGTGCCCGGGGCACGGCTTGGTCAGGGGAACCTGTCTCTTCTCCCTACATTCTTAGACGGGGCGGGGTGGGGGGTAAAAATGACCATCATCCCCCACCCTAAAACACCCTGGCCGTTTGGGGGCTTTTTCTGCCCAGCTATTGACTCTACGTTGTTTTCTAAACGTGATTGCTAGAATAATTACACCTCTGGGTCCCAGGGCCCCCCGCCCCCCCCCCGCCCCCCCGGCAGCACATGCGTTTCCAAGCTCCCAGCCTCACCCGCAGCGTCTGGGGCTTAGGGATTCGGGACTCACTCAGTCTGTACCCAGCTCCTCACCCAATCCCCTCCCACCGGGCATGCGGGCTGCTTCCGTGTCCCCTTATTATGACTCCTGTGGCACCGAGCAGCTCTGCTCCAAGGCTTGCCCCGCCTCTGAGGGTCTCCCCTTGGTCCCAGGCTCTGGCCTCCCATCAGACGGGGTCACAGTGATGGGTGCCCTGGGTGGGCCTGCCCCCATTCTGGTCTCCTGTTCCTCGCTGTCCCGGAAGGCAGAGCCTAGGAGGAGGGGAGGCCAGCAGGCTGTAGGCCTGGCAGCCTCCTCAGGGCTCCGCAGAGTCAAAACTGTGGGCAGAGCCCTGAGCAAGAAACGGGAAACTGGAGTCCCCTTGAGCCCCCAAAATCACAACCAGCCTCTGCTGAGGCCCGCTCAGGGGGAATATTTCCTCAGGCCAAGCTGGACCACCACAGGCCAGCGTGCCCACACTGCACAGCCCACAGCCTTTGGCCGAGACCGGCTTCCTCGAGTGAAAACAGTGGGCCCACGAGGCCTCAGAAAGCCCCGGGATGCCGGGACACAGCTCACGCATGCACCTTCGTTCATTCACCAACTCATCACTCCCTCGTTCACTCAAGTGCTTACCAAGCCCGACTCTGGACCAGGCATAAGCACCAAGAAGAAAGGGCTGCACCCTTCCACACACCCAAGAAAGAGACAGTCACACCCGCAACCCTGCCTGTGCCTAGCCAGGTCTGTCACAACCACCCCACCCACCCCGCCCAGGTGTTATTTTCGGAGGAGGCGGTCGGGCAGCCAAGGGAAGTGAGAAGGCAGCAGAGCGACTCAGCGGAGGTGAGGACGGAGCAAAGCCCCAGCCATAGACCACAGGGAGGCCCAAGGCGGGGCGCCGTGACCAAGATGCAAGACCCCAAGCCCCCAGGGTAGGCCTGACCCTTACACCCAGCTCCAGGGAGCCCAGGGACCACACGCACCAAGCGCCCAATGGCTGTCGGAAGAGACTAAAGAGGAAGCATAGTGACCCCAAAGGACAGGCCACGTCCTAACCTCCAACCTCAGGCTGTGGCCTAATTTGGAAAAAGGGTGTCAGGAGGAGGTCACCCTGGATTACAGTGGGACTTCAATCCAGTGACCAGTCCCTTCTAGGAGACAGAGACACAGACACAGAGGAGGCCCTGTGAAGACGGAGGAGAGACTGGGGTGATGTGGCCACAAGCCAAGGAATCCTGGGGCCACCGGGAGCTGGGAGAAGCAAGGGAAGATCCTCCCCTCAAGCCTCCGGAGGGAGCGCGGCCCCACTGCCTGCCGGCTTGATTTCGGACTTCTGGCCTCCAGATCTGCAAGAGGATAAATCCCTGTTGTAAGCCACCAAGTCGATGGCACTTTGTTAGGGAGGCCCCAGGAAATTCAGACCCAGAGAGAGCTGGGAACCCCTGATGAGCCCCAAACCTCTCAGCGCATCTCTCTGGGGCGCTGGTTTAGCCCATGTTCATTCCACAGTGTCATCTGTCCAGAAAAAAACGGGGAGAGGCAGAGGACAGTGTGCTACACCAGGGGCCACCAAGGGCCCCCTCAGGCCTGGCATTGCGGTTTTGTTTCAGCTTTCATTCTTCTGTTTACTACATTCATCCTTTCTGCTTCAGTATCACATGAAAGCGTTGACTCCACCAGTCGGGTTTTTCCTGCACAACGCGCCGTCTTCCGCCACCGTAAGTTTATTTGACGGCTGTCCATCCGGCGCGCCTTACTTTCCCAGAACAAATTTGCTTTCTCACCTGTTTGGGTCAACAACAAACGTTGCCGTGTACAGTTTTACTGGCAGTCACTTTTGTTTTTCTACCAATTATTTCTACCAGTAAACCTCGTATGTGTTACTTAAAGGCTGTGGTATTTGTTTCTGGGGGCCCTTCGAGGAAGACAAAGGAGCCGTCAAGTGGAGGCAGCGCTATGCCTCGGGGCCCGACAGTGGCTCCACTTGGCCAAGGCCCTGGCCCTCCCCGGATATCTGCTGTGCACGTCCTGTGCTGCACGGAGGCGGGGCCTCCTCTTGAGACACGCTTCGTCAGGACCTGCACCAGCAGCTCTCCTCCACCGAGCCCTAGTCATCAACCAGTCAGAGATGGACATCTGTCATGGACTGAATCATGTCACCCGAAACGTGTGTATCAACTTGGCTGGGCCATGATTCCCAAGTATTATGTGGTTGTCCTCCATTTTGTGATTGTAATTTTACGTTAAAGAGGATTAGGGTGGGATTGTAACATCCTTACTAAGGTCTCATCCCTGATCCAAAGTAAAGGCAGTTTCCCTGGGGTGTGGCCTGCACCACCTTTTATCTTACAAGAGATCACAGGAAAGGGAAGCCGAGAGGGGAGGACCTCATACCACCGAGAAAGCAGAGCTGGGAGCAGAGTGCGTCCTCTGGACCCAGGGTTCCTGCGCGGAGAAGCTCCTAGACCAAGGGAAGACTGATGACACGGACCTTCCTCCAGAGCCAACAGAGAAAGCCTTCTCCTGGAGATGATGCCTTGAATTTGGACTTGTAGCCTACTAGACTGTGAGAGAATAAATTTCTCTTTGTGAAAGCCATCCACTTGTGGTGTTTCTATTATAGCAGCACTAGATGACTAAGACAGTGTCCTCAGAAGAGTCAGCAGCCCGGGTTAACTAGCAGTACCACAAGATTAACTAGCAGTCCTACTGTGCTACCAGTTGGCGTCGAGTGGACTCTGACACTTGGTAACCTCATGCATGTCAGAATCAAACTATGCACCATAGTGTGTGTTTTCAAAGGCTGGTTTTTTGGAAGTAGACTGCCATGGCTTTCTTCCAAAGTGCCTCTGAGTGGACTTGAACCTCCAACTTTCTGTACACCAGCCAAGCGCGCTAACCCTTTGTACCACCCAGGGACCCCTAACTAGCAGTTGCTGCCGGTTGCCATGGAGTCATTCCAACTCACAGCAACTTTACATGGAACAGGACAAAACGTCACCTGGACTTGCAACATCTTCAAGATTGTTGCTATGTGTCGGTCCACTGCGTCAAGCCACCTCACCGAGGGCCTACAGGGTTAACTAGCATTACCAGGACAACCCAGGAGGGTCAGAGAGTGAGAGCAGAAAGGGAGGGAGGGCAGAGACATGTGCCCAAGTGGACAGGACAACGAGCCCATCCCTGCAAGCCCAGGCTTGCTAAGGGCTCCTCAGAAGCCCATGTGTTTAGCCCCCAAGGGTCCCTTCTTCCCACCAGGCCCCGGAGGCCGCCCTCCACGCAAAGCCGGCCAGAGGGCAGGCAGGGTTGGGCTATTCCACAGGGAGCGTTTCCGGTGGCTATCCCCACAGCAGAGGGAAACAGGGACAGGCTTTCTACAAGGCGGGCGGCAGGCATCCACACAGAGGCTGGTCATGTAAACTCTGGGATTTCCCAGCACCAGGCTGCATTAAAGACAAGCGCATGGAAATGCCCCGTTTCAGCTTGTCGGAGGCCCCATCCAATGGGAGACACAGCGTTATTTTCTGTATCCATAAGGGAAAAACTGCCAGCAACCCTCTGAGACATCCCTGATTAGAAGGCTCTAAGACCCATCCCTGGAAACCCTGGTGGCATAGTGGTTAGGAGCTATGGCTGCTAACCAAAAGGTCGGCAGTTCAAATCCACCATGCGCTCCTTGGAAACCCTACAGGGCAGTTCTACTCTGTCCTATAGGGTTGCTATGAGTCGGAATCAACTCGACAGCAACGGGTTTGGCTTTTTTTTTTGTTGTTTTTTTAAGACCCATCCCAGCTTCAGACACGAGAACGTGGAAAAGCATGTTATCTTGGAATTCAAGAAATAAGGTATACGGAAAGACATTTTGGGATAGACAAGGAAATGAGAAAAGCAGGTTCCCAAAATGGTATGCGGGGCCCTGGTGGCATAGTGGTTAAGAGCTCGACTGCCAATCAAAAAGGCTGGCAGTTTGAATCCACCAGCCGCTCCTTGGAAACCCTACGTGACAGTTCTGCTCTGTCCTATAGGGTCAACTTGACAGCAATGGGTTTGGCTCGTTTGGGTTTTTTGGGGTGTAGATATAGAATTTGGCACATCTATGCTTTTTTACAATGACTTTGTATATTCTTATTTTCAAAAATACATTCTGAAAGTTTGGAAAAAACACAAAACCCATCAAAAGGCAGAGAGCCTCAGAGATCCACAGCTCTCAAAGCTCTGCTATCGCCACAGACAGAAAAGGCAAAAATGTACAAGCCCGAGGCCAAAACAGACACGCAGACAGCCGACCGCAGTCCCTTCCTCCATGGCTGCGGGGCTGCACGGTCTCATGGTACAGACATATCCTGGGCCTGGTGTCTTTCTGAAACTGAGGAGGGAGGTGGCCTGAGGGGCACCCAGCCTTGGTCTCCTCTTCCCCTAGCCAACTCCTGGAGGAGTGTGCCAGAGGGCGGTACCATGTCCCCTGCCAGCACTGGGAGGGTGGCCCAAGCTCTGGACCTAGAGGACCAGCCCCTACACGGCTGGCTCCCGGCTCACAACCCGGGGTGGCCACCCAGCATCGCCGTAAACGCACCTCACTGAAAAATCAACGCAGTTAGCAAGTTCCCCTGTACAGAGCTCACTTCGAAGCCGCTTCCCGATTAAAGCTTTACCAGATCAATAGCAATAAAGGAGTGCAAAACAGTCAGTCCAAGGCAATGCCTTCTGAAGAAAACCACCCTTTGATCAGGCAAACACCACTTAAAAATAACAGGCTCGACAACTTGGGGTTTCGAGGCGCTCCAGCTGGGCGTCTCTGCAAAGCAAGTCTCATTGCCTGGAGATGATCCTGCCATGTTAGAAGTTACCTTCCCCACAGCGCTGGTTCCAACATGCCCACCCCGTGCGTCCGAGCCGCCAATGTCAGTGTCTGTTTACAACTTTGAATGGCGTGTGTCTTCCAGCAGCAATGCTGCCGGCATGGCAGAGAACAGAATGAACAAGGAAGAAAGAGTCTGAAGTGAGCCCCATGCACATCCAAGCTTTCCCTCTCGTAGAGTCACCTGGCTCGAGGTTGCCTGGTCCCACTAGGCTGGGGCTGGCCTCAAAAGCAGTTTGAGGACTCCCTTCCACCTGCAAGTCCACACAGGTGGGGACTGACCGTGGTCAGGGACCCAGTGACGGAAAGAAGCAGGAGGCTCAGAGCGGATAGACCCTCAGGCGGTGGCTGACAAGCCATCTGACCGCGGGCAGAGCTGGGTCCCCCCGGAGCTTCACTCAACGGCTGACTCAGGACGTTCCGCCTCCACCCCCTGCCCAAGGCAGACATCTGGGCTCCCTCTTCACCACCCTGCGTCCAGCTGGTCCCACACTCTGTCCATCCCTCCCACACTACCCAGGAGGCCATCCGTTCCTCTCCATTCCCACTGCCCCCCACCAAGTTCAAGTCCCATGGGCTCTCCTGAGCGGGCAACCACAGCCACCTCCTCCCCAGCCTCCAGATCTGGCCCTCCAGTCCTCCCAGCTCTGCAGCCACAGGGGAGCTTCCTAAAGACAACCCCCTTCTACGGCTCCCGGGGACACCCACTGACCACCCACCGCTCCTTCCTCTGCAGCCCCTGCCTGGAGCCTTTGAGGCAGGGGCCCCGTTGCCATCAGTCCCGCTGACATGCAGGGTGGTCCAAACCTCCTGGCCTTAGCACATGCTGCTCCTTCCTCACCCACCCAGGCCCCCTGGGGTCTGCATTTCTCCACTATCCCCAAAGACCCCAGACTCTTTGACAGAGAGAACAGCCTTCACCCATTGTCCACTCACCCTGAGAGCCAATCTCTCAAAGGCAGTAGGTGTTTAGTAAAGTTTCCTGAAAGCTGGAAGGGCTGGTGGAATCTAGGAGGACTTCCTGGAGGAGGTGAGGGACCAGGCAGATCTTAAAGTAAGAGCTTGGTTTCAACAGGGGGGCGAGAAGGAAGGCCCCTTTCCAAGACAAGCAGGCTCCATCTTCCCAACCCCCCAGGTGAAAGCTCACCATCCATTGGGGGTGATGGGCAGAAAGCTGAGGCTTGGGGCAACTTCCGCCAGGAGCCCACCTGCGGCCCAGCCCATTACAAGACACAGTGACTCAGATAAAAACCACTGCCCACCACGTCCTGAAAATGCATTTCCTGTTCAATGGTAGTTTCCAGTTACAGACGATACTGTGAGGCTGACTCCACGCGGGACACGGGCCTCACCGACCTGCAGAGTAGCCCGTTTTACAGATGAGCCAGCTGAGACTGGGGGCAGGGGGAAGCTTGCCATGGACACACGTGGCCTGGTCAGCGCCCGGCCGGGATTTGAGCTCTGGCCTGCCCTGCTCGCCACCTCCATGACCCATGCCCGCCCCCTTTTCCCCAAAGGAGGAAATGCGCCAGGGCCATCAGGGTTTTAGGTCCCCTAGGGTCACTTTGACATATCTGGGGCTGCAGAGACAAGGTTAGTTTCTTCCCTGGCCCCTGGCCCGGCCAACTCTGCAGACGGGCAATGAGGGGGCACCTCCTGAGCTCAGAGCCCGCTGCCGGCCTCTGCTCCAGCCACAAACAGGCAAGCCCTCGCTGTCCTCAGGACTGAGAAGCCAGTGCAGACACACCAGTGCCCTTGGGTGCCAGGCCCTCCGCATGTGGAAGAGGACCTGCCCTGGTGAGTCGCCTGCACTGGCAGTAACCACAAATCACTTCCCGCACACTGGTTTGCAGCCCAGCTCTGCACTGCCCGAGCTGCCTCGGCTAACAGATGTTTCGTTTAAGCAGCTAAATTACCACAAACTACACCCGAAGAAGTGACAGGCCCATTTTTCCCAGGGCTTATTTGCATGAGGAGGGAGTGGTGTGTGAAAATTCTATCTTCCCTTTTTTGGAAAAAAAAAAAAAATTTATTACACACATGAGTTAAGAGAAAAAAGGGCAGTTGCCAGCGCATGAGTTATCAGCGGGAGTGTTCCTGCAGATATAAATCCTGGCATCCCGGGAGCGGCTGGGTGGCCACAGTGCATGGGAGCCGCAGGAGGCGTGGGTTAGGTCTCGCCTCTGTCTCCATCCAGTAAACCGAGACAAGGCCACTCTCTCTCAGCCTCAGTCCCAAAGCTTTCCGGTGGGTGGTGTAGCCCCTGTTCCCCGGGCGTCATGAGGACTGACCTGTCCTGCCCGGGATGCGCAGGCAATGCCTGGCCCCGGCCGGCCCCTCGGGCACTGTACTCATCCAGACCATTCTCAGCATTGCCATGTGGCCCCTGGAGTGCAGGCACCTGTGACAGTGACCCCACTGCGGCCAAGGAAAGCCAGGAGGGGGCCGGCTGAGCACCTCTGTCCTGGGTGGCATCCTGCCCACCCACCTGCCCGCCTAGGGACAGCCCAGGGGTCAGCCAATGAGGCAAGATCAAAGCTGAGGGCTGGAGTCATTCCACCGTGGCAGGCGGCTGAGCCACGACCAGTGTCCCCAGCCATCCACAGAACCCACCACACAGCACCTGCACCCCCTACCCTGACCCACTACAAGGTTGCGGGAGGGGGGGCAGCCAGGGACCCTCATGCAGGAAGGGCCTCTGCAGGTAAGCCAAGGCCTCAGTTGTGCAGCCAGAGCCCTCGGCCGCTTCCAGGAAGGTGGGGAAGTCTCGTCACACCTTGTCTGGTGTGAACCCCGAAACAACCCGGCAGAGGGGCACCCATGCACCAGAGAAGCCGAGCCCATCCCTGGGTCACAAATAACCTAACTCCAAGTCTGATTCATTCACTCCCACACATGCAAGTACGCAATACACACAACACACCCAGTACACGCATGCATGCACACAATACACACAACAGAGTACACACACACATGCACGCACACAATACACACAACACACCTAGTACACACATGCATGCATGCACACAATACACACAACACACCTAGTACACACACGCATGCACGCACACAATACACACAACACACCCAGTACACACATGCATGCACACAATACACACAGCACACCTAGTACACACACGCATGCATGCAGTCAATACACACAACACACCCAGTACACACACGCATGCACACAATACACACAACAGAGTACACACACGCATGCACGCACACAATACACACAACAGAGTACACACATGCATGCGTGCACTCAATACACACAACACACCTCGTACACACACGCATGCATGCACACAATACACACAACACACCCAGTACACACACGCATGCACGCAATACACACAACACACCCAGTACACACATGCATGCACACAATACACACAACAGAGTACACACATGCATGCGTGCACTCAATACACACAACACACCCAGTACACACACGCGTATGCACACAATACACACACATGCATACATACACAGACCATACACATACCCCACACTACACAACACACCTAGTACACGTGTGCACACATACATACCCAGTCCACACGTGCACAAACACACGCACACAGGCACACACGCCACATCATGCTGTCGAGAAGCCTGGCTGCGCAGCCCGCTGCAGAGATAAGCCAGGCCATAAACAGCTTCAAAGAACAAGTGCTGCAAGCAGAGAGGTTCACAGCCTGGATTTATTGACTCCATATTCACTCCTGGACAAGGTCCTGGTCCCCGTGGGCCCAGCCCTCTGCTCCTGCTAATTAAGCAATCAAGAAAGGCGCTGCCCACCCATCCATCTGCCCTTGGGTGAAGCATCGCCCTGCATGGCGGGGACGAGGATCTCAGAAGGCGGCACAAGCGCTGCATCATTAGCTCACGTAGAAAGCTGAGACCCTCCCGAAGATGCCATGGGACGCCCACGTCATTACTAAAGCAGACACTGCCTTCACCCATCATCCCGAAGAGAAGGCAGCTCCCGGGAGCTGCTCCACGGCCAGCGCCATGAGAAAAGGCCCCCTCGGAAGTTCAGAGACGGCTGGTGAACCCAGCCCAGAGCAGAGACTCCCGGTCCCCGCAGGGTGGGTCCCCAAGGGCAGCCCCCCACATTCACACATCCACATGTGTGCGCACGGGCACACACACTCACGCACATTCTCAATCACACACATGCACACTCACACGTACACTCATACACATGCTCACACATCACACTCACTCACATACATACATACGTTCACATGTCCACATGCGTGCATGCATGCATATTCACACATTTACACACACGTTCTCACACACATGCACACCCACATACACACCCACATTCACACACGCCCACGCACAGTCACAAACACTCATGGGCATGCTCACATTCACACGCACTCACACACACAAGCTCATACACTCACACTCACACACATGCATTCATGCACACACACACATACATATGCTCACACATTCACATGTACTCACAAGCTTGCACTCACACTCACACACATTCACACGCACTCACACACACACCCAGAGCCTCTGGCCTCCTGACACCCAGCTAGGCAGGCGGCTTTTGTTACCTACCCCCAGGGGTTACCGCCTTCAGACACTCTCCCAAGCCATTTCTCATGTCCACCCTGGAGGCACACAGGGCACACCACTGCCCCAGTTTGCCGTGAAGCACCTCATGCCAGAAACGAAGCACCTGGCCTGAGATCTCACGTGCTCGCGGGCCAGACTTTCTTCTCCACCTGCTCTGAACTGGGCACAGCCCCTGGGGTAGGTGGGAGGCGCATGGACTCGCTCTCCCTGCCAGCGCCACTGAAATGCCTGCACAGCCCCAGGGGCCCGGCAGAGAGGCTCACACTGAGGAAGCCGCTCCTGGTTCAGCAAAGTCTAGGGCACCACAGGTAAGCCTGCCTGGGCCCTGAGTCGGGTGAGCAGCGTGAGCACCGGCGCAACACAGCGCCAAGACATGTGCCTCATGGAGGGCCCTCTGTGCACAGAATGTCCGGAGCCCCAAAGCCACCACGCCGGCGTCTGGCCCTGCCTGGCTGGCACTCAGCATGCCCTGGGCGTCCTCCCCCTGCATCCCTGAGGACACTGCTGGCAGCAGGACCAGCAGGTGCAGATCAGCCCGGAAGCATGGTATGCACAGGCTTACAGTACGCAAGGTATGCACGGCTTAATTGTGTTTTCTTACTCATCTGCAGTGCACAGTTCCTCATGGGTTTTGCCACATCTGTGATTAGCAGCAAGTAAGCACAGGTAAGCTTGTGCGCACCTTACTGATTGGGTAATCCATCCCTGACTGGACCAGCGTCGCTCCGCTAAACTCAGAGACGTCAAGACACTTGCCAAAGGCAAGCAACTGTCCACCACACGTCGGCACCAGTAGGCTTAAGGTGTGGACTCCAAAGTGGCCTGCCACTGGGGACCATCAGCAATGGGCAGGAGGGCTGAAATCCCCCAACCCCATTTCACAGACGACAGAAAACAGCCCAGGGTGGCTGCTGGGGCGAACTGACGGTGCCCAGCACGCAGCGCCCAGAGTACGAAGACCAGTGCAAAAGAAAGGCCGCCTTCTCTCCCAGCTGATTCCACCGCTCAACCTGGGGGCAGCAGGACCACCACCCCAGCCCCAGGACAGCCCTTCTACCCTTGTCCAGCCCAGGCAGCTCCCAGCACGTGGCTGGTGAGAGGTCTGCCCAGAGACCCCACCCGAGCCCACCCACCAACGCCCCACATCAGGGAGAGACCACACCTGTGTGTGCCCTGAGGGCACCAAGATGCAGATCCCGTTGTCAGGGTGAGAATCCCCCTAGATTTCCTGCAGAGAAACAGCAGCTGGGCAGAGCAACAGCAAGGCAATTACAGAGGAAAAGAAAGCGGGAAATCAGGGCCGGCAGGGCCAGCCAGAACGCGGGGGCTGGGAGGGGCTGACCTCTTCTAGAACAGTCTGTCCCACCTCCACCCCCACCTTCACCTGGCTGACACCTGCCTGCTGTCCAAGGCTCAGCTAAACACGCCTTCCTCCAGAAGGCTCCCGGTCCGCAGAGACAGGGTGTCCCCTGCCTCACCTGTCTGCCCCTCATACGCTCTGGGGTCCCCACCTGTCCCCCGTCACCTACCAAGGCTGCTCAACGTCTGACGGTGTGCCGGCAGCTGATGCTGTTCTCTGCTGTCTGCCCAGAGCGGGGCACCGAGCACCACGGGGAAGAACAGCCCGACCTGGCCCCCACACCCGCTGATGGAAAGAACAGCACCAAGAAACAGGAATACGTCCCTGCTCACAACCCTGAGCCCTGTGAGGCCGTTGCACGTGGCGCTGGCCATTCCCTGTCGTCATCCCACTAACCCAGTAGCTAAATCATCCCAACCCCCACGGCCAGGGCGCTCTCAAGCCCCACCCGAGCACGCTCAGCCCGGTGATGGTCACCCAGGCCCAGGGTGGCTCCATCAAGGGCCAGGCTGCTGACTCCCTGAGGCACCCACTCTCTTCACAGCTCCTCCGGCCACCCCAGGGTATGCGAGCACCCCCACTGTCAGTCTCATGAAGGCACAGGGGGCTGGGGGCCTCATTTCATTCCCCCCCCAGAGGCAGAGGGCCAGGTGCCCGCCCACAGCCCCCAGGACTCCCGCTCCAGCCGCCCAGCACTGCGCCTCCCTGGCTTCCTCCAGGCCAAGGGCTCAGACCCCATTGTTGGGGTGGGGATGGACACACACCCCTGGTTCCCACCCTCGGGCCTCCTGCTGAGTGAGTGATCACAGGGGGAAAGCGTTCCTGCCCCACCACCCCCGGGCCAAACCTCGGGAGGATGACTCAAGGTGGCCGACTACCGCCACGGCCAGAGGAGAGTGCAGGCAGAAAGCAGAAGTGAGGGCCAAGGAGCGCTGCGGTGCGGCCCAGTAGGGGGGCCCCGGAGCCAGGAGGCCAGTCTGCGTCCAGGTCCAGGCCAGCCTAGCCAAGCTGGGAGACCCTGGCAGGTGGCTTAGCTCCTCTGAGCTCTGCTCCTTGGCTGTCCCCATGGATGCCGCGGCCCCTCACCCGGGGGTCCTGCGTCCATGCACTCGGCACGGCGCCCACAGCACCCCTTCCCCGGCAGCTTACGTGTCTAGGAGATACACAGCAATTAAACACATGGCGCTGAAAACTGGAAATGCGTGAAGACTCGGGAAACCAAGACAGATGCACAGCGCCTGGGAGGGAAGCCAGGCAGAGGCAGGGCTGGGGTCGGGACGGACGAGGTGCCCTCATCCCCCACCTGAATAACGACTCCCTGCCCTCCCAGCCTCGCCCTGCGGCCCTCTAACTCCCAGGAGACCCTCCTGGGGGAGGCCCAGGCCCAGCAGGCGGACATGCCAGAGGACGACCTGAGGCAGCAACAAGAGAGAGAAACAAGCCCCCTCTCCCACCGCGCAGATGACAAGGACCAGGGGGCCTCGGAGGGCCTCGGAGGCTGGGATCCCCCTATCTGGAAAGGCCCCGAGGCTAACAAGCTTGTGTAGGGAATCGCAGGAACACGGGCCCAGCGGCGGCCTCTCCCGCAGTCAGCACCCCTGGCCACCTGGCCACCAGGTTCGCATGCTGCCTCTGAAGCCGAAAGCAACAGACGGCACAAACACAAGCAGGGACGGCTTACAGTTTAAGCTGGCTCAGAGGGACGGACGAGGGACAGGTCTCTTCAATGCATTTTTTTGTAATCCTCATCCAAACTCTACAAAGACTGACAAATGAACCCACAAACCAGAAACAGTGAGTTTCCAGCTGCACCTAGACCTGCAGCACCTGTGGCCGGCGGGGGACACGGTGGGGGGTGAGGCCAGCGGGCGACACGGCGGGGGGCTGCGGCCAGCAGGGGACATGGTGGGGGGTGAGGCCAGCGGGGGACACGGTGGGGGGTGAGGCCAGCGGGCAACACGGTGGGGGCTGTGGCCGCCCCGGTCTGACCCGTGGTCCCAGCTCCCACCAGCACAGCTCCCGTGGTGCCGCCCAGGTCTGGCCCGTGGTCCCAGCTCCTGTCACTCAGCACAGCCAGCTTGTCCCTGCTGATCTCCCGGCTCCAGAGGTCAAAGCGCCAGGATGCTGTTG
Source organism: Dugong dugon (assembly GCA_030035585.1). NCBI lineage: Eukaryota > Metazoa > Chordata > Mammalia > Sirenia > Dugongidae > Dugong > Dugong dugon. Next base: position 4,006,354 of record CM057471.1, on the reverse strand, counting down.
ACTGGCAGAGCGCCCCTGGGAGCAAGGCGTCTCAGAGGACTGAGGGGCACATACCCAGAGCCGGCTGAGCGGGGGGTCCCCAGGCCGAGTGGGGAACTAAGTAAGGTCTCATCCCAGTGAACAGGGACTGACGCCAGCTGAGGCAGGGCTGAGTGGGGGCTGGTCCGCGCGCTCCTGAACCCCGTTGTAAAGCAGGGCTGCAGGTTTGGCAGCTCGGCCCCACGCCCTGGAACTCTCCCGCCAGCCACGCTCAGCAAGCACACCGGCAGGGCACCGACAGGACAAGCCAGAGCCTGGCATCAGAGGTTAATTCCCTGAGACCCCTCTGCCCCCTGAAATCGGTCCTCAACCAAGCCCCCAGGAGTGGCTCTTATAAACCCCCTTCCAAGGTGGGGAAACAGAGGCAGAGAGGAACAGCCACACAGCCACGAAGCCAGGCTGAACCCAGGCCTGAGAGAAGACAGCTGTCACCACCAGGCATTGTCAGCCATCACCCCACAGTCGGCTGCACAGGAAGCCCAGGGTGGGAAAGGGTCCCCAGGCAGGGCTGCAGAAGACGACTCAGCCCGGGGGGCAGGGGGACTCAGGGACACCAGGGGCTGCCGGGAAGGGGTGGACACCGTGCAGCCATCCGGGATGCGGACAGAGGATGTTGACGGGCGGGAGGATAGAGACACAGACTTCCTTGTGGCAGAGACCCAAAGCCAGGGTCACGCTGCTCATGGAACATGGCAGGCTTCCTCCCTCCCCCCGCCCGCTGCCTCCACAGGCCTCAGCCCAAGTGCAGCAGGGCAGCCTGCTTGCCAGTGGCCAGTTGCACCCCCTGGTCTGATGCAGCGTTTGGGAGGGGTGCAGGACACAGTAAACTGGTCAGGGAGAAGCTACTGCAAAGGGTCCCCTGTCCCCTCCCCAGAGAAGCCACACCATCATACCCATGGGGCACCAGCAGCCCCTTGCCCCTTGCCTGCCTTCCCCCCACAACACCCCCCACATCGGAAAGTGCCACCTCTGTCTCCATTCCTCATTTATTCTGCCCCCCAGGGGGTCAGCAACACAAGGACAGGCGTCTCTGTCCCTTCTGTCCAACGTAACAGTGACAAGCACAGCGGCTATCAGCTAAGCCAGGTGCCCTCCCTGTATGCCAGGCAGCGTTCCGAGGGCTTCACCACCTCAGCTCCTTTCAGCCCAGGCACCTCGGAGGGTCTTCCACCCTCTGCCCGGCCCAGCCCCCACACTGGATGTCATTGGGGCCAGCCACTCTCTCCAGCCCTGAGCTGCCACCCGGGACCCTGACCACTCCCTGCCAGAACCCCCTCTGAAGGGACCACCTAGGGAAAGAGCAGCACCCCTCTGGGGCAGAGGCCAACGACCCCTGTGAGGGCAGTGGGGACAGCAGCTGCCCTGGGAGGCAGAGCTGGTCCCAAAGCTGCCTGCTGGGGCCTCCGCCTGGGACACCAGGAAGGGCTGGGCAGAGATCGAGGGCCGTGCCCAGTAGCTGGGAGAGAGCTGGCCGCCCCATGCCTGGGATGGGGGCAGTGTTCTGAGATTCATCCACATCTTTCCCACCAAATCCTCCCAACAGTCCACCCAGTGGCCACTGTCAACCCATTTTCCAGATAAGGAAACTGAGGCTCAGCCAGGTGAAGTGGCATTGTCACTACTAAGATGACAACTGCAGCCAAATGGTTTGCGCACGGTCTCCCCTGCTGCCATTTCGGACAGTTCATTTTGTGCTCTAAATATTTTCAAGTATCAATTTACGGCAGGCACCATCCCAGACACGAGGGGGCTTGGCCTCTGAAAGCCTGCAGGGCGCCAGCAGAAAACCAAGGGAGGACAAGATGCAGTAACAGTAACGCATGCAGAGCACTTAGCAGGGTTTTCCACACCAAGGAAGCCCTGGAGAAAGGCTGCTCTGAGGGAGTACTTCCTGCTTGACAAATGGATACTTTGGATACAAATGGATACCTAATTACAACCCGTGAGGAATGCTAGGAAGGGGGAAGCCCAGGGCACAAGGAGACCTTCACAGGGGACCTGAGCCTGCCTGGGGGCAGGGGCAGCATCCCAGGATGGGCATTTAAGCAGGACAGCAGCAGTGAGACGGGCAGAGGGGGCTGCAGGGGCAAACCCCGAGGTGGGGGGCATGGGAGGGTGACCAGGGAGGCTGAAGCTGGAGCACGAAGGGCCAGGGAGAAACACTGATGGAGCCCCATCAGCCAGGGCAGTGACAAGATAAAGAAGTGACAAAACAGAGCACTGGAGGTCACTCTGGCTGGTGCATGGAGAGGGGCCGGCGGGGCCAGGCTGGGTGCAGGAGGGAACAAGAAAGAAAGAATCAATGGTCTAGGACAAGGCTCAGCAGACTATCACCACCACCTGGTTTTGTACGGCCCGCCGCCTGGTTTTGTACGGCCCGCCGCCTGGTTTTGTACGGCCCGCCGCCTGGTTTTGTACCGCCCGCCGCCTGGTTTTGTACGGCCCGCCGCCTGGTTTTGTACGGCCCGCCGCCTGGTTTTGTACAGCCCAAGAGCTAAGGAAGATTTTCACATTTTTAAATAATTACAAAAAAATCAAAGGAAGAGTAATATTTTGTGACACATGAAAATTATATGAAATTGAAGTTTCCTCGTCCATAAATAAAATGTATTGGCACACAGCCACGGGCCCCTGTTCCTGTGGCTGCTCTCATGCTTCAAGGACAGAGCTGAGCTGTTGTGACAGGGACCGTCTGGCCCGCAAAGCCTAAAATAATTACTATCTGGCCCTTTACAGAAAATGTCTGCGAACCCCTGATCTAAGAGAGAGCTGGCAGTGGCCAGGTGGCCTAACCTAGTGGCCTGGAAGGGGTCTCAGCTGGAGCATCTGCCCGAAGCCAGGGCCCCACCACAGCCACCAGACAGCTTGCCAGCACTGCCCTGTCACAGGCATCCCACCCTCAAATACCGGAAGCCACATCCCACAGACATGGCCTGGACACAAGGGACAGGAGGAATGGATCACAAGACAAACATGTTCTCCCATGGGGCTCTTGAAAAGAGACCAGCACAGGCATAACTGGATATCCATCTGCAAAAAAACTGAAACAAGACCCATACCTCACACCATGCACAAAAACTAACTCAAAATGGAACAACAAAGACCTAAATATAACATCAAAACTGATAAAGATCATGGAAGAAAAAATAGGGACAACACTAGCGGCCCTAATACACGGCATAAACAGGACACAAAACATAACGAACAATGCACAAACACCAAAAGAGAAACTAGATGAACTGAAAATCAAACACTTATGCTCATCAAAAGACTTCACCAAAAGAGTAAAAAGACAACCTACAGACCGGGGAAAAAAATTTGGCTACGACAAATCCGATCAGCATCTAATCTCTAACATCTACAAGATACTGCAAAACCTCAACAACGAACAGACAAATAGCCAAATGAAAAAATGGGCAAAGGATATGAACAGGCACTTCACCAAAGAAGACGTTCAGGCAGCTAACAGACACCTGAGGAAATGCTCACAATCATTAGCCATTAGAGAAACGCAAGTTGAAACTACAATGAGATACCATCTCACCCCAACAAGGCTAGCATTAATCCAAAAAACACAAAATAATAAATGTTGGAGAGGTTGTAGAGAGACTGGAACACTTATACACTGCTGGTGGGATTGTAAAATGGTATGATCACTTTGAAAAAAATAGATTTGGCGCTTCCTTAAAAAGTTAGAAATAGAAGTACCATATGATCCAGCAATACCACTCTTTGGAATAAACCCTAGAGAAGTAAGCGCCGTCACATGAATAGATATACGCACACCCATGTTCACTGCAGCACTGTTCACAACAGCAAAAAGATGGAAACAACCTAGGTGCCCATCAGCAGACAAATGGATAAACAAATTATGGTACATTCACACACTGGAACACTATACAATGATAAAGAACAATAATGAATCTGTGAAACATCTTATAACATGAAGGAATCTGGAAAGCATTATGTTGAGTGAAAATAGTCACAAAAGGACAAACGTTATATAAGACCACTATTATAAGAACTCAAGAAAAGGTTTAAACACAGAAGAAAACATTTTTTGATGGTTACGTGGGTAGGGAGGGAGGCAGAGGGGAATTCACTAACTAGATAGTAGACAAGAATTATCTTAGGTGAAGGGAAGGACAACACATACTACAGGGGAAGTCAACACAAATGGACTAAACCAAAAGCTAAAAAATTTCCTGAATACAACCAAACACTTCAAGGGACAGAGCAGCAGGGGTGGGGGTCTGTGGACCACGGTTTCAGGGGACATCTAGATCAATTGGCATAACAAAGTCTATTAAGAAAATGTTCTGCATCCCACTTTGGTGAGTGGTGTCTGGGGTCTTAAAAGCTTGCAAGCAGCCATCTAAGATGCATCAACTTATCCCAAACCCACCTGGAGTAAAGGAGAATGAAGAACACCAAAGACACAAGGAAAATATTAGTCCAAGAGACAGAAAGGGTCACACAAACCAGAGACGCCATCAGCCTGAGACCAGAAGAACTAGACAGTGCCTGGCTACCACCAATGACCTCCCCAAAAGGGAACACAACAGAGAGTCCTTGATGGAATAGGAGAAAAGTGGGGAGCAGAACTCAAATTCTAGTAAAAAGACCAGACTTAATGGTTTGACTGAGACTAGAGGGACCCTGGAAGACATGGCCCCTGGACTCTGTTAGCCCAAAACTAAAACCACTCCCGACACCAACTCTTCAAAGATTAGACTGGATTATGGGACATAAAACAATACTTGTGAAGAGTGTGCTTCTTAGCTCTAGTAGATTGATGAGACTAAACAGGCAGCTCCTGTCCGGAGGCGAGATGAGAAAGCAGACAGGGTCAGGAGCTGGTTGAGTGGACATGGGAAATCCGGGGTGGAAAGGAGGAGTGTGCTGTCACAGTAAAGGGAGAGCAACTAGGGTCACATAGCATTGTGTGTGTAAATTTTCGTATGAGAAACTAACTTAAATTGTAAACTTTCACTTAAAGTACAATAAAAATTAAATAAAGAGTAAGATTTCTTCACCCCCAAAGACTCAATTTTTGCCTCCTTGAGGACAACATTGCCTCCACTGATAATCCATGGGTTAAACAAAACAGATTATTAAAACTAATTTTATCCATTTCCTTTTACTGTTTTAATATGACTACCAGAAATTTTAAAATATATACGTGGCTCACATGATATTTCTCTTTAACAGCACTGATACAAATAAAGAATAAACGGAAATATAAATGTATGTATACACATGAATGTACACAGTAAATAAGGAAAACCAAAAAACTGACATCTTTGAATTATGGTGTTGGTGAAGAATATTAACTATACCCATGGACTGCCAGAAGAACGAACAAATCTGTCTTGGAAGAAATACAGTCAGAAGGCTCCTTAGAAGCAAGGATGGTGAGACCTCATTTCACATACTTTGGACATGTTATCAGCAGGGACCAGTCCCTGGAGAAGGACATCATGCTTAGTAAAGTAGAGGGTCAGTGAAAAAAAGGAAGACCCTCAACAAGATGGAGTGACACAGTGGCTGCAACAATGGGCTTAAGCATAACAATGACTGTGAGGATGGCGCAGGACCGGCCAGTGTGTTGTGTTGCACACAGGGTTGCTATGAGTCAGAACCAACTCGTCGGTACCTAACAACAACAGCAACATACACATACACGTATACAGACACATATACAAACATGTGTATGAGCACACACACACACACACACACGCTCATATACATACATGCATGAATTCGCTAGGTCTGAGTCACTATGAGTCACAAGCAACTCGACGGCAATGAGTTTGGTTTTTTTTTTCGAGTTGGCCACTAAGAGGGCCTGGAAGCAGTGACACCCCACTAGCAATCAGCACACTTAGCACTCAGATCTTGGCTTCTAAATACCCTTCTCCACTACAAGGAAATAGAGCTCCTTGGAGAAATGGCTGATCCCAGAGCTGCAGCAAGGAAAAATACAAGATCAGTCTGGAACATCTTGCTCCAGAAAGAAAGGATGTGTTCAAAGAATGATGGCAACATTTCAAAAAGACACAGACGCCAGCTTGAAGCAGCTCTTACTGGTCAAACCTGAGATTATTAGGCAGTAAAATAAATCATGATAGAAACCAATTATAAATAGCCCAGTGAGTAAAACAGGAAACCATAATCCAAACTGATAGAAAAAGACAGATTGTTATATTGTCTCAACGTACCTACCTAAAAACATTTCTTAAGTCCAAAGGGGAAACAGAGTGACTTGACAGCGAAGAAGCTGGGCAAACATTACCTTAATCAAGAGATTAAAGTCATCATCCCCTGCAATGGGACACACTGAAGTCACAAGCCACCTGACAGGAAAGGAGGAGAACACAGCATCATGGCCCCAAAGGTATATAACCTGAGCCCAATCCTGCCGAGACAGCAGACAAACTCAAATGGAGGACCGTTCTGCAACATCAAGAGCCTATCACCTTCAAGTGTCAAGGGCACGGAAGTCAAAGGAAGGCTAAGGAGCCATCCCAGACTGAAAGAGGCTCAGAGAGCAACACCACTCCTCTGCAGCACACAATTCCAAGGTTGACCCTGTTGCTGTCAAGGGCGTTTATTGGGACAACCGTCAGACCTGGATGGGTGACATGGTGGGAATGCCTTGCTTCTCATTTCTGGATTTAGAGGCTGTATTTTGGCCACAGAAAATGTCCTTGTTGGTAAACCAGAGACTTCATCAGCCTGAGACCAGAAGAACTGGATGGTGCCCGGCTACCATCAAGGACCACCCTGATAGGGAACACAACAGAGAGTCCCTGATGGAGCAAGAGAAAAGTGGGGTGCACAACTCAAATTCTAGTAAAAAGATCAGACTTAATGGTTTGACTGAGACTGGACGGACCCCAAAAGACATGGCCCCTAGACTCTGTTAGCCCAAAACTAAAACCATTCCCGAGGCCAACTCTTCAGACAAAGATTAGACTGGATTATGGGACATAAAATGATACTTGTGAAGAGGGTGCTTCTTAGCTCAAGTAGATAGATGAGACTAAATGGGCAGCTCCTGTCCAGAGATGAGATGAGAAGGCAGAGGGTGAGGCGGTGGTTGAATGGATATGGGAAATTCGGGGTGGAAAGGAGGAGTGTGCTCTCACAGTATAGGGAGAGCAACTAGGGTTACGTAACAATGTGTATATAAATTTTTGCATGAGAGACTAACTTCAACCGTACACTTTCACTTAAAGCACAATGAAAAAATAAAAATAAAACGTCCTTGTTGGTTACCAACAGACTTGAAAATATTTGGAGTGCTTACCAACTCACACTCAAACGGCTCAAGAAGCAGTCATTTGTACTGTACTCACAACTTTTCAGGAAGTCTGAGATTTTCTCAAAATTAAAAAAAAAAAAAAAACTACCAAAAAAAAGAAGAAAAGGCTTCCTTGTTTCAGCTGGGGTCAGCCCTCCTTTCTCTGCTGCCCAGCGACCCTAGCGGCCCACAGTGGGCCTCGAGGACCAAGCGCCCTCCTGCTTCCCTCGGGAGTTCTTCCGATACACCTAACATGTGTCCTTGGTAAACGAGAAGCTTCATGAGACCAGAGCCTGGAAGTCCTGCTCCTCACTCCTCCCCTGTCTGGGAGCAAGCCTGACTGGCATGTGGCAGGGGCTCCGGGATTATTTCTAGGAGGGAGGGAAGGGTGAGAGAACAGAGGTGTGCCCAGCCCTGCCGGACCCAGATGAGCAGCGAGACCTGCCCTCAAGGACTCCCAGCCACTGGAGACAACAACTACACACACTGCCAGCATCCTTCACGAGCTAAATCTGTCCTGTTGGCGCTCTAAATTTCTCTAGAGAGAGAGCCACAGAGCATGGCGACCAAGTGGTGCTCGTATTAACATAGCACATGGAGAGCAAGAGGCTAGCGATGAACACACAGCAGGAAGGAGCCCAGGACGCAGAGCAGCCAAGCTCAGCACCGCCCAGCCGGAGGAGGTTCCCGTGGGGGAACCCTGCACAAGCCCTTACAGGAAGAAGCAGGCTGAAAAGGGAGGGGTCTTCGAGCAAGAGCCCAGCACGGAAGGGGCAGGGACAGAAAGGCCATATGGGGGGGCATATGTATCCAGCACAAGGAGGGGGAAGCTGACTCTGGAGGTGTGGATGGGGCACACCCAACAGGCCAGGACCCCAGTCCTGCTTTGTGCCCAGTGCCCCTTAGCTAGGCATGACCCGCTAAGGACAATCTTTCCAGAATGTTCATGGGGACATGGGGCCAGCCAGGGTGGGGTGGGGAGGCAGAGGCTGGGTGGTCATGCCAGAAGGTTGCAACCACAGCCGGAAGGTCAGGGCTGTCTGCCATGTCAGCATCTCGGGGTCTCGCCAGCGAAGCCGCTCCAGACCCTGCTCTCCCACTGGATCAGTCAGCAATGTGGCCACACCTAACTAGTTTGATTAAGCCCAAGGTGACTTCAAGGCATTTTAGGAAAAAATAATAAAGAGCATCCTGCCAGCTCCTGGAGGGCACAGCCAAGGGGCGACTTGGCGCCCTCTGTGAACACTTCCCACTGCCTGGCTCTGTACACAGCAGGTGGCCAATAAATGCACATGGCATTATGCTCCCTTAAGGCTAATAACCCGGCTGAGATAAACTCAGTGGGAGGGCCGTGCTGAAAGCTTTCTGTCCTAGAAACAGGATGTAACCCTGAGACACCAGTGGGGCACTCTGGAAGGAGGACCTTGGAGCTGCCTGGTTACCAGGCGCCACGACATTCAGGGGTGGAAGACAGAGGGGTCTCGCTGGCTCAGCGGCCCAGCAGCCACACTCCCCACAGGAGACAAGCTCCCCACCCCATTCTACTGTGGGATCAGGCCCTCCCACCCCATCCTACCGTGGGGTCAGGCTCTCCACCCCATCCTACTCTGGGGTCAAGCTCCCCACCCCATCCTACTGTGGGCTCAGGCTCTCCACCCCATCCTACTCTGGGGTCAGGCTCTCCCACCCCATCCTACTGTGGGGTCAGCTTCTCCCACCCCATCCTACTGTGGGGTCAGGCTCTCCCGCCCCATCCTACTCTGGGCTCAGGCCCTCCCACCCCATCCAGCCATGGTGACAAACTCCCCACTCCAACCTACCACAGGGATGGGATCTTCACACCATCCAGCCCGTGAAGGCACCTCGCCTCCACTCCCCCAACCCATGAGAAACCAAGAATCAGGCCAGGAACGTCATCAGAAAGGCACCAGGCAAGCTTTGGAGGTCCTCCAAAACGAGTTTATTTGAACAGCCCTGGGAGACAGGGAGACTTTAGTTCACAATGTCATTTCGCCACTGCCTATGGTACTGGGGTGGCAGGGGGCACACTCGCCCAGAGTCCTGCCTCTCACGGGCAGGGTGGGTAAGAATGCGCAGCCGCGATGTTCTCATCACATCACCCTGAGCTGAGACCACATCTTCCTGCCTCGTCTCCTAGGGAATGTAAGCTTCCCCGTTAGCAAAAGAGTAAGCCACATGTAGGGGCTGCCAGCACCCTCTGCCAAGTCCACGCAGCCATTTGGGGTAAAGAAAGCAGCTCCTTTCGTGGTAAACAGACAGGACTATCCAGCTAACTGTCCAACGGCACGTGGTTCCCAGAGTGGCTGCAGCAGCCTGGGCGGCAGGGGCCACACAGATTTCAGCGTGGCCAGTCCCACCCTGCATGGGATGCAGGCGAGCAGGGAGGAGGACCTGCAAACCCGGCCACGAAGGACGATACGTGCCAGGGTCCAGAAGACAACCCCAAAATTGTTAACGTTTATCCACACAACGTGGCCATGAAGCGGCCCCTGTTTCAGTCCCCATGACACAGATGGGGGAACTGAGGCACCAAAGGTGTGGTCACCTGCTGGGAGGTGGCAGAGTCAGGATTCGAGCATAGAAAGTGACCGCTCAGACAGACACACAAGCATGCGCCCTTCTGGTTCTCCCTAGCGCCCAGCCTCCCTTGAAGCACCTTCCACCCTGGCTGGGGCAGGGGGCTCAGAGGGCTGTCGGTGTCAGCATTGTTGCTCTGGAAGGACACACACTTCCAGCCCCTGCCATAGCCAGTATCTCCCCACCCCCGCCCTGCTGTCCAAACCACAGCTAAGAAGGGGCAGGCCCAGGTGACTGGGCCAGGCAATGCGGAGCCTCCCCAGCCTCCTCCCCCAGCCTCCACAGGGCTGAACCACCCCATCACCACCCCACAACCCCCCATGGCCCTCACCCCCATGCGGCAGCCTCCCGGCCAATTGGCCCCAAAACCCTGCCCAGGGAAAGGCAGCCAGGCAGCCCCCAGGTCACAGTCACAGGCAAACACACCACCGGTTCAAAGCCGGCTCTCCTCTTCTCTCAGTTTCTCCAGACATAAAATAGGGAGAGCATTTCCCAGCCCCAGAGTGGCTGTGAGGACAGGAGAGAGGACAGGTCAGTGAAAGCACCCTGCAGTGGGCAACACCTGGCAAACCCACCTACCGCAAGTGACGTCAGATACGTGTGCCCCCACAGCCCTGCGCACCCCCACCCGCCCACCTCAGGCAAGCACCCGACCCGCACAGTGGCTCTCTTGCCGGCCTTCCTGGGTCTGGAGCTAGGTTATTACTCATCTGCGGGCGGCCCCTTCCCCCCTCAGGGCTCTCCTTTGTGAGCCGCTGCCCGCCTCCCATTTCCATCTCTTCGGAAACACAGTAGGGAAAGGGCAAAGCCCCCAAGGGCCCAGTTGGTCCCCGGCAAAGGCCACGCAGCCCAGCCGGGAAACCAGCCGTGACTCACTCAGTCCCTCCCTCCCCAGCGAGCGTTTTCCGATGTCACCCTCGAGAATAGCTGTTCTCCACGCGGAATCGCCAAGGGCTGCCAGGGAAGGGCTACCGGGCTGGCGGGTGGCCGCGCCTGGACGGTGCTGGCAGGACAGGGCTGGGCCCCAAACCCCTTTGCATGCCTGGCCCCTTCAAAGAGTGCGCGGGTAGGGGTTTCGGGACCCCCGGGGCTGGAACGGGAGCCTCGATTCGGCTTAAGTCTCCGCCAAGTTCCCTTTAAGGGGCCCAGAAAAGCAGCTCTGGCCGGCCGGGCGGACATTTTCTTGCCTGGCGGCCACACGCACGCCTCCACCGCGGCAAAGGCCACACTTGAGGGCCCAACGGTGGCGGGGGGCGGGGTCTGAGGATGGAATGAGGTGACTCCGAGCTCCTGCCAAGTTGCGCGGCCCTGGGGGCCCTGTGACAGAGAGCGCCACCCCCCCCCCCCAACGTCCGCGGCCAAGAGGAGTTGGTGGCCGCCAAGGGGTCGCGTCTCGGGCCCACCCGCTCCCTCCCCGGCCCGGAGGGCACCCGCTCCCCGCCCCCACCGCCCCGCTGTGCCTGCTCGTCCTCCACCGGGCCCAGCCATCAGGTGCTAAGCCAGAGGACACAACCCCTGCGCGGCCACCCGGCGTGGCAGGCTTGGGGGCGGGAGGGGCGTTCGCAGGGCCACGGCGCCCAGGCCTGGGAGGAGGCGGCCGTGCTGAGCGCCTGGCCAGGGTTCGAGTCCCTCTCTCCACCCTGGAGGCACAGACCGGGACCAGCGCCTCCCCAGCAGTGCCCGCGGGCGGCGGAGGCGCGGCCCGTGCTTGGGGGACTTTGGCAAACTTCGCGCCGCCGGGGGCTGCCCCTCAGAGGAGCTGGCTCCGACCCCGAGGGCGCCCCCTCTCCCCGCTCCCCCTCCCGCCGTCCGCCGCCGTCCCTAAGCCCCAACCAGTGTCCCGGGGCCGCCCGCAGCTGCGACCTCTGCGTCCCCGTCCGCGCGACGAACGGCGCGAACGCCCGACGACCGGGCCCGAGAGCCCCGGCGGCTCGGCTGGCCGGGCCCTCCCGTCGCGCCCGGGTCCTCACCTGGGACATCTGCGGCCGGAAGTTGATGTCCTTGAGGTCTATAGAGCCTGGGGACAGGTTGTGCAACAGCTGGCACAGCAGGACGCCGTCGCGCAGCGCCTGAGCCAGATCGAAAACCACAGCCGAGGGCCACACGACCCGGTGGTTGGGCGGCAGGACCTTGCAGTCGATGAGCCAGCGGCCGCATTGCCGCCACTGCTCCATGGCGCCCGGCGGCGGCCGGGCTGGCGGCGCCGCTCAGCGCAGGACTCGGGCAGGAGCGCGGCGGCCGCGGGGCATCCCGCCCGCGCGGGGTTCGGCCGGGGCGGGGCCTCACGGGCGGCCGGTCCCGCTGCGCCGCCGCGCGTCCCTCCTCTTCCTCCCGCTCCGCCGCCCCTCGCGGGCCGCCGCTCCCACCCACGTGCAACGCCGGGTCCCCTCTTCACACACACAAGTCCCCGCGGGCGCCGGGCCGCGCTCCTCGTCGCACGCCGCCGCCGCGCTCCCCGGCCCGCCCCGCCGGGCGCCGCATTCTGCGCTCTGGGCGCCCGCCGCCGCTCTGCCCCCTGGAGACAAAGGCCGGCGGGTCGCTAGCTCCGCGCGTCCCAGGCCTGGTCCGCCGCGCCGCCACCGCCGCGCTTTGTTCGCCGCGCCCGCCGGCTCCACGATCCGCGCGCCTCTCCGCGGCTCGGCGGCTCCTGGGCCGGGGGCGGGGGGCGGCCGGCGGGGGCGGGCGGGAGGTGGGGCCGGCGCCCTCGCTCCGCCCCCGCCCAGACCCCGCTCCGCCCCCCACTTCCTGCCCCGCCGCGGACGCCCGCCAAAGTTGCGAAGGGCGGGGGCGCGGCGCGGGCCGGCGTCCGGCCCACTTTCCCCCCGGGGTGCCCGGACTTTCGGGGAGCTCTGCCCCCAGGACGAGCGACCCTGCCTGGGGATCTCCGTGCAAAGGCCCGGTCGCTGTCTCTGCGCCTTTCCTGGGCGCCGCACCTGGCTCCCCGTGTAGGTCTGGAGTGGCCCCTTGGGGAAGGGCCGACAGGGGAGGGGGCGCCGGCCTGGGCAGAGGCCTCCTGAGCCCCTCAGCGCATCCCGCGGCCCCTCGGGACGGTGTGAGGCCGGATGACTCGGTGCCGCAGAGCCCCTTCCCGTCCTCCACCCTGGCCAGGCGCCCTCAGGAAGGCCCCCACCTCACCCCCGCCCAGCACAAAGGCCGAGATTCCCTCGCTTTGAGCCCAGAGGCCCGGCCAGTTGCAGCTGGCAGGAGGGCGGACCTGGCGTCCCGGGTGGAATACGTGAGAGAAGCAGTGGAAGTGGGTAGATGAGGCCAGCCCCGCCCAGATGACACCGCCCCCATGCTGGCGGCTGGGCCCCTGACCCTGCCCTGAACTCACGCCTGGGCCACGCCCCCAGCGGGCCCTTGCAGGGGGTACGGGGCTCTGTCCAGCTGGCCTTGTGTGACAGTGGGAGGGGCTTCGAGGACAAAAAGAGCGAATCTGGGGATGAAATTATACGAACCCTGGCTCAGCTGTCGGGAGTCCTGAGTTCACCCCACCGTTGAGCTGGGTGACGGGGGGGGGGGGGGGCGGGGGGGAGGCCCCGGGGGTAATTTTTGCGACTGCCCCCCCACCCCCACCCCGCGGCACTCTGGGCTGAGCCCTACCCCTGGTCCTGTGTTTGTGGGGAGTTACCCACAGCCCAGTACCACAGCTCCCTTCTCTCTTGGCTTCCCTGGTGTAAGGTCCAAACCAGGTGACACCCCACCTAGCCGCAACCCAAGAGGGCCCAGGGGCCACCTATGGGAGTCCTACTCCGGGAAAGCGCCTCTGTGCCGTGGGTCCTGCCCCCTCCCAGCCTGAGAAGGATGCATAGGCCAGGGCCTGGGCCATGGAGAGAGGTGGTGATGGAGCTGGCCTCCTCCCAGGCTCACCCCAGGCCTCTCCGGGAGCGGAACCAGGACAAGGGACAGGTGAGCTCGCAGCCTTGTCTGGATCCTTCCTTCGTGAGCCTGCCCACCTTCCTGTTAGAATTACTTGTCAGGGATGAAGGGGATGTCCTTATCCAGGCATCCTGCGCAGTGGTCGGTACGCAAGGAGCTCCTCGGGGAGGAACTCCTCTCTCTCCCCAACCCCTCACCGGGGACACCCCGTTAATGCCTGTGTCTCTCTCATCAAGAAATGGACCTCTGTCCTCACTGCCCTTGGTCTTCTTGCTGGGCAGGGAACCAACCAAGAAGGCAAGACCAGGCCGGACACAGGCAACCTCACGCCACCAAGCAGGTGTTCATCTGCTGCCCCCTGGTGGGTGCTTAGGGCACAGGCGCCACCTTGTTGGGGCGGGGTTCTGCAGCTCAGCTGCCCCAAGGTGAGAGCACTGACTTTGAAGGGGCTGCACCTGGAATCAGAGCTTTAGTGCTGAAAATGGCCAAGTCAGGAGCCAATCATAACACATCCCTGGGTCTCAGTTTCTTAATCTGGAAAATGGGGACAGTCACGTGCCCTGAGAGTCTCCGCAGGCAGAACGGATGCGTACGGATGAATGAGCACTCAGTGGGACCCCTTGATTGCATCAATTCAACGCATATGTTGCTGTTGTTGTTAGGTGCCATCAAGTCAGTTCAGACTCGTAGCGACCCTGTGTACAACAGAATGAAACACTGCCCAATCTGCGCCACCCTCACATCATTGTCATGCTTGAGCCCATTACCGCAGCCACTGTGTCAGTCCATCTTTCTGAGGGTCTTCCTCTCTTTCACTGACCCTCTACTTTACTGAGCATCTTTCTCCAGGGACTGGTCCCTCCTGATAACATGTCCAAAGTATGTGAGATGAAATTCTTGCCATCCTCACTTCCAAGGAGCATTCTGGCTGTACTTTGTTCTTTCTTCTGGCAGTCCATGATATATATTCAGTATTCTTCACCAACACCATAATTCAAAGGTGTCAATTCTTCGGTCTTCTTTATTCATTGTCCAACTTTCACATACATACGAGGCGACTGAAAATACCATGGCTTGGGTCAGGTACACCTTAGTCCTCAAAGTGACCTCTTTGCTTCTGAGTGCCTTAAAGAGGTCTTTTGCAACAGATTTGCCCAGTGCAATGCATCTTTTGATTTTTTTGACTGCTGCTTCCATGAGTGTTAATTGTGGATCCCAGTAACATGAAATCCTTGGCAACTTCAGTCTTTTCTCTGTTTATCATGATGCTGCTTATGGGTCCATTTGTGAGTCTTTTTGTTTTCTTTATGTTGAGGTGTAATCTGTACTGAAGGCTGTGGTCTTTGATCTTCACCAGTAAGTGCTTCAAGTCCTCTTCACTTTCAGCGAGTAAGGTTGTGTCGCCTGCATATCACAGGTTGTTAATCAGTTTTCCTCCAATCCTAATGCCCTGTTCTTCTTCATATAGTACAGCTTCTCGGATTATTTGCTCAGCATACAGATTGAACAAGTATGCTGAAAGGATCCAACCCTGACGCACACCTTTCCTGATTTTAAACCACACAGTATCCCCTTACTCTCTTCAAATGACTACCTCTTGATCTATGTGCATGCTCCTCATGAGCACAGTTAAGCATTCCAGAATTCCCATTCTTTGCGAAGTTATCCATAATTTGTTATGATCCACACAGTCGAATGCCTTTGTGTAGTCAATAAAACACAGGTAAACATCTTTCTGGTATTCTCTACTTTCAGGCACGATCTATCTGACATTAGCAACGATAACCCTAGTTCCACATCCTCTTCTGAATCCGGCTTGAATTTCTGGCAGTTCCCTGTTAATGTACAGCTGCAAAAGTTTTTGAATTATCTTCAGCAAAACTTTGCTTGCGTGTGATATTAATGATATTGTTGGATAATTTCCGCATTCCGTTGGATCCCTTTCGTTGGAACAGGCATAAATATGGATCTATTCCAGTCAGTTGGCCAGGTAGATGTCTTCCAAATTTCTTGGCAGAGATGAGTGAACGCTTCCAGCGTTGTACCCGTTTGTTACATCTCAATTGGTATTCCATCAATTCCTGGAGCCTCATTTTTCGCCAATGCCTTCAGTGCAGCTTGGACCTCTTCCTTCAGTGCCATCAATTCTTGATCATATGCTACCTACTGAAATGGCTGAACGTCAATATGGTTGAAGCATATGTTAGGGTGACTAACAGAGGAGATGCTGTTCCAGAAAATCCGACGGCCATCCACATCCTCTTGGACTTGGAGCTATCTCCCGGGAGTACCTGTTGCACACCTGCAGGTGTGCAATGATAAACGGAGAAAAGATTGAAGTAGTCAAGGATTTCATTTTACCTGGATCCACAATCAACGCCCATGGAAGCAGCTGTCAAGACATCAAAAGATGCATTGCATTGGGCAAATCTGCTGCAAAAGACCTCTTTAAAGTGTTGAAAAGCAAAGATATCACCTTGAGGACTAAGGTGCACCTGTCCCAAACCATGGTGTTTTCAATCACATCATATGCATGAGAAAGCTGAACAGTGAATAAGGAAGATCGAAGAAGAACTGACACCTTTGAATTATGGTTTTTGCGAAGAATATTGAATATACCATGGGCTGCTGAAAGAATGAACAAATCTGTCTTAGAAGTACAGCCAGAATATTCCTTAGAAGCAAGGATGACAAGACCACGTCTCACATACCTCAGACATGTTATCAGGAGGGGTCAGTCCCTGGAGAAGGACATCGTGCTTGGTAAAGTAGAGGGTCAGCGAAAAAGATGAAGACCCTCAACGAGATGGGTTGACACAGTGGCTGCAACAATGGGCTCAAGTGTAACAAAGATTGTGAGGATGGCACAGGACTGGGCAGTGTTTCGTTCTGTTGTACGTGGGGTCACTACGGGTTGGAACCCGACTCGACGGCACCTAACGACATAATTCCCACTGCATTCTACGGAGATGGGCTCCAGGGGGAGCTGTTTACCTAGACTCTGTGTGGATGCTCCCCCTGGAGTGTCTGCTAAGCTTGGCCTTCAGCATAATCAGCGAGGATGGCTTTCTTCCATGTGCCAAGTGCCCTGATGGCCCAGAGGAGACTCGGGGGACAGGGGTTCCCCATCCAGTAGAGTAGAGGAAACTCACAGCATGGGTAGTGCCAACGCCAGCCACATGCCCCAAAGTGTGGAATGAGGGTCACAGACAGGAAGAGGAGTGGGAGAAGGGGCACACCTCGTTTCCCAGAGGACCCGGGGCTTGAGCTGACATTCAAAAACTGAGCATGTCTGAGGTGAGGAGAAGGGAATGGCATGGAGGAGGGACAGGTACAGGAGGGGTAAGACCCCTGGAGCAGGGCCTTGGACAAGTGACATTTTTAAACGATGAAGGACCTAATTTTTTCCACTTTCACAGCCATTAACAATACATTATAGTGTGGTCCTAGCCTCCTCTTTCTCTCAGCCACGTTCCGTCTCCCAGCCGTCCCAGCAGGCCACATCCACGATCTGTCCAGATTCTGACCCCTGCTCACCACCCCCCGCCACCATGGTCCAGGCCTTCTCCCCGGGTCCCTCCAAAGGCCCTTGTCCCCCACCCCCAAACTCTGTCCTCAGCAGCCATGGAAGACCCAGCCAAACCTAGGTGAGACCTCGTCTCCCTGACTCAGATGTGAGCCCTCGTGACTCCTGCCTCACTAGAGGTGAAGCCTAATCACCTCGCTGGCCTCCTCTTCTGCCACACCCCCTTTTCCCGCCCTGTGGGACACTCCAGGACACAGGTGCCTCATTCAGACACGTCCAACACACGTGGCCTCGGGGCTTTTGCACTGGCTGGCCCCTCTGCCTGGGACTCTCCCCAGAGAGCCGCCTGGCCCACAGCCCACTTCCTTATCAGGGAGCCTTTCCTGACCTCTAACCAAAAGGCTGGCAGTTCGAACCCACCAGCCACTCCTTGGAAACCCTATGGGGCAGTTCTAGTCTGTCCTAGAGGGTGGCCATGTGTCAGAGTTGACTCGATGGCAGCGGTTTGGTTTGGTTTTGGTCCTGACCTCACCCTCGCGTCTGCCTTGTTCTTCCCGACACTGCCCCACCCTCCGCATGGGTTTGTGTGTTCACTGTCCATGTTTGCCCACTAAACAATCGGCTCTGTCAAAGTGGGGACCATATCTAGCTTGTCCCTGTCTGTACACCCAGAGCCAATTGGGCTGTGCACATAGTAGGCATTCAAGACGAAGTGAATAAACCAACAGCTTGGCCAAGTACTACAACCTCAGTTTAAAAATCCAATATATCCTTTCTAGAAGCCACAGAAAGGTGTTAAACTGATTCAAAGGTAGCAAAAAAAAAAAAAAGCTACGTAATCTATTTATTGATTTGTAGCCTATTTTAACATCATTTTATTAACAATATTTGCAGCATATTTTAACATCATCCACATGTGAATAGCTAATTACATTAGAGTTGCTCTTCCATAGCACGTTATCATGTCCAGCTGGTTCTATTTTAACGGTATTCATAATGGTAATCACCACTCCCATTTAGAGTGTTAGGTGGCTGGCCCAAGTGGTTGGTGTGCATGACCTGTTTAAGCCTCACAGCCCCTCCGTTAGTTACAGCAGCGATTAGCGTCCTGAGCAATTTAATGTAGGAAGCAGCCCACAGGCACAGAGCGTGTGGGTGAGTGCCCAAGGTCACTCCTCAGTGTGTGAAGGAGCCCAGGTCCAAAGGTCTCACCAGCCCCTGTGAGCACGCCCGGAACCTTCTGCTGTCCCTTGACACACTGCCTTGGGTGAGTAGGTGACAGTGGAGGAGGGGGACTCTGGGTCCCACCCTGTAGTGTCTAAAGTGCATAGACCCTGACACAGCAATGGAGCGCACACGTGCACACTCACACACCCCACTGCAGTCCTCACAGGGTGTAATCATGGACACGAGCACAGAGTCGGCTGGAAGTGGCCACTGGGGACACAGGAACAAAGAGCCTGTGTCTGCATTAGAGGGGAAGGGCCTTCTCCCAGAAACCTGGTGGCAGTCTGACAGGGGCCAGAAAAGAGGCCTCTGGAGGAAGCGGTCAGGGGGAGAGAGGTGGCGGCCAATAACCCAGCTACCCCTGGCCAGCCTCTTCTGCAGTCCCGGCTCTGTGCTGAGTGCACCCACATCTGTCTGTTTACAGAACAAGAAGTGTCACAGAGCTTACGTGACTTGCCCAAGGCCACGTAGTGGGCAGAGGTGGGATTTGAACCCAAGTCTGACTACAGAGTCTCACTCCAGCTGAGTAATTTTGCTTTTGCTTTGGACTGATGACATCATGGTTTAAGGGACAGCAGCGTGGAGAAA
This sequence comes from Dugong dugon, assembly GCA_030035585.1. NCBI lineage: Eukaryota > Metazoa > Chordata > Mammalia > Sirenia > Dugongidae > Dugong > Dugong dugon. The sequence continues at coordinate 3,987,191 of CM057471.1, read as the reverse complement.
TCTGGGTTCCCTGTGGACCCAACAATTCCTCCTGGGCTTCATCCAATTGGATTCATCACTCCCGGGGCAGTCCCTGGATTTGTTCTGAACGGGGACGCACGTGTCTTCGAGTTGTGTTGCAAGTGATGTGTGCCACAGGAAGTGTTGAGAGCAGCCCCTCACATCCAAGCATCCAAGAAAGTTCCTTTCCACACCAGCCTTGTCAGAGGACTGCACACAGCCAGACAGCTCCCACATTTCTGCCCAGAGCTTTCTCAGCCCAGGTTTCCCCAACCAAAGCCCAGAGCACCATGATGGTTTCAACACTTCTCATCAAAATTTCCAAGGTCCAGGGGGACCTCATTGCCTAACCAGGGGCCCAGGGACGTGCTGAATGTATCTCCTTCAAATGCCTTCCACAGGAGGCTGGAGTCCACTATACCATTCATACTCCATCTTTCTTCCATCCATCCTTCATCCCTCCAGCCATCCCTCCATCCACCCATCCCTCCATCCAGCCATCCCTCCATCCACCCATCCCTCCATCCACCCATCCCTCCATCCACCCATCCCTCCAGCCATCCCTCCATCCACCCATCCCTCCATCCACCCATCCCTCCATCCACCCATCCCTCCATCCACCCATCCCTCCACCCATCCCTCCATCCACCCATCCCTCCATCCACCCATCCCTCCATCCACCCATCCATCCCCCCCATCTATCCCTCCTTTCATCTTTCATCTATCCTTCATCTCTCCAATCATCCTTCCGTCCAACAAATGTTTATCAAGCACTGGCTTTGTTCTAGGAGCCCTGCTGGCACAGTGGGCCACCTCACAGTAAGAACTCGGGTACTAATCAAAAGGTTGGCAGTTCGAATCCACCAGCCACACCTTGGAAACCCTATGGGGAAGTTCTACTCCGTCCTATAGAGTTGTTATGAGTTGAAATCGACTCAACAACATCGGGTTTCGTTTTTTTTTTTTTTTTTTTTTTTTTTGGCTTTGTTCATGTGGGGAGGGTAAGTGAATGTTTTGACTCTTCCCAACAGGACTGGGTGAAAGAATTCTTCTTACATTCAAACCACATGAACACATACATTTTGCAAATTCCATTTGTAGCTACATCATGCAAATTCAGCTGTCACAGTTTCCCAGGAAATTGTAGGTGTAGAAAAAGACCATCTGGTCCACCATGGAGCCAGAGTACGCCCCACCAGATTGTGGGGTGTGAGCCTTTTACCTTCTGTTTGAAAAGGGAAAATATGGACTTTTCACTGCTTGATGCTTAAGTCAAATAGGTTAAGTCCATGGATTGTACCCCAGATTGTGATCTCTGAAACTTCACTGCCAAGTGGCCATTGTTCATCACCTTCTAATGAGTATTTGGAGACGTGGGGCAGTTTTCTCTGAACCTTGAGGTTCAAATCTCGTCTGAGAGTTGCCTTTGATGTCATGTGCTCAGGGTTGCTTACTCAAGGCTTCAGAGAAGTGAAGCCGATTCTCCAGGACTGAATTCCCTTGTAGGCGTGAGTCTGAGATGAGAAACAGAGGTTTAGGGTATGTTATGGACTGAATTGTGTCCCCTAAAATTGTGTGTTGTAATTCTTTACCCCTATTCTTGTGGAGGAAGGTGCCCTGGTGGCACAGTGGTTAAGCGCTCTGCTACTAACTGAAAGGTCAGCAGTTCAAACCCACCAACCGCTTCACGGGAGAAAGATGTGGCAGTCTACTTTGGTAAAGATCACACCTTTGGAAAGCCTATGGGGAGTTCTACTCTGTCCTACGGGGTTGCTGGGAGTCAGAATCGACAGTGGGTTTTTATTCTTGTGGATGTCACCATTTATGTTGTTGTTTGCAATGAATAAATCGTTGGTCTTGCAAGACCAGGCAGTGTTTCATTCTCTTATGCAAGGGTTCCTATGAACTGATTCCACACCTAACAACAACGTTCTCCTGGATGTTATTCCATTTGGGAGTAGAGTTTTCTTTATTATATTAATGATGCCATATTGTCATAGCGTGTGTCTTAAACCTATCACCTTTGAGATATAAACCAAGCTGATTAGGCAGGGAGGAGGGAGTGGAGTTGGGGGAAGAGAGATGCCAAGCCACATGAAGATTGCCCAGGAGCAGAAGCTCAGAAGAGACAAGGACCTTCTTCCAGAGCTGACAGAGAAAGAAAGCCTTCCCCTAGAGTCTGCACCCTGAATTCGGACATCTAGCCTCCTAAACTGTGAGAGCTTGTGTGTCGCTGTGATGCTGGAAGATATGCCATTGGTATTTCAAATACCAGCAGGGTCACTGTCTTGGTTATCTAGTGCTGCTATAACCAAGTGGATGCCCTTATCAAACAGAAGTTTATTCTTTCACAGTCTAGTAGGCTAAAAGTCTGAATTCAGGGCACTGGCTCCAGGGGAAGGCTTTCTCTCTCTGTCGGCTCTGGAGGAAGGTCCTTGTCATCAATCTTCCCTTAGTCTAGGAGCTTCTCCACACAGGAGCCCCAGGTCCAAAGGACGTGCTCTGCTCCTAGCACTGCTTACTTGGTGGTATGAAGTCCCCATGTCTCTCTGCTCACTTCTCTCTTTTATATCTCAAAAGAGACTAACTTAAGACACAGTCTAATCTTGTAGATTGAGTCCTGCCTCATTAACATAACTGCCACTAATCCCACTTCATTAACATCATAGAAATAGGATTTACAACACACAGGAAAATCACATCAGATGACAAAATGCTGGACAATCACACAATACTGGGAATCATGGCCTAGCCAAGTTGACAGATACTTTTGAGGGACACAATTCAATCCATGACAGTGACCTATGATGGACAAGTTTCAGAGGCGCTTCTAGACTAAAAGAGACTAGGAGGAGGACCTGGTGATCTACTTTTAAAAAAAAAATTGGCCAGTGAAAGCTTTATGAATAGTGGCAGAACATTGTCTGATATAGTGCCGGAAGATGAGCCCCTCAGGTTGGAAGGCACTCAAAATACAACTGAGGAAGAGCCATCACCTCAAAATAGAGTCAATTTTAATGATGTGGATGGAGTCAAGCATTCAGGACCTTCATTTGCTGATGTGGCACGACTCAAATTAGAAGATACAGCTGCAAACATCCATTAATAATAGGAACATGAAATGTACAAAGTATGAATCTAGGAAAACTGGAAGCTGTCAAAAATGAAACAAAGAAGAAGGCTTGGTAGCTGGAAAATATGGTCCTGGTGATAGAAATGACTCATTATAGAATTTTGCAAGACCAACAACTTATTGCAAATACCTTTTCTCAGCAACATAAACAGCAACTATACACACAGATCTCACCAAATGGAATACACAGGAATCACATTGACTGCATCTGTGGAAACAGATGATGGAGAAGCTTGATAACATTAGCAGAATAAGGCCCAGGGCTGACTGTGGAACAGACCATCAACTGTTCATATACAAGTTCAAGTAGAATCTGAAAAAAATTAAAACAAGTCCGTAAGAGCCAAAGTATGACCATGAGTATATTCCACTTGAATTTAGAGACCATCTCAAGAATAAATTGGATGCATTGGACATTAACGACTGAAGACCAGATGAGCTGTGGAAGGACATCATACATGAAGAAAGCAAAAGATCATTAAAAAGATAGGAAAGAAAGGAAAGATCAAAATGGATGTCAGAAAAGACTCTGAAACTTGATCTTGAGCATAAAGTAGATAAAGCGAAGGGAAGAAATGATGAGGTAAAAGAGCTGAACAGAAGATTTCAAAGGGCGGCTCGAGAGGACAAAGTAAAGCACTATAATAAAATGTGCAAAGACCTGGAGTTAGAAAACCAAAAGGGAAAACATACTCAGCATTTGTCAAGCCGAAAGAACTGAAGAAAAAACTCAAGCCTCGAGTTGCAATATTGAAGGATTCTACTGAATCACACAGGAAGCATCAAAAGAAGGTAGAAGGAATGCACAGAGTCACTGTACCAAAAAGAATTGGTAGATGTGCAACCATTTCAGGAGGTAGCATACGATCAAGAACCACGGGTATTGAAGGAAGCAGTCCAAGCTGCATTGAAGGCACTGGCAAAAAACAAAGCTCCAGGAATTGACAGAACACCAACTGAGATGTTTCAACAAACAGATACAGCACTGAAAGTGTTCACTCGTCTATGCCAAGAAATTTGGAAGACAGCTACCTGGCCAACCGACTGAAAGAGATCCATATTTGTGCCCATTCCAAAGAAAAGTGATCCCACAGAATGCAGAAATTATTGAACAATATCATTAATATCACACACAAGTAAAATTTTGCTGAAGATCATTCAAGAACGGTTGCAGCAGTACATCGACGGGGAACTGCCAGAAACTCAAGCTGGATTCAGAAGAGGACGTGGAACTAGGGATATCATTGCTGATGGCAGATGGATCTTGGCTAAAGCGGAGGATACCAGAAAGACGTTTACCTGTGTTTTATTGACTATGCAAAGGCATTCAACTGTGTGGATCATAACAAATTATGGACAACATTGCAAAGAATGGGAATTCCAGAGCACTTAATTGTGCTCATGAGGAAGCTGTACATAGACCAAGAGGAAGACGTTGGGAAAAAACAAGGGGTACTGCATGGTTTAAAATCGGGAAAGGCGTGCATCAGCGTTGGATCTTTTTACCATACTTATTCAATCTGTATGCTGAGCAAATAATCCAAGAAGCTGAACTATATGAAGAAGAACAGGGCATCAGGATTGGAGGAAGATGCATTAACAAGCTGCAATATGCAGATGACACAACCTTGCTTGCTGAAAGCGAAGAGGACTTGAAGCACTTACTTATGAAGATCAAAGACCACAGCCTTCAGTATGGATTACACCTCAACATAAAGAAAAGCAAAAAGCCTCACAACTGGATCAATAAGCAGTATGATAAACGGAGAGAAGATTGAAGTTGTCAAGGATTTCATTTTACTTGGATCCACAATCAACATTCATGGAAGCAGCAGTCGAGAAATCAAACGACGTGTTGCATTGGGCAAATCTGCTGCAAAAGATCTCTTTAAAGTTTTCAGAAGCAACAATGTCATTTTGAGGACTAAGGTGTGCCTGACCCAAACCATGGTATTTTCAATCCCCTCATATGTGTGGGAAAGCTGGACAATGAATAAGGAAGATCAGAGAAAATCTGATGCCTTTAAATTATGGTGTCAGTGAAGAATATTGAATATACCATGGACTGCCAGAAGAACAAACAAATCTGTCTTGGAAGAAGTACAGCCGGAATGCTCCTTAGAAGTGAGGATGGCGAGACTTCATCTGATGTACTTTGGCCATGTTATCAGGAGGGACAAGTCCCTGGAGAAAGACATCATGCTTGGAAAAGTAGAGGGTCAGTGAAAGAGAGGAAGACCCTTAACAAGATGCATTGACAAAGTAGCTGCAACAATGGGCTCAAGCATAACAATGATTGTGAGGATGGTGCAGGACTGTGGGCAGTGTTTCGTTCTATTATACACAGGGTTGCTATGAGTCGGAACTTACTCGATGGAACCTAACAACAACAACAAACTGTGAGAAAATAAATTTCTGTTCGTCAAAGCCACCCACTTGTGGTATTTTTGTTACAGCAGCACTGGGTAACTAAGACAGAATAGGTAGCAATTTCGGTGGGACCCCTCTCATCATTCACCAACAGGCCACCCCAACACAGGAGAAGAAGTGGGAGTCCAGGCCGGCTGAGGGAAGACCCAGGTCCCATGTGGCTTGTCATGTGTTATAGGACCTGAGCGGTGACGAGGGGAGCCAGATGCCACCGATCGCATTTCTTGGCAGGCTCGGCTGTGCCATAACTTGGACTGTGAAAGCTATACAACAAAACTACAAGTTTTGCTTTATGGAGGCCGACAGAGTTCTCGCACCCATGACAATAAAGGTCATCTAGTTCAATGTTAGGAACCTATGTGCTGTAATAAATAAATAAGCTTTAGGGCTTTGAACCACAGCCTTTGAAAGTAGCTTGTTTTCTTGTACGTCACTGTGTCTAGGTGATCGGGCTTACTGACATCAAACAGGGCCTGCTTCCACTATTCATTAACTTTCACTTAAAAGTGAAAAAATAATGGAAGATTAATGAGCATGTTCTGTTTCCAAGACTCCAGACGTCTCGTAACCACGGCTCACCGATCTTGTGATTGTCGTGTGATCGTTTAGCGAGATTTCCATTTAGACTTTGATAACGTTTGCACACAACCTGCCTCCATAAAATTTATGTATTCTAACGCAACTGTCAACCAATCAAAAATTGTGTCCAAAGTTCCTGATAAAGTTGTATATGAGCAGCCTGAAAATCTTCATTGAGCGCTGGGCCACTCGATGGTGACACGCTGCCCAGTTTGCAAATTGTCTGTTAAGCCCGCGTAGCAATCTGTTAATGGTGGTCCACGGTGTTTATTTTGACACAGCTTAGGCTCTCACTGAGCGGAGGGGTACACCACGGAGGTGAGAATACAGCGGCCGACGAGCGTAGTTCCAAGCCTGTCCTGCCCTAACAAGGGTTCTATACCGCCCTTCAGCCGGGCAAGAGGCACCCTACCCTGGGCCAGTCTGGCTCTCCTCCAGCCACTCTGCGCCCCACACTGCCACGTGCCCTAAGTACTCACAACACTCACACCTGCCCAGGTGTCTCTTCCTCCTGAGTCCAGGTGAGCTGTGATGGGGGTGTGAGCGGAGCTTGGCTAGGCGAGCTGGGGTCCACACACCCACCTGGGGTCCTTGTAGTAAGGTGGACGCTGCACGGAGAACAAAAGGAGCCGATGCTGCCGGAGACTGGGGCTGCACCAGTGCAGAGCCCCGAAGAGTGCCCCTCTCGCCTCCTGGAGAGGTTCTGGAGGTCCCCGAGGGTGCCATGTTGTTTCTGAGCAGAGCCCAGCCCCCTGCAGACATCCTGAGCACCCGCCAGCGCCCGTGCACGCCCCAGCCTCATCCTGGTACGCTGGGAACTCTGCCCCAAACCTAGCCACGCCTTATTCCCGTGGCTGAGTGATCTCCGCTGTCATCAGGGCCTGGCTCTGCGGGGCGGGGCTCCATCTAGTGGGAGAAAACAATGGTCCCCACTGCTGCTTCTCCTGGCCAGGGGGCCAGGCACAGGCAGGTGACACCCTCCTCACAGTCCCCGGTGTGGGAGGAGTCGGGGAGCCAGGGCAGGAGAGGGCTAAGGGGGCTACCTCCTGAGGATCCCTGAGGGCCCCGAGGTCTGACCTCTCTGGCCTTCCATGTGTGCCCAGGACTGACCTGAGGAGGGCCTGGGGCACGAGTGAGGTCTCCGGGTTCCACCCTGCTCCCTGCACCTTTGGGCCGGCAATGGAAGTGTCTGAGCCTCAGTCCCCTGGTCTGTGAAATGGGTGTAACAGAGGCAGCGCTGGGAGGGTCAACGAGATGGGGACCTGTAGGCACTTAGTAGGGCCTCACATGAGGTCAGCAGTGAAGCTGGGCCCAGGATGACCCCGGAATGACTGGCTCAGGGTCAAATGCGGCCAGTTCGGTGTTCTAGTTACCAGCTTTGCGCCTTACTTGCTTTGATTATAGGATGTCCAGTGCTTCTGTCCTGTAGCCAGTCTCCACCACCCTGAATTGTCTGAACATGAGGACTCAGCTTCCAGCGTGGAGGTGGAGGGTGGACCCTCTTCTCCCAAACACACATGGGGCCCACCTGGGGACCAGTGCCTCTGCCACGAGGGGGCGCTGCTGGCTGCAGCCCCCACCCCTGCCTGGGGACAGTGGGGAGGTGGGGCACCCAGCACCCAAAGGCCACACGTGCTCAGGACCCAGCCGTCTGCTATTTGTGTCATCCAGACCTTGGGCTAAGAGCTGGCTTACTGGCTTTGGTCCTCCCGGCCCCCTGTGGTGGGCTGGGAGGTGACCATCCCTGCAGTTCACACTCACACCCTCCACCATTGTTGCCCGAACAGGGGCTCATCCACTGTGACAAGTGTGTCCCAACACAGAGACAAGATGGTCTTTCTCCTGCTGAACATGTAACTTGGGCTTCCCCAGGGCACCCGCTTTATTAATTCTGAGATGCCCACTGTCTCTGCTGGTGCCTGAGGCCTCCTCTCCCAGGCCCTCCAGGGTTGAGAAGCAGGTGGGAGTTCTCACCGTCCACCTGCCTCACAGCCAGGGATGCCCTGAGTCCCCCCAACCCTGCTCCTGGGGTCTGACATGGAGTTATTGTGTTATCATTTTGACATTTTCAGGTTCTAAAAGGAGTCCTCTTTTATTTTATTTTATTCTAAATAATTTATTTGCTGTTGTTGGGAATATACATAGCAGTTTCTACATATACAATTCAGTGACATTGATTACTTTCTTTGAGCTGTGCATCCATTCTCACCCTCCTTTTCTGAGTTGTTCCTCCCAGGGCTTCGAACCGGTTTGGTCCGGTTTGAACCCCTGCTGAGAATTTGCATTTCTAACAAGTTCCCAGGTGAAGCTAATGCTGCTGGTTAGGGACCACTTCTGAGAACCACTGATAAAGCAGTGATTCTCAAAATTCATTACACATAAGAATCACTTGGGAATCTTATTAAAATGTAGATTCTGATTCAGTCTATCTGGGGTGGAAATGCAAATTCTCAGCAGGGGTTTGAACCGGAATGAACCTCATTAACATAAACTCACTGCCTTCTAAGCTTCCTGTCTAATCTTTCGAGTTGCTGTTGTCAGTCTGATGACATGTAGATAGATCTTAAAAGAGCATAGTGCTCAAGGCAGAGCTTTTTTACTAGGTAAGTTAAACTATTGTTTGGTTTTAAGAAGACTTCAGGGGATACTTTAGGTTTAAGGTTTAGAGATTGTCTCAGAGCCATAGTTCAGGGGTTCATTCAGCTTCCATGGCTCCAGAAAGTCTGGATTCCATGAGAATTTGAAATTCTGTTCTGTATTTTCCCCAGGAGTCCTCTTTTTAATTCTTCTTATTAGCTATTTGTATCTTCTTTCTTTTTTTCTTAATCAGAGATTTACTTTTTTTTTTTAATTCCTTTCTTCAGTGAACCAACTATGGATTTTGTTAATCTTTTATATCATATGTTTGTTTTCTACTTAATTAATTTCTTTCATCCTCATTCCATCCATTTCCTTTGGGTTAATTTTTGCTCTTCTTTTTCCAGCATCTCGAGATAGATGCTTAGCACTCTGATCTTTAACCTTCCTTCCTTCCCAGTATCTGCATTAAAGATTATAGAGTCCCCTAGGCATGATTTTAACTGCATCCCACCATGTGGATATATTGTATTTTTATCATCATTCAATAAAATATTGAATTTTTTTGCAAGATCCTCTTTGACACATGAAAAATTTAGAAATCTATTTCTTAATTATCAAGTATATGTTTTTTTTCTAGTCATCTTTTTTATTGTTTTATAAAGTACTTTTATTTTGGCCATATTTATGATTTAAATCATTTGAAATTTGTTGAAACTGGTTTATGGTCCAGCATATGGTCAATTTTTGTAAATATCTGTGTACTTGTAAAAAAAAAAAAGTGCATTCTACAGTTGTGGGCTCAGCGTTTGATGTAGGTCTGTGATGTCAATCTTCTTGATTGGCATTCGGGGGAACAGAAAGATTCAGCTGCTGGAAGGAGAAGAATAGACACCAAACGAGGTTAGTATTAGAGTGTTATTGGGGGGGGGGGGCAGTGCGGAAAAAAAGAGGCCTAATTTTCGTGGGGCTGTTAACAAAGTTTGAATGAGCAGACGGGGTGACATGGATGAACTCAAGATCTATTTGGAGAGCGTATGCCCGGGACGATATTTAATTAATTAAAAATAATAATATCAGTTATTAGTAGTAAGAATGCTAATAGTAATAGCAACGCCCGTAGCAAAAGTAACTGCACTCGCAGCAGTAAAAAAACACTGCTTATAAACGCTCGGAGCAATCACGTCGGTACAGTCCCTGGATTCCGCCGCCCGCTCCTGCGCCCCGGCAGCCCTGACTCCCGTCTGCGAGCGATCGATGGCTCTGCCTCGGCGCGGCGGCCTGCGCGGCCTCGGCGCTCGGCGCTCGGCTCGGCAGCCTGCGGCGCTGCCATGGGGACGCGGCCGCTGCCGCGGCCACCCGAGGGATACCCGCGCCGCGCGGGCCGGAAGGGGCCCGGGAGGCAGCCAGGCTGCGTCCGCCCGGCTGTCCGCGCGTCGCGGGGCCCATGGCGCGCCGGTGACTGGGCGTGGGCGACTGGGCGGGCTGGGCGGTGGGGGGCGCGGGTCTGGAGATGGGGGACCCTGGGCGCGGATCTGGAGATGGGGGACCCTGGGCGCGGATCTGGAGAAGGGGGTACCTTGGGCGCGGGTCTGGAGATGGGGGTACCTTGGGCGCGGGTCTGGAGATGAGAGGGACCTGGGCTCAGATCGGGAGATGGGGGACCCGAGCAGGGCGATGGGGGGACCCCGGCGACGAGGGATCCAGGGCGTGGGCCGTGAGACGAGAAGCCCAGCGGGGCGATGAAAATGAATTTGCACAGCTGGTAAAGCAGCTGTGGGTTTGTGGATGCTTCCTGCCGGCTTGCACCTGACCTCATCTTTGTTCTGGTCCAGGGCCGCCCTGATGCTTGCGGCAGGAAGAGGTGCTGGTGGCCAGGTGAGTAGTGAGAACCGCCCCGCCCCACCAGACTGGGAGCCGGCTCCTCGTTTTTGTCCTCTCCAGTTCTTATTACTTTATTTCACAGATACAGACACAAAAGCTCAGACTAGCGGTTCCCCAGTCCCACCCAGGGAGTTAATGAGGAAAGGGGGGTTAGGAACACGTCTGGCCCAAACCGGTGCCCGTACTCGGGATCACGGGCGAGTGACTGGAATGGTTAGAAGTATAGGCAGCTTGGTTTAACCTAACTTGGATCCAAAAGAGGTACGAGAGATTCTGTGCCATCAACAGTGGCACCTCACATGACAGCACCTCCATTGCTTTGCAGCATCACCTTTGGGACGAGCCGAAGATGAGCCAGGAAAAAGGAACCAAGCAGATGCTGCTTCCAGATCCCCGACGGGGGTGAAGACGCCGCCGCTGCCTCCAAAGCCGATTATGTAGAGCAGTATTACAGGAGCTGCTTTCAGCTCCATCTCGTAGCATGTCCTTCCATTCAGGACCACTTCAACGGGCCAAGCTCCGGTGTCAGAATCTTAGTCGGCACCTCACAAGTCCCCCTTGAGGTGTGCTGGCTAATCCCTGCCAACTGTACCCCAGTAAAACGCACACAGCTGCCGGGAAGAGCTGCGGCCAGGGCACCACCTGACCCGTTTACTGTCTCGGGTATGGTTCTTAGGTGTCTTCAGCATGCTCAGAGGTTTGGTTCAAGTTTCCTGGCGACACAGCCCTCCTTAGCATGTGGCCTACAAATGGTCTGAAGTCCTGATTTCCAGCGTGGAGTTAGGTCCTCAAGCCCGACAGCGGCAAGTGTTCACCGTTTAACTGAGTGCAGAGCCTGCCTCCGAGGACCTGTGTGCACAGGTGAGGGGGTGATGAGTGGCCGAGTGCCCCTGGCGGAGAAAGCCCTGTCTGAAGGCCACGCCCGCCTCCGGTACAAGCACACCTCCTTGGTCATCTGGCAGCAGCAGCAGCAGAAGCTGGAATCCGTGCCTCCCGGGACGTACCTGAGCAGGAGCCGGAGCATGTGGTACTCACAGTATGGAAACGAGGCCATCCTAGTCCGAGACAAGAATAAGCTCGAGGTCTCCCGGGACACTGGTCAGTCCAAGTTTTGCACAATTATGTAATTCCCATGTGAAAACCAAAGCCCAGGCGCCAAGCTTCAAGGAGAACAGGTCCGTAGTTCATGCAGTTGTCTCGTCGATCTCTGAATCCTTTGTTGTTGTACGTTACCATTGAGTCAGTTCTGACTCCTGGCAACCCCACGTGTGACAGAGCGGAACTGTTCCATAGGGTTTTCTTGGCTGTGACCTTAATGGAAGCAGATTGCCAGGCCTATCTTCTGTACGACTGTTGGGTGGGTTCGAACTACAGACCTTTAGGTTAGCAGTCGAGTGCGACCTATTTGCGCCACCTAGGGACCTTTCCAGTCCTTACCAGAAGCTTTTGAACAGTTAACGTGAAAACCAAGCTAGAGTCTAAGAACCCAAGAAACACAGAATGGTCCCAAGCCCTCTGGCACAGCACCTGCTGTAACTGGCACAGTAGGGACTAAGCTTCTGACTCCCTCGTAGTCAGCCATTGCGATGTTCTAATTCTCCAGGCTCTGCTAGGCAAAGCCCAGGCCTGGGCACTGCTAGATGCGGCTTTTCTGCTAAGCTTCCGAATAAATCTAGCAAGAGTGACCCCTCGTTACAAACCACCTCTGCAAACTTTTCTTGGTTGTTCTTAGTATTCACTTCCGCCTGGTAAAGAATGAGTCACATCTAGGAAAAGGGGGCAGCTGACATCCTGTGTGGTCTGTTGTCCATCTGCACGGGCCAAGACCCGTTCACCAAGGTACAGCCAACCTAGATGGTCATTGTCATCGGGGATTCTGCTGCACTTACGTTTTGAGTCGAGTTACCTGGTGATCGTCACAAGGAGTGCACTGTGGTCGCTTCTGTGGTCGCTTCTACGCTCGCTTCCTGGCGCTTGAGGCTTGTGGGCAGGTGCATCCAAGCAGCAGGGAGGAAATCAAGAATCCGTAAGTTCCACATCAGTTGCCCTCCAGTGATTTCAAAATCAGTCACAAAGCTGGGAAAGGCAGGTTTCGGATCAACAGCAGAGCGTTTTGGCCTCTGGTCCGCAGCCGCAGGCCCCTGCTGTTCAGGGGTGGATGCACTTGGGGCCTTCCTGCACACAGGGCCAGGGCTCACCTGCTGGCAGCTCTTGTAGGAGTCATCGTGAAATGATTTGCCACCTGCCGTAACTGAGGTCTGCTGGGCTGGGTCCGGGGGAGCGCTTGTTGTCAAAGCTGACTTCTCTGAATAAATAAACCTTCACAACTCTTCCTCCGTTCCCGACTCGCATATTTTTGTTTGCTTATGACATCTCGTCACTGGCTTTCACATTTTAACAACAGTAATAGCTAATGACGGCTAAGCATCCAAATACAGAAGTGCATAAAGCAAAGTGGAAGTCCCCTCCCGCGAGCCTCTGCTGTGAGCAGCTCGGCGCAGCCTCTCAGACTCACCTCCACGCTGCGTGGCGTTCTGCAGCCTTCCCTTGTTCAGCAGCAGATCCTGGGCATCTCCGGGATGTGCGTTCCCTACCTCAGGTCCGCGACATCACAGGTGAGCACAGAGGTGGCTGCCAGCCCAGCCCCTCACCCGTGCCAACACATCCTGGACATGGCTGTGCGTTCTTTGTGCGGCTGTGTCAGCTCATGAGCACGACAGCTGCCCTCCCTCGAGCAGGACCGCCGGGGCAGTGCGGCAGGGGCTGGCCGGCAGCCACCCTTGTGGAGCCCCCATCCTCTTAGACAGAGCTGCTGCTGGCTCCTGTGCCTGAGGCCAAGAGGCTTGAAGGGGATCTGACATGCTCGCGAAGTTGTGGAGGGTAGGGTCCTGGGCTGCAAACCCTGCCCCACCTGGGGAGGAAGGCCCCGCGGTGAAGGCTCTGCTGTCAGAGCTCCGACTTTTGAAAATTGTCCCAGCTCCCATAGACGGGCTTCCTCACCTCTTCCATTTTAAGTCCTGCTTGGGAGGAAAGCAAGCCCAACAGACACATCTGGACCACGTATAGGCTGTCTGCTCCCAGCGTTTCAGACGAGTCGGGGGTTGGTCCTGTTGGGGTGGGCCTGGGCAACGCAGCAGCACCGGCACAGAGCGGTCTTGGGGCCACTGTAGTCCCGGGATGGCGGGCATGACCCCTGCTCTTCCAGGCCCGGGGTGTGTGACAGCCGGTGCTAAGCTGCTCAGGTTGCAAGAAGACACACAGAAACAGGCGCCTGACTCAGCCGAGGTGGTAGGTGTTGGGGCAGGGTGGAGGCCACGTCAGGACCAGACACGGCCAAACTAGAACCATCTTTTTCCCAGGAATGTCTCTTCAGGACCTGGCTCCAACGGTTGTGGCTGTTTTGAAAACGTGTTAGAATTCCTGTATGTCTTGACACTTCGTTCCTCATGTAAGCCTCTGCGTGTGCCGGGGGCTGCATGACGTGGCGGTACTTGGAGCACGTGTAGCCCCGTTTGGTATGGTTTCACGTAAATGTTTGGACTGCTGGACATGCGCTCAAGTGTTGAACACCTACTGTCCCAGATCACCTGGCCACCTCGTTTCTCAACGCCCCCATAGAGACTGAATTGCAGGGCGGGAAGGGCCCGGCTGAGAGGATTAACAGCCGAGCAGGGACTGAAGACAGAACTGTAACTTCTAAGAGAAGGCAGTTTTCTCTAGAGAGCCAAATAAGTGTGAAAAGAAACAGGACTTTAACTTTCTTACTGCAGCAGAAAGAAGGTGCTCCCTAAATCCCGGTGCCTCCCTATGGGAACTGAGAACAGGAACAACTTCAAGCAGCTTCCAGAAGCCCTGTTTCAGCACTTTGGGTACTCCTGCCAAGAGCCGAGGGATATAAAGAATGAAGGGCTCACGCCACCCCCCACTAGGCACCTGGCTGGGAGACTCAGGTCCCAGGGAGCCACCCTCTCCACCCTTCAGGACATCCGCACTCGTCCAGCCTGGCCCCGGCCCCGGCCCCAGCCCCAGCCCCAAATGAGCAAATGCGCACACTTCAGGCACTTTTGTTTTTGGCTTTTTATTACGAAAACAAAACGAATGCCCCAGGAGAAGCGTCCGTGATCGCCGGGAACATCGGGGAGTACTTTCTACCATGTTTATTCTGTGGTGCTGAGGCCAGCATCGCAATAAACAAGCTAAAACTACTTACACTGGACTCATTTTCAGTAACTGACATTTACAGGAATATACTAGAAACGGCACTAAAAAGTTTAAGAAAAGTTACGGTAAACTTGCATGCACATCATACAGAAAAGTAACATTTTAAATATAAAAAAAGAAAACCTTCTGGAAGCGTTATGCCGGTATTAAGGAACAGCACTAACGAAACTGGATGGGACAAATCCTATATGGTGGGTGGTGTTTTTCCCAAAGGACTGCAGAAGATGTGTTGTCGAACAACCAAAACAAGAAATGTATCTTACAGTCTGTAAGCTCAATGACGCTGCCCAGCGTGAGGAAGGGTCTCTGAGTTCAGTGGCCACCCTCAGCCTGCCCCTCAGCCTCCAGGGGCCCTTTCAGACCCCTGCCCGCCCACGGCCGCTCGCATTAACAAAGTGTTTCTTTTCCCTTGAAAAAGCCCCAAAAAGCTGCTCCCCTGTTCTCGGCACGAGGACGTTTCTAACCAGGGGACAGCAGTCTTCTCTACAGGGGATGTGGAAATGGCAAACGCCCACCATCTGACCTCAGGGCTGTTAGGAGACTCCCCAGGACTCTAAATCAGTTGTGCAGTCTGGACAGAAAGCCTTAAAAAGCGACCACACCGTGAACTGCAGCTGCGGAGCGAGGAGCCGTCACACCTGCCGGTACTCTCGGGAGCAGGGCTCATGGGGAGGACCTGGCTCCTAGGGAGCCTAATTCCTGCTATGCTGAGCCCCAGGCACCGAGACCCCCTGCTCGGCACTTTGCACAGGTGAACCCACTGTCTCAGTGCCGTGGAGGTGGCCTCGAGGGGCGCGCCTCAGCCCTCTGCTCAGAGCCTGTCCCCGGAACGTGTGTTCACTGCCCACTGCCGGTCAGTTTCTGCCCTGGGGCCTGTCGACTATCCTGCGAACGTCCTCAAGGTCACAGGTTAAATATTTCCTTGAAGATGGTTTAGAAAATACCTTTGAAAGACAAGGGTAACTTTAAAAAATGGAAAAGTTTAAAATCCGTTTATATTTTTATTATAAACAAAACTTAAAAGTTTAACAAACTGGCTCCAAACTCACCAAGTGTCAGAATCACCAACAGTTAGAAAAATGGTACTCTATCACCCACTTCCTCACCAGAGCTGGCGCTGGGGTCTGAATAGATTTTATGATTTCTAAAAATCATAACGTACTGGGATACTGTTGGCCATGCCCCCTCTCTGTCCAGAAGTGCCGGCAGAAACAACCCCACCGAACAAAGGGAACCACCGCCCAATGCCCAGGGCCACAAATGCCTCACACCAGGGCTGGGAGAACGTGCTGCGTTAGTCATTTCTGTGCTAACTGTGAGAACTGTCGTCAGGGAAGGAAGCTTCCTGGGGCCCAGAGACCCTGGCACCCCTGAACCAAGGTCAAGCTGCAGGATAGCCTGGCTACAATGCCACCGCTCCTGGCCAGCTGGCTGCTGGCAGCCCCGGCCCATCCCCTGGAGGCTGAGGGGCGAGCACCGCCCCATTTCCGCCTGGAAGGCCAGCCCTCACATTCTTGGCTAAAGCAGGATGCTCAGGGCTTAGTCAGGCAGCTGGGGCGGCCCTGCACTCAAAGGCCATTCAGCTGCCTCTGGAAAAACCAAACCAAACATAACCTTCTGTTAAACTCTGTATATTATTATTATTATTTTTTTACAATAGAAAGTTAAAAATCAAGACTTAGATTTACTATACACTTTTTTTTCTCTCAGATTACAAAGTTTATGTTATATAACTGGGGGGTTCCCTAAATTGATTTTTAAAACAGTCCTGAAGAGGCCAGAAGTAAGTACAAAAGAACTAAACAAACAAGAAATGAGAATGTGCTGCAGCTGGAAGTCGTCCATACCTGTGAGTCTCCGAACTCCGTACAAAAAAGAACAACAAAAAACAAAGAAGCCAACGGACCGAAGAGAAGAGCTGGCGTGCACAGACACGACTCAGCACCAACTCCGGAAGAGGAAACTGTAGCACCTGTAGAAGTCCACCTGGGGTCACGTCCAAACCACTTCAGAGGCCCGCGTCTCTGCCACTTTTTTTTTTTTTAATGCATTTCTTTTGCGGTTTTTTTCTTCTCTTCTTTTTTCTTTTTTTCTTAAAAAATGACCAATGGTGTTAATAAATAAAGTATTTATATATACACGAAACTGGGAAGAACGTTCCAGAGTGTGCAGCAGCAGCAGACCTAACGAGCTGGGGACACACACGGGGCCGGACTGTCGTAGAAAATTGCTGAACCTTACAAAAAAAAGTCTCCTTTTTTTTTAAAAAAATCTTTTCTTTTTTAAGTTGAGGTAAAAGTTTCAGTGTATGGAAACCTGCACACCGCCATGCAGCCGCGGTGTTCCATCCCGGGAGCGCCTGACGTCACAGAGGTCAGGGAAGTCACCGCTCCCTGCTCCGCGCCCCACCCCTGCTGCCTGGTCTGGAGTGACTGACCCCTTCCACTTAAGCCCAGCCGGGTTCTCACAAGTGGGCACGCCTGTCCTCGCCCCTGCAGGAAGCGCTGACATGCTGGACACGAGGGCCGGAGACACAGACACCGCCTGTGCCTATAGCAGTCGGCTCTCAGACACAGTACCACTTCAGAGACACTTCCCCTGACAAAGTCCTTCTGGAGCTACCGGCCAGGTCAGGCATGAGGAAGGGGGCTTTGCAGAACCCTCAGGCCCCACCTTACGTGCTTTCTACGGTTATCAGGTTAGCTTTGAAGCTGTCATCTCCAGGCGACTGAATTCTGTTAGGAAGAAGACTATGCAGCGCTAGGCCTTCTGATAAAGTCCAGCGCACACGAGAGGTCTCTGACCTATGAAAGCAAAAACTGGAAGAGATCATAA
The DNA here is from genome assembly GCA_030035585.1 of Dugong dugon. NCBI lineage: Eukaryota > Metazoa > Chordata > Mammalia > Sirenia > Dugongidae > Dugong > Dugong dugon. Next base: position 3,969,532 of record CM057471.1, on the reverse strand, counting down.
CACTGAATTAAAGAGAAAACCTGCACACCATGGAACAGAAGGAGTATATTAACCATAGAAGGGAACACTGCAGGGGGTCGGCGTGGGCCACGGCCACGTGTCGGGCTGCCTTTTGTTCAAGTCCCGAGTCTATTCCGAGTCGCTGCTGTCGGAGCTGGACCCGCTGGAACTGCTGCTCCCGGACTCTGAGGAGCTGCTGCTGCTGAGCCGGGACGGGCCGCCCGAGGGCGCGGGGCCGCCTTTCTCTGCCGAAAACACACAGCACACACAGCCTGAGAAGCGCCCGCCCCCCACCGCTCATCCCCACGATGGTTATGGGGCAGCTGCGGGGCGCACGCCATCGCGTGAGAGGCACCTGCGCCCCACCACTCACCCCCACCATGGTTATGGGGCAGCTGTGGGATGCACGCCATCACGTGAGAGGCGCTCGCCCCCACCGCCCATCCCCACCATGGTTATGGGGCAGCCGCGGGGCGCACGCCATCACGTGAGAGGCACCTGCGCCCCACCACTCATCCCCACCATGGTTATGGGGCAGCCGCGGGGCGCACGCCATCACGTCACAGGTGCTTGCCCCCACCGCCCATCCCCCTAGTGGTCTTAGAGCACTACAGGCTCCTGCCACCACACGCGGGTCAGGATTCACCCGTTCTCCCCGCAATCCCACAGCTTAATCAATACTAATAGATATTTGTTGAAAGGAATCAAGAGAGGAAGCGAAACTACGTAAATGTGCTGGAGATGGAAAACATTCAGTGCGACCTGCCGAGAGGCCTGGTGGGACGTGGGGAGGCTGACCATCAGAAGTGCCCCATCACGGGCCTGAGGAACAGCAACGACAAGGACGCGCGCAGCCGAGAGTCCTGGAATGACCACCACTCTGGACACGGTGCTCAGCCCTTCACAGGGCGACACAAGGCGCGCCCTCCCAGGTACAGTCACCACCTGTCTCCACACTGGCTTCACCCTAGCCAGTCACCCACCCTCTGACCACCCCCTAGACTGTGTCCCCCGTGTTCTCAGAGACCCCTGCTGGGGGGTCAGGGAGAATGAGATCTGCTCTCTCTGGGCTCCCGGGGTGGTTAAACGGTTATTGGGTTTCGGGGACCAGAAAATGGAGGCAAGGAATCAAATCACCTGCTCGCCCAAATATGAGACCCTGGGATTCCACAAAGCAGGGGCCTCGGGTCAGCTATCCCCGGTATCTGCTAACCTGCTGTGAGCTAGCACTACTATCAAGGGGAGCAGCTGGCAAGCTTGCTGTGGGGGGCTACAGCTGGAGGGTGACGGGCTGCTCCAGCCAAGAAGACCCAGCAGGGCCGGATCCTTGTCTCCTGGGCCACCTGCGTCCAGCCCAAAGACCACAGCCGAGCTTTTCCAAAGAGCACTTTCCCACCATCCCAGGGTGTTCTGGGACGTGGCACCTGCAAACCCCTCACATCTCCACGGCCACCCTGCAAGGCCAGGGTTACAGCCCCAGTTAACAGACAAGGAAACTGAGGTTCAGGGGGTCCGGAGCCTCATCAGAGGTGGCCCAGCTTGTTAAGTGGGCAAGCCACAAATTCCCGGCTGACCCCTCCCCTGTGGAGAGGGGGACAGCAAGCCTGGAGGCCCAGGGGTGCCTGCACCACCGCCTCCTGACCGCATGCCCCTCCTGCAGCCCTCCCTCAGCGCCCCGGGCAGCAGGACTGGCAGACAGGTACCTTTCTTGGCGGGCTTTTTGTTGTTGTTCAGCTGTCCGCTGACGTCCTGCAGCCGCTTCTCTAACTCTTTCTTCTTTTCCTGAGCTAACTCTTCTTTCGACTTGGCTGCTTGCTTCTTCCCGCTGGTGGCTGTGAAGGAACAGATGAGCTCTGAGGCGGCGGGAGAGCCTTGCTCCCCGTGGCCACACCAGCAGCGGGGTCCCAACCTCCCGCAGCGGCACCCAGGTGGCCGAGACCCAGCACTCCTGACATCTCACTCCTAGCCCTGCTCCCCTGGACACACAACACCTGTGTATGAAAGATGTCACCTAAAGAGTAACGCCGATCGGATGAGAGACACGTCACCACCACAACTGCCTTTATGGAGCCCCTGCTGTATGCAAATCCTTTTCTTTACCCTCACAAACCCCGAGGTCAGATATACCATTCTCACAGACAAGGACGCAGGTATTCGAAGACATGGCCAACAGCACGCCACGCGAAGGCAGACCCACTCACAACGGGCTTCCTGTGGCCATTCCTCTCCCTGCCTCAGCTCTGCAGCCTGGATCCCACCACCTGGACATCTGCCTCTGCCTTGGAGTCGGCGGGTGACTCACCGTGAGGCTAAGTGCGCTGTGGCTACAGAAGGATTACACGGCTGCCTGCCTCTCTGAGGGGGACCACAGCGCACCCCCTAGGGGGACCACAGCCCGCCCCTCTGAGGGGGACCACAGCCCGCCCCTCTGAGGGGGACCACAACCCGCCCCTCTGAGGGGGAACACAGCGCACCCCTCTGAGGGGGAACACAGTGCGCCCGAGAGGGAACACAGCCCGCCCCTCTGAGGGGGACCACAGCGCACCCCCGAGGGGGAACACAGCACGCCCCTCTGAGGGGGAACACAGTGCACACGTGGGAGCTGCCCAGAGGCCAAGGCCCCTGGCTGCTCTGGGCAGCCTGCAGGCCACAGCCCATGGCTCAGCACTGCCTCTAAAACTGACAGGCACACAGGCAGTGGCACCAGGGCCGCCCCCAAGTCTGCCTTTCCCTCACTCTCCAGGACCTGCCGACTGGGAAGAGACCCATCTTTCCCGACAGCTGGCAGGGGGAGACCATCTGCTCCCAGGGGTCATGGGCCAGGCTGACCTGTCCTGGGGCCTCTGGACCCTCAACCCCTGTCAAAACAGAGGGTGTTCCTCAGCAGGGGGTGTTGGTCTGCCCTGGCAGGGACCCATGTGGAGGCTCCCTGCAGCCAAGGCCTCACACGGAGCCTCCTGGACTGGGACCTCGACGAGGGACTGGGGTCCCTGCGGGGGTGGGGAGAGGGCTCTGGGCACGCCCTAGGGGTGAGGCGAGGCCAGCCGGGGCTGGGGTGTGGTGTCGCTGCCCCTGGCTAAGCACAGGCAAATACGCCCTGGGGTGGCCAGGAGAGGCGAGGAGAGAGGAGGCGTCCCTGCTTGCGGGGCTCAGAGGGTGCCTGGTCTCCTGCCTAGGGCTGAGGGGCAGGAGTAGGAGGCACAGGGCGTGGGGCAGCGGGCTACGGGCGCCACGCTCGACCCAGACAACTTACAGAACGGCTTTCTCTGCTTTTTCTGTAAACAAGACTTGACATATCTCTCCAGTTCCCGTAAAGTGGTGGGTTTCAGAGTCTCAAAGTCAATCTCTATCTCGTCAGGGTTGGAGTCCCTGAGCGAGGGCTCCCGAGACTGGATGATGTGCACCACGCGGCCCAGCTTCTCCCCGGGCAGCCGGTTAATGTCCAGGCTGAGCTGGCGCTTCTCGTCGTAGCTCATGGGCAGGCCCTCCTCCTCCTCCTCTGAGTCATAGGAGGCGGACACCTGCTTGCCGCCCTTCTTCGGCTGCCTGAGGCAGAAGATAAACAGCAGTTGGTGTTGAGCCCCTGCCCCACCTGACTCCCATCCTACCAACAGCAGACTGCTCTTAGGGTCCAGGCTCTCTTACCAAGGGTCCCACCCAAAGCAGACCCCTCAGACAGAAAAGCTAGGCAGAGTGTCTGAGAATTTCAAACGTGTGTGCCAGAGACACGGCAGACCCTGCTTCGGAGGTCAGAAGAGGCTGCTCCCAGGTGGGGACCTGGGAGGTCTTTCCAGGCCTTGGCCAGGAAACAATTGTAGAGGCCAGCTCCTCTCAACATCCCACAGGCCTCTCAAACTCAGGTCAAAAACTCATCTCCATACTTAAGTAATCCAAAAGAAGGCAGAAAAGGGGAACAGAGGAACAAAAAACAGAGGGGACAAACAAAGCAATGAATTGATAGAGCTAAATCAAATCATATCGATAATTTAAATACAAAGTCTGAACACTCCAGCTAAAAGAAAGAGATGGTCAGATTTAATAAAAAGACCCAACTTACATGCCGTTTACAGGAAGCCCTCCTTAAATATAGTGATACAGATTAAGTTGAAAGTAAAAAGAAGAAAACACGCTATGCAAACACTAATCAAAATAAACCTGAAATAGCTATATTGATTTTGAATAAAGTAGATTTCAGAACAAAGAATATTACCTGGAAAAGAGAGAGGTGTTACATAATCATAAATGATCAATTCACCAAGAAGATAACCACAACCCTAAAAGTGTACGCATCTAAAAACAAAGCTTCAAAATACATGAAGCGAAAATTGATAGAACTGAACGGGAAACAGAAAAATCCACAATTACAGTTGGAGATTTCAGCAATTTTCTCTCCATAATTTAACAAAACAAGTAAATCAGCAAGGATACAAAAGACCTTAACACTATCAACCCAACTGACCTAATAAACATCTTTTGTCTGTTTGGAGTTTCTAAGACTTTTTTCCCCTAATTGACGTTTATATGACACTCCATTGAACAGCAGCAGAATACACACATTCTTTTCAAGTGTACGTGGAACGTTCACCAAGATCATATTCTGGGTCATAAAACAAACCTGAAATTTAAAACAATTAGAATCATGCGAAGAATGTTCTCTGATGCTAATGGAATTTAACTAGAAATCAGTAACAGATATCTGGAAAAACCCCCAAATATTTGGACACTAAACAACATACTTTTAACCATCCAGAGGTCAAAGAGGAAATCACCAGGCAAATTAGAAAGTAGTTTGAATGAAATTAAAACAACAACACAACATATCAAAATTTGTGCGGTGCAGCTAAAGCAGTGTTTAGAGAGAAACTCATAGCATTAAGAAGCTTATATTAGAACACAAAGTCTCAGACCAATTACCTGAGAAGCTAGAAAAAAGTGAGCAAATTAAGTCCAAAGTACGCAGAAACAGTAAAGAGCAGAAATAAATAAAATTGAAAATAAATAAATAAAACCAAATGCTAGTTTTCTGAAAAGATCGATAAAACCGACAAAATCTCCAGCCAGATTCACCAAGAAAAAAGACACAAATGACCAATATAAGGAAAGAAAGAAAAGAGACATCACTGTAAACCCCACAGACATTAAAAAGATAATAAGGGAATAGTATAAACAAATCTACACCTATAAATTTTAGGTGAAATGGAGCAATGCCTTGAAAGACACAAACCACCAAAGCTCACTCAAGAAGAACTGATAACCTGAATAGTCCTGTTATCTATTAAAGTAATTGAATTCATAGTTAAAAACATACCAGCAAAGAAAATTCCAGGCCCAGATGGTTTCACTGGTTAAATTCTACCAAACATTTAGGATACAATACCAGTTCTAGAAGTCTCATCCACAAAATAGCAGAAGAGGAAGAAACACTTCCTAATTTACTTTTGAGGCCAGCATTACACTGAAACCAAAACCAGGCAAAGATAATACAAGAAACAGTGATTTCTGCATCCTGTTCAAAAAGGAGGGAGGGATGGAAGAAGGAAAGAAGGAAAAGAAAAACAATGACTATTCCCACTGCTGTCCACCCAGTTGCCAAAGACCAACCCCGGGGCTCTACATGCTCCCTCTCCCCAGACTCCCAAGCACCAAGGCCTGTTCATTCTGCCTCCCAAACAGTTCTCAAAACAATCTACTTCTATCTCCATTGCCCCACCAACTTCTTCTGCCAGGATAAGCACCATAACCCACAAAGGGTGTCCTTCCTTCCATTCCTGCCTCCCACCAATCCATGTTCCACAACAGTCAGGATTGGGCCACCAGTCTGCTTAATCCCTTCATGGTCCCCTTCATGTGCCCTTGGAATAAAATCTGAACACCTTCACAAGGCCTGGACAACCTCAGCAGCCTCAACTTGCCCCACCTGTTCTCTAGTTCTCAGGCGGGGGTCAATGACCCTGCTTTAATTCCTAAAGGCAACACATTCTACTGGCCTCTATGACTTCGTATATGCTGCTTCCTGTTCTGGGAACACCCTTGCCTCCTCTGGCAGGTCTCAACTGAAGCATGTCCTCTGGGAAGCCTTCAATGTACCCTGCCTGGGAGCGGTGACCCAGCTTTGAGCTCTGTAGCACCTCACTCCTTCCCCACCACACTGATCACGCTTTATAGTCAGTGCATGTTGACAGCAGGCATTTCTCAGGCCAGGCTGACCTACAGCAAGTGTACATGGAACACCCACCACATATGGACTGGGAGCTGAATCTGTGCCCAGTCACAATCTTCCATCTCCGACCCTCTGCCTACTGGCCAAGCCAGGAATGGAGTGCCAAGGACCCAACCAACGAGCCCCCAACGCCCCACATATAAAAATCCCCCGCAAGTATCAGGAAAATGCCCCCAGAAACTTACAGAGGCAGTGTGACTGCTTCAGTGCCCCTGCTAGGCCAACCCCCACCAACAGCTGAAAGGCACCCTCCAGAGCCCCCAGCTTCCCAGGAGAGATCTCATTTGGTCCTCATGGCGTCCCTGCAGGGTGGGCGGGATAGGGACCATCTACCCCCAACCTGCTCTCCATGAAAACCAGCCCAGGCTCCACATCACCCACGGGAGGGCAGAGCCAGGACCCACAGCCAAGACCCCAGCACTCCTTCCATTACAAGAGTACCCCTACTGTGCTCCGCGCCCAGCAGCCCGGCTGGCGGAGGGCCTAGTGGGCACGGGAGCCCACCTGTTAGCCGTAGTTGTGCTGTTGGCCTTCTTGACGGGAGCCTTCTTCTGCGGGGCCTGCTTGGCCGGAGGCACCGTCTTGGCCTTCTTGTCTTCTTCGGACTTGGCCTTGTGCTTCTCCTTCTCCTTCTCTTTGTCCTTGTCCTTCTTCTTCTTCTCCTTGTCCTTCTTCTCTTTCTTCTTCTTTGGTTTGTTCACTGGGGCCTGAGACAGGGCGGCCAGCTGCTCATGCACAGCCTTCAGCTGGAAGAGAACAGCACACCCAGCCAGGCAGCTAAGCAGGCATCCGTGGGCATGGCTCTGCACCCTCTGGGCTAGCTCGGGGCTAGAGATGCAGGGGTGGGGGTCTCATGGGCACCACGTGGGGAGAGGAGCCCAGAGCGTTTGAGCCGTACCCTGCCCTATGCCGCTGGGGTGTCCTGAACCTACACAGCCAGACACGGCCAGGGCCGACCGCTCCCATCCCAGCTCTGCTGCTCACCACCTGGGTGACTGCTGCCCAGTCCCCTAGCTTCTGGGGCCTCAGTTTCCTCATATAAAATGGTGCGAGGGACCCAACCCACAAGATCAGGCTGGCGAATGCTTAGCCCACAGCAGGTGACACAGTCAGCCCTCAACAAACAAGAGCGATGGTTTCACGTTCAATTACTGTATCCAGAGAGCGAGACTCCAGGGGGTTAAATGCCCATGCAAAGGAGGTTGCCAGCAGCCATCGGGGAAGCTGTTTGGGCACCCCATGGCAGGTCTACAGGACCGAGGTTATCCAGTACCAGCAGCTGGCGCTCTCGCAGTGGCGCGCGTGCCCAACGAGCGCCAGGGGGTTTGCAACCCCTCATTCTAGGCCGCCGCCCAGCCTCCTCTGTAGGAGTCACACGGTACAGAAGGAAACAGTGCCTCCTAGCATCTAAGTGGCCAGGGCACAGTCACACAGCTGGTACCCCAGGGACCCCCAGAGTCCATGCTGGCATGGGGAGACCGGCCAACCCACGGACACCCCTCACGGCTATCCTTCCCTGCAGTCTCCTCATCATCTCGAGAGGCTCGGCTCAGAGCCAATGGCCAGGGCCTCCCCCGGAACCTTCCCTCTGACAGTTGCATTCCTTCCTCCTGACCTAACTGCCTCTGCTCTCCCGCTGCCCGAGGTCCCAGAAATCGAGCCCCGCCAGCTGCCAGGTGCTCAGAAAAAACAATTTACATTTTCCTCACTTCCTCCTTAACACAACTCAGGAGGGATCAACATCCATGCCATCTGCCAACGAGGAAAGTGAGGCAGGAACGGGAGGGTCCACACCAGCCTGAGGCAGAGACAGGCGGGTCATCCCCGTCCCACCACAGGACACTGCCCCCACTGTACCAGGGGCTCCAGGAGCCTTCCAGGCGTCTCCACTCGGCATGGCATGGTCACTGCCGAGCCCTCACCGCACGGCCCACAGGGCCTCTGGAGCGTCTAGGACGCTGTGGGCCACATGCATGAGCCCACTCATCAGGCTCCACTGCCCCAGGCTGCTGAGGGCTGGCGCTTGGAGCTCAGACTCTCCCTGGGACCCCCCTCCAAGAGCGCTTCTGTGAGGGAATGCTGTTGCTGCTGGCCGGCCCACGGCTCGTGGAAAAGAAGGAAAACGAAAAGGGGGGGGACAAATCTCGGGAGGGGGGACCTGATCTGCGGCACCTGCTCCTGCAGCTCCGCCAGCCTCGTGGCCCGCTCCTCCTCCGAGTCCGAGCTGCCGGAGTCTGATGAGCTTTCCTCACTGCTGCGGCAGCTCTCAGCACCCTTGCTCACCACCGGGGCTGCAGGCGTGGGGGGCGCGGGCACCTCCACCGGCTCATCCGGCATCTTGGCAAACCTCATCTCGAACACATCCTGTGGAGGAACAGGGTCTGCCCTGAGGTCCAGCTCACCGCGCAGCCCTCCCCCTGGGCCCACCAGGCTCCTCAGGGGCCACGATGCCCCCCATACCCTCCGACCTGTACCCACGGCTTCTCCGAAGTCAGGCTCTGCAAGAGACCGAATCCGGGGTGCCCCACTGGCTCCCACTCCCTCCTTCCCAAGCATCCCCAGAGCCCACCACATGCAGGGCAGGGGATACAGGAGCCCCCAAGCCTCAGCCCCAGCCTTCTAGGAACCCGCAGACACGTCCTTGACCGCACACACACTCTCCTCTACAGTGTGCACTGCTCAGCCTTCAGGCCCACGCTCCACAACGCCCCCTACTGCTCCGTGGCTCCGAGCCTGTATGGGCTCCAGCCAGGGAACCTGGGCACCAGATAACACAGCCCGTCTCCTCACCCTGTGACAGTACTCTAGCACCCATCTTACTCTGGACCGTGTGCGAGGTGCGCCAGAAGTCCAGCCCTGCCACAGCTGGCTTTGCAAAGCCCACAGCCAGCTCCTACGTGGCCAGGACCTGAGCCCAACTCGCCTTTCAGCGGAGGTCCCTGCCCCAGACAGCAACAGCCAGGCTCGTCGCAGGTAGGACGAGCAGCCTGAGGGAGCAATATACACGGTGGGACCCCACTGGCTGGGCTCTAGGCTCCGACCCACGGGGATGAAGACACCCCCGAGAGCTGACCCCGCAGAGTCACAATCTGAGCGGTCACTCGCTGCTCGGCCTGCCTCAGTGCAGACAGCCTCAAGGGGCAGAAGCCTCACAGGGGGTCCTGTCAGACTATGGCAGTGCCGGCCTCCAACCCCACAGCGTGCTGTATCAGACTAAGAGCGCTAATGATCAACATTTGTCAGTGATTCACATCCACCTGCCTCTCTGGCGTATTCCTAAGAACCTCCTCTCTTGCTAAGGAGCAGAGAAGAGCCGTTGGCTGGCGCTGGCCTCTGTCCGTTTGTTGCCAAGGTTGCTGGCTTCCTTGCTGGGTTTGGGATGCCCCAGGGCAGAGGGCTCAGGACCAAAGCACACAGCAAGCACGGTCTCAGTATGAAACCGGGGTCCAGTGGCCTCCCCACCTGGCTCTGGGATCTCCAGAACCGCCCTCCTGAACCGGACCTGGTACTGGCACCACCAAGGGGCAGCATGCAGGAGCCGGGCCTGGGACGGGCCTTCGCAGGGCCTGCCCACAGAAGTGGTCAGAAGGCTAGCAGGACCCAGCAGTGTGAACACAGCTTCCCGCTCTTTTCTGTCCCATTTTGGTCCCGTTTAACCATGGGTGACACCATGAACTACTTCACAGGCCTTTCAAAATGGTTCTAGGCAAAGGATTTAGAAGCACATTTTACAGAACAAATGCGCTGAGTCCTGTGGAAAGACCGCAGTCAGAGTTCTGGAAAAGGATACACAGCCATAGTTTTCACTTTTTCCTCTGAAAGGAGAGTCTCCGGGGAATGTAATATTCAGAGTAGTGGCCTTGGTATTTGTGAAAACCACCTAAATAGTCAAAGATAAAAGATGAGAAAGAACGGGGCCTGGAGGACTGACCTGCACAGAAACCCGTGTGCAGCACCAGGACTCGGGCAGAGAAACACACGCACACGTGAGCGTCCCCGTGTTGTCTGTGTGCTTCCCTAGAGCGCCACGTTTCCCCAGTACACAGCTTACTGTCGCCTCATAAAGCACCAACAGAGACAAAGGCACCTGGGGCCCAGCGAGACCACTGGAACCTCTCGTCAGAAAGGTGGCAGGAGGCTGGACATGTGCCCTTTTGTCTTCATCACTCCCCCCAGGACAGACACAGGTTGCTCGAGGCTGAGGACCACCAGGAGCACCGCAGACCAGCGTGGACTCCTCTCTGTGATGGGGATGCCTGCCCACTAGCTGGCCCTCTCCTGCCTCAGCCCACAGTTCTAGGAGGGCAGAGGTGGCCCGGTCACCACTGTGTCCCTGGGACCAGGCACGGAGCCTGGCAGGCAGCCGGCCCCACTCAGGAAGGCCCTGTGGCGTGAACGCGGCCCCCGCAGCCTTCCCCAGCCAATGCTCTCCGAGACGCTCAAGCCTCCCAGGCACCCATGCCACGTCAACACGAGCTGCTAGTCCCCCTGCACCCAGGAGGCCCCTCTCGCCCCCTAGAGGCCCCTCTGCTGATGATTACCTGCAGCTTCCGGGCCATGGCCACCACCTCATGGTCTGGAGGGTTGTATTTGTAACAATTGGAGAACATTAACCGGATGTCGGCTGCAAAGCCCTGTGCGTCTGGGTATTCTCGGCTGTCCATTTTCTTCTGTAAACACACAAGCAACAGCGGTGAGGGGGCGTGGCCCAGGCATCTGCAGCGCCTGGCTAGGCCCCTCGAGGCGGGCGCAGAATCCTGGAGGCCACCGCCACCATCACCACGCACAGGACTGCTGCACCTGCTGGCTAGGGACCTTATGCCAGGGTCCCTGCACAGAGACAAGCGCCCTGGCTGGAAGGACACGGAAAAGCGGCACTTGGCACAGAGAGACACCCAGGACTCCCAGCAGCCGCCACACATCCCCTTCCGTGCTCAAAGGTTCCGGCTCCACACACCGACCTCTGATGTCAGGGGCCTGGGGGTGGGAGATTCTGATGGAGACCTGCCTCATTACCGACTTCTGGGTGGCGCAAACAGGTGAGTGCTCGACTACCAGCCGAACCTTCTCGGAGGCATCTTGGAAGACAGGCTTGGTGGTCTGCTCCTGAAAGGTCACAACCTTGAAAACCCTGTGGCACAGAGCCCACCTTCATACTCCGAAAGTCCCCCAGGTTGGGGAGAGGCTTATGCTCACTTCTAGCACAGATGTCCCCCAAAAGCTCAACCTTTAAAATCTGCAACACACCAAGTGGAGTTTCTCTCTTTATTCTATGTTAACTTTAAAAGCCACAGACCTCGGGCTCTCTTTCCTAAGCCTTGTTTGTAAGAGAAGAAACAGCAGTGAGGTCCGTGCCTTTGGAACAGCACTTGACACGTGCCGCCGAGCCATCTTCCCAAGCCGTGACGGAGACCTGAAGCGCTGAGCAAAACCAGTCACGACTTCACAGCCGACAGGGTCTCTCGAGCCTCCCTGCTCTGGTTCCCAAGGCACAGCGAACCCTCTGACCAAAACGGAATTAAACTGAACCTTATCCCAGCCCCACGCAAAAAGCTCAGCAATGGTTCAGAAATCCTTGTCGACACGCCAGCAGTGGAGAAGCAAAGACCCGGGCTGTGGAGGCCAGAAACGGAGGCTTCCCACGGCTCCTGGGCTGCGTGGCTCCGGCCCTCAGCATAGCCTCCTGACCCCCAAGCGGCCCTACTGTGCCCCTCCCTAGATGGGTGGCCCTGGGTGAGGCACTTCCTCCCTGAATCTCACGTCCCCCAGCTGAAAAGGAGCAGTGACAGGCGTCCTGGAGCTCCGAGTGGAGGTAAGCCCTCAACGAGCCTTCACAGTCAGTGAAGTCTCTGAGCTGGGGACAGGACATGAGCTCAGCGGCTCCCATCCAAGGCCTGAGCACCCAAAGGCCCCGGTTTCAGGACCAGCTCTCTGACAACTCACTCTGGGTGGGCCCACCACCTCTCACAGCCTCAGTTTCCCCCCAGCGGTTGATAACAGATAATAGGAGAGCGTTGCCAATTCTAAAAGGCCCCAGACACTGCCCCACCTGCCACTCACCCCGGTCCCTGCCAGGAACGGGCTGGGGCACCCTCTTTCCTCAGAGAGGAGCAGAGAGGCATGAGAACCACCACAGGGGCCCACACCAAGAGGAGGGAGCACAGACCTCGCTGGGGTGAGGGAAAGGCCAGCTGACAGCCGCCGCCCCAAAGCCGAGTGGAGAAACCGCCTACACAACGCGGCAGTGTGCGCTGGGCCACGGTATCGGGGACCCACGCTCCCCGTAGCCTTCGTGGGGTCACAGGCCTCACGGTCAGAGCTGCCCAGCTGCCAGCCTGAGACAGAAACTGAGCCACAGGACTTACACCCACCTCACAAGAGACACTACTTCTGAGACGCGGGGAATGAGGGAGACGAGGCCCTCTCCCAGCCGACCTCTGCCCTGCTTCCATCTTCCCACACCTACCGCCGTGTTTCACTCGCACAAGTCAGACATGTCCAAAGGGAAGCCGCAGCATTTGCGGAGCTGTCGGCGGGCGACTAATGAGAAGGGATCAGTGCTGAGAAATGTGCCCTCTGCCTTTACCGAATGAGGAGGCCCAGAGGGAGCAAGGAGCCTACTCCCAGCCGCAAAGCTAGGACCCACCCAGGCCCTGGGCCTTCCACCTTCATGCCCAGCTCAAGCCCGCTCTCTGTGGGGGCCAGGTGAGCTCAAATCTGGCACCCGTGCACACGCAGCCCTGGGGAGACCACTGCTGCGGGAACAGCCTGGCACAGGGACTGGGAGGCCTGGGTGGTCTCGGCTCTGCCTCTCCCCCACCACTCTAGATCTATGCCTGTCTGGGGAGGAGGTGCGGCTGCAAGAGCCCAACTCTCTGAGGCGGCAACCCAGGGGGAGGTCTGAGGCTCGGGCGATGCCAGCCACCCGCCCACATCCTAGGATCTGGAGAGAGCAATCCGCGGCTCTGGTCGGCCGCAGGACGGAGCGCTAGGAAGGGCCTACTGGCCCGAGGTAGAGACTTGTGATCCCACGGGGATGGGCGGACGGGAAGGAAAGAACAACATAAAGAAACAGGGTTGAACCGGAACAGGTGAGGGCAAAGCCACAGCGCCAGTGCCCAGTGGGCAGGACCACCTCCTCACACAGACCGCAGCAGGGGCCACGGGGCCAGCGAGGGAGGCAGAAGACAGCAGGTGTCAGAGGCTCAGAGGGTGCCTGCCCCGGGGATGGGGGGACACACGGTAACACCCAGCCCTGCTCCCCAGGCCCTGGTGCCAGACAGCGGCACCCACAGCAGACCCTCAGGAGGCTGGGGGAGCGGGCGGTGGGCTGGGCGCCGGGGGCCACCTGACAGTGGTCTGGATGCGGGCTCCAAGAAGGCTGCCCAAGCCCACCACCCTGCTGCCACACGGACCTTGACAGTGCTGAGATCCATGGGGTGCTTGATGATGTCATGGTAGTCATGCAGCTCCAGGGCCTCAGCGTCCACGGGCTTGTAGAAGGGCCAGGCGTAGGCCGCGTGCTTCTTGGACAGCATCTCCTTGAGGATGCTGTCACAGTAGCGCAGGTGCTCCGACAGCTTGCCCTTCTTGCCCGCGTGCTGTGGGACCTCGCCATCCTCCAGGTCCTTCTTGGGCGGCTTGATGGGGCGGCCTCCGCTCTCCCGCCGCGCCACCACCTTGGCCTGCTTGGGGTCTGACAGTGGCGGGGGCGACTCACCCCGCCCCGCGGTGATGGCGGACGTGGTGGGCGTGGTCGTGTCTGCTTTCCGCTTCACGCCCTTTTTCTGTGACAGCGAAACAGTCAGTGAGGACGGGGCATCGGCAGCAGGAGGACCCAGGTCCCCAGGCCCCGCATGGAGCGCTACCTCCTGTCAGCACCGAGCTAAGCGCCGGACGTGCACAGCCACGCTCCCTCTGCCCGATGAGGATGCCAAGGCTCAGGGTCAGGTCCCCAGCCCAAGGTCACACAGCTGGTCATGGGAAGCTGAGGTGGACACCCAGGCTTGACTTGGGAACCCGCACTTGGACCTTGCGCCTCAGACCCCCCGAGCTCAGCAGTCACGGGTGCGGGAGTTCCCTCATCACCTACTGGGCCACAGGGGTGCAGCATGCAATTCACCGACACCCCGTGAGTGTGACCGAGATGGCTTGGGGGCCAGATTGTCGCCAAGCAAGACTCGGCTCAGGGACAGCAAGATGAGAATGGCTGCCTGCTCTAGGGACCAGCAGACAAGTCCCATAAGAAGGTACCCCTGCTGGGGCTACAAGGACAAACAGGACAGGGGGAGCAAGCCCGACAAGGAGACACGCAGCAGTGGGGGCAGGGCTGAGGCTGGGAGTCCAAGCGCCTACAGGAGGGAGCGGGTCTGGACCGTCCTGAGGGCAGTGGCAACCACAGCAGAGCTAGCTCTTTAAGCAGGGGGCCATGGAAAGACCAATCGTTGTCTGTGAGAGGCCGGAAAAGATGCTGCCGCGTGCTTGAGGGCAAGCCTGAACGTGAGGGTCCCCGACAGGGATGCGGGGGACCGCACCGTCAGCCCCCGCACTCCCAGCACCCTGGCACCTGGCAGCCCGGGGCTCGGTGTGTCCCGAGATCAGGCGAGTGGGTTTCTCGTCTTAACTCAGATGGGCAGACGAGCAGACCAGACCCCAGCCCGTGGCCGTGCAGCCACCTACTGTCTCGAGCCACCCACCTCCACGCCACCTCAGGCTGGCAGGGCCATGAGCCGGCTCTCCACAAATGTCCACCCTCCAGTGCCCAGTGCCAAGCGTGCCTGCAGTGGCCCAGGGGTGCAGGCCAGCCGGCAGGCTCCTCCTGCTGTGGCAAATGGGACATGCTCCAAAACAGCCTGTGCCATGAGGCAGCCGGGGCCAGCGCTGCCGGGGGTGCAGGCAGTAGAGGCCCTGGAGGCGGGAAGCACCGAGGTGACCGCTTTACCTGGGGACAGCCACTTAACCCTCTGAGCGCTTGCAGCCTCATCTGTAAGATGGGGGATACTGTCTGCCTCAGGGGGGTGCTGTGGGGATCAAATTAAACAGGATAGCATACATAATTACAGGCAGCACGCCAGCCCAGGTGGGAGATAGAACAGTCCTCGCCAGCCCCAAACCACACAGGGCCACCCACCTGGGTGGTGCCAGGCCCGGCCCTGCCATGAGAGGCCTCAGCTGAGTTGGGGGATGGGGACAGATGTGCAGGCCCCTCAGTCTAGCGCAGGCGGAGGGTGTGGGTGGAGGCGGTTCTGGCCCTGGGGAACACTGGGGGGCCAACACACCCAAGTGCTGTGCACTCCCACCTCCCTTCTCTCCCACGCCTCTCCCGTGTCCTGGGAAGACCGGGGCTCCAGGGCCAGAGAAGCCTGGGCTCCAGTTCAGCCCCGCCCCCACCAGCTGTGTGACCTTCAGCGCCCTCAGCCTTGGCCTCCTTGTCTGCCGCGAAACCGCAGCCCAGCCTCACCACTGCAGAGTGACGTACGCCAAGAGTCTGGCGAGCAGTGACAATCACAAAGAGGCAGCAGAGTCCCCCACCTGCCCTGTGCTCAGACCACCCCCCAAGCCGGCCCCACCGCACGGGCCCTGGGGCGCTCACCTTGACGACGGGTGGTGTGGGGGGCACCACGGGGATGATGGGTGTCGCGGGAGGTGGTGGGGCGGCGGCGGGGGGCACAGGGACTGATGTGACGTTTGCGGTGATGGTTGGCACAGGGGTGACAGCAATGACGGGCGTCTGGGAGACAGCAGGAGGGGCATTCTGGAAGGGGGTCGCCGGGGACACAGAGGACACGGCTGCCACTTGCTGCGTCCCTTGAAAACCAGGAAGAGAGATTAAACACATAGGCTCGCCCAGCCAGGCAGAAAGAACACAGGTTTTGCCAGAGGCTTCCAGAACTGCCCTCCAGCCGGAGCACACCAGGTGCCAGCCATGACGGCTGCAGACACCCACCAGCGTCCCAGGGGGCAGGAGCTGCTCAGACCCACCAGCACTGCCTGCGGGGCACGGACGAAAGGCTGAAGAAGTAAACCAGGACAGAGAACACAGTGGACATCCGAGAAGCCTGCGTCTAACAGACTCCATTAGTAACTGATCGGGGGACCAAGGACAGAGCCACGTGGCCTCCGAGGTGCACCGTCTGCAAGCTGGGATGGCAGGCCACCTGGCCAGCTTTCCCCATCTTAACACAGGCCATGGGAGACCACCAGGGCCCAGTGACCACCACCACCGAGCTCCCCCCAGGAAGCACGCCCCGTGCCATCAGGGAGCAGGTGACATCAACATCACAGTGACATGGCTGCTGAGCGGGCAGAGGGAGATGCCCCACACTGACCCCAAAGCTCCATGGACGAGGTGGCCTCAGAGCCGGCTAGACGAGGAGAGGCTTGGGGAGGCAGGGAGTGGGGAGGAGGAAGACCACAACCTTCTCCCCCAGCAGGTCTAACGACACGGAACATGGACGCCCCCCATGCCAGCCGTCACTCAAACACGGCGCTAAAACACAGCACTGCTCTCTCGTGGCAACACTGTCCCGGCTACACAGGCGGCTGCCCAGGGGCTGGGGGCCGGGCCTGAGGGCCCCTCAGCCAGTCAGCAAAGGAGTTCAGCCTGGAACCCAGATGAGCCTGACCCCAAAGCCCCCCATGCTTACAGTGAGCCCACCGCTCACCCTCCACAGAGACGCCACTGCTGCCGACCTCCTAGCCCACCTACCCACCGGTGGGTGGGTGGGACAGAATGGCCACCCTTCCCCCCATCCCCACCTGTACTCTGGGCCCCAGAGATGGCTTCCCCAACCCCGCCTCCCCTCATCTGCACCTGGGCCCCCCCTTACCTGTACTCTGGGTCCCTGCAGCCGGCTTCCGGCCTTTGCCCTTCGGAGCAGGGGGCAATAACTCAACTTCCTCCTGGGGCATCTGGGCCACTTTCTGCAGAAAAATCTTCTCTAAGGCTTGGGCCATGAGCACTATGTCATCTGTGGGCTAGAGACAGAGAGAAGCTGTGTCACACGCCGGGGAGGGGGCCCATGCGTCTGTAAAAGGTGGCATCAGGTCAACAGTTAGAGGTTTCGAGGGCGGGAAGGGGGCACAGGAATACACCTTCAGTGTGAAAAATCTTGAAGGAATCCAGAAAAGCACGAAGAAAAACCACCACCCTTCGTCCCCTTTAACAACTCAGCACCCCTGCCCGTCTCTGCGTGACCTGTCACTATTCCACACACCAAAACCCACAGCTTGGATCTGAGGGACCGCTTTGCCTCCTAATCTGCTCTCCTTGCTAAGAGCTGTTCTGCAGACATTCCCCATGTCGTGAAACGCCCCCAGCCTCTCTGACGTTGCACCTGGGACTCACGACTCGTTAACCCAATCTCCTATCACCAGGCACTTGGGCTGCCTAGTTTTCCATGTCCAAGATCCTACGCTGACTTCTTCAAGATTTCTGAGAGTAGCGCTTCTAGGTTCAAGGGGAGGCATGTTTTAAAGTTTCTGATATGCACCAACTCCCTCTGAAAGAACTGTTCCAATTCCTTGCCCACTGGCAGGAAAGGTGGTGGTGGTTGTTGGGTGCCTTCAGACTGACCCAGACTCATAGCAACCCCATGTGACAGAAGAGAACTGCCCCACAGGGTTTGTTAGGCTGTAATCTGTCTTGGAAGAAATACAGCCAGAATGCTCCTGAGAACCAAGGATGGCGAGACTACGTCTCACGTATTTTAGACATGCTATCAGGAGGGATCAGTCCCTGCAGAAGGACATCATGCTTGGTAAAGTAGAGGATCAGCAAAAAAAGAGGAAGACCTTCAACAAGATGGACTGACACAGTGGCTGCAACAATGGACTCACGCATAACAACGATTGTGAAGATGGCACAGGACCAGGCAGTGTTTCGTTCTGTCGTGCACAGGGTCGCTATGAATCGGGACCAACTCAACGGCAAATAACAACACATCTTTACGGGAGCAGATCGCCAGGTGTTTCTCTCTCAGAGCAGCTAATGGATTCAAATCGCCAAACTTCTGGTCAGCAGCCAAGTGCTCCTAACCCTAACCCTAGGGCTCCTTCTTGGGGCCTTGGCACTTGCTATTCTCTCTGCTTGGAATACTCACCCCTCCAGATGTCTACAGGAGCCAGGTTGGCACAATGATTAAAGCACTTGGCTGCTAACCAAAAGTCAGCTGTCAGAACCCACCAGTCACTCCGTGGGAGAAAGATGTGGCAGTTTGCTTCCGTAAAGATTACAGCCTTGGAAACCCTACAGGGCAGTTCTACTCTGTCCTACGGGGTCACTACTAGATGGAACCGACTTGAAAACAATGAGTTTAGACGTCTGCATACCCGCTGCTGTCCAGCTGATTCTGATTCATAGCAACCCCACACGACAGAGTAGAACTGTCCCATAGGGTTTCCTAGGTTGTAATCTTTACGGGAGCAGATTGCCAGGTCTTCCTCCTATGGAACCGCTGAGCAGGTTCAAACCACCGACCTTCAGGTTAGCAGCCAGACGCTTTACTGTTGTACCACCAGAGCTCCTTGGAAACGCAACCACTCTTGAGATGAGCAGTGCTGGGACTCACGGGTAAGGACCACAGCGTGAGGGGCCAATGTCCGGGAGCCGCTGCACAGCCCCCCCGCCCCCCAACTGGCCGCATGTGCCAGGGCCGACCTAGGGTGGCAGGCCCGCCCATGTTGTCTCTCCTGGGGCGGCAGCCCAGAGCCCCAAACCTCAGCACCAAGCATCACCAGTCAAGGGTGCTCTGGGCCTCGCCACGCACACCTTCTTACCTTGTTATAAATGTAACAATTTGTAAACATGGTGTTGAAGTCCTGCATACATTCGCTTGCGCTCCAGTAATAATTGTTCTCTAATCTCTTCTTAATAGTCCCCATATCCATTGGGTTCTTAATTATTTTATGATAATCCTACGAAAGAGATTTTTAGAGGCGTTATCGAGATACTCCCCGTGATTACTTTCGCATTTCCCAAGCGAGGCAATGGTACGCAGAGCAGGCTTTGCGAGTGGGGCCGGGCCGGTCACCTGAAGCCAGTGCCACACTCCTGACAGGCCCCTCCCTGGACACGGAGTTTGCAGGAGGGGGAGGCTGTCTGGGACATGTAGCCTGGGGGCTGGGCGGACCTCCGAGCTGGTCTACACTCTAGGTAGGGCCAAGCCGTCTCCAGGGATTCCAAAATGCGGATTCCAAAATTCGTTTGAGGCCCCGCAGCTAATGGGGGTGGGCTGGGCCCGTGACTCCCCTCCCAGTATTTGGGCTCGGACAGAGAAAACGAACACAGAGCCGGGGCGCAGAGCCCCTGAACGGGTGTGACCACTCTCGGTGTCTGACCACGAGGCACAGCCCTCTCGGACACAGGTCGCTCAGCAGAGACATGCCGGGGGCAGAGGCCCAACCCCCTGGACATGCACAGACCACAGACGAACCTTGGGACGAGGCGGGGCGGCTCCTGAGCCCCCATCACCATCAGCCCTCCCTGGCGGCCTGCACCTGGGGCAGCCGCCCCATCCTCCTTGCCCTAAGTGGCCCCTTCGCCCTTCTGTCATTGGGGTGATGGGCTCGTGCCTGTCCGACTGTGCCTTTCAGAGGCTGCACCTGGCTCGCCAGGGCCGGCCCCTCCTGGGCACCACCTGGCCAAGGCCAGAGGGCAGCATTTCTGGGTCTGGGCCACACCAAGAGACGGCGGGCGCGTACTCACGGGCAGATTCAGCTTGATGGCGTCCACGGGCTGGTAGAAGGGCCAGGCGAACTGGTGCTTCCACAGCGTCTTCACCACCACATTCTGCATGTACTGAAGCTGGTTCGTCTTGCGGCCAGGCTTGCTGGGGTTGGAGACCTCCGGTGGGGGTGGGTTCACAGGACCCGGGGCCGCCGGGATGCCCACAGAGGCGACCGTTGCTGTTGTGGACATCTTGAGCCGCGAGCTCACTTCCCGTCACAGCCGCGGCCTGCAGACGCCCGCGCTCCCTCTAGGCTCCCCGAGGCAGCTCGGCATCCCATCTCCGGGCCCCACCGGGCAACAACTGCGGAGAAAAAGCCGGTCACAGCAACGCTGGACCCCCGCCCGTCCTGGCCTCCCCAAACCCATCCCTTGAGGGCCCAGAGCAGCCTAGCTCACTCACGCCACCCGTCTGCCTGACTGTCTTGCCTGCCCACCTGCCTGTCCAGGTACGTCTGTCAGAAGACGGGTCAAGTCAGCCCTCACCTGCGGCACACAGCTCACACACCGCTGCCTGCTCAAACCGGGGTGCCAGGAGATCCTGGAACACGTGCCCTGGGCCCCTCGGCCCGCCCGGCCAGCAACCACTTGCTGGCTGGCAGCTGACTGTCACAATATCTGCTACTCCTCCTCGGCCCCGGCTACTTCCCACAGGAACGATTCAGGCACATCGACCTCACCGAGCCGAGACGCGCAGGCCAAATCGGCAGCAACCCAGCGGTTCCCAGAACCACGCGCACATGAGCTGGGCAGCTCGAGCGAGCCCGCTGGGGTTCCACGTAACCACGAGAACGCGAGGGGGTTTGTGATGGCGGCGGGTGGGCTGTGACACGTGGCCTCAGCTAATCAGACCCAAGCCGGGCCCGCCAGCAGGGCGAGGAAAACGTACTACTGGCATGCCAGGTGGGGCCCGCATGCCCAGGACGCGTCCCCAGGGAGGAGGGACTCCCGCAGGCCAGGACAAGCGGCACAGCCACCGAGACGCACACGGAGCCCCAGGAACGTGACATCAAGGAAGGCCAGGCTGGGCCGCATCGGTCCCACCATTGCTGGGGGACACACGGCAATGCTGTGTATGAAACACGGTCTACTTGCCCTGTGAGGACTAGGACTTCCAGCTCTTGCCTCTTCGTTCGCGTGCCTTGCTGCTTCTAAGCTTTGCCACATACTTCACACACGCTTTTTACCTATCAGGCGGGCTGGGAGGCTCCCCAACACCACGCGGGGGCCCCGAAAAGGCCTCTGGGAGGGGCTGTGGTGTCAGGAGCCAGCTCGTTCCAGCTACTCACACCGACTCGCAAGAACAGATGGTTAAATCTTCAAGAATTCTGCGAGCTGCTTAACAGATTGCTGGTGGCTTGAAATTTGCTGCAGTGGGCGTGTTGACACCACAGAAACTGACAAATCTACACACCGGGGCTTTCCCAAGGGTGGCTGTGACACCCTCACTGCCCCCACAGGCTGTGCCAGCAGGCTCCCGGCAGGTCCCCTGCCCGGCCACTGAAAAGGGTTCCAGAGACTACACTGCACCCATCTCACCTACTACGCAAACCTACTGTGAGCGCCCTCTGCCCAGGGACGCTCCCGAGGACCTGACTGCGTGCCCCACCTGTGCCCGCATCTGGCCCCCACCTGGCCCCCGGCAGAGCCAGACAGCGGTGCCGGCACCTCCAGGACCACAAGGGGTTTCACTTTCCGCTTCCATTTCTGAATACTTGGGGTGGTTCAAATAGCAGACATGAGCTACTTTTGCAAAAAGGAAAAGTAAAAAGAAATTTCTATTTTGAAGAACTATTAAAACGCAAACAGATAAGCCACAGGCTCCCTGTCTCTGTGGCTGGGCAGAGCCCTGCGTTCCCAGTCAAGCTCCTGGTCAGCAGCTGAGTGTCTCACAGCTCTGGTGTCTCCTCCTGCTTCACCTAACTCTTCTGGCCTTCCTCTGGGGGCCGGACACGGACCTGGGATCTGGGGCGAGGCATCAAGTCCCCCACCCAGAGCAAGGAGCTGGCGCTGGAAGGCAGGGCGCAAGTCGCCCCCGAGACCCCTGCAAGCCCGCCTCTCTGACAAGACAACCCCAGGGCCTGGTCTCTCCCCTGGCAGGGCTGCCGGTCCTGGGGTCCAGCCAGCCATGTTCGCATTATCCAACCTGCCTGCAAGAGCTACCGGCAGCACCCCACTTCTGAGGGGGGAAGACAGAAGACGAGGCCAACCCAAGACCACCCCCCTGCGGTCCAAGGCCCCCTGCCAGCTCAGCTCGCGGACTTCCTGGGCCTGAGGGGCAGGCCCACCCTCAGAGAGTGAAAAGGTAAATGCCGCTTCAGAGTGACACCAGAAACTAAACCACCAGCTGACCCGCTGACCCACTCCCGAGGCCGCGCTCAGAGCTGAAGGCCACGAGATTTAAAATGACGTGGAAGTCGGCATGCTGCAGGTCCCCCCACACCAGCTCCCTGGCTGCCCACAGTCTCCCGGTGTGCTTGGGGGCCGCCATCCCAACCACGACATGAAAGAGCAGCACTGTGATGTGTCCAGGGGTGGGGGACAGATGCTGCCGGCCGGCACCCACCTGCATGCCATGCATGGACAGAACAGGCCCTCACCCCCACCACCCTGCTGCCCAGAACCCACCCCAGCCCCCATGGTGAGGCCAAGTGGGAGCACAAAGCAGAAACAGCACCAAGGAATACAGGGACTGTCGCCCACCTTTGCTGATGGTAAGATGCTGCATGATCCTCACAACAAACCTATGAGGTCAGAATGATCATCCATCCCATCCTACAGACGACAAAGCTGAGACTCCTTTGCGCCTAAGTACTTTCAGAGCACACCACGTCCCTGGGGGTTCCGGGACTCAGACATCCGGCCGGGGTAGTGGCACCAAGGCCGGGGCTCCAGGGAGAAGGCCCATCAGCTAAACACCCAGCTGGGAAGGGGCCTCCAGGCCAGGCCAGCAAGGGGCCCCAGGGCCAGCAGCGTCCTCCCAAACTCCACGTGTGACCCCAGCAGGCCAGGTGCTGAGAGGACAGGTTCCAGGGCTGGGTAGGAAAGCGGTGGGGAGGTGCACTCCAGGGCCTGCCACGCCAGGGTACGAATCCCCCCACCCACCGGTGGCGGCTGACCTCACTGAGACCCGCGTTCTCATCAGAGATTAAATTACCTTGATTTAACCAAAAACCAGTTGCCAGTGAGTCAACTCCGACTCGTGGCAACCCCATATGTATCAATAGAACTGTGCTCCACAAGGTTTTCAATGGCTGATTTTTGGAAGTAGATAGCCAGGGCTCTCTTCTGAGGCACCTCTGGGTAGACTCGCACTGCCAATCTTCCCATCAGCATGAAACTGCACTCCCAGGGGCTCTGAAACCCCCTGGACCACCACCTCCAAGGAGGTCAGCTGTCCCACACACCTCGCACCCTAACCTTGGCTCAGGGTCCTGCGCCCCCCACCCCCCAAAGCACCTGTGAGATCTAGGGGACCGTGGCCTTGCTCCCTGCTCCCAGCCTGGGCCTGGAGGGCAAACCCCAGTGGGGGAGGGTGGGAGAAAGGATGCAGTGAGAAGAGACACCAGGAGGAAGGTGACGCCCCTGGGGGCAGGGAATGGGGGTGTCAGAGAGACCCCAAAGGCCTGACATGGATGGGTGACATCTGGATGTCTGTGAGCTGCAAAGCCCCTCCCCTGCCCCGTCCACCGTGGCGCCTCAGCACCGGGAGGGGCCTGGTCTCCAGACTGAGGAGTGAAGTGGCTGGGTTGGGGAAGGGGGCTCTGGGCTTGCCACCGGCTGTCAAGCGTCAGCAGGCTGTTCTAGAAGGCGAGCCTGGAGGTGCATGAAGGCATACGGCACCACTGATGCTCTGCAGAAAGGGAGCCCTCAGCAATCTGCTCCCCCAGCTGTCAGCTCGGCACTCCCGACGCGCCCCGCTTCACTCCAGACCTTCACTCCAGAAAGCCACTCTTGGTGCATACAACACGCCCATCCACCACGTGGGCTTGTTCTGGGAGCCCGCCACATCTGGCCTCGAGCCTGCTCTCCCAGGTGGGAGCAACGACCCCTCCAGGGACCAGGCCTGGGAAGCTGAGTGTGCCAGGCAAGACACGGGGGGGAACACACACATCCTCCAATGCCAGGAGGGACCCGGGACCCAGCAGGCTTGGGCAGGATCCTGAAGGAGGATCCAGAACGCCGGGCAGGGACAGCGGGGTTGAGCTCACACCTACATGGAGACCCTGAATCCACCCAGCCTCCGAGAGGGGCTGTGCTGGAATGTGGGGGCCGGAGCACCCGGTCCTTCCCTGCAGATGCAGACAGGGGAGGGGGCCTAAGGGTGCAGCTGGAGCTCCAGGCTGCCAGGGCCAGACCCGGTTTCCAGTGCCATCTGCGCCCGTCTCATCTGTGACCTCGGGCAGGCCTCACCCTCCAGTCTTCATTTCCCTGGCTGTTCCCTGGGGGCTGGCCAGGAAGTTGCAGGGCGAGTGCCCCTAGACCCAGCCTCTGGGACCGCCCTCCTCCCGCCGCAGGAACTGAGGCACTGAACAGAAGGCCCAACCCAGTGGATTGCATCAGAAAAGATAACCGAGTCCAAGGTGATCTAATGGCCTTGGACAAACGGGGGACAGAGGGGGCCTCTGTCCAGTCATCACTTCAGGAAAACACCCAGGGACAGCGGCAGCAGCCCCATCCACCCCCACAGGGAGACACCCCCAGAGCATCGCAGGACCTGAGCACCTGCACCTTTCTGCCCTCCTAAAACGGGCTGGTGCACGGGCAGTGGGGGGATCACCAGTGTGTGCCAGCACCGTCCTTGGCCTTCAGGGTGCTCAAGAAAGAGGGGAGGCCGGGAAGGTGGGCAGAGGCAAGACTGTGGGGCATTTCCAGAGCAGGGGCCTCCTTCTGGGCCCAGGAGACAAGAACCGTGACCTCAACAGAAGGGGGTCAGGAGGCAATTTACATGACCCTCTGGCTGGAAATGGGAGGGATAGGAGGCTGTCCCAACTCTCCAGGACTCCACAACGCCTGGACGTAAGGAAGAGGAGGGTCCTGGAGCACCAGCATTTATGGCGGCAGAGTCAGGATAGCCTTAGGTGACGGCGTGTGGCAGTCAGTGTGGGAAGAAGACCGGGCTGAGTCCCTGGGTCTCACTGCCGACCGCTGGGGGGGTGGGGAACCTGGCCTCCACCACTCCTCTTCTCTGCTCCAGTCCTCTGTCCCGCCAGCAGTAAGAATGGCCTTCAGAATTCCTCAGAACAACCATTCTGTGAAAACCCTCCGAGCTGGTGTGAACCAGGGACCACGCCTCCCCGGCCCGCCGTGGCCGAGCTGGCGTGAACCAGGAAGGGGGGTAGTGTGGCCATCCCCAAGTTCTGGGATCATGGGGAGGACTGCCCCCTGGGGAAGCTAGATGTTGTCCAGGCTCACAATCCAGGTCGGCGGTGGCCTCTGGGATCGAGGGGGGGGGGGGTGGGCCTGGACCTCCATGCCTGTTACTGCCCATGGGACCCCCAGACTAGTCTCCTCGTCAATCCGCCCTGGCCTGGCATCAGGCGAGCGGGGTCACGTTAGCTCTATTCTCCAGGTTGGGGCAGGGAGGCTCAAGGTCAAGGGGCACAAGCACAAGGTCACCCGTGAGAAGGAACAAGAGCTGGGCCTGAGCCCAGGCCTCCGCCCACCCCAGACTGCGTGCGTCACCTCGCAGAACTCTCAAGGGGCTCCTGCAGGGGTGTGTTATCGCCGCCATGGCGCTGAGCAGGGGCTAGAGGAGGTGGGGGATGTGGGCTGCTGCTCCCGTCTCGGCAGGCCAAGGGTGCTGCCGCAGCTCACACGCACTGACCAGACCCTCCCAGCCTCGGGACACCGGATCTGAATGCCAGGCCAGCTCCAGTGACAGACAGAGTCAACTGCTTCCAGAAGAAACACACACTGCCTTCTGCGGGGCCGGGGGAACAGGGGACGGGGATGGGGTCCCAGAGCCTCAAGGCAGGCAGAAGGGCAGGCGCAAGGCCTAGAGTGGACACTCAGGTGTGCAGACCCAGCCTGAGGAGGAGCTGTGTGGCGTGCGGGCACATGGGCACGGCAGGGATGAGGGCACAGTGGGGGCACGGATGGGCTCTGCCCACCTCACCATCAAGGGGCTGGGCTCAGGGCCTGGCTCATCCTGGTCTGGGTCACAATCCTTTCCAGCAGCCGCCTGAACCCCCGCAGAGCTGCATGCCCCCTCCTGCGTGCCCTCCCAGCTCTGCGACCACAGAACCTTCTAGACTTTTGGGCCTACTGCCCCACACGCTTCCAAGCCTGTCTCTCCCTACAGCCCCCAGCCTCGGGGGAGTCGGCCCCCACAAGTGGTTCCCTTCTTGTCAGGACATAAGCCTCTGGGCCAGACACCAAGACAGACACCTTGTACTGTCCACGCCGCCAGCCCTTCTGAGTCGGCCAGTTAACAAAAAGGACACAAGACACACTCTAAACCAGTGGCTCCTCTGGAGGGGTGTGCAAACCCTGCAGACGTTTGGAAGGGACATGCAGACATGCACACACACACAGACGTACGCACACATGCACACAGAGCCACACACACACACACGCACAGCCACACGCACACACATGCACATATGCAGGCACAGACATGCACACACCCACAAGCACACGCAGACGCAGACACGCACACAGACATGCATGCACGCACGCACACGTGTGTGGCAGATTTGAAACCGAGCCCCAGCAGAGCCCGAACACAGCATCACCTCTCTGAAGCTCCCCAGGGACACGACACCCAGGCCACCAGCTACACTGAGTAACTCCCCTCCACCACACGGGGATGAGGGGGACAAGAGACCCAGACTCAGGAAGAGGGACCTCTTCAGAGGCGCCCAGTGTGTGAAGGAGGATGCCCTGGAGAGGCTCGGGGTGGGAACACCTGCTCTGAATCAGTTGGTCCTGCAGAGGGTCTCAGAACCTCGGAACGCTAGAGGTCGGGGGGCCACACACATGTACGGGGGAGGGCCTTCGGGCTCCCTCATTCACGGAAGGGAGGGCATAGGCTGGGGCTGAGCATCCCTCCGAGCCACCCCTGGGACGGTCCCAGCCCACAAGCCTGGAGCTCAGGCGCAGGAAGCAACCCTCTTCGTACAAAGGCTCGGCGCACCTGACCCCAAGTCTGGAGCTTTCTAGAACAAAGCTGTGGCAGGGTACACCCAGCACGTGCTGCTGCCCCCGCTCTGCCCTGTCAATCACAGGAATCAGACAGAGCCCGTCAGAACCTTGTTCCTTAAACGCACCCACAAGAACCAGACTCCTGTCTCATGTGGGCGCAGCACTTCACAAACATCGCCGCCCTGTGGGGTCAGGAGCACCGCGGTGCAGACGCATGAACTGAAGCCCCAGAGGGAGAGGCCACTGCCGCATCAGGGCCTTGCGCCCACTCACCCAACACCAGGCAGGGACGTCTCCCGGCCCACCTCACCTTTCCCCTCAAAACCTGCCCCTTCAGAGCACAGAGGGTACAGCAGTGGGGACTCCCCCCGGCCAAACCTCCATTTTCAAGAGCAGGGACCTGAGCTGCAGGCCTTACTCGTCATCACCTGCCTGCCCTTCCAGCCAGCCTGTCTGTGATGCTAGGTGACCATGGCATGGTCACCTGTGTGGACCCCAGGGCAGCCAGGAGGCTCCAAACGAAGCCTTCACGGCACAGCTAAGATCACAGCTTGCTGACCTGCCGTGGTCCACCATGAGCTGCCACAGCTTTGAGCAGCAGCCCGCGTATCCCCCGGCACCAGGCTGCCACAGCCCACACCGGCCAACTCTCTTAGGGCTCTGTCTGATGCAAGTTCTGGCATGCAGACAGCAGTCAGGCCAGGAACTCGCCTTCTACGTGCCCCCCAATACTGCCTCCTCAGGAGGGCACCCCTTGACTGCCTGACAGTCCATATCGAGAAACGGCCCTTCTTCCTTCTGTTCAAGGAGCCCTGGTGACATAGTGGTTATGTACTCGGCTGCTAACTGAAACATCAGCCGTTTGAGCCCACCAGACACTCCACTGGAGAAAGGTGTCGCAGTTGCGTCCATAGAGATTTACAGCTTTGGAAACCCTACGGGGCAGTTTACTCTGTCCTCCGGGGTTGCTGGTAGCGCAGTGGTTAAGAGCTACATCTCCTAACCAAAAGGTTGGCAGTTCGAATCCACCAGGCGCTCCTTGGAAACTCTACTGGGCAGTTCTACTCTGTCCCATAGGGTCGCTACAAGTCAGAATTGACTCGACGGCAATAGGTTTGGTTTGGGTTTTTTTTGACGGGGTCACTATGAGTCGGAATAGACTCGATGGCAGTGAGTTTTTTGGTTTTGCTCCTTCTATTAAAGGGTTACAAGCAGGTACTGCTGCAACCTCATGTCACACGGGCTCACCGGCGGCAACCAACCACCACCACAACACCGTGCACTGCTTCGTGCCCCCAAGCGCGGGCAGTGGGGACTGACGCTGCTACCCCAGGCAGACACCGTGAGAAGCGCCTCATTCGACCCTTGAGGGAGCAAGTGCTCGTCCCCACCTGTCACAGTCCCAGAAGGGCAGGGCAGGCCCCAGCTCCACGCAACAGTTTGGTACGTGTGACACGGCCACCTCCCATCCCCCACTCCAGGCCCCACTGGCACTGCCCTCTGCAGACCCCACTTCTGTGTCTGAACGTCACTTCTGGGAATGCTGGGGCGTCACGTGTGAACAACGGCTACCAGACACAACTTGCACACACACACCAAGTCAGACTAGGAGGCGCCCCAGGGGGAAGAGGGCTCTCCCCAAGACCTCACGAACTCCCCACCAACCTCACCAGTGTTTCAGGGGTGCCAACAAGGGGGGGATTTCTCCAAAATGCATCCTTCTGCTGGGTCCAACTCCAGCTTATAAAGATCCTACAAGGAGGGGGCTGAGATGTGGGTCTCTCACAGAATAATAAAAGCTGGTAAGAGAAATAACCACACAGCCAAGCGCACAGAAATAACAGAGCAGTGAGCCTCTGCCCCCCCCCACACACACACCACACAGAGGCTACACACAGACACTGACCCACATACCCCCCCACAGATGCACACACACCACATATACCACAAACACAAACACACCTACCACACTCAGGTACGCACACCACAGATACACATACCACACAGACACACATATACAGATACACATATCACACACCAGACACATCACACACACACCACACACACACCGCATATATACAAACGCACACACCACACAGACACACACACCCCACATCTCCACTGTAAACGTGCAGAAAGAGTACCCAGAGGACCTACCGCTTAAACCATCCGATCAGAAATCACCTCAAAATGTGCTGCTCTGCCTTTAAAACGCCCGCCAGCACCTCAGATGGCCAGAACAGAGGTGACCCGGGCAGGATGCAGGCACCCACAGATTCCACGAACATAAGGACGGGGAGAATGTCCAGCGCTCTGTCACTGCACAGGCACCGAGCAGCAGCTGATACGGGACGAGGTGGGGGGGCCAGCGGGGCACAGGGGTGCAGGGCTATCCTTGGCAAAACCCAGCCGAAACACAGCAGGCGCACCAGTGTGGCTGTGACGCCTGTTGATGTTCTGCCGAAACCAGGGGCAGAGCCTCCCAAGTGGACCCGAGTTCCCAGTCCACAGCAAGCAGCAGGGTGCTGTCCTCTGCCACCATTCGGCACCACCCCCAAAGTCAGGCTTTGAAATAAGGGGCCCGCTGTGCCAGCGAAAGGCCTGCCGAAACACGTATAAAGGACCTGTCTGCCCATGAAGCCAGAATCCTGCCGGTTGCAGCGGACAATAAGCCTGGGAGACCAGAAAGCAGGACCAGGCTCCTCACCCATCAACACTAAATTGCAGAGCCTGTCGCTTTCATTGCTTCGAAAACCTGGAGACCTGTGGAGCAGCCTTGGGCAGATTCCAGACGGCAACCACCTCCCGAAGGCAGCCTTGGGGTCTGGGTGGGCCCCGCTCCTGACACACCCCCAGCTCCCTGTGGCTACTGGGCAGAACCTACACCCCACCAGTAGCTGGGCAGTAAGCTGGGGAGAGAGATAGCTGACAGGCACGGAGCTGGGTGTCCTGCTGGTCTTGTACCAACAACTGGCCCAGGGGCCGCGTTGGGCCCCCCTTCCAGGGAGGGCGCTACCCCCAGGCACCAGGAAGTGGACACAGCAGTGCACACTGCGAGCTGCCCAGGCTTCAGGCTGGCAGCTCCCCAACGGGCGGGAGGGGGCGCAGAATCACATTTCACTTTTCCACCCTCCCCTAGACTTTCACTTTCTGTCGCTCACCAACCGTGAGCCCGTTCACCATTCCAGCGAGCTGTTGCAGGAGAGCCCTCTAGCCACTCTCCAAGACCAAAACAAACCCCAACCCGTGCTGACTAGCGAGAAACCTCCTGAAATCCCTCCTCCCGGCCGGCGGGTGGCTCAGGAGGACCCCGCCACAGCCAGGGGCTGCCCCAGTCGTCCTTCCAGAAGCACCGAGCTAAGGCATCAGGCCTCCGAGGTTACAAGAAAGGTCAGAAAGAAATGCCCATGTGTGTGTAATGCCGTGTGCCCTATCTTTCCTGCTCGGTAACCGCGGGCACACGTCAAGGCCTCACGTCGAAGAAGGGCAAACACCAGCTTTATTTGCAAATGAGAAGCCACCTCCAGGGCTGCCAAGTTAGGACGAGGGAGAAGGGAGGTCCCTAACTCCTGGTGACAGGGTCCCTGCAGAGCGTCCAGGCCTAGGCTTGGCTGCTCTGAAGGCCTGTAGAAACTACAGACCCTTTCCCCAGAAAAATACCACGGACTCTGGCCACCTCCCAGCATCTGCCTGCAGCCACTCCGTGGGCCCAGGGAGAGAACCCCCACTTTAAAGGACAGCTAAAGAAGAAAGTCCACAAAGAGCAGGTCAAAAGAAAACCGTTTTCTTCTTCCATGTCACTGGAGAACTAAGACTATGAAGAGGAAGGAATAAGGGACCATTCCTGCTTAGCTTTGTCTTGTCCAAAGCCCTGCTGGTTGTCTCCCTCCTTCCCCCGGCCCCCCCCCCCAAAAAAACTTCGCAGTCGTAACCAAGTTTAATGTAAGGGGGAGGAACACCACTTATAAACTTCGGAGCAGACAGCTTTCAACCAAAACGAAGGCTGGAACGACGCTCACGGTTCGGCCCCAACGGAGGGCACTCAGGATGGGCCCCGGCCCCTCCCAGGGGGTCTCGTGGACGCGTGCTGTGCCTGCCTTCTTCATCTTTCCCAAAGTACCCCCAGCCCAGGGAAAGAAGGCTGCCCAAGGCCTCCATCCCGGCCCCGCCCCGCGTGTGCGCAACTGGTGGGGGGGGCGGGGAGAGGGAGTGAGAGAACTTTCCCCCAGGCCCCCAGCTTTATTCTCAGTGGGGCCAAGAGGAGGTACGAGAAGGTTTGGGGTACGCATTTCTCCCGAGGGGCTTGTCCCATGTTGTCATGCAGATGCCAACCCTAAGTGGGAAAAAAGGGGCCGCCCCCCACCCCCTACTGAAACCTCGCTGAGGGTAAGCGCTTTGCAGGCTGATTTCAAAACAGGACCTGGGTCTCCTCCTGGCTGGCCGCAATAATGCGGCCCCTCAAAGGCCTCAAGTCATCCCCCGGCCTGAAACTCTGGGGAGAAGCCCCCGCAGCCCACACTGCCAGCTCTGGGGATCGGCCCCGCAAAGTCCGGCACGGGCTCGGCCAGCGACCGTTCCCAAACACCGAACCCCAGCGGCGGCCGAGAGCGAGGGAGGGAGGGCAGGGGAGTGGGCGGGGGGCGCGGGGCGAGTGGCGCCCGAACGCCTGGCCGCGGGGCCCCAGGCGCCGCCGAGCACCTTCCCCCTCTTCGTCCTCCCTATTTCCCCCCTTCGAAAGATGGCGGGCAGAGGAAAGCAGAAAAAAAATCCCTTCCGTGAGGGAGGGCGCGCGGGAGGCCGGGCTGGCGCGGGGCGCGCGGGCCGTGCCAACTCCAGGCTGCGCGCCCCGGCCGCGACGACGTCCCCGAGCCCCGGACGAAGACGCCGGGAGGCGCGGGCGGAGGGCGCAGGAAGGGAGCCCGCCGCGACCCCGGGCGGCCGCCGCGCTTTGTTACACGGTGGCCGCGCACAAAGGCGGCGCCGGCGGCGGCTCCGAGCGCCCGGCTCCCCGGACACGCCAGTGGCCGGGTGCGGCGGGCTGGCCGCGCTCCCGCCCCGCCCGGCCCGCCGCCCGCGCCGCCCGCCGCCCGCGCGCGCAAGGAAGCAAGAGAAAGGCGTACTTGGCCTCGGCGCTCCGGCGGCCGTCCCTCCCGGCCCGCGCGGCCGGCTCCTCTTTGGCTCGCCGGCCCCGGCAGCATAATAGACGCGCCGAGCGGAGCAGGGCTCATGCGCTGCGCCGCGGCGCCTGGCGGGAGTCGTAGTCCGCGGCCGGACCCGCGCCGGGGCCGCCCAGGGGAGGCTGCGGCGCGCGGACTACATGTCCCGGCCCCGCCGGCGCCACAGCCGCGCCCGCCGCCCCGCGCGCCCCCGCCCCGCCCCGCCGCCAACCCGGCCGCGAGCGGGCCCGACCGGGGGACGCGCGGGGCGGGGCTGCGGCGGCATCGCGGGGACCCGGGAGGCGACGCCGTTTGGGAGGCGCGCGCGCTCCCTCTCCCGCTCAGGCTCGGGTCGCTCGCGCGTGGGCGTGGGTGCTGGTACTACCGGGAGGCACAGAAAAGGCGGGAGCGCAGCGCGGCCCCGCTCGCCCGCCGCACCACCGCCCTGGCCCGCGGGGCAGCCCGTGAAGCTACGGCACGCGCTGTCGGGCAGCGCGCACCTGCCCGGGGCCCGTGTTTGTAAACAAACCAAGCGGCTAATTAGCCTGGCGGGGGCGCGCGGGGGCGGGGCGCGCGGGGGCGCGCGGCTGGGGGCGCGTAGGTTGGAGAGAGCGCGCCAGGCCTCAGAGCTGGAGGAGCAGGGGCTGTTCCCGGCTCCGCTTGCAGACCTTCGTGCCCTGAGCCTCAGTTTCCCTCACTTACCCTGAGAGGGCGCGGAGTGAGATACAAAGTCCCCAGCCTGAGCTTCCAGGATGGGGCCAACAAAGGTAAAAAGGCAGGAACCCTGGACTACTTTCTGAAGGCGGGCATGTGTCAGCCCTTTCTGGGTGGCGATTAGTAGGAGTATGCGTATGTCAACTTTTATCGAATTGTAGCTCCAGGAGTGTGCAGGCCGTGTGTTAGACCCCAATAAAACGTCAAAAGCTAGACCCCAATAAAACGTCAAAAGCAAAACAAGTCTTCCTGGGGTGCCGCTGAGTCTGCCCCTTGCAAGGTGGACGTCGGTGGACACACACACACACACACACACACACACACACACACACACACACACACACACACACACACACACACACACACACACACACACTCACACACACACACACACACACACTCTCTCTCTCTCTCACGGCTACTGACTGGTTTCAGGTTAAGAAGGAGATGCACTGCCTGAAACACGCTGTCTTTATAACATTAACCAAGTCCACACCCACCAGGGAGCAGGCGTCTGGTCCTAGGCTTACAGGTGAGGAAACCCAGGCTCGGAGAAACAAAATGACTTGATGTGTTTCACAGAGCCCATGTGCAGAAGAGCTGAGACCCCAAAACCCAGGGTGCCTGGAAACACTGCAGAAGGGGCCAAAATTTCTCCCAAACTGCTTCCTGTGCATGGGCCTTTTGCCAGGAGCCCAGGAGTGGCTTACACCCCAAGCTCAAGGCTCGAGAGCAAGATTCCCTCCATGCTTTTTTGCAAAGTGGGAGGAGGGCAGGTCTCAGGCACAGGAAGGCCAGGGAAGGGAAATGTGGGAGGTGCCAACCCCAGTGCCACTCCGCAACCACCATCCTGGCCGCGGCCCTCTTGAAGGCCAAGCTTGGAACCATTACAGACTACTGCTTTAGCCCTGAGATTGCATCCCATTTCTGCATCAGAGTCCCGGTCCCGCAGACATCCTGAACACTCTGGCCCCCAGGATGGGCCCCCTCACCTCTTTAAAAGTCCCCACCGCACTGCACCTGAGGCCAAAACAAAAGGCTGACCTGACCAACCAGGCTGTTCTAGCTGCAGGCCAAGTGCCCAGGACCAGTACCCCCATCCTGGGGCTTCCCCCACACCCAGGAAGGCCCCAAGGACTGTGGTGGGGACATGGGCCCACCATGGGGCCTGGCTTTGATGGAAGGAGCTGTCCTTGCCTCACCCCACCCCACTTACCTGTCCTGCCTGCCTGCTCATGCGTGGCCCAGGTGGCTTGGATGAGCGTCCTATCCAGGCTGGAGAGGGCTCTGGGGAGCAGGATCAATAACAGAACTTGAATTTGAGCCTGAAATTTTGCAGTGACCCCTCCCTGAAACAAGGGGCAAGCAGGCAGGGGCCAGCCGTGCTGCCCCGGAAAGGGACCTGGGGAGCCCTGCTTGCACCCCGACCCACCATCCTCTCCCTTCCCTGGGCTCCGGGTTCTTAGACTTCCACCACCACTGAGGCTGTGCCTCCAGGGACTCCAAGGGCCCTGAGTGAGGCCACTTAATCTCCCCAAGCCCAGTGTTCTCACATCAAAGGGGATGAAAATAGGAGGTGCTCCTGGGCAGTCGGGGGGAAGGGGCATGCGGGAGGCCAGACTGTAGTCGGAGCAGGCCCTCGCCTTCTGCCTCTCCACCACCACTCACCTCTCTACCTCCATGTCTTAATTACTTGGCCTATTTATAGGCTGTCTCCCCTCCAGCATCCCAGCTCCATGAGAGCAGGGCGCTCGGTCCACTGCTATGTATCCCCAGGGCCTAAAACCGCGTCTGGCACCTAGTGGGTACTCAGTAACTACTTATTCGATAACTAAATGTTCTCTTCCACACCCCCACCCCCACCCCCAGCTGCCTACAAACCTCAATGTAGCCTCACTTTTCAAACTCATGTGGGGCCCTGAGGAGCCTGCCATATGGGCTTTTCAGCATTGGGCCTCAGAGCTGCAGTCCAGCCAGGACAGGGCCTAGCACCTTATCTGCCTCCTCCTTCCTCCCGCTACCTTCACCTGTCCACCCCTTGAGGCACCGAGTAGTTATCCCATTGCACTAAAGTTTATACATCTGTCTCTTTGAAGTTTAGTTATTGTGAGTCCTTCCCCAGGAGACTCATTAGCTGCCAGTACAACAACAACAACAACAAAATGGAGTTTCTTTCTGTGCCAAGAAAAGTCTGGGCTATGGAGAGCTCTGGAGGATAAAGGAATAGAGGTTTCTAATTATGTAATAATTTATTGAGCATTTACTGGATGCTAAGCACTGTGTCCAGAGATTTACATATGTGGTGCAGTGAATTACTTAATATGGCCCTCTAGCCTTGCATGGTCTTGTGACACTTAAAAAATGATTGGGTGGGACAATGCAGATAAGGTGCTCGTGGCCTACCAAAGGAATTAGACAGCATTGCTAACAATGTAAATAAGGGTCATGGAATCCTTCAGGGGTGGAACCATGCAAATAAGGTGTATGGAATCCTAACGACGGGATTGGTCAGTTCTACCATCCCGCTAGGCTTAAGGAAGCCAATCCCAGGAGTGAAAGGGGGGACGTCACTACCATCAAGAAAGAAGAGCCGAGAGTGGAGCATGTCCCAGGTCCCTGCACTGAGAATCTTCTAGACCCAGGAGACAGAGAGAGAGAGCTGTAACACTGGAGAAGCGCAAGATGGGGAGAATTGAGACAGCAAGAAGCAGCGGCAGAGAAACGGCAGCAGCAGAACCGGGAGACTGATGCAGGATGTCTGCAGAAGGCTGCCCAGCTCACCGAGAGAGGCAGCTTACAGTAGTGTTATGGATTGATTGGGTCCCCCAAAAATATGTGTATCAGTTTGGCTAGGCCATGATTCCCAGTATTGTGTGGTTGTTCACCATTTTGTCATCTGACGTGATTTTCCAATGTGTTATATATTTTATCACTATGATGTTAATGAGTTGACTTCACAGCAGTTACGTTGATGAGATCTACAAGATTAGATTGTGTTTTAAGCCAATCTCTTTTGAGATATAAAAGAGAGAAGTGAGCAAATAGACAGGGGGACCTCATACCACCAAGAAGCAATGCCCAGAGCAGAGCACATCCTTTGGACCTGAGGTTCCTGCGCTGAGAAGCTCCTAGTCCAGGGGAAGATTGATGACAAGGACCATCCTCCAGAGCCGACAGAGAAAGCCTTCCCCTGGAGCTGACACCCTGAATTTGGACTTGTAGCCTACTAGACTACGAGAGATGAGAGAATGAATTTCTCTTTGATAAAGCCATTCACTTGTGGTATTTCTGTTATTACAGCACTAAGTGACTAAAACAAGTGGGCAAGAGAACTAAGTGCCTTCCTTCGGGCAGGAGGCTTGCTGGTGGAGTGGGGTGCCTCTGGGCACTTGTCGGCAGAGTTGAAAGAGCTTTCTAACACTTGCCTGAGCAGTGCGGGGCCAAGGGCCGAGAGAGGAGCCTGTCCTCTGGGGGCTGAGAGGAGCCTTGAATGGCAAAGAGCTGAGAGAGCCGTCCTGCACTGAGGAGGGGAGATTTTGCCTGCATGCTTCCTGATCCCGATCTGGATCCTGAGTTGTAGCCTGTTGTTCCTGATCCTGAATTGTTATCTGTTACTTCCCTGGTAAACCCCATGATTGTGAGTATGGTCTGTGAGTTCTGTGCGGCCATTGCAATGAATCATCAAACCCAGCAGAGAAGTAGAGAGTGCCATGAGAGGGATGGCTGGTGTCAGAATTGGTGAAGAGTTTGGAGAAAGGAGGTAAATTTGACCTCCACCTCATAGGGATCAGCCTTGGGCAGATCTTGATTCTCTCTCCTCCCCCTTGTGAATTTAAAAGAGGTCCAGTGCCCACCCCACTCCACCCTTACGACATACATGATTTCACTGGATCCTGGAACAATACTATGAGGTAGGGATTATCATGCCTATTTTACAGATGAAAATGGAGGCAAAGTGAGATATTAGTCTGAGCTACGGACTGACGCAGTCGCTGCAGCAATGGGCTCAAGCGTAGCAACAACTGTGAGGATGGTGCAGGACCAGTCAGTGTTGCGTTCTGTTGTGCATGGGGTCGCTATGAGTCGGAACTGACCTGATGGCATCTGACAACAACAACGTGGTGTGAACCCAGGTGTGGGTTCACGTTTCACCTATAAAATACGTTCCAGGAGCCCGCATTTTGGCAGGGGAGATGAAGTGGTACTTGAGGGAGCAAACACCCAAATCTGAGCTTCCGTAATCAGTTCTCTTAGAAAAGGTTGGGGAGCCCCACAGAGCGGATGGCACTGAGAGGCGAGCCTTCTTGCTCTCCTGTTTTTCCCGCCCCCAAAATAGAAGGTCATTTCACAAAAGTAATCATGAAGTCCTTAAAAGCACAGAGCGGACAGGTGGTGGGTTTAACCCAGGGCTCGGGGGAGAGAGAGAGTGAGTGGATCTACAGCTGTATAAATGCGGATGCAGAAGACGGTCAGGAGGAGGTGGGCCAGAAGAGAGGGTCGCCTGCCCCCTGGTCTCAGTTTCCTCATCTGTAAAATGGGGACAGTAACTCCGTGATGGGGCTGTTGTGAGGATAGATGAGGTAGAAGAGCTCGCTCGAGACAGCTCGTTCATCTGTCCATTCATTCCGCAGGTATCCATGGAACACTTCTCAGGAGCCAGACACTGCCACTTCTGTACTACAGAGACAACCGTGCACGAGACAGAGACCCAGCCACTGTGCAGTGACATGCTGCTAAGGAGAGATGGACAATCACGAAGAAGGAAAATAGCCGGTCTGCTGATGGCACTTGGTACTATGGAGAAACCTAGAGCAGGAAGGGGGCCGGGGAGCCAGGCGGGCGTGGTGACGGCAGCTGAGAATGCGTAACGGTACCATGGATAATTTTATTTTTCCTTTTGATCGTTAGTATTTTCCATTTTTCCACAACAAACAGGTATTATTTATGTAATGAAAATGAAATTGTGTTTTAAGAAGCAATGACCATGATATTGTGGACAGAAGGCTGGCCTGGGAGAGTTCTGGGGCTCTGGGTCTCCTGGACGCCTTGGCCACATGGTAGGCACCCTTGGTTCTTGGGTTCTGAGGGTTTAACAGGTAATGGCACCAGCCCTCTTGGCTTTGCCGTCCGTATGAAAGTTTTGATGCACCATGGAAGTCCCAAAGTCCTGGAAGGAGAAGTAAGAGAAAATAGGGCAGAAAAAATATTTTAAGAAATAATGGCCAAAAACTTCCTAAATGTGATGAAAGACAAAATAGACAGAACTGAAGGGAAAAACAGACAGTTCTACAATAATAGTTGGCAACATCAATACCCCACTTTTAATAATGGATAGAATGACTTGACAAAGATCATAAGGAAATAGGGGACTGAACAACACTTTAAACTAGACCTAACAGACATGTACAGAACATGCCACCCAACAGCACAGGAATATATGTTCTTCTCGTGGGTACATAGTACATTCTCCAGGATAAATCATATGTTGGACCACAAGTCTCAATAAATTTTAAAAGATTTAAATCATATGAAGCATCTTCTCTGACCACAGTGGAATGAAACTGGAAATCAATAACAGATGGAAAACTGGAAAATTCACAAATACATGGCAATTAAACAACACATTCTTAAACAACCAATGGGTCAGAGAAGAAATCACGAGGGAAATTAGGAAATACTTTGAGACAAACGAACATGAAGACCCAACTTGGCAAAACTTATGGGATACTGTGAAGACAGTGCGCAAAGGGAGGTTTATAGCTGTGAATGTTTACGTTAAAAAAGAAGAACGATCTTGAATCAATAACCTAACTTTACACCTTAAGGAATGAGAAAAACTAAAAGCTAGTTTAGCAAACTAAACTCAAAGCTAGAAGAAGGAAGGAAACAATAAATTAGAGCAGAGATAAATGAAATAGACAAAACAGCAAAGAGAATCAACAAAACCAAAGTAGTTTCTTTGAGAAGGTCAACAAAATTGGCAAATCTTTAGGTAGCCTGACTAAGAAAATATAAGTATGTGTGTGTGTGTGTGTGTGTGTGCGTATATACATATATGCATACATCTGTGTGTGTATATGTATATATATACACAAATGTACATATATGTGTGTACGTACATGTATACGTGTGGATATGTATCTGTGTATACACATACATATGTACGTACGTATATTTATATATGTACATATGTATATGATTCAAATTAGTTAAATCAAGAATGAAAGTGGGGACATTATTACTGACCTCATAGCAATAAGAAGAATTATAGTGGGACACAGTCAATAACTGAAGGAGTCCAGGTGGTGCAGTGGTAAAGGGCGTGGCTGCTAACCAAAAGGGCAGTGATTTGAACCCACCAGCCACTCCACAGGAGAAACATAAAGCAGTCTGCTTCTGTAAAGATTACAGCTTTGGAACTCTATGGAGCAGTTGTACTCTCCTAAAGGATCATTATGAGTCGGAATCCACTCGATGGCCATGGGCTTGGTTTTTTTGGTTTTATCAAAAATTATACACCAACAAATTAAATAGCCTAGGTAAAATGGACACCTTCCTGGAAACACATACACTCCCAAAACTAACTCCAGAAGAAATAGAAAATATGAACAGATCCATGACAAGTGGAGAGATTAAATCAGTAACCAGAATCTCCCAACAATGAAAAGACCTGGACCAGATGGATTTACTGATGAATTCTACGAAACATTTAGAGAAGAGTTAACACCAGTCCTCCTCAAATACTTCCAAAAAGCAGAAGAGAAGGGAACACTTCCTAACACATTCTATGAGACCAGCATACCCTAATACAAAGCCAGACAAAGACAGTGCAAGGAAAGAAAACCACAGACCAATATTCTTTGTGAATACAGATGCAAAAACTCCTCGAGAAAATACCAGTAAACCAAATCCAGCAGCATATGAAAAGGACTATACACCATGACCAAGTGGGATCTAGCCCAGGAAATGCAAGGTTGATTTAACATCTGAAAATTAATTAATGTACCATAAAAAAAAAAAAAACCACAATTAAGTGGTAACTTTGGTGAAGGGTGAGACAGTACACAATACTGGGGAAGCCAGCACAACTTGTGCAAGGAAAGGTCATGGAAGCTCCACAGACACATCCAAACTCCCTGAGGGACTGAATTGCTGGGCGGAGGGCTGTGGGGACCATGGTCTCGGGGAACATCTAGCTCAATTGGCATAACACAGTTTATAAAGACAATGTTCTACATTCCACCTTGGTGAGTAGCGTCTGGGGTCTTAAAAGCCTGTGAGCGGCCATCTAAGATACTCCACTGGTCTCACCCCTTCGCGAGCAAGGGAGAATGAAGAGAACAAGATACAAGGAAAAGATTAGTCCGAAGGACTAATGGACCACAGCTACCAAGGCCTCCACCAGACTGAGTCCAGTACAGCTAGATGGTGCCCGGCTACCACCACTGACTGCTCTGACCAGGATCACAACAGAGGGTTCTGGACAGAGCTGGAGAAGGATGTAGGACAAATTCTTACACACACACACACACAAAAGACTAGATTTACTGGCCTGAAAGAGACTGGAGAAACCCCAAGAGTATGGCCCCCAGACATACTTTTAGCTCAGTGATGAAGTCACTTCTGAGGTTCACCGTTCAGCCAGGGATTGGACAGCACCAGAAAACAAAACGGGACTAATGAGGCACAGCAGTCCAGGGACAAGGACTAGAAGGCAGAAGGGACAGGAAAGCTGGTGATAGGGAACCCAAGTTTGAGAAGAGACAGTGTTGACATGTAGTGGGGTTGTTAACCATTGTCATAGGGCAATATGTGTACTAACTATTTAATGAGAAACTGTTTATTCTGTAATCCTTCATCTAAGGTACCAAAAAAAAAAGAACTATCTATGTGAGATCAAACTGACAACAGCAACTCAAAAGTTTTGATGGGAAGCCTAGGGGGCAGTGAGTTGGAGATAATGGTGATGGAATAATTTGGAAAAGGACAGTGAGAATAGCAGCACAGCTGGAAGAATGTAATCGATGTCACTGAATTGTACATGTAGAAATTTTTGAAATGGTGTAACTTTGGCTATGTGTATTTTCACCAAAAAAAAAAAAAAGTCCTCCAAGGTCGAGAAGGGAGAGTGTTGACATGTCGTGGGGTTGTTAACCAATGTTATAAAACAATACACGTACTGAGTGTTTAATGAGAAACTATTCGTTTTGTAAACTGTCATCTAAAGTGCAATAAAAAAAAAAAAAAAAAACAAGACCCATTGCCATCCAGTCAATTCCGACTCATAGCCACCCTGTAGGACAGAGTAGAACTGCCCCATAGTTTCCCAGGAGCGGCTGGTGGATTTGAACTGCTGACCTTTTGTTTAGCAGCTGAAATCCTAACCACTACACCACCAGGGTCCCCTGGTATTATACGTACCATATGACAGCATAAAAACAAAATAACACGATCATCTCAATAGATGCAGAAAACGCATGTGACAAAATCCAACACCATTTCATGATGAAAACGCTGGACAGACTAAGAATAGAAGGGCACTTCCTTGACTTGACCAAGGGCATTTGTGTGAAACCCACAGCTAGTATCACACTCAGTGGGGACAGTTTTAAAGCTTTCCCCCTAAGATCAGGACCAAGACAAGGTACCTGTTTTCACCACCTCCCTTCAATATTGTACTGGGAGTTCCAGCCAGAGCAATTGGGCAAGAAAAGGAAATGAAAGACATCCAAATTAGAAAGGAAGAAGTTCATAGAAGACATGATCCTCTATATAGAAAATCTAAAGAATCCACACTCACACACACACACACAATAAAAGCTAACAAATGAATTCTGCAAAGCTGAAGTATATAAGATCAACACACAAAATTAGTTGTATTTCTATACACTAGCAATATGCAATTCAAAAAAGAAATTAATGAAACAATTCCATTTACAATAGCACCAGAAAGAATAATAATACATTTAGGAATAAAGTTTATCAAGCTAGTGCAAGACTCGTACACTAAAAACTATAAAACATTGTTGAAAGAAATTAAAGAAGACCTAAATACATGGAAAGACAGCCCGTGTTCATAGACTGGAAGACTTAATATTGATAAGATGGCAATACTCACCTAAGTGATCTACAGATTCAGTGCAAATCCTTTCAAAATCGCAGTGGCCCTTTTTTCAGAAATATAAAAACTGATCCTAAAATTCATATGGAATTGCAAGGGATTCTGAATAACCAAAACAATCTTGAAAAAGAAGAACCAAGTTGAAGACCTCACACTTCCCAGTTTCTAAACTTACTACAAACTACAGTAATCAAAACAAGGCGTAAGGACTGACGTATAGATCAATGGAATAGAAGTGAGAGTCCAAAAATAAACCCATAATCTATGGCTAATTGAATTTCAACAAAGGTGCCAAGACTATTCAATGGGGAAAGAATAATCTCTTCCACAAATGGTACTGGGACAGTTGGGATATCCACAGCAAAAGAATGAGTTGGACCCTTACCTGACACCATACATAAAAATTAGCTCACAATAGATTGAAGTTCTAATACATAAGAACTAAAACCATAAAATTCTTGGAAGAAAACATAGGGGTTAATCTTCAGGACCTTAGAATTGGTAGTGGTTTCTTCGATATGGTTCCAAACACATAAGCAGAAGGAGAAAAAGATAAATTTGGACTGCATCAAAATTGAAAGCTTTTGTGCATCAAAGGATACTATCAAGAAAGTGAAAAGACAACCCACAGAATGGGAGAAAATATTTACAAGTCATAAATTTGATAAAGGTCTAGAATCCCAAATATATAAAGAACTCTGACAACTCAACAACAAAAAAACAAACCAACTAAAAGTGGCCAAAGGACTTGAATAGACATTTCTCCAAAGAACATGTGGTCAACAAGCAGATAAAAGATGCTCAACATCATTAATCATTAAACCCGTTGCCATCAAGTCGATTCCGACTCATAGTAACCCTATCCCTATGAGTCAGAATTGACTCAAAGGCAACGGATAGTCATTAAGGAAATGCAGATCAAAATGACAACGAGATACCACTCCATACCCACCAGGATGACTATAATAAAACTAGGATGGCTATAATTTTTGCGTGTGTGTGCTTTAAATGAAAGTTTACAGTTCAAGTCAGTTTTTCATGCAAAAATTTATACACACACTGCTGTGTGACCCTGGTTGCTCTCCCTATACTGTGACAGCACACTCCTCCTTTCCACCCCGGATTTCCCATATCCATTCAAACAGCTCCTGTCCCTTTCTGCCTTCTCATCTCGCCTCTGGACAGGAGCTGCCCATTTAGGCTCATGTATCTACTTGAGCTAAGAAGCACACTCTTCACGAGTATCATTTTATGTCTAATCTATTTCTGAAGAGTTGGCTTAGGAAATGGTTTTAGTTTTGGGCTAACAGAGAGTCTGGGAGCCATGTCTTCTGGGATCCCTCCAGTCTCAGTCAGCCATTAAGTCTGGTCTTTTAACTAGAATTTGAGTTCTGCACCTCACTTTTCTCCTGGTCCATCAGGGAGTCTCTGTTGTGTGCCCGTTTGGGGCAGTCATTGGTGGTAGCCGGGCACCATCTAGTTCTTCTCGTCTCTGGCTGATGGAGTCTTTGGTTTATGTGGCCCTTTTCTCTCTTTGACTAATATTTTCCTTATGTCTTCAGTGTTCTTCATTCTCCTTTGTTCCAGGCGGCTTGGGACCAATTGATGCATCTTAGATGGCCACTCACTAGCTTTTAAGACTCCAGACACCACTCACCAAAGTGGGATGCAGAACATTTTCTTAATAAAGTTTGTTATGCCAATTGACCTAGATGTCCCCTGAAAGCATGGTCCCAAGATCCCCACCCCTGCTACTCTGTCCCTCGAAGTGTTTGGTTGTATTCAGGAAACTTCTTAGCTTTTGGTTTAGCCCAGTTGTGCTGACTTCCCCTGTAGTGTGTGTTGTCCTTCCCTTCACCTAAGATAATTCTTATCTAGTTAGTCAATAACCCTCTTCCTCCCTCCCCACCCTTGTAACCATCAAAGAATGTTTTCTTCTGTGTTTAAACCTTTTTTTGAGTTCTTATAATAGTGGTCTTACACAATATTTGTCCTTATGTGACTGACTAATTTCACTCAGCATAATGCCTTCCAGATTCATCCATGTTATGAGACGTTTCACGGATTCATCATTATTCTTTATCGCTGCATAGTATTCCATGGTGTGAATATACCATAATTTGTTTATCCATTCCTCCCTTGAAGGGCACCTAGATTGTTTCCATCTTCTTGCTTTTGTGAACGGTACTGCAGTGAACATGGGTGTATGTGTGTGCATATATCTATTCGTGTGATGGCTCTTATTTCTCTAGGATATATTCCAAGGAGTGGAATTGCTGGATCTTATGTACATCTATTTCTAGCTTTTTAAGGAAGTGCCAAATGGATTTCCACAGTGGTTGTACCATTTTACATTCTCACCAACGGTGTGTAAGTGTTCCAGTCTCTCCACAACCTCTCCAGCATTTATTATTTTCTGTTTTTTGGATTAGTGCTAGGCTTGTTGAGGTGAGACATTATCTCACTGAAGTTTTGATTTGCATTTCTCTAATGCCTAATGATTGTGAGCATTTCTTCTTGTATCTGTT
This sequence comes from Dugong dugon, assembly GCA_030035585.1. NCBI lineage: Eukaryota > Metazoa > Chordata > Mammalia > Sirenia > Dugongidae > Dugong > Dugong dugon. The sequence goes on along the minus strand of CM057471.1, from coordinate 3,924,921 downwards.
AGCCGCATGAATGTCTTCTTTGGTGAAGTGCCCGTTCATATCGTCTGCCCATTTTTTAATTGGGTCATTTGTCTTTTTGTTGTTGAGATGCTGCAGTATCTTGTAGATTTTATAGATTAGACCCTGATAGGATTTGTCATAGCCAAAAATTTTTTCCCAGTCTGTAGGTTGTCTTTTTACTCTTTTGGTGAAGTCTTTTGATGAGCATAAGTGTTTGATTTTTAGGAGTTCCTGGTTATCTACTTTTTCTTCTGGTGTTTGTGCATTGTTCGTTATGTTTTGTGTCCTGTTTATGCCATGTATTAGGGCTCCTAGCATTGTTCATATTTTTTCTTTCATGATCTTTGTCGTTTTAGATTTTATATTTAGGTCTTTGATCCATTTTGAGTTAGTTTTTGTGCATAGTGTGAGGTATGGGTCTTGTTTCAAATTTTGCAGGTAGATACCCAGTTATGCCAGCACCATTTGTTAAAAAGACTGCCTTTTCCCCATTTAATGGGCTTTGGGCCTTTGTCAAATATCAGCTCTTCATAGATGGATGAATTTATGTGTCTGGTTAGATTTATTCCTAAGTATTTTATCTTCCTCGGGGCTATTGTAAATGGTGATTTCCTCTTGGAAGTTCTCTTTGTTGGTGTGGAGGAGTCAAACTGATTTTTGTATGCTTACCTTGTATCCTGATACTTTACTGGAATCTTCTATTAGTTCCAGTAGTTTTCTTGTGGATTCTTTGAGGTTTTCTGTGTATAAGATCATATCATCTGCAAATAGAGATACTTTTACTTCTTCCTTAATAATTTGGATGCCCTTTATTTCTTTCTCTAGCCTAATTGTTCTGGCTAGGACCTCCAGCACAATGTTGAATAAGAGTGGTGATAAAGGGCATCCTTGTCTGGTTCCCATTCTCAAGGGCAATGCTTTCAGACTCTCTCCATTTAGGATGATGCTGGCTGTTGGCTTTGTATAAATGCCCTTAATTATGTTGTGGAATTCTTATTTTGCTGAGAATTTTTGTCATGAATGGCTGTTGGACTTTGTCAAATGCCTCTTCTGTATCAATTGATAGGATCATGTGGTTCTTGTCTTTTGTTTTATTTATGTGATGGATGCCATTGTTTTTCTAATGTTGAACCATCCCTGCATAGCTGGTATAAATCCCACTTGGTTATAGTGAATTATTTTTTTTGATATGTTGTTGAATTTTATTGGCTAGAATTTTGTTGAGGATTTTTGCGTCTATGTTCATGAGGGATATTGGTCTGTAATTTTCTTTTTTTGTGGTGTCTTTACCTGGTTTTGGTATCAGGGTTATGCTGGCTTCATAGAATGAGTTTGGAAGTATTCCATCCTTTTCTATACTCTGAAATACCTTTAATAGTAGTGGTGTTAACTCTTCTCTGAATGTTCGGTAGAATTCTCCAGTGAAACCATCAGGGCCAGGGCTTTTTTTGGTTGGGAGTTTTTTAAATTACCTTTTCATTCTTTTCTTTTGTTATAGGTTTATTTAGTTGTTCTATCTGTTTGTGTTAGTTTAGGTAGGTAGTGTGTTTCCCCATTTCCTCTAGGTTTTCAAATTTGTTAGAGTATAATTTTCCATAGTATTGTTATGATTCTTTTAATTTCAGTTGGGTCTGTTGTGATATCGCCCATCTCATTTCTTATTCAGGTTATTTGCTTCTTGTCCTGTTTTTATTTTGTCAGTTTCGCCAATGGTTTATCGATTTTGTCAATCTTTTCCAAGAACTAGCTTTTGGTCTTGTTAACGCTTTCAGTTGTTTTTCTAGCCTCTATTTCATTTAATTCTGCTCTAATTTTTTATTATTTGCTTTCTTCTGGTGCCCAAGGACTTCTTTTGCTGCTCTCTATCTGTTCGAGTTGCAGGGTTAATGTTTAGATTTTGGCCCTTTCTTCTTTTGTGCATTTATTGCTATGAATTGACCTCTGAGCTCTGCTTTTGCTGTGTCCCAAAGGTTCTGGTAGGATGTGTTTTTCAATACCTCCTGGTGTACTGACCCTTTAATCATTATATAGTGTCCTTTTCCTTATCCTTTGTGGTTGATTTTACTTTAAAGTCTATTTTGTCAGAGATTGATATTGCCACTCCTGTCCTTTTTTGAGTGCTTTTTGCTTGATATATTTTTTTCCATCCTTTGAGTTTTAGTTTGTGTCTTTAAGTCTAAGGTGTGTCTTTTGTAGGCAGCGTATAGACAGGTCGTGTTTTTTAATCCATTCTGTCACTCTCTGTCTCTTTATTGGTGCATTTAGTCCATTTACATTCAGTGTTAATTATTGATAAGTATGAGTTTAGTGCTGTCATTTTGATGTCTTTTTTTTGTGTTATTGACAGTTTCCTTTTTCCACTTAATTTTCTGTGCTGAGTCATTTTTCTTTATGTATTTCTTTTCATCTTTCTCATTGTTGTTGATTTTGTATTTGCTGAATCTTTATGTTTTTCTTGTTTTTTATTTTGATATGTAGGATTGTTAGTTTCCTTTGTGGTTACCTTAATATGTACCCCCTTTTTTTCTAAGTTTAAAATAGTCTTTTATTTCTTTATATCACTTTGTCTTCCTTTCCATATGAAAGATCTATGACTACATTTTTTAGTCCCTGTTTTTGTTTTAATGTTGTTGTCTTTTACATATTGACTTCTCTGTTTCCCTATTTTCAGTGTTTTAGCGTTGATTTATTTTTGTGTCTTCCCCATCTGGGTTGATATCTGGTTTCTCTGTCCTGTGTTCTAGTCTTGGGTTGTTATCCAATATTATTGATTTTTCTAACCAGAGGACTCCTTTTAGTATTTCTTGTAATTTTGGTTTGGTTTGTGCAAATTCCCTAAACTTCTGTTTTTCTGGAAATGCCCTAATTTCACCATCATATTTGAGAGACAGTTTTGCTGGACATATAATTCCTGGCTGGCAATTTTTTTCCTTCAGGGCTTTATATATGTCATCCCATTGCCTTCTTGCCTGCATGGTTTCTGCTGAGTAACCCAAGCTTAGTCTTATTGGCTCTCCTTTGTAGATGACTTTATGTTTATCCCTAGCTGCTCCTAAAATTCTCTCTTTATCTTTGGTTTTGGCAAGTTTGATTATAATATGTCTTGGTGACTTTCTTTTGGGATCTACCTTGTGTGGGGTTTGATGAGCATCTTGGATAGATATCATCTCATTTTTCACAATATCAGGGAAGTTTTCTGCTAACAAATCTTCAACAATTCTCTCTGTATTTTCTGTTATCCTCCCCCACCCCGTTCTAGTACTCCAATCCCTTGTAAGTTATTCCGCTTGATAGAGCCCCACATAATTCTCACGGTTTCTTCATTTTTTTAATTCTTTTTTCTGATTTTTCTTCAAATAAGTTGGTGTCAAGTGCTTTATCTTCAATCTCACTCACTTCCATTGCCTCAATTCTGCTCCTGTGACTTTCTATTGAATTGTCTAATTCTGAAATTTTATCATTAGTTTCTGTATTTCTGTTGGCTGTCTATGAATTCTTGCAGCTGGTTACATTTGTCATTATGCTCTTCTATAATCTTCTTAAGCTTCTCTACTGTTTTGTCTGTGTGTTCCTTGGTTTCTTCTGCATTTTGTCTGATCTCCTTCCTGATCTCTTGAAGAGTTCTGTATAGTAATCTTCTGTATTCTACCTTCCAAGAAGTTCTCTTCCTCCAGAAAATTTCTTGATTCTTTGTTTTGGGAGCTTGCTGAAGCCATCATGGTCTGCCTGTTTACGTGATTTGACATTGACTATTGTCTCTGAGCCATCAATAAGTTATTATATTTATTTTATGTTTGCTTACTGTGTCCTAACTACTTGTTTTGTTTTGTTTTGATATGCCCAAATGGGCTGCTCATGTGAGCTATTTTGATTATTGGCGCCTTTGAAGCTCTAACGTCCTGTCACCAGGTGGTTAGATCTGTTACTAGGTATGTGAGCCCAGGAGTCCATTCACTTTTCTTGTATGGATTCAGCTCAGGTGTCCAGGTAGTCAGTCAGCAAGTGTGTGGTGCAGGCTCTCACCTACAGTCCTAGACGGGCAGGGGTGACTGATGTAGGCACAGGTATCTGGCTGCAGTAGGGGGTCATGTGCTGAGCTAGGCAGGGGGCTTGATGGCTGCCCCTGAGTGTCTGGGAGGAAAGTGTGTCCCTCTTCCCTAGAGTGTGTAGGTGGGTGGGTTTTGCAGCCAGACTATGGGCACCTAATGCTATTGGCTGTAAGGACTGGGAGGCACCACTTATTCTTGGACTGCTGTTGTGGGTGGCTAGGTGGCGTGGGTGGAGCCACCAGTCCTCAGGACCCTAGTGTAGGTAGGTGAGCACCTTGCTTAATGGGCAGAGCAGTGTCAAGTGTCACGAACCTGCCACTCCACTATATAGCTAATACCGTTGAAGTTAGGCTTCAGGTATATACCCTATTGTACTGTGCTAATGAGTGCCTACGCTGTTGAAATGGGCCTACACGGGGCTATGCAGAGGTGAAAGTCATTCAAAGTCTGTGGACCCCTTATACCTGTGCCTAGGCAAAGGAGTTGTGCCTACCCTAAGTTCCCAGTTTAGGGAAGCTGGCAGATTATTTACTCCAGTTTGTTATTTTTTCTCTCTCCAAGGCCAGGAGAATGGCTCAGGGTGTGTGACCGGTCCTACTTTTGGCCCAGGGGACAGGACAATGGCTGATGCTGGCCTGGGACTTGGTGCATAGTGGGGACATGGCAGGTAAATGGGGGAGAGGTTTTTCCCAATGGGGTGTTTTGTTGATCCGCGCAGTAGGTTAGATGTATGTACTTAACTTTTGCCGATTGAGTGCCGCTTTTCACTGGTTCTGGAGGCTTGAGTAGACTCTCCACTGCTTGGTCTCTCCTGATGTGGAAAATGCATCCCGAGTGCCACTGCTTGCCTCACCACACACAAGAGCTGATCTGGCCTGAAGGGCCGGCTCCCACCGTGTCAGGTCTGGCAACTCCTTGCTGCTTCCAAACTGTCTCTCCTTTCCCCTACCACTCAGTCTGATTCCTCAACTTTGTCTTTGACGTTCAGAGCTCCTACATTGTCATATATAATCGATTCACTTGTTTTTTCAAGTCTTTGTTGTAAGACGGACCACAGGAAGTATCTGACTACTCTATCGTCTTGGCCTCACCCCTGTAATTTAAAAAAAAAAAGAACACAGAAAATGGTGACGATGTGGAGAAATGGGAACCCTCATACAGTGCTGATGGTAATGTAAAATGCTGCAGCCACTGTGGAAAACAGTTTGGCAGTTCCTCAATTAAGTTAAACAGAATTACCACATGACCCTGCAATTCCGCTCGGGGCTATATACCCAAAAGAACTGAAAACAGGTATTTAAACAAGAAGTTGATCATGGAAGCACTATTCACAGTAACCAAAAAGTAAAAACAAACCCCAGTATCCATCAACTGATGAATGGTTAAACAAGATGTGGTATATCCATACTACAGAATATTATTTGGCTGTAAAAAGGAATGAAGTACTGATACATGCTACCACATGGAGGAACCTTGGAAACATTATGCTAAGTGAGAGAAGCCAGACCCAAAAGGCCACATATTGTATAATTCCATTTATATGAAACACCCAGAATAAGCAAATCTATAGAGAAAGTCTCAAAATGAGAAGAAACAGCTGCAAACACCCATTAATAATCAGAACGTGGAATGTATGAATTATAAATCTACGAAAATTGGAAATCGTCAAAAATGAAATGGAACACATAAACATCGATTTCCTAGGCATTGCTGAGCTGAAATGGACTGGTATTGGCCATTTTGAATCATACAATCATATGGTCTACTATGATGGGAATGACAAATTGAAGAGGAATGGCATTGCATCATCATCAAAAAGAACATTTCAAGATCTATCCTGAAGTACAGTGCTGTCAGTGATAAGATAATATCCATACGCCTACAAGGAAGACCAGTTAATACGACTATTATTCAGATTTACACACCATCCACTAAGGCCAAAGATGAAGAAATTGAAGATTTTTACCAACTTCTGCAGTCTGAAAATGATCGAAGGTGCAATCAGGATGCAATGATTATTACTGGTGATTGGAATGCAAAAGTTGGAGACAAAGAAGAAGGATTGGTAGTTGGAAAACATGGCCTTGAAGATAGAATGATGCAGGATTGCATGATAGAATTTTGCAAGATCAATGACTTCTTCATTGCAAATACCTTTTTACATCAATATAAACAGTGACAATACACGTGGACCTCACCGGATGGAAACACAGGAATCAAATCGACTACACCTATGGAAAGAGACGACGGAAAAGCTCAATATCATCAGTCAGAACAAGGCCAGGGCACCACTGTGGAACAGACCATCAGTTGCTGATATGCAAGTTCAAGTTGAAACTGAAGAAAATTAGAACAAGTCCATGAGAGCCAAAGTATGACCTTGATCGTATCCCACCTGAATTTAGAGACCATCTCAAGAATAAATTTGATGCATTGAACACCAATGACTGAAGACCAGCTGTGTTGTGGAAGGACATCATACATGAAGAAAGCAGGAGGTCATTCAAACGACAGGAAAGGACCAAAATGGATGTTAGAAGACTCTGAAACTTGCTCTTGAATGTCCAGTAGCTAAAGCGTAAGGAAGAAATGATGAAGTAAAAGAGCTGAACAGAAGATTTCAAAGGGTGGCTCGAGAAGACAAAATAAAGTATTGCAATGACATGTGTAAAGACCTGAAGGCAAAAAACCAAAAGGGAAGAACACACTTAGCATTTTTCAAGCTGAAAAACCTGAAGAAGAAATTCAAGCCTTGAGTTGCAATATTGGAGGATTCTACAGGGAAAACACTAAATGACGCAGGAGGCCTTAAAGGTTGGAAGGAATACACTGAGTCCCTGCACCAAAAAGAATTGGTTGATGTTCAGCCATTTCAGGAGGTAGCATATGATCAGGAACGGATGGTACTGAAGGAAGAGGTCCAAGCTGCATTGAAGGCATTGGTGAAAAACAAGGCTCCAGGAATTGACGGAATACCGATGGAGGTGTTTCAACAAACGGATGCAGCACTGGAAGTGCTCACACGTCTATGCCAAGAAATTTGGAAGACTGCTCCCTGGCTAACCAACTGGAAGAGATCCATATTTATGCCTGTTCCCAAGAAAGGTGATCCCACGGAATGTGGAAATTATCGAACAATATCATTAATATCACACGCAAGTAAAATGTTGCTGAAGATCACTCAAAAGCTTTTGCAGCAGTACACCGACAGGGAACTGCCAGAAATTCAAGCCGGATTCAGAAGCGGACGTGGAACCAGGGATATCATTGCTGATGTCAGATGGATCCTGGCTGAAAGCAGAGAATACCGGAAAGATGTTGACCTGGGTTTTACTGACTATGCAAAGGCATTTGACTCTGTCGATCAGAACAAATTGTGGATAACATTGCGAAGGATGGGAATTCCAGAACACTTCATTGTGCTCATGAGGAACCTGTATGAGACAGAACCCCCACCGTGCTGTTTTCTTTACCTGGCTTCCTCCCCTAAAGTGTTGTTTTGCAAAATCGTTTCCTTTGCTAGGCTTCCCGCCTCAGCTTTGCATTTGAATCCTGCTTTTGCTTGGAGTTTATGTGTAAACCCCATTGCACCTGCGTAGTATGATTAAGAATGTTGCTGAGGTAACTGGTGTGAACTCCCTACTTGTAAAGCCCTTTAAAAGTAACTTATCTGCCTGCGCTTGACAGGCGGTCTTGGCGGTAGTAGCCCCAACTGACTGCATTTCCTCATACAACAAAATAAAGGCGGCTTTCTTGTTCTCCCACCTCAGTCTCTTGGTTATTGGCCAATCCGAGTCACGCTGAGTAAGAACCTGGGGTTCCCACCCAGTAACATGTACATAGATCAAGGGGCAGTCGTTCCAACAGAACAAGGGGATACCGTGTGGTTTAAAGTCAGGAAAGGGGTTGCATCCTTTCACCATAGCTATTCAGTCTACGTGCTGAGCAAATAGTCCGAGAAACTGCACTATATGAAGAAGAACGCGGCGTCAGGACTGGAGGAAGACTCATTACAATCTGCCATATGCAGACGACACAACCTTGGTTGCTGAAAGTGAAGAGGACTTGAAGCCCTTACTGATGAAGATCAAAGACCACAGCCTTCAGTATGGATTACACCTCAATATAAAGAAAACAAAAATCCTCACAACTGGTCCAATAAGCAACATCATGATAAACGCAGAAAACGTTGACGTTGTTGAGGATTTCATTTTACTTGGATCCACAATCAACACCCACGGAAGCAGCAGTCAGGAAATCAAAAGACACATTGCATTGGGTACATTTGCTGCAAAAGACCTCTTTAAAGGGTTGGAAAGCAAAGATGTCACCTTGAAGACTTAAGGTGCACCTGAGCCAAGCCATGGTGTTTTCAGTCACCTCATATGCATACGAAGGCTGGACGGTGAATAAGGAAGACAGAAGAAGAATTGACGCCTTTGAATTGTGGTGTTGGAGAAGAATATTGAATATTCAAACAAATCTGTCTTGGAAGAAGTACAACCAGAATGCTCCTTAGACTCAAGAATGGCTAGACTTCTTCTCGCATACTTTGGACGCGTTATCAGGAGGGGTCAGTCCCTGGAGAAGGACGTCATGCTTGGTAAAGTAGAGAGTCAGCGAAGGAGAGGAAGACCCTCGAGGAGATGGACTGACACAGTGGCTGCAACAATGGGCTCAAGCATAACAACGATTGTGAGGATGGCACAGGACCAGGCAGTGTTTCGTTCTGTTGTACATGGGGTCGCTATGAGTTGGAACTGATTCAATGGCACCCAACAACAACATCGAGAAAGAAAACAGATTGGTAGTTGCCAGGGGGTGGGGGAGGGATTGGGAGTGAGTGTGTAATGGATATAAAGTTTCTTTTTTCTTTTATATTTTATTATGGTGAAAAACATACATAACAAAACATACGCCATCTCAGCCATTTCTACATGTAGGATTTAGTCATACTGATTACATTCTTCAAGCTGTGCAACCATTCTCACTATCCTTTTCCGAATTAGCCTACCACAATTAACATAACCCAGTGCCCTCTAAGCAAAAACTTCCCTCCCCCCCCCCCCCGCCCCAGGCTTGGTAACCGCTAATAATCTTTGATTCTGTGTATTTGCTTACTTCACGTATGTGACATCACAGGGTACCTTCTGGGGGGATGAAGATGTCTCGGAGTTTGACCGTGGAGATGGCTGTACAACACTGTCAATTACTAAATGTCACTGAATTGTGCACTTTAAAATGGTAAAAATGGTAAATTTTTTGTTGTGTGTATTTTACCACGCACATAAAAAAAGTAACTTGAAAACAAGCAAACAAACAAATAAGACAATTTTGTAAACAAAATTCCTGGAACTTCCAAAAATAAAAAATATACACTATGTGGAGCCTGTTACTTCCCTGATAAACCACGTAGCCGTGGGTATGGGCTGTGAATTCTGGGTGCCATTGTAGCGGATTATCAAAGCCAGCTGTATGGTTAGATTCGAGAAATAATATTGGAGTCATTTTTCCCCGTCCCTGAGCATAGAGAATGTGACCCAGCTGGAGCTGGACTCACAAGGACACATCAACTGGGCCCTGAGATAGAAAGACAGTAGCTAGGACAATCTTGGAAAATATCTTTTACGGAACCTTTTACATAAACCAATCAAATAAAACACAAAAGACTTTCCACTCTTATCTTTTTCTATTAGTATCTAGTAAATAGAAAATTTGTTGGACCAGTGAAGACCCTCCTGACTGTCGTTACTGAAACTCGTACCAATGATTGTTAAGGAAGACAATTCAGAATGTAGGATCACAGTTTCTAGCCAATCGGTGAAAAGGTGAAGCTTACAATGATTTTGCTCGTTTGTAATGTTACTGTATATTGATGACGCTGTAACTTTCCTTGGACTCGGGCAGACATGGCTGTGGCAGCATATGCTTGTCCGTCTTCCCATTCCTGCCTATTCTGTAATACTCCCTTGAATTTGGGCAGACATAAGCTCTGGCAGCATGCTTATCTGCTTCCCACTTTTGTCTTTTTGAAAATAGGCCGAATAGAACTTTCTTTTTGTTTTACTAAACTTTGTGATTTTTTTTTTTTACCCTACAACAGGTTTTACTAGAGGAGGAGAGAGAATCACCATCAGCCCAAAGCTGATTCCCAGGAGGTGGCGGTCAGACACATCTCCACTCCCCAACCTTTTTACCAATTCTCACACAGCCATCCTCCCCACACACTCTCTACATCTCTGCTGAGTTCGACAATCCGTTGCAATGGCCACACAGAGCTCGCAGACCATACTTACAGTTAAGTGGTTTATTAAGGGAGTAACAGGATACAACTCGGAATGAGGATCAGGAAGGAGGCGGGCAGAGTCTGGAAGGCTCCCTCAAAGAGGAGAGCACACCTCTCCCTTCTTCAGTGCAGGACAGCTCTCTCAGCTCCTCTCGGCCGTGCAAGTGAGCAGGCCCTTCTCTCTGCCGTGTGCGCCCCTTCTCGGCCATTCGGGCCTCCTCTCGGCCCCCTCAGGACAGGCACGCCCCATATCAGCTGTGCAGGCCTCTCTGCCTTCAGCCTCCCTAACATCGGCCTCTCCGCTGCTAACTGACCCAGCTCACAGCCAGCGCAGCGGTTTTGTTCGGCTCTCACAGCTGCCCTGCTAGTGGCAGGTTTCTGCCGTCACCACCCGCTCTGCCGCAGGGCCCCTCCCAGGCCCCTCACCGTCTTCAGCGTTCCAGGCCTTGACCTGCGTTACGGCTGTTTCAGGAGGTCCCTTGCCTCTGCCGCTTCCGTCTCTCATGCCACTTGCCTTTTCTCCTTTCAGAAACTTCTGTGGTCTTGGCTGTATAGATGAGCAAACGGCTTGTCAATTTCAAGGCCTGGCCCTCACCGAAGGGCCACGAACTGGCCAATCCCCTTGGAGGACCATAGTTACTTCATTTGCATAGCCTATTGATCAGTCCCTGCAAGGTGCATACCGATCCTAGGGCAGGCTGCAGCCTAGAGTTAGACAACAACTATCAAACCACATATTGTTTACAGTTTTCCCAGGAAATGTCCGTCCACCTGGACAAAAGGAACAAACCCTCCGGGGCAGAAAACGAGGGCAAAGGTACCTCCTCAGGGTTTAGGGGAAACTCTCTCAAGCTGTTTTCCCACAGAACCAAGGCAAAAGGCCACATCAAAGAACTCAGATCACCAGGCCAGCAGAGAGGTAGAATGCCGTGAGGAAGCTGGTGTCAGAATTAGTAAAAAGGTTGGAGTGGAGGTAACTTTGACCTCCACCTCACAGGAGTCAGCTTTTGGACGATGGTGATTCTCCTCTCCCTTGTGAATTTAGAGGACTCTGACGTCACTACTAGATGGCGCCCCCTCCCCCTTGCCTTTTACCCAGGACATTCTGTAGTCACGCTCCAAATGGCTCCAAAAATTGATGGGTGCACCACTGTATTGGACGGGTGTTAAAACTGCTTGTTTGGTGCTTGATAAACAATTTGTTTAAAGAAAAAGATCTATATAGGCTACAAGGAAATTGAGAACTCGGGGGATGGGTTTGACAGCAGCTTAGGCACAACTGAAGAGAGAAATTGTTGTTGTGTGTCATCGAGCCGATTCCAACTCATAGTGACCCTATAGGACAGAGTATAACTGCCCCACAGGGTTTCTAAGGAGCTGCTGTTGGATTTGAACTGCCGACCTTTTGGTTAGCAGCCGAGCTGTTAACCACCATACCACTAGGGCTTCAAAGAGAGAAATAGTTCCCTGAAAGTTTAAAAAACAAAGCAAATCAGTTGCAACTCATGGTGACCCATGTGTGTTAGTGTAGAATTGTACTCCACGGGGTTTTCGGTGGCTGATTTTTTGGAAGTCGATCACCAGGCCTTTCTTCCAAAGTGCCTCTGGGTGGACTTGAACCGCCCACCTTTTGGTTAGCAGCTGAATGCTTAACTGTTTGTACTACCCAAGGATGCCCTTCCCAAAAGATAGATCTGAGTAAATCAGCCAAAATAATGCTTAGAGAAATGGAGTTGAAAACTGGAAAATCCAGTTAAGAGATAGGAGAGATGTATTCCGTCTTCACTGCAATAGGAAGAAAACATGTTTTCCTCAGTCATCAAAGCCCTGGTCCCATCAGGGTCTAGTCCTAAGGCCTCCCAGATAAAGACTACACTCTGCACCTTCGCTTGCAGCTGGGAGTGGCCACTAGGATGGGAGTAGGCTGGTGAGTACCCCTCTGGGAAGGCTCCTTCATTCTTTCCTCTTCTTGTGCTGCTGGAACGGGCCAAGCTGGCTGCCATCTTGGACCATGACATGGGAGCCATGTGGTATTAGTGCTCTACCATTTTCAAGAGACAAGGAGCCCCACCCAACCGGCCCTGGCTACTTCCCACTGGACTCTGTTTCAATGGGAGAGAAGTAAAGTTCTGTTTCATTTACAATATGTTCCTTTGGTTTTCTCTCTCTCGAAGCTGATGTTGACCCCACTGATCTAACAATTAAGATGGGAAGGGAGGTGAGATGTGAGCGTGGTAAGGCTTTGTTTGTGTCTCTATGCACTCAGGAGGATGGAAGAGAGGATAACTCAAGGGAATATGCCTGTTAAAATTGTGAGGGGAACCACTGAAGCAATAGCAAAATAATGGATAACTTCCAGACCACAGAGAGGACAAAACAAGAGAAGCCGTTCTCTACCACACACACTCATGCCCCGTGCTGCTTGCTTAAGGGTCAGTGAGGGTTTGGAATGGAATTCCCTGGACATTGGCTGTTGAGAGGCAGCCCACGCAGCCATGAAGGGAGTGAGTTTGGGCGTCAGAGAGCTCTGAGTTCGAATCTCACCTCTGCCCCTCGTTATTGTTCAGCAAGCTACTTCACCTCTGAGGGGCCTTAGTTTCCCTGTGTGTGAAGTGGAGACAGTAACAATACCCACACAGGGAGCCTGGGGGGCAAAGAAGACTTGCCTGGCTGTGCCAGGAGGACCCAGGTCACAGCCTGAGAGATGGGCAGAGGTGCAAGAAGGACATGGGGATTAGGCCTACGGCCAGGAGCTTGTGGGAGGCGGCACACGAAGGGAAGACATGGGGGCTTCCTGTCCCCCAATGCCCCAGCCAAACTAGTGTCACCCTGGCCACTACGCCCTGCGGAGTCTGCCTCCTAAATATCACTCCAGTGTGTCTACCCGCTTTCTCCTGCGCATCTGCTGTAGCCTCCTGGCTCCCCCGGAGCAGCCAGAGGGAACACGTCATCGCTACTGACAGCTGCCAAGCCTCCCCATGTCCCCGGCCCAGCCTCCGGCTCCAGCATGCTCTGGCCCACCCACCTCTCCACCTCAGCCCCCACCACATCCTGGCCACACTGACCACTTCCCAGGCCCCCAGACCTGCCAAGCTCCTGCCTGCCCCTGGGCCTTTGCGTAAGCTGTTGTCTCTGCTTGGAGCACTCTTGCCCTCCTCGGCCCTGCTTTTCCTGGCCCCTGTGTCCTCTCAGTCTCCCAGGGGGCGCCTCCTCTGGGCAGTCTGCCCCGACCACACCTGCTCTTTTCAGCTACCTCTCACTCACCACAGGACCGGCCACCGCTGTGGCTCTGCAGTCACGGGCAGGATTCTCGACTGGGTATCTCCTGCCAGACTCGGAGCTCCCGAGGGCCTGCTCTGTGGCTCCCCAGTGCTTGGCACAGATAACGGGCTCAGAAGGCAATGTTGGGGCTGAGCAGTTGGGTGTGGGTCCCAGCTGCGGGGGTGTGGGTGCTGGGCCAGCATAGCCCTTGTCAGGCGGCAAAGGAGGTCACCAGGAGCCATGCAGTTGTTAATTGTAATAACTGCTCATTCTGGAAATAAAATCTTAAAGGCTCTTCGAATTGCTGCTGTAAATTTGGCCCAAATAGTAGACCAATACCTTTTCTTATAAGTAGGAAAATAAATCATTGTCCAAGTCTGTCTACACTCCCTGGAGTTACTTTGCAGTTTTGAGGGTAGGGAGGGGGTGATGCTGTGCTGGACATTCTCTGACAGAAGTAGGTCCACGAAAGGGAATGAGTCTATGTGTTTGTCTATGTGTGTGTGAGCGTGTATGCATGCGTTGTGTGCACGGGTGCGTTGTACACACGTGCATATGTGTATATGCGTACATGTGTGCATGCATGTGTGTGTTGTGTGCATGCGTATACGTGTGTGTGCATGCATGTGCGTGCACTGTGAGCACGTGTGTACATACATCCATGCGTGTGCACTGTGTGTACGTGCATACATGTGTGCAGTGTGTGCGCGTGTATACATGTGAGTGTGCATGCACGTGTGCATTGTGTGTACATGTGTACATGTGCATGCATGCATGTTTGTGCATGTGTGCGTGTGTGTGAATGTGTATACATGCATTGCAGGCATGTGTGTGTGTGTATGTGTATGAGCACAGATGTGTGTACATGTGAGATATACTTTAACATTGTCTTTGTAGAGCCTTGGGTGGATATAGAAAGGAGGTGTGTGGGGTGGAAGGGTGGAGGGGGGCGAGGAGCCTCAGTTTTTCCTCCCACTTGGACGCACTCCCCTGAACGAGATGCACATGACCACAGCGTGCTACTCAGACGGCACTTCAAGTCATCCCCGAGTTTCCTCGTTCGGCCCCGGTCCTCTGCGGGGCGTACCGTTATGGTCCTTGCCTTATAGATGGGGAGACTGAGGCTGAGAGGGGGGGCGTGGCTGGCTGGTGGCAGAGCCAGGATTGGCCACAGGCTGCTGCCAACACCTGTGTGCTTGACCAGTACACTGCCCTGCCTCGTGCCCTTATTTACAAAGTTCTGCACACTGGGGTCTGCAGAGGCCTTAGGGTGCAGGGACCCCCACACTAAGACACGAGCAGAGAGCAGAGTAGAGTGTGGACACGTGCACAAGCACGGGGACCCCAGAGCCTTGTGGGGCGAGGTGACACTGCAGCAGGGAGGGGCTGCACCCCGGGCCCAAGGCCACCAGAGCAGCCTCGTCAACTAGCAGACAAGGAAACGGGAGCAATGGATGTCTCCCTTTGGAGCACCATGACGTGCTCGTGAACAAAGACCCTGCAAGATTCTGTCCTGGCCAGACAGCAGCCATAGCTGTTTTTTTTAATTTTATTGTGGTAAAATAAATAGAATAAAGAGCTTGCCATTTTAACCATTTGTAAGTGTAGAATTCCGTGGTGTTCATTATATTCGCCATGTGGTGATACCATCACCTCTATTCTTTTCCAAATGTTTTCCGTCACCCCAAACAGAAACCCAGTACCCCTGCAGCACCCCATTCTTTTTTAAAATAAGCTTGTTATTTGGCAGTTATTTTTGATTTACAGAAAAGTTGCAAGGGTAGTACAGAGTGTTTCCGTAGACCCTGCAGCCCACAGCTTCCCCGTTGTTACTCCTTGTGTGACCGCGGGGCACCCGTCACAGCCGTAACCGGCTTTCCCATTAACGTGCTCTTTCTGTCCCGGGATCCGATCTCGAGCACTGCTCTGCCTTCTGTCGCGTCTCCTCCACTCGCTGACGGTTCTCAGTCTTGTTTGTCTGGACGGCGGCAGTGCCAAGAAGAACTGGTGAGATGTTCTGTAAAACGTCCCCCAACACTTGTCAGGCGTTTTCTCACACTTTGACTGGGGCTGGAGGTTTTGAAGGAGCCCTGGTGGTGCAATGGGTAAGCGCTCGGCTGCTGACAGAAAGGTCTGCGGTTCAAACCTACACAGTGGCTCCATGGGAGAAAGACCTGTCTATCTGCTCCCATAAAGATTACAGCCTACAAAACCCTGTGGGGCAGTTCTACTCTGTCACATGGGGTTGCCATGACTCGGAATCAACTCCACGGCACCCAACAACAACAATATGGGTTTTGGGAAAAAGATCCCAGCAGCGAGGTGCCCTTCTCATCACATCTCCTGAAGGGCACACGCTACTCACGCGATGTCTCAGTGACTTAGACGCCATCCCTGGTCAAGGCAGCCTCAGCCAAGTGTTTCCATATAAAGTTATGATTGCCCCTTTCCACCCTCTGTTCTTAGGATCGAGTCACTAAGCACATTCCACCCTCAAACGGAGAAGGGGACTAAGGGCCCCCTCTTGGCGGGGGCAGTAATTGCATGCATTGCTAGGAATTCTGTGGAAAGGAAGTTTGGTCTTTTCTCCCATCTGTTGGTTTATTTGTTCGATCGTTTATTTCTCTCAGTGTGGACTCGTGCATATTTGTTTTATACATTGGGTCTTAGCCCAATACTGTGTTACTTACGTTTTTGCTGAAGTTGGTTCCAGCTTTGGCCATGGGGAGCTCTTTCCAGGGGCTCCTAAGCCTCTTTGACACGCTCCCCACTCATTTGATGTCTGATCACCTTCCTCCTTCCTTTTTCTCTTTTTACTTCCTTACTTTCTTGCACTACAAGATGCTCTGGGCTGCTCTTGTATCAAAAGCTGTCACACCGACTCTCCAACTAGTTACCTTGATCTTTTGGGGAGTCTTTATTAAGTACCTCCTATAGGTCGATGGAGCCCTGGTGGTGCAGTGGTTAAGAGCTCAGCTGCTAACCAAAAGGATGGCAGTTTGAATCCACCAGCCACTCCCTGGAAACCCTATGGGGCAGTTCTACTCTGTCCTAGAGGGTCACTATGAGTTGGAATCGACTCAGTGGCAACAGGTTTGGTTTGGCGTGGATAGGTCTCTGGGTGGTACAAATGGTTTGCGATCAGCTAACTGAAAGGTTGGTGGTTCGAACCCACCCAGCAGCACCATGGAAGGAAGGCCTGGCAATCTGCTTCTATAAAGATTGCAGCCAAGAAAACCCGATGGAACAGTTCTCTAGGGTCACTACGAGTCGGAATCACCTTGACAGAAATGGGTTTGGGTTTTTTTGAGTTTGGTGTACCTAGGACTGTCATAGTGCTGGGAATATACTTGGTGTTCAAACAGCATTTAGCCATCCCTCTGCTCATGATATGAGTATTCACCCATCTAGGGTCTTGCCAGGCTTGGGCGTTCTGGAGGATGCGACAGTGGAGGTTTCTGCCCTCACAGAACTTCCCCTCCAGAGGGGCAGAGAGACATAAAGTCATCATAAAGCGTTAACTGTCGTAACCGTGATGAGGTCTAAGAAGCAGGATGTGGAAGGGAAAGCGCGAGCCCTTCAAAGGGAGACAATAAATCACGGATCCATACCGAATCTTTGGAGCGGGTCACCTTTGCGAATCCTCTCGGTTGCGTGGCACTTGACAGTGTGCAGAGCACCTTTCCAGAACCTTCTTTCATTCCTCTAGCCCCACTCACACGGATGGGGAATTGGAGGCTGTGTCCAGGACCCCAGAGCCCTTGCCTGGGCCCAGCTCTCTAGTGGCAAAGGCACCGGTGGGAGGGCCTGCTCCGGCCTTTGGAGGCCACCAGAGGGCTCGCGGGGCGGGTCTTGTGCACACGTTTCCCCCACCCCTGAATGCACTGCTCCTGTGTTTTCTCCCTTTTCCTCCTTCCTGGCAGGCCAGGTACAGAGTCCGACTTCCTGGCCTTGTGTCCTTGGCTCATCTGCCCTGATGTGACCCTGGCGAATTTCCCTGCAGTGGCCTCCTGGTTGTTGTAGGCTGTAGCTCTAAGTGGGACGCTGTGTCAGAGATGGTGTCTTAGTCATCTAGTGCTGTTGTGACAGAAATACCACAAGTCGATGGCTTTAACAAACACAAGTTTATTCTCTCACAGTCTAGTAGACTAGCAGTCCAAATTCAGGGCATCAGCTCCAGGGGAAGGCTTTCTGTCTTTCAGCCGTGGTGGAAAGTCCTAGTGATGCATCAATCTTCCCTTGGTCTGGGAGCATCTCAGGGCAGGAACCTCAGCTCCAAAGGACATGCTCTGCTCCCGGCACTGCTTTCTCGGTGGTATGAGGTCCCTCCAAAATACGTTAACTTGGTTAGGCTATGATTCCCAGTATTGTGTGGTTGTTCTCCATTTCGTGATTGATGTAATTTTCCTATGTGTTGTAAACCCTAATCTCTGCCTGTGGTTAATGCAGCAAGATTAGGTTATGTTAAAGAGGATTAGGGTGTGATGTAACACCCTTACTCAAGTCACATCCCTGATCCAATGTAAAGGGAGTTTCCCCAGGGCCCCTGTCCTGGTGCTTTGTCAAGTGAGACTTCGCCTCCAGCTGGAGGGCTCTGTGGGCAGCAGGGACCTGGTCACATCGGTGCTGTACCCTCAACCTCAGCTCGAGGCCGGGTATAGAGGGAGACGCCGACTGGGGTGACGGTGAGTCCTGCTCAGTCACCTGCAGCAGTGGGACCTCTCTGAGCCTCATCTTGCTTATCTGGATGATGGGGTGAGGTCACACAGGTGCAGTGCTTAGCCCAGAGCCTGACACACACAGAACTCTGATCAACGGATCTGTCCAATGTCTGGATGCTGGTGGAAGCAGGTGTGAAGGACAAGTCCTCCGGGAAGCCAGCCATCGGGCCTGAGGGAGAAGCATAGCCTGGTAGCAGAACCTGAGACCACCCTGCCCAGGTCCGAGTGGTCTGCTGTGCCGTCATCCACCCCCGTCCACACTCAGACCCGACCAGCTCACTGCAAAGCCGAGAGTCTCCATGCGTCTCTCCCCGACATCTGGTGCCGGATGGGGCTCATGTCCATCAGCGCTGGTGTGAAGTGGGTGTCCACAAACAGGATGGGTGAAACAGCATCAGACACCCTCCCACACACAGTGCTGGCGAACAGAGAGCCCCCACCTGCCGAGAGACCCCGATCTCAGGGGTAAATGAGCACAGGTGGGCGGTGCAGACCAAGAAGGCGGGCAGCTTTGGGGGGCAGCAGGTTCTGTTTCTCTGTTGTGCCTGCTGCATGGAGACGGGGTGTCTGAATGTGCGTTGAGCTGTCTCCAGATGGACCGCGCCCCCGTGAGCCGTGCTGGGCTGCATGATCAGGTCCCAGCTCCAGGTTCACGTGGCTCCAGCCAGGGCTGCATCGTGGTCACCCGGGAGAAGGCGCAGAGCGGCTGGGGAGCTAGGTGGGGAGACCAGGCCGGCGGGTCGGGGCCAGGCCCTGCTCTGCGGGGGTGTGGAGAGCCCGGGGCTGGGGGACGGCCCTCCAGCCACTGACCACAGGGGCCCAGCAAGGGCCACCCATCCTGCTGGGCATACCTCATCTCCCATGTGAGTTCTGCCACTGACGAGGTGGCCCTGGGCACGTGGGCGGCCTCCCTGAGCCTCCGTTTCCCATGTGTGAACGAGATCCCACGCACAGGTCATCTAGAAGGTGAAGTGGGATCAGGCAGGCGTAAGGTGTGGTGGCATGGGGCCTAGTGTGCGGGGTGCCCCGGCTTGCACACAGCAGGGGCTTAGTGGGTGCCAGGAGGGGTGGGGGGGCCAGGGGTCTGGGAGAGCCCTTTGGCCTGCTGGCTCCTGGACGCGGAGTGGGGGAGCGTGCATACACCTGTGACGGTGCATCCCCCGTCGCAGGATGGCCACATGGCAGACAGGCATCACCATGGCAACCAGCCTCCGGTGCCAACAGCGTTTGGCTCTGTCAACCTCAGGCACCCTATGGTGGGAGCCCGCGCTGGTCAGAGCCACGGGGAAGGTGGGCTGGGGCCTCCACTGCTGCAGGCGGCCGGGCCCAGCACCCAGCGAGGAGACCCAGACGGGGAATCTGGGGATTCGCATGGGATAAGACACTGACTGCCTGGAAATTGGTGGGATATTCCAGAGCCTCAGGTGGTAGAGAGAGCGCTGCCTGCATCTTCACCGTGCAAAGAGAGTGGGGAAAGGGGAAAAAAGAGGGAGGGATGCGTTCGCTTGTTTATTAGGAGTTGGGGAAACTGAAGCAGGGGGGGCCAAGGCGGGCCTGTCTGCCTGGCTCGGCCGGCCGGGAGCTGGGTCGCTCCTAAAATGCCCAGACCACAGGCTGAGTCGGGAGTGCTGCCCCCTCTCTCTCCCCACTGAGATTTAGGGAGGCCTGAGCAGTCCTGCAGCCCCGGGCGCGAGGGTCCTCCTTCCTGCCTTCTTCCCCCCATAGGTCTGGAATTTGTAGGACCAGAGGGCTGGGCGTGGGGCAGGGTGAGGAGCAGTCGCTGGCTCTGCCTGTTCACCGTGACGGGGCGTCGGGGTGAGGGGGGGTCTCGGTTCCTCTGACATCCGCAGGCTGCTCCTGTCTGCCTGGTGCTTCCAGGTCATTGCCGGCCCCGGCGCAGGGCTCTGTTCGCACAGAGCAGACACTCCATCGCTATGTGTGGGGGGCATGACTAGATCCAGCCAGGGTCTTTATCCTGGGAAGAATGTTCTGGAAATGTGCTAGCACCGGCTCTCCCGGGGGCAGGAAAACTCCAGGCCATCCTCAGGATGCTCTGACCTTGGTTGTTGGCTCTCCCCGGGGCGGGAGAGCTCCAGGCCGTCCTCAGGATGCTCTGACCTTGGTCATCTTGTCTTCTTGGGAATTCCTTCTGACAGCTTTGGCAGGTTGTGCTGTTCAGCCCAGTGTGGGAGAGCAGTGGGGGACTTGGGCCCAGAAACCGGTGGGCTCTGGGCGTGGGCCCCAGCTTGGCACCACGTCTCTCTGCCCCTCATTTTCCTTCTCTGTCAAATGGAGAGAACTCCTTCTTTGAGGATTAAATAAGCTCATGTATGTGAAGTGTTTACCAGGATGCCTGCAAAGGTGGAAGAACTCAGTGATCGACATTTGTACCAGGTCGCCCCCTACTTATGATGAGGTTCTATTCGGATGACTCCGTCATAAGTTGATTCTGATGTAAGTCGAATACTTCTATATTTTTTTTAGTTTTCATTATTATTGCCTTTTATTATCAGTATCTCTATAAATCTGATCTTTATTTGTCTTTGGGGTTGGAAACATTCCATATAAACTTACAGATATATTTTAATACATACATAAAAAATACACAAATCGTAAAAATTTACTCCGACAATGATGAAGACTTGGATGACGTTGGCATTTTGTCAGTTGTGGTAATAACGCCACTTGCGGAAGGTTCTGGATCATCTGGATTGTCCCTGGGAATGGGGATGACATTTCTAGTCAGGAAATCAGTGAGAGTTGTGTGTGTGGCCCTTTTCTTTTTTCTTCATATGTTTCGTGGTGACATCTCACTGCTTCCCGAACCTGCCTACTGACTTTAGCAAAGCAATCAGCGTTGGAGTCCATGTTTTCAAGCAACTGAAGACCCTGATTTAGTTTGGAAAAGACTCCAGCCAATCCTTTCACTGTAAAAATGTTTGACACCTTCTCTCCTTCCCCTTCCTCATGATTTCTTTCTTCTTCAGCATTTCTTTCCTCTTCAAAATCCATTAAGTCCTGATCCGTCAGTTCCCTATCTTCGTGACCTATGAGCTCTTCCATATTAGCGATATCAGGTTTTAAACTCAGCGGTCTTGCCATATCGACGATTTTTCCACTGATCTCTTTCATCATATCATCCCGATCAAATGCTTGGAGCACGTTCACATAACTCAGCAATTTTTTCCATACCCCCTACATGCATTTTCCCGTAACTTCCTCCCAGGAAGGTGCAATGTTCTGGATACACCCAAGAATATTCTAATTCTTCCAGAAATTGCATAACGTTACTGTACTTCCATCTGTTGCAGCTATTACCTGAGCAAACATAGTCTGTAGGTAGTGACTGCACCTTGATCCGTGGGCTGAATCACAGCAGTCACATTGGGAAGTTGATACAGCACTTTCACGTCCTGACTTAGATCATCTATGTGAGGAGGATGTCCTGGGGCATTATCAAGTAACGGCTGTCGGGCATGCCCAGGTCAAATGTCATATGTCGGTAGAGTTGAACATTGCCCAGCTTTCTATCCATTATAGGTCCCGACACTGGGACTGACACGGCTTCATGGTAGACCAGGCCGTAGCCTGCTACACGGCGGTGCTTTGAACAGTCAATCATAACACTGAACATCTGTGAGTAAACATCTGAGAATGATAACATCAGCAAATTACACGACGCAACATTGTGTTTAGTACGTATTACTAACGATGAGATGTACAAAGAAAGTAAACAGATGGCCGTAAGTGCTGTCCGTCATAACTTGAGTATGTCGTAAGTCGGGGAATGCCTACCTGTATTGTTACATCAGAATCTGGCCCTCCCGAATCTCTCCATGTTTCTCTCAAGCTCCAGAATTGGGCTTCCAACTTTTTGTTGAGAAATGGATCTAGTTTCCCAGCAGGACCTCTAATTCGGATCTGCCCCAAATTGAGTTAAAATTCTATCCACTCCCCCCACCTCTACCATCACCTTCCTCCTGACCTTGCGCTTTGCTTAATGGTATCATCCTCTCAGCCTCTCAAAAGTCACCTTACAGGCACCATGGTTTCTTGCTTCTCCTTCTACATCAGGACCACCACTAAGACCTATTAATTACTCTTCTGAAAAGTACCTCTCTTTATCATTACTGTCCATTTCCACCCTTCCAGCCCTCATTGAAGCTGACATCAGTCTCACCTGGACTGTGAACTGACCTCTTAACAGCCTTTACTGCATTCCATCCGTCTGTCCATCCATCTGTCTGTCCATCCATCCATCCTTCCATCCATCCTTCCATCCATCCATCCATCCATCCATCATCCATCCATCCATCCATCTGTCCATCCATCCAACACTGATTGATGCCTACAATGTGTAGACATGGGAATGCTGGTAAGTCTTAAGCCTGTTTCTACAGTCATTTTTTGAAAGCAGACCTGAAGTACGCTACTCCCCAATTCAAGATGAACCAGCAACATTTTGGAGGGCTCATTGTCATGGATTGAACTATGTCCCCCAAAATATCTGTCGGCTTGACTGGGTCGTAGTTCCCAGTATCGTGTGATTGTGTAATCAGATGTGATTTCCTCATGTGTTGTCAATTCTATCACTATGATGAGGTTATACTGATGAAGTTTACAAGATTAGATAGTGTCTTAATCCAATCTCTTTTGAGATATAAAAGAGAGAAGTGAGAAGAGACACATGGGAACCTCACACCACCAAGAAGGCACTGCCGGGAGCAGAGCGTGTCCTTTGGACCAAAGGTTCCTGCGCTGAGATGCTCCCAGACCAAGGGAAGATTGATGCATCACAAGGAACTTCCTCCAGAGCCAACAGAGAGAGAAAGCCTTCTCCTGGAGCTGACAGCCTGAATTTGGACTTGTAGCCTACTGGACTGTGAGAGAATAAACTGCTCTTTGTTAAAGCCGTCCACTTGTGGGATTTCTGTTAGAGCAGCACTAGATGAAAGAGACACTCGTGGTATTTATCCAAATTAAACAACTTCTGCTTCTGGGAAGATGAGGGAGACATATACCTCTCTATTCCTCCTGCTAAATATAATTAACAATGCTGGACGTTATACACTAAAACCTGTGAAAGTTGAAACCTGTGTAAGGTGGAAACCTGTCAGAGAAGGAAAACGCAAATATTTTCCAAATAGACAGTGATAGAAAAGTTGTAAGACCGCACCCTGTCAGAGGAGAGAAACTTGTGAGACCCAGAAAAACAAGGCAGTCTCGCCGAATTCCAGCTCTCACAGGTTTCCCTGTATGTAAAGCAAACAGAAAGCCTCTGAAACGTGGAGAGAAGAAGGCAGACCAGCTAGGGACCATGGGACCCAAGGAAGGACATGGTGCTGGGTTCCCTGGGTTTTCCTTTGCTTCATATATTATTGCTGAAGAAGCCAGCAACTTGGCAATGCCAATGGGCACAGACACAAAAGCTCCAAAAACAGCAGGTTTTCTCTAGCCAGAGGACAGGAAAGGGCAGCCCAGCAAGATGTTTAGATAGGAACTGCTTCACTGCAGCCAAACCCCGCAGAAAATACACCCCGCCCATGCTACCAAAGACCAAGGGGGGGCCTAGACTTCCATTACCACCTGATGGTGACAGGGCCATCCCCTCCTCACTGTGTCAGCGGGGGCCACATGGGGAGCAGTGACGAGGCGCTCTTACCCCTCCTAGCCCGTGAGGTATTGGAGGTTAGTGAGGAGCCGTCACCCCGAGTAGTAACTAGAGCTGTAGCAATAGTAGTAATAGTAGTAACAAGGAACATTCCTGCCCCGACACAAAACCCGACAAAGACCCCGGACACCCTTGTAACTCAGTCCTGAAGTCACTCCTGAAATCACCCTTCAGCCAAAGATTAGACAAGTCTATAGGGCCAACAATAACAGATGTGAGGAGTGTGCTTTGTAGTTCAATCCTGTGTACGAGACTAATGGGCACACCAGCCCCAAAGCAAAGACAAGAAGGCAGGAAGAAACAGGAAAACTGGACGAATGGAGAAAGGGAACCTGGGGTGGAGAAGGGGAGTGTTGACACATTGCGGGGTTGGCGACCAATGTCACAAAACAATTTGTGATTAACTGTTTAATAAGAAACTAATCTGCTCTGTAAACTTTTCACATTAAAAAAAAGTATTAAATAAAATTCTGAAAAAAAAGCAAAAACAAAAATAAAAGTCCTGACAAAGACAGTACAAGAAAATAAAACTATAGGTCCATATCCCTCATTAACATAGGCACAAAAATCCTCTATATAATTTTAGCAAATCAGATTCAGTAATATAGACTAAGAATAATCCATCATGACCAAATAGGATTTACCCCAGGAATGCAGGGCTGGCTCAATATTTGAAAACCAATCGGTGTAGGCTAGCATGTTAACAGATGAAAGAAGAAAAATGACACTGTCATATCAATTGATGCAGAAAAAAAGTATTTCTTTTAAATAAAAATAAATTTAAAAAAAAGAAAAAGCATTTGACAAAATTCAGCACCCACTTATGACAAACACCTTTGAAAACTGGAAATTCAGAGAAACTTCTTTAACCTAAATAAGGCATCTACATAAAACCTGCAGCTAACTTCATATTTAATGGTCAAAGACCGAGTGCTTTCCCCTAAAGTTGAGAACAAGGCAAGGTAGTCCACTCTCATTGTTCCTTTTCAACATTGTACTGGAATTGCCAGCTAGTGCAATAAGGCAAGAAAAAGAAACGAAGAAATAAAAATTTTCCTATGCACACATGGCATGATGGTCCACCTAGAAAATCCCAAAGAATCTGTGAGAAAGTGAGTTTAGTAAGGCCATAGGATACAAGGCCAACATACAAAAACAGCAATCATAGTTCTATATACTGGCAATCAACAATTGGAAACTGAAATTTAAAATAAATACTTATATATTATATATATAACTGTATGTGTGTGTATATATATATATATCACTTACAATTCTTAAATTGTAAGTGTAGGATCTGTATGTTGAAAATTATAAAAAGCTGATTAAAGAAACCAAAGACAATCTAAATAAATGGAAAAACATACTGTGTTCATGGATTGGAACACTCAATGTAGTTAAGATACATATTCTCCCCAATTTGATTTATAGATTTAGCCCAATTTCAGTCAAAATCCCGGCCTTTTTTTTTTTTTTGTAAATATAGACAAGCCAACCCTAAAATTTATATAGAAATGCAAAGGAACTAGACTAGCCAAAACAATTTTGAGAAAGAAGAACAAAGTCGAAGGGCCCACGTGAGCTGGTTTTAAGATTTATTGTAAAGCTACAGTAATTAAAACAGTGTGGTATTGGCCAAAGGAAAATACATAGATCAATGGGGAAGAAGAGAGAGTTCAGAAATAGACCCACAGAAATACATTCAATAGATTTTTTTTTTTTTTTTACAGAAGTGCAAAGATAATTCAATAGGGAAAGGATAGTCTTTTCAACAAATGTTGTTGGAACAGTTGGCCATCTGTTACATAAAAAATGAAACTTAATCTATACCTCACGCCTAATACAAAAATTAACTCAAAATGGATAATAGATCTAAATGTAAAACTATAACACTTTTAAGAGAACCACATAAAAGAAAATCTTTGTGACCATGGATTAGGCAGAGTTCTTAGATATGACCCCAAAAACACAATCCATAAAAGAAAAAAGTGGTAAATGGGACTTCATCTGTCTTAGTCATCTAGTGCTGCTATAACAGAAATACCACAAATGGATGGCTTTAACAAACAGAAGTCTATTCTCTCATAGTCTAGTAGGTTAGAAGTCTGAATTCAAGGTGCCAGCTCCAGGGGAAGGCTTTCTCTGTCGGCTCTGGAGGAAGGTCCTTGTCATCAATCTTCCCCTAGTCTAGGAGCTTCTCTGCACAGGGACCCCAGGTCCCAAAGGATGCACTCTGCCTCTGGTGCTGCTTTCTTGGTGGTATGAGGTCCCCTTGTCTCTCTGCTCGCTTCTCTCTTTTGTATCTCAAAAGAGATTAATTCAAGATACAACCTAATCTTGTAGATTGAGTCCTGCCTCATTAACATAACTGCCTCTAATCCTGCCTCATTAATGTCTTAGAGGTAAAATTTAAAATCACATCAGATGATAAAACGGTGGACAATCACACAATACTGGGAATGATGTACTAGCCAAGTTGACACATTTTGGGGGGACACAATTCAATCCTTATGGATTGAATCATCAATAATCAAAATAAAAAATCTTTGCTATATGAAAGACACTGTTAAGAGAATAAAAAGACAAGATACAGACTGGAAGAAACTATTTATAAATTACATATCCTACAATGGATTTGTATCCGTAATATGTAAATAACTCTCACAATTCAACAATTAGAAAACAAACCATCCAATTTAAAAATGGGTAAAAGATGGGAGCAGACGCTCGATTAAAGAAGATACAGAGACGAAAAATAAGCACAATGTTATCAGCAGGCAGAGAAATGCAATGAAAATCCACTACCCACCTATTATGATGTGAGGGATTGGGGGGCCTGACCATAGCAAGTCCTGGTGAGGATGCTGGGCAACTAGAAGTCTCATCAATTGCTGGTGGGAATGCATCACAGGACAGCCACTCTGGAACACAGTTTGACTGTTTCTTAAAAAGTTAAAATATACTTACCACCTGACGCAGCAGTCCTGCTCCTAGGTATTTACTCAAGAAAAATGAAAACTTACGTTGACACAAAAACCTCTATATTAATGTTTATAGCAGCTCTATTCATAGAAAAGTCAAAACCAGAAACAGCCCAAATGCTCTTTGATGAGTGAATGGTTAAATAAACCCATATCCTTACCTATATCGGTAACTGCAAGGATGAAGAGCAGAGCAGCGATCACCATGGGCTGGGAGCGGAGCACTTGACCTCAAAGGGGAGCAGAGGGAAGTGTGTGGACTTGAAACTCTTCCCCACTCTTGATTGTGATGGTGGTTACAGGAATCTATACAAACGTCAAACTCAGGGAAACAATAGCCCCCAAATTAGATTTTACGATACGGTAACTTAAGAAGAAAAAAATATTTTGTAGACAACTGTATCTTCTTAGAGCTTACTGTGTTCTGGATCATGCACTGGGGCTTTGTATTACCGTGTGTGAATCCTTTAAACATCTGGACAGTTTGGTCTGACCATTCCCCTTTTACAGATGAGGAAGTTAAGGAGTAGGGAGGGACCTGGGTATGTCTGACCCCAAAACTCAGGCCTTTAACCACTGCTCAATTTAACACCAAAAATCAAGCCAGCTTTTTGGTTGAGTCGACTCCGACTCACGGTGACCTCCTGTGTTTCAGAGTAGAACTGCGCTCCACAGGCTTTTTAATCACTATGACCTTTCAGAAGTATATTGATTGCCAGGCCTTTCTTCTGAGGTGCCTCTGGGTGGACACGAACCTGCAACCTTTCAGTTAGCCACTTGCACCCCCCAGGGGCTCCTGCTGGTCATTTGAGAGTTCCTCGGCAGCATCAGGATTTCTCACGCTGACAGCTGAGTGTGGGCAGCAGGACTCTTGTCCCAGAGATTGGGAGGATACCTATGGCCTCGCAGGGACCACTCTGGACTCCTGCGCCAGACAGACCATCCAGCGCAGTGGAGGGGGGCTGAGGGGCAGGAGGAGGAGGTGAGGGGGCCAAACCAGAGGTGCCAGATGGACAAGTGGTTTCAGACATCGGGCCAGGAGGAGGCATCCTGGGATGGCCGGAGCAGCTGGTTACACCACACTGCTGCTCAGCCCCCATTGGCCACACAGGTCCTGCCAAACAGGTGGCCCTGAGCCGACACTCTCCATCCCCACAGACCGGCTGAGGACTGGGTGCTGACCCATGGCAGCCCTCCCAGGCTTGCAGGGTCCGGGTGGGATCCAAAGTGGACGGATTCTCCACTTGGAACAGATCTAGGAGCTCTGGAGACAGTGAGGCCTGGTAGGATGGGCTGAGGCCTCATGGGATGGGGGTGAGGGGCTCTGCGGGCAGGGAGGCCACCACAGCCAGTATTGAAGCCAGCAGAAGCTGGAAAAGAGGGGAAGACACAGACCTGGCAGAGACCTCAGCAAAAGGGAGAACAAAGGGACAGACAGTGTTGGGCCCGGACAGAGAGTGGCTTGGACTCTACAGGCTGCTGGTTAGAACTGCAGATTCCCAGGCCCACCCCAGACCACCGGGGGCCTGGGGATCTGCATTCAACCAGCTCCCATGGGATTCTGTGGTGCCCCAGAGTCTGAGAGGCGTCTTCCCCAGCGAGGAGGCTCGCACAAGGTCCCCGAGGCCCGGTACTCCTGTGGCGGCTTTTGAAAGCCTTCCCTCTGCCATGGCTGTTCACCGCTTCCTGCTGGACTTGGGGTACACCGGGATGGCCCTCGGCAGTGGGAGGGGCGACAGCGGTACTCAGACAGCAACCCTGACCTCTCTGAGGGTGAAGCTCCTTGCCTTCCAGGTGCCATTGGCGACCCCCAAGTCTGCAGAGTACAACTGCTCCATAGGGTTTTTGAGGCTGTGACCTTTCAGAGGAAACACCAGGCCTGTGTTCCGAGGCGTCTCTGGGTGGGGTTGAGCCGCCAGTCTTTCACTGAGTAGTCTAGTGCTTAACCGTTTGCGTCACCAGGGACTCCTCTCCTGGCCTAGACCCCGTTCAAGGCTGCCCCACCCTCCCAGCATCTCCTAACAAGGGTGACAATCACGGGCACGGAGGACCAGGCTCTGCATGCTGCTGAGAACAGGCTAAGTGTTTCAGACTTTGCCCTTCACAAAGAGCCCTGCAAGGCAGCGTTGTAACCCTTGTAACCCCATTTTTAAGGTGAGAAAGAGGGGTCGAGGCAAGATTAAATATGTCTGGGCCACTCTGGGAGACCTAGCCAGTTTTGGGGTATCACAGTCACCCCAAGACCTGCTCTCAATCCCTTTCTCTACTGCTGCCCCCAATGGTTGACTTTGCTCATCTTTGGGCCTTCTTGGAGTCCCTGGGTGGTGCAGATGGTTAACATGCTCAGCTGCTAACTGAAAGGGTGGAGGTTCGAGTCTATCCAGAGGTGCCTCAGAAGAAAGGCCTGGTGATCTACTTCTGAAAAATCAGCCAGTGAAAACCCGATGCAGCACAGTTCTACTCTGACACACAGCGGGTTGCCATGAATCAGAGTCAGCTCCATTGGCAACGGGTTAATTAGTTAGCTAAATCGTGCCTCATTCTACTATTGTGAAAAATGGAATGAGACCTCGTATTGCCTTCTTTAACCACAGAAGTGGGACGCGTGACTGGAAAAATTATCAGTGATCTAAAGCCAAGATTGAAAGACACCCCTGCAGCCCCTCCATTACCCCTGGTTCCCTGCAGGCAGCTCCTCAGGAGGCCTCTGGGTGGTGTGCTGTTTAGGAGCGTGCTTTCTCCCTTCTTCCTCGAAAGTAGCTCTGTGTCAAGTTCTTCCTCTTTTCTCTCAGCAATATGCCTGACACATTCCTCCACAGCAAGAGCTACCTCACTCTTTCCATGGTGGCGGAAAGTTCCAGAATACGCCTGCAGCACGACTTGCCTCAGTATCCCCCTACAGATGGACATTTATGTTGCCGCCAATTATTACATCATGATAAATAATGCCGCCATGAACACCTCTGTGCCCTTCTGCAGAGTTTCTGAAAGAAAGGCTCCTGGACGGGAGACCACTATGTTTGAAACAGGCCCTTGAAGTTCATTTTTTATTTTGGTTTTAGGGACCACTGTTATCTACTGGGAGCCCTGGTGGTGCAGTGGTTAAGAGCTATAGCTGCTAACCATAGTCAAGAGCTCAGCTGCTATCCAAAAGGTCGGCAGTTCCAATCCACCAGCCGCACCTTGGAAACCCTATGGGGCAGTTTTACTCTGTCCCGTAGGGTTGCTATGAGTCGGAATCGACTCGAGGGCAAAGGGGTTATCTATTATTTAAGTGACCTCCCTGCTCTCATAACCTCTATTCCCTCTGGTGCCCCCCAGATTGGTTCCCACCAAGTCAGTGCCTGGGATCAGAACTAGCCAGGGACCAGAACCATTCATGTGTCATGGACTGAGCCTTCTGAGCCCCGCCACGATCCCAGTTTCTAGCCCACTCCCCCTCCCCCAGGCAGGCCCACAGTGGGTGCACCTGCCCCAGCTGCCTGTGAGGCTCCAAGGCGCCGGCAACTGGGCAGGGCGGGGTGGCTGCTCCCTGCTTCCAAATCTGTCCTCCAAGGTCGGGCCACAGGGAAGACAGCTGTGAGGAAAACCAGGCTGACCCCAGCCTCTAGAAGCTTCCTCAGCATTCCCTGCAGGGCTGGGCCCCTGCTGTTTGCAGGAGGCTTAAAGGGCCCTGGATGGAGGGCTGGGGGCGTGCCGAAGGAGGGGCCGTGGCGCCTCAGGGGAGCCAGGGAGGGAGGGGACGCCTGCAGCCTGCCCAAGGTGGCCTGGGCAGAGGCCTCTGACTTTGGCCCTGCCTATTCTCGTGACACTTTTCTATTTTAGACCAGTTGCTTCTCTGGGCAGGGAATTTCAGCCAGCCTGTGGGAAACCAGCAAAGGCCAGCCCTGTGCCTTCAGCTCCTGTGCTCCTCGGCCCCGGGGATCCTCTCAGTGCCTGGGTGGGGGGGTGGCCAGGCTGGCTCGCTCCCAAACGCAGGCCACGCTGTCAGTGACGCGTCCCAGCCAGGCCAGCCCTGGATTTTATCCCAGAGAATCCATGTGTGGCCGTGAACCTTGTGCGGGGGAGTAGGTGTGGCTGAGGAAAGAGGAGGTGGGGAAATGCCCATGCTGAAACCTCGTTGCTGTGTGCCCCAGGTTCCAACTCATAGCAACCCCACGTGGCAGAGCAGAACCACCGCAGAGGGCCTTCTAGGCTATAATCTTTATGGGAGCAGATCACCAGGTCTTTCTCCTGAGGAGCCGCTGGTAGATTCCAACCATCAACCTTTTGGTTAGCAGCCGAGTGCTTAACCATTGCACCATCAGGGATTCTTCTTTATTTTATTGTACTTGAAGTGAAAGTTTACAATTCAAGCTAGTCTCTCATACAAAAATTTATCACGTTGTTATGTGATCCTAAATGCTCTCCCTATACTGTGACAGCACATCCTTCTTTCTACCCTGGATTTCCCGTGTCCATTCAACCAGCTCCTGACCCTCTCTGCCTTCTCATCTCACCTCCAGACAGAAGCTGCCCATTTAGTCTCATGTATCTACTTGAGCTAAGAAGCACACTCTTCAAGAGTATCATTTTATGTCCGATAGTCCAGTCTGATCTTTCTCTGAAGAGTTGGCCTCGGGAATGATTTTAGTTCTTGGTTAACAGAGAGTCCGGGGGCCATGATTTCCAGGGTTCCTCCAGTCTCAGTCAGACCATTAAGTCTGGTCATTTTACTAGAATTTTAGTTCTGCACCCCACCTTTCTCCTGCTCCATCAGGGACTCTCTGTTGTGTTCCCTGTCAGGGCGGTCATTGGTGGTAGCCGGGCACCATCTAGTTCTTCTGGTCTCAGGCTGATGGAGTCTCTGGTTTATGTGGCCCTTTCTGTCTCTTGGGCTAATACATTCCTTGTGTCTTTGGTGTTCTTCATTCTCCTTTACTCCAGGTGGGTTGGGACCAACTGATGCATCTTAGATGGCCGCTCACTAGGTTTTTCAGACCCCAGATGCCACTCACCAAAGTGGGATGCAGAACATTTTCTTAATAACCTTTGTTATGCCGGTTGACCTAGATGTCCCCTCAGGGCTTCTTGATGAAACGTTAGCAGACTGCACAGCTACTGAGACTGTAGTGTGTGGACATGACATCTGCATCCTGAGAAGGCCAGTGGGCTCACGGACATGCGCGGAGGCGAAGGAACCAGGGTTAGCCCTGCACTGTCACTTAATTGCTGTGTGACCCTGGACAAGCTGCCGAGGCTTTCTGAGCCCCATTTTCCAGAGTTCTGGTGGCGAAGTGGTTAAAGATCTCAGCTGCTAACCAAAGGTCAGCAGTTCGAATTCACCAGCTTCTCCCTGGAAACTCTACAGGGCAGTCCTACTCTGTCCTATAGATTTGCTATGAGTCGGACTCGACTTGATGGCAACAGTTTTGGTTTCTGGTTTGGTCAAACCCAGAAGAGCTTACAACCATCTGTGGGGATTTAATGAGACTACATTTAAAGCCCTTGTCCCTAGCTGGCACAAGTGGTTTGCACTCGTTGCTCAAATAAAGGTTGGCAGTTCAAGCCCATCCAGGAGTACCACGGAAGAAAGGCCTGGGGATCTGCTTCTGTAAAGATTGTTATTGTTGGGTGCTGTCGAGTTGATTATCAACTCACAGTGACGCCACATGACAGAGTAGAACTTCCCCATAGCGTTTCCTAGGCTGTAATCTTTACGGAAGCAGATCGTCAGGTCTTTCTCCCGTGGGGCTCCTCGATGGATTCAAACCACCAACTTTTTGGTTAGCAGGCAAGTGCTTAACCATTTCGCCACTAGGGCTTCTCCTTCCATAAGGGTTATAGACAAGAAAAATCTATGGAGCAGTTCTACTCTGTAACACATAGGGTCGCCATGAGTCGGAGTCAACTCCATGGCAATGGGTTTTTGGTTTGTATTTAAAGCAGGGCCTCCAACCCGTCTGTTAGAACAAGTTCCCAGGCAATGCTAATGCTGCTGGTTAGGGACCAATTCTGAGAACCACTAGGAGAGCAGTGGCTCTCAAAATTTCTTATACATAAAAATCACCTGAGGATCTTGTTAAACTGTAGATTCTGATTCAGTATATCTGGGGTGAAAATGCAAATTCTCAGCAGGGGTTCAAACCAGAACAAACCGGTTCAAAGCCCTGACTTAAAGTCCTTAGCCGTGTGAAGGGCACACAGTAGGCACTCAGGAAGAACAGCTGTGATGGCTTTTAATAACATGGACGGATGGAAATAGTTTGACATGATGGAGAGACATAGATGGAATACTAGCAGCCAAATTTATAGTCCTTAAAAAATGACTCTTTAAACCACTGTTGCACTCTCCCGCCCCCCCCAAAAAAAGCCCTTGAAAAACTTCCTTGACTTTTTGGGGCTCCAGTGTTTTTTGCCTGGCCTGTTGTGGAAGGTGTCTCTTTCTCATTTGTCCTGTCCGGGGGATTGCACCAGGTCCCAGGTGGGGAGAGGCTCTGCTGCCAGCGCCAGGTGCTGTGCGGCCTGGCTTCCCAAGCGGGAGAATACATTCCTGAGATTCCTGGGGGGAGACCCGCCCAGCCTGGCCCCTGCACCCAGAGCTTCCGGGTGTGGGGTGGCCAGGCTCCCAGCACCACCGGGAGGCAGCGGACCGCCCGGTCCAAGGCAGATGCCAGGGCCTGGTGGGGTGGGGGGTGCAGGGTGTGGGCAGGCGGACGTAATTGGAAGCAAGTTTAAGATAGGGTTAAAAGCAATGGGAGGGGGGAGAGGGTGTGGGGGAAAAACTGCTGGTTGGGTAAGGAACTTTACTTTGGAGTGATGGGAATGTTCGGGAACTGGAGACGCGTGGTGGTTGCACAGCATTGTACATGCGCTAAATACCACTGAATTGTTCGCTTTAGAATGGCTAACTCTTACTTTTTAATTGTGCTTTGGGTGAAGGGTTACCATCAGTTTCTTGTTCAACAACACACATATTGTTTTGTGACGTTGGTTTTCAACCCCACGACCTGTCAATGCTGTCCCTTTCTCGACCTTGCGTTCCCCATCACCAGCTTTCCTGCCCCCTCCTGCCTTCTAGTCCTTGCCCCTGGGCTGGTGTGCCCACTTAGTCTCCTACACCTGGCTGAGCTACTTGTATGTTTTATGGGCCTGCCTAATCTTTGGTTGAAGGGTGAATCTCAGGAGTGACTTCAGTACTGAGTTAAAAGGGTGTCCGGGGGCCATACTCTCAAGGTTTCTCCAGTCTCTGTCAGACCAGTAATAAAATGGCTGATTTTTTTTGTTATGTGAATTTCACCTCGACCAATGATTTTTTTAGAAGCCCAAAGGAAGAGAAATTGAGCATTTGATGACACATCCCCTCGGTGGGGCTTTGCTGAGCACATCCATCTCTGGGGATTTAGTGAGACTATTTGAAGTCCTCATCCCCAGCTGACACAGGTGGTTTACGCTTGTTACTAACTTAAAGGTTGGTGGTTTGAACCTACCCAGCCGCACCACGGGAGGAAGGCCTGGTGAGCTGCTTCCATAAACAGTATTGTTGTTTTTGGGTGTTGGAGTCAAGCGGAACACATTGGTGCCCCCAGCGGTGACTTGTTCCTCTCTGGGCCTCCACTCGCCCCTCCTGGTACAGCAGTGGACATTGTCCACAGTGGGGGGGGGGGGGGGGGGGAGGGGTAGGTGTATAAGTGAGCCCTTCCAGGGCCGGCAGGCTGGCAGGATGGGGAAGGTGCAGAGGCACAGGGGAGGGCCTGGGGCTCCTTGAGGACAGGCAGCCTGGGAGAAGGGTAAGAGTAGGAGGGGAGGGACCGGGTGACCCCCATCCTGGTTTACCTGGGACAGAGGAGTGCCAGAGACGGGGACTGTCAGTGCCAGAACTGGGACAGTGCCCGGCAAACTAGATGGTCTGTCACCCAAGGGTCACCTTAGAGGGCAGCAATGGTAGGGGGTGCAATATAGGGGAAAGAAGCTTGAGGGAAGGAGACAAACCTGGGTGGGGAGAGGCATGTGCCTGGGTGAACTGTGGAAGGAGAGAATTTGGTACTAGGGAGAAACCCCACAATGTCAGGAACAAGACGGGTCCAGCCTGTTCTTTCTGTAACTGGGAAACTGAGGCCAGGGGAGGAAGAGAGGATGGTGGCCCAGTCAGGACTGGCTGGACGCCAGCGGTGATAGGTGCCCACCTGGCTCAGGACAAGGCTGTGGCTGAAGGTGCTCTGTCCTGATGGACCCAGGGCTGGGTGGGGGGTGCTGGGGAGGGAAGGAAGGAGCCCTAGCAAGGGGGATGGTGGTATAAGTCCCCTAAACCGGCTGCCTGGCATCTTAATGCAGAAAAGGGCTTAGCACACGCCCACTGACCTGAGCTGGCAGGAGCTGGGGGTGGGTGCATGGGGGCTCAGGACCAGGTCAGCCTGTGGGATCTGGGGAGCAGCTCCTGGAAACCCTGGCTCCTGGGCATCTGTGTCCCTCAGCTTCCATGATCCTCCCTCATCAACTGCCATTGGAATCTGCTGCCCCCAAAGCTCTGGGCTCAGCCATTAAGGGGCTGGACGTTCACCGCTGCCTGCAGCCCCAGTGTGAGCATCATGGTGTTCCACCCCAGCGTGACCATGACCGGCCCCTTCCTCAGCCACCCTCCCGCAAGCCCTCTCCGAGTCTGGCAGGCCACCTTCCCTGATGAAATATTTATCACTAGGTGATAAAACAGGGCTTTTCAGAAGCTTCAAGTACTGTAAGAATGTGATGTCGTTAAACTGCAGATCTGCAGCCTCCATAGACCCTCCCCTGAGGGCTCAAGGTCACCGTGCTGTAGGCACGGATTTTTCACTCACTCACTCACTATGTGTTCACCCGGTAAGCACCACTGAACCACTGAGCATGTACTCTGTTTGCAAGTCTAGGGGTCGGGGCCCTAGGCTGTGCCTCCAGCCAGTCCTGAGGCTTAGTGTTTGCTACCGACTGGAGGTCCTTGGACGGTTTCTCAACCTCTCTGAGCCTCAGTTTCCTCATTGTGAAAAGGGGATAATGAAGTCACCCACTTCACAGGGTTGTTAAGGGGGGTGCAAGGAGGTAATATGTGTAATAAACTAAATAGACAAAGAAGCCCCCAAGTGCTCAATGCATGCCAGATCATACCTCCTCCCTCTCCTCCTCTCCTCCTCCTGCTCCCTTCCTTCCTTCTCCCCACTGCTCCTCCCCCTGCTTCCCCCATTTCTTCCACTGCTTCCCCCCTTTCTCCCACTGCTCCTCCCCCTCCTCCTCCCCCGCCTTTCGCCCACTGCTCCTCCCCCTCCTCCTCCCCCGCCTTTCGCCCACTGCTCCTCCCCCTCCTCCTCCCCCCGCCTTTCGCCCACTGCTCCTCCCCCTCCTCCTCCTCCTGCTTCCCCCGCTTTCTACCCCTGCTCCTCCCCCTCCTTTTTCTCCCCTTCCCACCAGCTCAGTTGCCCCCAGAAGACATCGGACCAGGATTACAATGATGGGGGTTTCTATTGGGGAAGAACTGGGAGCAATGAAAACACAGCCGGGGGTCACTCGCCAGGTTTGGGGATCAGGGGAGGAGGCCCCAGATGACGTTGCCTGGGGGTGGGGGCGACGAGAAGGCGAGCCTGGTGGAGGGAACTGGGCAAGACGGAGGTGTCCAGGCTGGCTCACATCTCCACCCTGGTCGGTCAGACTGCCTTGAGTGGGGGTGGGGAGCGGCTTTCTAGAAATGTTGTCCATATAAAAATTGTTCTCAGAAACCGTTTCCTCCACCAGTTCACCACGGATGGCCCAAGCAATTAGTATTCTGGAAAAAAACTGCTGTAGCATGTTTTCCCCTTTTCTGTAGCTCTCACTCTCTTCGGTTTCCACTTGCGATTTTTCTGAGCCAGACAAATCTGGGGGAGGGGTATAAAGGGATTTAAAACATAGACAATAAAGCAAATTACTTGTTTTTGTTAAGCTGCTCTTCCCGCTGTTATTCGGCTTCCGGATTTTAGCTCTGCGGGGATGAATTGCAAAAACTCTCAAAAGTTAGAGGATTGTTTTCTTTTTCACCGGAAGGTTCTATCTCCCGGGGGGAGGGAGGGGAGGGCGGGGCCAGACCGATTTACCTGGGAGTGGAAGTTGGGAATCTGCGTTAACAGCTTAGAGTTCTCTGCCGGGAGGTTTGGGAACTGGAAGTAATTTGTATCTGGAGCTGGAACCTGGGGTGCACAATTTGGGGGGGTGCTAGGCTGGAAGGGGAGGGGAGGGTCTGGTAAGCCCTGTCAACTGTTTAGCTTTTGACCTGAGGGCCCTGGGAAGCCATTTCTGAGCCTTAAACTGGGGAGAGACAGACCAGAGCTGGAGTTTTCCTCTGCATGCTGTGTAGAGGTTCGGGAAGGGTGGCGTTGTGTTCACGTTGCAGTGACAGAGCAGGCATTGAGAGGAGCGAGCCGGTCCGAGGGCTATCTGAGAGACAAGGGGGAATCGGGGGGGGGGGGGGGCTCAGGTGTCCAGCAAGGCTGCCAGGTGGATGGAGATGGCCGTCTTCACTTCTGAGCTGGTTTTGTTAACCTTCGAGCAACCCGGCCTCCCGCCCCAGGGCAAGGGTGACGGGGCCTGCTGGACACACAGATCCACTGAGCCATGGTCTTGCCTGCTTGTGTCCTCTCTGGGAGGGTGCTCCATATCATCCGCTACTCGTTAGCTGTCCTATCTATGACAACCTCGCATCTCAACCTTCCCTGGGCGATTCCACTTCTAATGCTTGCTCCCTTTGTTTGCTCAGGTACCTGTGTCGTATTCATTGGAACATAAGAGGCTGTCACTCTACCCACAGTCCTGGGCTGGGGCTATAGTGCTTCGGGGACCACCCCCACCTACAAGAGTATTAAGACCCACGTGGTTTGCAGAACTGGGGCAGTGGGCTGTGACTGCTCAGGGATGGGGCAGAACACCGGAGCCCAGGTTCTGCTCCTGCCCCTCACTCCTCTCCGGGCCTGGCCTGCCCACCTGTGATGGAGGTGAACACCTGTCTGGGGCCCCGAGCCGGGAGGGGCTGTGAAACCAGTTTGCATGCAGTGATTATTAGGATTGGCTTTACTCTCTGCACAATGCTGGGAGGGAAGAAGGTGTGGTGAGCGTGGGCAAGAGCTGGCGCAGGAGGGACTCTCAGCCCCCTGGGCGGAGCCCGGACACTGAGCCCCAGGTCTCGTATGCGGAAGGCATCCGCTCCTGTCCACCTGATGTACGTGAGGGGTCGCTGAAGCGCTGGGCGGTGCGCGGGCTGGCCGCAGAGGCTCTAACAGTTAACTGCTGCGATCAGCAGGATTAGCGTTTATAAAGAATTGATTCCCCGACCGGGGCGCTGATTCCGAAGAGAAACGTTGGGCAACGCCCCCTCCTCAGAATTCCAGGAGAATATTCTGTCCCAGGATGTGGGTGTCGGCTGCAGGGTTGCTCGCAAAATTCGAGGGGCACACTAGTACGTCCCTGTCCGTATATTACACTACTGTTTTTAAAAAGTGCGGGAGAAGGTGGGCCGGTAACAGCCAACTTCTGGACTTTTAACTCTGGAGTAGGAAGCGCGCGCAGCACGCTGTCCCTTTAAGGCGTTAGGGGTGGCCGAGGCATTCTGCCCCTTGCCGCTCCCCGTAGCGCTCCTCCGAGAGGCCGGCTTTGTGCGTTGGCCCCACCCCCGGGGCACCGCCCCTCCCCTCGCGCACGCGCACTGGCAGTCCCCCGCCCCCCGCCTTCACGCCGCTTGGCGCCCGCCGGACCTGCTGCCTCGTCGAGCTTGGCCCGCGCTGCCGACCAGGTGGCGGCCGACGCGACGTCCAGCGCCCGGCGCCGCCGCTGCGGCCCAGAGGTAAGCGGCAGCCCCCGGCCCGAGGGCCGCAGCGGGGTAAATGGGCGCGACCCGGCTGAGCTCCCAAACCGCCCCCGGCCGCCGCACGTGTTCCCCGCCGGCCCGGCGTCCCGGGCCTCGGCCCCAGCTGCAGCTCCTTGTCGCGGACCTTGAACCGCCTCCTGCGGGCACGGGCTCTCCTCGTGCAGACGCTCTCCGTGAGGGCCGCCTTCCGCTCCCCGCCTGCACCCGGCCGGTGCCTTCTTCGCCCTCCTCTCGGGTCACGCTCCCCGCCCGTTCGCTGGCGACCCCTCCCCCAACCCAGCAGCCGCGCCCTGGATGTCCTGTCTCCCCTTCCCGGGATACCCTCACACCCACTGATTGCGGGAGGCCTCTGCAGTCACGTCCCAGTCTCCCCGGAACTTGTCCCTTTCCAGCGGTCACATGACAAGACCAAAGCCCCAGGGGTTGGGACGCCCCTCCCCACCCCCAGCCTGCGAGCACATCGTCCCCTTTCCCTCCATTTCTTCAGAGACACCCCAGGCGAGCCTGTCCTGGATGTGGTCCACTCACACGCTGGCTGAATGCAGACAGAGTTGAGTCCCCTTCTTTCCGTCCACCCTGTTCCTGCTGGTTACCCCCGAGCTGCCAGGCCCCATCTCCTCTAAGAGCCCAGAGCCCCTGGTTCGGGTTGCTGGTTTGTGCGTCCATCCTCATGAAGGGAGAAGCTACTGGCCCTCCTTTGGTGGAGCCTCTCAACCACTTTTGGTTTGGTCTGCAAAAGCCATTTGGGGAGATTTTAAAAGACACCCCTTAACCACCTTTCCTGTACCAATTCTGTTTACCAATTCTCGTCAACAAACGTTTTAAAGCTTTGACTCTGGCAGGCACTGCGCTAGACCTTGCCCCTGAGCTTGGCCCCTAGGGAAGGCAGACAGGTAAGCAGCAAGGAGTAAAGTGAGTGGAAGAGCTGAGGTAGCAGAGAGCTATGCTTGCCACCACTGCTTCAGGACTCACCTGAGCTCACCTGGGTTCCCGTTTTAGAGACACAGATTGGCCTCTGCCTTCCCGGATCTGGATGGAGCCCAGGAACCTGCGTTTTACCAGAGTGTAGGAGAGCGCTCAGAGCCCTGGTGGCGCAGTGGTTAAGTGTTTGCCTGCTAACCGAAAGGTCGGCAGTTGGAATCCTCCATGTGCTCCTTGGAAGCCCTGTGGGGCAGTTCTCCTCTGCCCTGTAGGGTTGCTGTGCGTGGGAAGTGACTCAGTGGAAGTGGGGTGGGTTAGGAGAGCCTCACGTTTGGGGGGCTCTGCTTCAGGCTCGCTAGGACAGAAGGCCTGTGGGTGCCCAGAGGGGCAGGGAGCTCTGGAGGCCACATCCACACCGCCTTTCCTTCACTCCGTTTGTGTTTACCTTCTTGTACCCCATCTTTCTAGTGGTCTGGCCCCTGACCAGCTCCCTGTTCCCTGAGAGTGATCGTTTTGCAAAATGTGTTCCCCAGACTCCTCGTAAGTCTTCGTGACAAACAGCGCTGTGAGCCCTGGTGCAGTGGTTAAGAGCTACGGCTGCTAACCAAAAGGTCGGCTGTTTGAATCTACCAGCAGCTCCTTGGAAACCCTATGGGCAGTTGTACTCTGTTCTGTGGGGTCATTAGAGTCAGAATTGACTCAACGGCACTGGATTTGGTTTTTTTCGTGGCCCTCACACAGTGAAGTAAAATATTGGGGTGTTGGGTCAAGAAATCTATGTTCTTAAAAGTCTGTCTCTCCACTTGATTTTTTTTGCATGTTAATGTTTGAAGGTTGGTCCTGCGCTGGGTTGGGGGTAAGACCACTTACTTTATTTAGCTTGTTCTTGCTTCTCACCTGTGGGCAGCCAGTTTGCAGGATTCTTGCCCTGCCTCTAGGCCAGTCCCTTTATGCTAGAAGAACACCTCTGGCCCCGAGCCGTCCTTTGTGGAGCTGCCTGCGGCAGCCCCTGTTCCCACTTGGCGTCCCACCTACGGGTGGGGGCACCGACTACTTGTCTCTCAGCTCTGTGCTGTGACCTGGGCTTCCTCTGATGGATCCGCAGCAGGCTTCCCCGCAAAAGGGAGCTTCACGCCAGTGCGCTCTGGACGGTGGGTGTTGCTGGGTAAATTTTCTCCCTCTTGGATGAAGACTTCAAGACTTTGTGTTTTTTGATGGCTTCCATTTCGCTTTAGTGTTCCAAGGAGCCTGGTCTCATTTTTAAGCTCCCAGCTAGAATGTCGAGTGTGTGAACACATTAACTAGGTGAATAGTAGCGTCGGCTTAGGGATTGGGGCCGCCAGTGACGTTTGCAGGAACGGCTTGGTGCCTCTCCGTTTTAATAGCGGTTTTCCTCACTTCTAGATAACTTGCTGTCCTTTCATGAGAGGTATCTGGTAATGGAGGAGCCCTGGTGGCGCAGTGGTTAAGTGCTCGGCTGCCAACTGAAAGTTTGGCGGTTTGAGCCCACCAGCCGCTCTGCGGGAGAAAGATGTGGCAGTCTGCTTCCGTAAAGGTTACAGCCTCGGAAACCCTATGGGGCAGTTTTGTTCTGTCCTGTAGGGTCGCTGTGAGTTGGAATTGGCTCATCTGCAGCAGGTCTGGTTTTGGTTTTATCCAGTAATGGAATCTGCTTCTGGGACAGGACACTAGCGGCGTACGGCACAGGTTTGGGAGTGTTTCCCCTTGCTGAGCACAACCTAGCTGAACTGCAGTCCCTTCCCTCCTGTATGGTGAGTCTCTGCAGGGTTGCTGCTGAGCTGAGGCTCCATACAGCATGCAGAGCTGGCCCTGGTTTGCTCGTCGGCGGCGTGCGGTCCTTCTCTCACCTGTTAGCATTCCAGAAGCAGCCCCATCCTGAGGTGCGGGAGCCGGGGTGCGCTTACTTCTGTGTCCCCACATGTGTTGCTAACATCATCACTCAGGATGCCGTTTAGGATCTGGATGAGTTCCCCTACTTCCACACCCTGACGCCGAGTCTCCTGTCATTCGGCATGTTAGTTTTCTGTCAGGAAACCTTTGGGTCCTTTTGTTAACGTATCAAAGACTCTGTGAAGAAAGTCGTGTTTTGTGTGGACCAAGCTGCGCTCCTGCCGATGTCGGGGTAACAAAATAGGAAGCCCTTCCAAGCGTGGGGCCTCAGGTTACAAAAAAAAGGTGAGCGCAGTGTTGCCTCGGCAGAGCCTCTGAAAGGTGTCAGTGTGGGTTTGGGCTACTAGTTAGGCCCCCCAACTTGGGATGGGCTGTTTGCTACAGGCGTCAGTGTGGTGGTCAATGTTTGTCTTCTCGATCCTTTTTCCTGGGTGTTAATTTTTAAACCGGTTTGTTCCTTGGTCTAGGTTCCCCACAAGGTTTCCAGTGTGACTGTTCTGCTCAGAGCTGTGCACCCCATCCCCCTGCCTGGTGGGGTGCAGAGCCATGGCGACGGAGGAGAAGAAGCCAGAGACCGAGGCCGCCAGGGCACAGCCGACCCCTTCATCGTCGGCCACTCAGAGCAAGGTATGTGTAGAGCATTCTTGGGTGACTTCCAGGGGAAAATTGGCTTAAAGGATCTTGGGACATTATTTCATACCTGTGAGTGTATTCTCCCTTCTCAGCTAAAGGTCGCTGCCAAGTTTTACTGCTTGAGCTTATGCCTAACGGCTGCTTATCACATGCCACTTCGGGTCCCCAAACCCTCACACGAGGAGGAAGCTTTGTCAGAAATGTAGATCTTGGTCCTGAGTGTAATTACGGTTCTGGAAGTGTGACCTGGAAGACATCTTTCTGTGAGCCCCCTGCCTGGCCCTGGAATCCCAATGCCCAGCCAGGCTTGCGGGCGGGCCCCTCTTGTAGGCAACAGGAAGCAAACAGACCTTTCATCCAGATAGCAAGGCCTCAGATTTGCCTTTTGGGGGGCTGGCCTTTGGATGGGAGGGTGTGCTGAAGCAAGGCGAGGGCTGTGGGGACCCCTGTGATACGGCAGTGTCCAGTGATGTGACCAGCAGGGAGTGGGGTAGGGCGGTGCCTTGAGGTGGCCTCAGACCTTTCTAGCCTGGAAGGTGGAACCAGAAGACAGGTGGGGGATACAGGAGAAGGAAGTTTGTTTCTGGGGGAGTAGTGGTGCAGTGGTTAGGCGCTTGGCTGCTGACTGCAGGTTGGCGGTTCGAACCCACCAGCGGCTCCACAGGAGAAAGATGTGTTTGTCTGCTTCCATAAAGATGACAGCCTTGGAAGCCCTACGGGGCAGTTCTACTCTGTCCTGTAGCATCACTATGAGTCTGAATCAACTCAACAGCAGTGGGTTTGAATGAGCTCCAAAAAGTGTCCTGGTGGCACAGTGGTTAAGCACTTGAACCCACCAGCGGCTCTGTGGGAGAAAAGACCCTGCGATCCGCTCTCGTAAAGACCCCAGCCTAGAGGATCCTGTGGGGCTGCTCTGCCGTGCCACAGTGTCGCTGTGAGTCGAGATTGACTTGGCGGTGCCCGCAGCAACAACAGCAAGCTCGGACACGTTCATGTGGAGAGGTGACATCTAGGGAGTGATTTCCAGGGGCCTTGGATACTGGTTTGGAGATGGGTCTGGGTTTGAAATAAAGGTTTAGGAATCACATCCAAGCTGGTAAGCGATTGAGCGGACGATGGTGGTTGCGTTTTGCAAACTTTGATGTTGCATGTCTCGCCGACAGCCTACACCTGTCAAACCAAACTACGCTCTAAAGTTCACTTTGGCGGGCCACACGAAAGCTGTGTCCTCCGTGAAGTTCAGTCCGAATGGAGAGTGGCTGGCCAGTTCCTGTGAGTACCCCTGGGAGGAGCAGGTCAAGCTGCCCACCAGCATTGGGGAGGGCTGGGGTGGGTGTCCTTCCTGACCCTGTTGCTGGGTCACTTGAGCCAGCTGTGTGTCCCTCACTGTGACTGGAAGTGTCACCATCTGCTGAAATAGAGCCTGCTGCTTCCCCTGGTGGTGGGTGCTGGGGAGAGGGAGGAGGGCGCCGCAGCTGATGCCACGCGTCAGCCTTCTCGACGCATGGCAGTGCCCGAGGCACTGGGCTCTGGGCAGTTCACGGGGCATGGGTGGGGTCATAGCCTGGAGTCCGGGCTCTATCATGCCAGCTGGGTGCTGGAGAGTGTGCAGCTCAGCTCTTTTTTATTTCTTTCCTCTTTTCAGCTGCTGATAAACTCATTAAAATTTGGGGTGCTTATGATGGAAAATTTGAGAAAACCATATCTGGTCACAAACTGGTAAGTGTCTGCCCGGTTGGATTCAGGTCAACGTGAAGGTGACTGGAATGGCAGCCTCGGGAAATGGGGAGCACGGGGGTCCTGAGGGTTGTGAGTTAGGGTGGACTTTTTTCTCTTCTTCTTTGTTTTTTTTTAAAATTTTTTTTATTGTACTGCAGGTGGAGGCTTACAGAAAAATAGTTTCT
Organism: Dugong dugon; assembly: GCA_030035585.1. NCBI lineage: Eukaryota > Metazoa > Chordata > Mammalia > Sirenia > Dugongidae > Dugong > Dugong dugon. The sequence goes on along the minus strand of CM057471.1, from coordinate 3,880,744 downwards.
CATGAAACAGTAGTACACGTAGTGTTTTATGACATTGGTTAACAGCCTCACAACATGTCAGCCCTCTTAACTTCTCAACCTTTTTTTTTTTTTTTTTAAATGAAAACACACATAGCCAAAGAGACACCATTTCAAAAATGTCTACATGTATAGTTCAGTGACATTGACTACGCTCTTCCAATTGTGCTGCTATTCTCACTTAAGATGAAGGCTTACAGAACAAAATAGTTTCTCATTTAACAGTTACTACACATGTTGTCCTATGACAATGGTTAACAATCTCCCATCACATCAACAATATCCTTACTCAACCTTGGGTCCCCCATCACCAGCCTCCTCGTCCCCATTTGCCCTCTGGCTACGGTGGGCTTTTTTGTAGTCATTTGCCTCCTTTTTTCCGCAAACGCTTTTTACCCCGCGAGCTGTTCCTGCCGGTCTTGGGGCCCTGTGATGGCCCTGTGGGTGGGAGATGTTCGCCAGAGCTTTCCCGAGAGCGGGTTCCCTGCCCACGTGTCTCTAGCTGGGTGTTTGGGAGTCTGACACATTCCTGTCAAACCAGGATGCTCACTCTGCCCTTTTCCTGAAGGGAATATCAGACGTGGCCTGGTCGTCAGACTCGAACCTCCTCGTCTCTGCTTCAGACGACAAGACCTTGAAGATCTGGGACGTGAGCTCGGTAAACAGCGCCTTTGCGTTTCTCCCCCTAGTGGAGACGGTGGCTGGAGAAGGGGGTACGGGGGGAGAGAGGCAGCTGAATTTGGGGACAGCAGCCCCAGATGGTCTTGGCTGTCAGTTGTTTCCAGGCTGGTGGGAGGGCGCCCGTGGGTGAGGTTAGCCTGATGCTGGGGTTTGGGAAGAAACCACAGGGGAATGACTGGATCTAACAATGCCGTTTTAGGGGAAGTGCCTGAAAACCCTGAAGGGACACAGTAATTACGTCTTTTGCTGCAACTTCAACCCCCAGTCCAACCTCATTGTCTCGGGATCTGTAAGCGTGCTGTCTTTCTTGTGTGTGGGAGGTGACATGGGTTTGCATGCTCGCGGGGGCGCGTGACTGTCCACCAGTCTGCCACATCCACTTTACAACACTTGGGGTGGTTGGCGGGCTCCAGGCCGTTCTCGTGCTGATGTTCGTGGGCATGATGGGGCTGTGGCAGGTCTTGGGGGCCGGAGAATCTGTCGTTTCCTTGTCCCCTCCCCTTAGAATTGTCTTGATCGACTTTTTGTTTCGTCCTCAGTTTGATGAAAGCGTGAGGATATGGGATGTGAAAACGGGGAAGTGCCTGAAAACTTTGCCTGCTCACTCGGACCCCGTCTCAGCTGTAAGTCCCTCCTGCTGTGAACGCAGCCTGTCTGTCTGAGTGCGCACAGTGACGTGATGGTCAGGGTGGAGGCTGCCGAGGGCGCTCTGTCCTGGCTAGGGGCGGGGCGGGCATGGTGAGCACAGGGGCCTTCCATGCACTGGGGGGCAGGTGGCAGGTGGGCTTTCGGGTATAGCGTCCCCTGGAGATCGAGGGCGGCTGGACCCAGAAGGGTGTTGTGAAAGCAGGAGTTGTGTGTTTGGTAATGTGGATTGTGGGTGGTGGGTGCGGGGTTGAGGGTGGTCAGAGCTGTGGGAGAGCAGCCAGAAGGTGGGGCCTGGGGAGTGTGCTGGACCCGAGGTTCCCGGCCCTGCTGCGTTGAGATGCCATCTGCGTGGTGTAAAAACGCGTGGGAGGGTCAGGCCACAGGAAGGATTGCAAACTGCTCCATCGAAAGAAGTGGCCAGGAGGGTCGTTTCCTAGCAGAGCTTGCCTCTTGTAAAGGAGAGGGAGCCGGGAAGTGGTCTTGCTCATTGTCCCACAGTGGTCGTCTTTTCTACAATGGAGCAGGTGACAAATTGAGGCATTCTTACCTTGGGGGGCGTCCCCCCCCCTTTGAGACCTTGTATAAAGCTCTGATCCACCTGAGCCACTGTGTCCTTGTGGGAGCAGGGTCTCGGGGAGCCCTGGGCCGTGCACACCCCCTCACCTGTCCAGGCGCCTGGATTCCTGGGCTCGGGGGAGGCTCCTACAGAGCCATGCTTAAGGGCCGGCACCGCCCAGCCGCTCCTGTGGGGTCAGCCAGGGCAGAACTGACTTCCACCCAGTGAGCACACAGCAAATAGTCAGGCATGAGCTTGACTAGGGCCCTGTGAGCTGATAGAGAGGGGAGTGCTGTGTGGGACGGGACGGGCAGCTGCGGGGGCACTCTGTCTGAGCAGGCTGGGCTCTAAAAAGTTTCTTACAAAAGCAATCGGAGCCCCTTAAAACCAGCGTAGAAAGTAGGAAGTAAAGACTTGTGAGCCCCACCCCCAGGTCAGCCACTGTCAGTGTAGGTCTTCCCTCTGGGGGTTCTGTTGTTGTTTTTAAATATGTCCTCACTGATCTTCGTCACTCCTATTCTTCTTTAAGTAATGGTGGCACTGTATGGTAAGGTTCCTGGGTGGCAAAAACAGTTTGCACTTGTCTGCTAGCCTAAAAGTTGGCGGTTCGAACCCACCCAGCGGTACTGCAGAAGAAAGACGTGGCAGTCTCCCATTAAGATTACAGCTAAGAAAACCCGATGGAGCAGTTCTATTCTGTAACACCCTGGGTCACCGTGAGTCGGAATTGACTCGAGGGGAACTAACAACAACAGCGGTACCACGGCTTTTTCCCCTTCAGAGTGCTTTCTTGGGCATCTTTCCGTGCCTGTAGCGCACCCCGCTGCCCTCTGGCTGCTGTGCACGGTCCACGGTCTGGCTCGTTCAGTGAGTGACCTGTCGGATGCGTGTGTGCACTGTTCAGTTCTCAGAGCTGGGCAGGGAGAATCCTTGATTGAGTGCCTGCAGATCCTTGGGATAGTTTCTGCAGGATAGGTTTTCAGAGGTGGACGTGCTGGTCAGAGCGCATACAGTAGCTCTGTAGTAGATAGATTTTAGAGCTAGACGCACCAAGGTGTGTCAAGATTCTGCTCACTTCTCCGTGTCCCCAGCCACCACCCCTGGTCCAGCCAGGCCAGTGCCAGCTGCTACCTGGGCTCCTGTGCTTGTGTGTAACTGAGGTCCCACTCAGGTCTCTTCCTTCTGCAGCCGGGCTCCTGGCTGCAGCCGATGGGGCAGTGTTTCCTCTGTGCGGTCACCTGGCTGTTCCCTCCTTGGGCCTTTTGCGCTTGCTGCTCTGTCTGCCAGGCTGGCCCCTTCCATCCCTCCCCGAGGCTCTGCTCCAGCCCCGCTGATACCTCCTCAGACAGCTCTCCTTGATCCTTGTGCTTTGTGGGGACCTGGCGTCCCCTGATACGTCCTTCCTGGCAGCCCGTCCTTCGCTGTCCGCTCAAGGGCGTGTGGGCTGCTGTGCTGTCTTCAGGTCTGTGCCTCCACGTGGTAGGTGCCCCGTCAGCCCTAGTCGGGTGGAGAAGCCGTGCTGCAGTAGCTGGAGGTTGTGTTCAGACGAGGTTAGGAGATTAAATCATGGAGCTGGGCATGTGAGTTTTTGGGACCTGTGACGGCTGGTTACTGTCTAGCATTTTGACCTTGACAAGGAGTCTGCTTTGCAAATTCAGAAGGAGGGGTGAATGTGGCTGGATCGATTGCTGTGAGTTAGAAAGGTGCTTTGAGAGGCTAATGAACAAACAGGTGGTTGCAGTTGAGAGGTTGGTGCTACAGGTGCATCCTGTTGATGCAGCTGGTGGACAGGGTGACAGCGGTTACAGAGCCTCCTGAGTGTCTACCGAGAGGGTCATTGGGGGCCACTGGCCAGCCTGGCAGCCACTGGTCACTCACAACGACAGAGCAGACGTGGCAGCTCCAGACGGAGACGTGCCGTGAGTGCGAAGTGCCCGGTGGTCTCCACGCCTGAGCGCGGTGGAAAGATGGCGAGCAGCTTGTTGGGGAGTTTATGTCGACCGCGTGTTGAAACGATCTGTTGAAATGTATTGGTTTAAGTAAAATCTAATTGATTTCACCTTCTGTTACGACTTCTGGAAAGTTAAAATCCCACGTGTGGCTCATGGTGAGTGTCTGGACAGGCATTCTCCGGGTGCGGTCCCGACTGGCAGCCTCACTGTCACTTGAGAACCTGCTGGGAATGCGTTCTCGGCTGGTCCACATTCCTGTTCCAGAAACGCAGGTCCGGCCCGGCAGCGTCTTAGAAGCCCTCCAGGCTCTGATGTATGTGGATTCGCCAGTATCTGGAGACATTTTTGGTTGTCATAACTGGGAGGAGGGGGGTTGCTGCTCTTGGCATCTGGTGGGTAGAGTCCAAGGGCGCTGCTGAACAGGACAACCCTCCCCAACAGAGCATCCAGGCGGGCGTGTCAGGAGTGCGGAGGCTGAGGGGGCGTGTCTCTGCTCTGGGCTGTAGAAGCAGACACTGCCTCAGACCCTCTTGAGTGATTCGGGTGGAGCCTCACGGTGGGGCTAATACCACACAGCATGGGAGGAGGCGGAGAGCTTTAGAAAGGTGTTACCTGTTTGTAAAAAGGCTTATTTTAGGTAAGTTGCTGAGGATTCAGATTGAGAGAAATTCACGATAAACTCAAATCCCTAACGTTGGGGTTCTTATTATTCCCGCTAAGATTCAGTTGGAAAAATAAAAAAGGAAAGGGAGAAATAAATCAGGTTGTAAGAACGGGACTATTATCAGGTCATAGTTTATCTCAGGTAGTATATTTGGTCCTACACGTGTAGTGGGCAGAGCTAGGCATTCAGGGAAAATAAGGAGTTTGGGATATCCTAGGACAGCTCCTAGGGACCAGCGGTAAATTGAGAATCTCGCCCCTTCTCTGAGAGACAGGGTGTGGAGTGTCCCGAACCTCATTCTGTTCCGCCTCAGAAGCTCGAGCCGGTTGGCCCGCCCGCGTGCTCTCGCTGGGCACGGGAGTGGTCCCCGCGGCCTGGGACTGGGCTTCTCGGTGGCTCTGAGCAGGTGAGGATCTACCAGCAAGAAGGCGCTGGGCTTTCTCCCTCCTGGCGGTTCACTGGAGAGCGGTGCTCTCTGTCATTTCTTTTTTGAGTGCTAAGTCGTGACAGGCCGCGTTGACGTTGTCATTCCGCCATCACAGCTGTGACTAACAGCCTGAGAAGCCGCACCTCTTCTGAAGCCAGGTGGATCTCGGCTGGCTCGGACGTTGTTGCTGCGGTAGATTTCATAGTTATTGAGTGGTTTAGGGGTGGGCCTTGTGACCCCGTCATCCATCAGGAAACAGCAGGTAAAGCGATCCCTCGAGCCGTTTTGCTAACGTGTCTGTTGGAGTGTTCAGGAAATCACTAGAACTTGGAGCACAGGGCGGCTCTGTGGCTGCTCGGGGTGGGGGGGTTTTGGTGGGTGTTCACTGAGAACCACTTGGGGAGAAGCAGTATCGATGCTTTAAAAGTAAGTTTCTTTCTTCTCACTCCTGATCCTCAGGTTCACTTCAATCGAGATGGCTCCTTGATAGTTTCGAGCAGCTACGACGGCCTCTGGTAAGTGTGGTGTTCACTTCGCTGTGCTAGCAGGTGAGTGCGTGAAAGGCTGCCGCGGGAGACGGTGGAGGGGACGCGGCCTCACCCTCAAGCGGCGTACAGTCCAGGGGTGCGGGCAGGACACAGACGTGGCGCAGTTTCCGGTACTGGTGATGCAATGCGGAGGGACAGTGGGGTCGGGGTGCCCTGGTCTGGGAGGATGGGCTCCCCAGGGCGAGCCCCATGTAGGTGCTGAAGTGCTTCACAGTCTCATGGACAATAGAGGGTCGAGCCCCTGAGGTGAAGGAAAGTGTCCTGGGACCTGAGGACTCTGGGAGTGGGCTGTCCTCATGTCCCATTGAGGACAGTGGGTAGGAACAGAGACCCCGAGATAGGGAAAGTTAGGGGAAGAGGGACGTGGTCCCATTGAGGACAGTGAGTCCTGTGAACAGTGGGCCAGCAGAGACCCCGAGATAGGGAAAGTTAGGGGAAGAGGGACGTGGTCCCATTGAGGACAGTGAGTCCTGAACAGTGGGCCAGCAGAGACCCCGAGATAGGGAAAGTTAGGGGAAGAGGGACGTGGTCCCATTGAGTACAGTGAGTCCTGAACAGTGGGCCAGCAGACACCCCAAGATAGGGAAAGTTAGGGGAAGAGGGACGTGGTCCCATTGAGAACAGTGAGTCCTGTGAACAGTGGGCCAGCAGAGACCCCGAGATAGGGAAAGTTAGGGGAAGAGGGACGTGGTCCCATTGAGGACAGTGAGTCCTGAACAGTGGGCCAGCAGAGACCCCGAGATAGGGAAAGTTAGGGGAAGAGGGACGTGGTCCCATTGAGGACAGTGAGTCCTGTGAACAGTGGGCCAGCAGAGACCCCGAGATAGGGAAAGTTAGGGGAAGAGGGACGTGGTCTCGACATAAACCCATCTAAGTGTGGTTATTAGGAAGGAGATGGTGCGCTGGCTGCCTCGAGCCAACCTGACAACCCGGTAGAACTCAATAGAGGGGAAAAAAGCATACTGGAAACCTGTCTACATTTAGCAAAAATCAGAAGGAACAAATGGAGTAACAAACAGTGTATGTAAAAATAACGGATGAAATGAAACTGTGTTAGGTATCACACTAAATGATAGATTGGATGAATACCAGTTTAAAGGCTGTCAGTTGATTTAAAAAAAAAGTCTTCTGATTGTTGTTTTCAAGAAGCACACGTGAAAGGAAAGTTTAGTGAAGCTTTAGAAAGAAGGGTGGGCGAGCGACATTTAGTAGACACCAAGTGAGAAGAGATGTTCCTAACCAGTGGAGGTGAAAGACACAGCAGCCAACAGGACAGCTGGGCTGGTTGCTGTCCGTTCCAGCTCATGGCACCCCGTGTGTACAGAGTAGAACTGCACACTGTATGGTTTTCAAGACTGTGACCTTTCAGAAGCAGGTTACCAGGCCTGTCTTCTGAGGCACCTTTGGGTGGGTTTGAACTGCCAGCCTTTGGGAGTAGTCGAGCACTTAACCGTTGGCAGCACCCAGGGACTCCTGGGAATCCAGGAAAGTCTACTAAAGCTCTTCCTGGCAGATGGGTGTAGTTCTAAAATCCCCTTCCTGGGCCCCTCCAGGAGGGAGCCCAGTCCAATACCAGTTGCCAACCAGCTGGTCCGACTCATGGTGACCCCATGTGTGCAGAGTAGAACGGCTCCCTAGGGTGTTCAAGGCCGTGACCTTTCAGAAGCAGGTCGCCAGGCCTGTCTCTCTAGGTGGGTCCAAACTGCCACCCTTTTGGCTAGTAGTCAAGCACTTAAGCATTTGCGCCACCCAGGGACTCCATATAGCACAAAGAGTGACATATATGTAATGAGAAAAGTAGAATTTATGAAGAAGACCTGAGAATCAAAGCTTTATGCACCAAACAACAGAGCGGCCACAAAATACAAGCTCTAGAAACATAAGGAGAACGTGGGGAAAAAAACCTGTGAGTGACTTTAACGTACTGCTTTTAGTCTTTGATAGAAGAGGGGCTGGGACTCAGCGGCCGTGGGTGCTAGCACAGGCTGTCTGTTTGCTGTGGACAGAGTTCACTGCAGCAGATCAAATGGGATGTCGGCTTTCCTGAGACTGGGGAGCCATCTCAGAACAGCTTGTGGATATGGCTCCGAAAACTTGGTAAAGAAATTAGAAAAAGAAAAACCAAGCGTACCATAAAAAGTGGGAGGAGGGAATTTATGAAGTTAAAAGCAGAACGTAATGGAATGAGATGAAGAGTAGGATAATTAAAATAAGGTACATTCTTTGATATGTCAAGTAGAGTAATTGAAACCTTTGTAAGCGTGATAAAAGAAAAAGCAACATTAGAAATGAGAGGGGGCGATAAGCCCACAAGTTCAGGAAAGGACAGAAGTGTCCTCCGGGCCACACACTAGGCCCCTAGAGGAGAGGGTAGTTCCTGTATCTGAACCCCACCCAGGAAGCAGGAACTTGAGTGACCAGCCACCGTCAAAGAGACTGGAAAAGCGGTGGTGGTGGTTGCGTGCTGTTGAGTCGATTCTGACTCATAGCTATCCCGCGTGACAGTAGGACCGCCCCATAGGGGTTTCTAGGCTGTCATCTTTATGGGAGCATGTCTTTTCTCCTGGTAACTGCTAGTGGGTTTGAACCACTGATTTTTCGGTTGACAGTCGAGAGCTTAACCACCGTGCCACCAGAGCACCTTCCAGAAAGATGGTTAAAGGTCTAAAAATAGTTTGTCCTATGATTTTATCCCTGAAGTCTAATGAATTAACAGAAACTTCTAAGGCTCTTTAAATGATTTCAGACCATAGAAAAGGAGGGAAGCCCCCCAGCTCATTTTGTGACTCTAGCACGACCTTATCCAAATCTGGTCGCAAGTCCCAGAAAGCAGGCCCAAGAGGGCAGTTTCACTTAAAAATATCGATGTCAAAGCCCCAAATAAAATGCCAGCAAACAGGATCCAACAGTGCATCAAGAAGGAATACTCCAAGTCGGGTTACTGAACAAGGAAAGGCTTATAGTAACATCACGATAGACATCACGAAATCTACGCGATTAGTCACAGCAACAAATTAAAGGAACAGCCGCATGGTTGTCAGTAGGAGTGGGAAAGGCATCCAGTCTGGTGAATCGTCTGAGCATTGACTCTCTCTGTGGATGGTGTATTTGTGCGTTTCGAAGTTTAAGGAACCGCTGATGTGGTGCTTTACAGATAATGCAGCATTTAACTGTCTGGTGGCCCTGAAATGCAGACGCTGGGTGGGCGGACGTTGGAGGGAAAGCTTCTTGAGAGATGCTTCCTCCATGTAGTCGGCAGATGAGAGTCATGCCCGTTGTGGGTCGGGATGCACAGAGGCAGGTGGTGGGAGCTGGATTATTTTAGAATTTCCTCGCCCTTTGGCTCGCATCCCCACGACTGAATCCCTTGTGTAGAAATGTTGCTACTGATACACAGTGGTCTTTGCCCAAAATGTGGGGTTTGTATTGGCCAAACCCAGAGAGAGAGAGAGACTGGCCAGTGGGCACGTCTGGGGCCCAACTCCGGAGGGAGCTGCACTCTGGGTGAGTTCGCTGACTGTGGAACTCGATGGGTGTCCGGAAAACCGTGTACGATGCTCTGTTTTTATAAAAACGAAACCTCCTGGACGTGCATGCTGGGGTACATGTGCGTGAGCGTGGGGAGGGGCTCAGTGCCTGTCACCTTGGTGAAGGAGGGTGGGCAGGGCCTTGCCTTCCTGTTTCACCAGGCGTGGTAAACGTGTGCTAGTCTTGCAAGGGCCGTGTAAAAACATACGTACGTGTGTCTGTGGGTGTGCTGTGCGTGCCGTGCTTACGTGTGTATGTAGCGCCTCGTCTGCGTGCTGGGTTACGAGGGAACATGGTTGTTAAATAAGTGAAGCATCAAATTAAAAATAAAGTGAATGAGGGAAAAGTATGAGTTGCTTAATAATTGTAGAACTCATCAGCTGCTGAAGTAACTGGATTTTCTAACACAGTGTTTGATTTTTCCCTGCAGCCGGATCTGGGACACGGCCTCTGGCCAGTGCTTGAAGACGCTGATTGGTGAGTGGCTGGGTTTGCTCCAGGGTCATGGTTCCTGTGGGTGGAGGTCCGCTCACATTCCTCTCCTGAGGGTCTCTCCTGCTTGTCTTCCATCTGCATTCTTCAGTGATCTTTCCAGAAGCCGCCCTTTTTTCACAGATTAATCTATCATGAGATCATCCTCTTTCCTGTTTGTCCCCTTTGTGAGGAGCCTTCTTTTTTAACCTGGCCACTTCTCTCTGGCCACCAGCCCCTCCCTACTGCTAATGATCCTGTTGTTCATTTTTGGGAGCTGTGTCTGCTCCGACTTTTCTGCTCCTGGGGCCTCTTTGGGGGTGATGGCCTGTCACCCCGCGTCTCCTCTCCTCTCCTGTCAGACCTCTACAGCCTGCCGCCTTCTGTGAGGCAAGGCCTTTGGGCCCCTCTGCCTGTGTAGGGCAGACCCTCACTGTCCCTCCCCTGGCTTTGGGGGCTTTGCTGCCGTGCTTGCAGACATGCCTCATTCTCTGCTCTGCAGGCCCTGGCGGGGCGGGGTGTCCAGTAGACGTACAGGTCCCCACCCCTCAAGTGTGTGATGTCTCCTGGGCACCCTGGAGGTGGACACAGTGCCCTGCAGCCCAAAAAGTGCCTGGGATACCAGAGGAGATGCGCTGGGGGCTGAGGGGGGAAGGCCTCTCCAGCAAGGGCAGACTGGAGGGGGAGGGTGGGCAGTGGCTCACCCCTGTTCTTGCTATGAAGGTGTGGGAGCTCTCAGTAGGCAGTGGGGAGGGAGCCCTGGAAGTCTGGGTGTGGTGAAAGCTGATCACAAGTGCCAGCCTGGAGGGTGGGCAGGAGTGTCAGTGATGAATGTAAAGTAGGGGAGGGGGGCTGTGGCCTCCTAGGCTGTACACCATTCCCCTGCCTGAGGAGGGGGCTGTATACCATTTCTCTGCCTGAGGACGGGGCTGTATCCCATTTCCCTGCCTGAGGAGGGGGCTGTATGCTATTGACCTGCCTGAGGAGGAGGCTGTGTACCATTGAACTGCCTGAGGAGGGGGCTGTGTACCACTGACCTGCCTGAGGAGGGGGCTGTGTACCACTGACCTGCCTGAGGAGGGGGCTGTGTACCATTGACCTGTGTACAATTCCCTGTCTGAGGTGAGGACTGTGTACCATTTCCCTGCCTGAGGAGAGGGCTGTGTACAATTCCCCTGCCTGAGGAGAGGGCTGTGTACAATTCCCCTGCCTGAGGAGAGGGCTGTGTACAATTCCCCTGCCTGAGGAGAGGGCTGTGTACAATTCCCCTGCCTGAGGAGAGGACTGTGTACCATTTCCCTGCCTGAGGAGAGGGCTGTGTACAATTCCTCTGCCTGAGGAGAGGACTGTGTACCATTTCCCTGCCTGAGGAGAGGGCTGTGTACCATTTCCCTGTCTGAGGAGAGGGCTGTGTACCATTTCCCTGTCTGAGGAGAGGGCTGTGTACCATTTCCCTGCCTGAGGAGAGGGCTGTGTACCACTGACCTGCCTGAGGAGGGGGCTGTGTGCCATTGACCTGCCTGAGGAGGGAGCTGGTGCTGCAGCCTCGTCTACTTGGCTTCCTTCCCTAGCAGGTGTGACTGTGGTAGGCCATCCCTCTGATCCCCATCCTTGTTTCTGACGGCAGGACCCTGTTGTGGTGATCTCGGCGTCTTTGCCCACAGGGGTCTGTGCAGTGACCTCTGCCCGGTGGGGCAGTGTCCTCATTTGTACTGAGAAGCCTGCACAGGTGTGTGACGGCAGCTGCCAGCGGTCACCTGGCGTCTGCTGGGTGTTGCTCGGCACTGCTCACGTTAGCCCTGTGATCCTCACCACACCCCTGTGGGCATGTGGGGCTGTCCACTCCTATGGGCAGGTGCGGAGAGGTTAGGTAGCTGCCCAAGGCCACACAGCAGCACATGCTGGGCTGAGGTCTGGTTGGACTCACTTTCTTGCCGCCGTGCTCGCTCACTGCTGTGTGGGGGTGTATGAGGTTGAGAAGGAAATGCCCCGTCTCCCAGCCGGGGTGGGCGGGCTCAGACTTGGTGTGCTGAGGGTGCAGTGAGCCCCGTGAGGGGTCAGCACGAGGGCCTGGGGAGGCAAGGGTCGCATGGTCAGTGGTTTCCCATGCACTCTAGTGCTTTGGAGCTTTCTGAGCTCCACTGAGATGAGTCAGCTGAGGCAGTCCCGGCAGTGCTCTGCTGGCTGTTTGGGTAGAGGTACGGGCAGTGCTTCACCTCATCTGCCCTCCTGGCGCCAGCTCCGGCAGGAGGATGAGTGGCTTCTCATGCTTTCACAGTGCTGGCAGCCGGCCCGAGGGAGCGGGGGCCCCTGGAGCCGGGCAGTGAGGCCGGGCCTGCCGGCTGTGGTAATACGCGTGCCGCTCCCCTTCCGAGCTCGGAACATGGTGTGCAGACCCTCCGGGGGCTCTCGGGTCTGGAGGGACGGCCTGGTCTGCCGCCCGTTCCCCACTAACTCCCGCTTCCCACACAGGGTGCATGCCCTGCCGGATGCCCTCCTCACCCAGGCGAGGGGTTGCTCCCCCACGCGAGGATCCCAGCATGAGCAATGCTGGGGGTCCTGACCTCTGCTGGCGGGTCTGTGGCGCCAGCTCTTGTCACCTGGATGAGTGAGGGTGATGGGGTAACGTCACTGTCACGGTGGTGCTCAGCTGCATCCGCAGGATGGCCTGGGGTTCAGCTTTCAGACCCAGAGCATCTGAAGCTAAAGATGTGGGGATGGTATCGTGAAGGTTGGCTTCAGAGAGAACCTTAACAACTTGTGCTGCGATGACCATGTCGGAGGGGAACCGCCGAGACTCGTTCACCCGAGCCTTCTTGGCTTCCTTGGTGGTGACAGTGTCCCCCTCACTCGCGTGTTTGTAAACTCACTATGGCGGAGCGCCTGGTGAGCTGGGGGCGCGGCCCAGGGCAGGGCCGCCTTGGTGGGGCTTTAACTCGCCTCAGGCCCTTTGTTCCTAAAGACCAGCTCGGAGGGGAGGTTACAGGATGCCCACCCAGATGTTGCGAGGCCAGCCCAGCGGTCACACGGTGCTGGGTGTCCGGTGAAGGGGGGGCACCTGCGTGAGGGTCTGAGGTGGGGCACCGGGCGGTTCCTGTGCTCACACGGTCTCTCCTGCCTGGCCACCGTGAGCGTCAGCCCTGCTCTGTGTCTCCACTCAGATGATGACAACCCCCCGGTGTCCTTTGTGAAATTCTCTCCGAATGGGAAGTACATCCTGGCTGCGACGCTGGACAAGTGAGTGCTTTTCCCTGTGCAGGGGCGGGTGGGCCGGCCACCTCACTCAAGGACACCATCTCCTGCCAGAGGCAAACCTCCTCCCGTGAAGGCTCTGTAGACAGAGGGTGTGGCTCAGATGCCACTGTTCTGGCTTCTAAAAGGTAGACAGCGGGCTGAAGGAAGGCCACCCCTCTGCTGGGGTCACCTGTCAAGTCGAGCGTCTCGCTGTGTGAGGACTTGGTGGGCCGCGGTGACTCTGGGGTACTTTCTGGCTCTGACCTTGGAGCACCCTGATGTTACCCAGCACGCGTCCTGGGCAGTCGGTGAAGCCCTGCTTCCCTGCACACAGACTGGCTGTCTCTGTGTGGGGCCGGCCTGAGGGCCACGCTGCCGAGAGCTGTGCCTGCTCAGCCTGGCATGGGAGTGGATTCCTGCCCCTAACATGAGGACGAGTGTTGGCTGGAATCCACCTGGGTGGTCTCTATGCTCCTTACACCCATTGGTGGTGGAAGCGAGGCCGGCCACTTTGATTTCGGGAAGGAATGCCAGCCGCAGCTGTAGAAAGCCTGTCTTTGAGCCACTGGTAGCTGGCGTTTTCCCATTGTGCTTTTGAGTGTCATCAAGTTACCAGGGTTTGTGAACTTGGTGCTCATGGTGTCTGTTGTGTGCTTTGTTTGGGGGGCCAACACCTCATGGCTCTGCTCCCAAAGCCTGAGCTGGGCCGTGCTGGGCAGCAGCAGAGTGTGGGTGCAGGGACAACTGAGGCATCTCTGGGAGCCCTGTGTAGGTGACTCACGCCTCTCTCTGTCCCTCCAGCACGCTGAAACTCTGGGACTACAGCAAAGGGAAGGTGAGCGCCCGGGACACGGTACAGCGCCGGCCGTGCATTCGCTTGTGTGTCTGCTGGTTAAGTTCCTGGGTTGGGGCTCTTGCTGGCAGTGGGACTGGGCCGGGCGGAGGGGATCAGCAGCAGGAAGGTCTCAGAGCCGGGAGCAGTTTTCCTGGAGCTGCTCTGCTGCAGATTTCTGAAAGACGTGGCTTTTTGCAGATCGGCTAGCCTGCAAGATAAAGCTTTGACTAAAGCATGTGTTTCTACACTTGTGAACATTTAGAGAACTTTAGGAGCTGGGTTTCATCAGCCCTAAAATGCCTGTGCTTAGCACTGTAGGGATTAGCCAGCGTGCAGGGGCTCCATACCTTTGCACACAGCCCGCCACCCTTGCCTTTCAGTGCCTGAAGACCTACACCGGCCACAAGAACGAGAAGTACTGCATATTTGCCAACTTTTCAGTTACTGGTGGAAAGGTAGGTTTCCTCCCCGTGAAGGTTCTCGGCCCGCCGCCGCTCCCTCCCGGAGGAGCCCCTCTGCTGGGCTGGCCTTTCATCCTCAGCGGCGCTGACCTCTGCCCACAAAGCAGACGCGGTTCTGGCTTCGAAGCAAACGTGGTTAAACGATGCCAGAGTGTCGGAGACACTTCCACATGCTACCTCGGGGCCTGCCTCTAGATCCGCCTTGCTCCTTTTCACAGAGCACAGCGTGTGTTGTAATGAACACCTCCCACCTTGCTGTTCAGTCAGGGTGCCGTGGGCGTGGCTCTGTGTACGTTTCCGTGAGTCCATCACTGGCAGGGGCTGCGCTTGGAGTTTTGACCATTGTTGTCCCCTGTGCTCCTCATGGTCATCTGCTCCGAGCAGCAGGAGAGCGGCCATATCCACACGTTCGCTCGCCCCCTGGTCTTCCTGGGCCCTCAGGTCCTGGGGGTGGGTAGTAATTAAAGAGGAGATGGTGGCGTTCGGCTGAAATGTAGGTGGTACAGAAACTTAGAAAATGGTCATTTAAGAAGACGTTTCACACCTCAGCCTCCCTCTGTGACATGGCAGACCTCCATCCCTTACGAGCGCGGTGAGGCCGACGGTGGCTGGGAGGTTGTGCAGCTAGTTTGGCTTGGGGAAGATGGAGTGTTAGACACCAGCCGGAGAGGAGGCAAAGCTCTGTGTTCTCATGCCCTCAGAGGAGCTACAGGAAGGGGATGTGCACGCGGCAGTGGGTGTAAATGACGTGTCCCTGCCCCCACCCGGCTGCCGCCTCACCTCCTCTCTCCTGCTTATTAACAGTGGATCGTGTCTGGCTCGGAAGATAACCTGGTTTACATCTGGAACCTCCAGACGAAAGAGATTGTACAGAAGTTACAAGGCCACACAGGTGAGCTGAGGCCTACTGGGCGGGCACACGTGCTGCTCGCGTGGGGGTGTTTTGGTAAGAGTGGTGAAGAAGTGGGCACTTCTGTCACGTGCCCCTGCTTCCACCTCTTCCTTCAGTGCTGGAGGGGACAGGACCACACCCTGGAAGCTCCAGGGAGGTGGCGCTGAACACAGTCCCCCCCGCGCCCCCATGCCCAGCTTCAGGCCCTTCTCGTCCACCCGACGGCCAGCTGTCCCCGTCCCACCCCCTGCCCCCGTGCTCTGCAACCCCTTTCTCTGCTGCTTCCCTTCTCCCCTGTCCCCTCTCCCCCCACCCCTACTGCCTCCTTGTCCCAGGGAGCAAGGCATCTGCTGCCTGGTTCTGGAGGCCTGGCTTCCCCCTGGGGGTTCTTCTATCTCCCAGAGGGGCTGGTGCTTCGTGCGGCTCCAGGGCTCCGTGATGGTGCTCTTGCTGCAGTGCTACTTGGGCGATTCCTGAATGCCTGGGATGCCCTTGAGCCCCCCACCCTCCAAGGCTGCTTCTGCCACCCACACCCACTGCCTTGCTCATTGGTAGACAGCAGGGGTTGTAGACTCTTTGGAGAATTTGATGAAAGTCTTAGAAAGTGCTAGACAGTCCTAAAAAAACAAAGCATCCCCCCACACTGAGACGTGGCTCCTGGGGTCCGCACTCACTTTGTCCCTGTTTCCCGACTGTCTACCACATCTCTCCCCACTCCTGGAAAGCACGCTCCCTCCCCGCTGCTCCCTGACCTGCCCCGGGTGTGGTGGGCACGCAGGGACAGGTGGGGGTCTGGGGCTCTGTTCACTTAGCTGTAGACGTGTCATGTGGGCTTGCCCCAGTACACGCTCACTGGAGCGGCTGCCCTCCCACTAAGGCAGCTCCCTGGCACACTGTGGGGTGGGGAGTGCACTCGCCCTGGGATCCGTGGAAGAGGGTGCCTCATCAAGAAAGAGCTGAAAACCCCAGTGAAACTTACTGGGAGCTGTGGACAGGGCCCCCTTGCTCCCCTTGGGCTCGCCGCCTGTGAGGTGGTGGTGGGCGAGGCTCTTGGGTCTCCCCATCCTGCGGGGAGGTGCACTGGCCCCTTCCCCGTCCTTGCTGTCCCCTGTGGCTCCGCGCGTCAGATGCAGTAAAAGGCCACGTGGGTCAGTGGTCAGGGCAAGGCCCTGTCCCCTTGGGCCACCCCGCAGGGAGGGGGACTGCAGCCAAGGGGGAGGGAGCCTTCCTGACTGCCCCTTTGTTTTCAGATGTTGTGATCTCAACGGCGTGTCATCCGACAGAAAACATCATTGCCTCAGCTGCGTTAGAAAATGACAAAACAATTAAACTGTGGAAGAGCGACTGTTAAGCCCTTTTGAGACACGAGAGACTATCAGGAAGTTGACCCAGATCGGCCAGAAACGTGGATTTCAAGAAGCGGCTCCCCGGGCTTGGCGTGGGGCCTGGAAGGGCCGGGTCTGAGCCTCCTTGCTGAGGGGAACGCTCACACCACCGGAAAGTTCTAAAAGTTGCTGGTGACACTTCTCGCCAGTTCTTCTAACGCTGTCGGGAAGAGTTCCCAGTCACACTGTGTTTCAACAGAGTCAACAGAAGTCTTTAATTTTTTATTACAGAAGGGTGAAGTTCAATTTATCACGAGTTCTGTTTTTTCCAGTAAATGTTCTGTACCTTTTTTGATATCTTCCTACCCAGTGCAAACGCTGTGACAGGCACACTGGGGGTGTGTTGGCTCCCCGCTCCGTTTCCCTGGCCTCTCCCGCCCCTGAGCCTCCACAGAGCCGCGTCGCTGTCTGTTCGGCAGACGCCACAACAGCACGGACCCCAGGCTCTTCACTGTTTGTTGGTTTCTGCTTGTAGTGGTTCCCAGTGTATTCTGACGTCTTTCTGGAAAACACAGGACATTGTAAAGTTATTTTCACGTGAAAAACGTTTTGTGTTCCGGATGTTGGCAGTTCACGTTGCTCACAGCCTGGTCTTGGCACCCCACTGTCCCTGTGTCTCCTTAGCGGTCGCACAGTGCCACAAGCCACAACGGGAGGTGGGGCCTCGTGTGCGCCTGTGCCAACTGAGACCCACGGAAGCTCGTCTTCAGCTCACTGTTCGTGAAGTCTCACAATTGGCAGGAAGCTAAGAAGGTTTTTCCCCCAAAGGCAGATGCCAGGGAAGGAGCACCCTCCGCCCCCGTGACTGTCCAGGTCCGAGCGGAAGGACAGACCGGTGGCGTGGGCAGTGCTGGGGAGGGACGGCAGCTCCAGGCAGGAGGAGGCCTGAGAAGTCCTGGGTTGGAAGTGTTCCTGCAGTGATCCTGTTGGCATGATAAAGGTGCTGGTCTTGGCTGAGACTGTAGTTTATGGGGGATCCCAGCCTGTGTGTGACTAATTCCAGGCCTGGCCTCCGGTTGGACTCGCGGGGTTGGGGGCGCACGGGGTTGGGGGCGCACAGTCGGAGGCAGGCAGGTGATGCCCAGGGCTGCTTTTGCAGCATTGGGGTGTGTGTGGGCAGCCTGGTCCCGCTGCCTTGCACCTCTGGACCCTGGAGCTGCGTCACCGCTTGGCTTCTCTCGTCTTGCTGGTTGGGTCTGTGACAAGGGGTTGCACTGCAGCTGCAGTGTGGAGTTTGGTTGTTGGGGGGTCTTCCGTGGAACGAGGGGAACCTGGGTTTCTTCCCGTGTGCCACAACTGAGACTCTGCAGGGCAGCCTTGCTGCAGTGACAGGAGGCTGCTCGCCTGGCCAGGTCTGCTGCCCATCAGAGCTTCAGGCTGATGGGTATGGCCGCGGGGATGCCATGCTGGGCTCTGGGTTTGCAGACTCCATGGTATGGAGTCGAGGCCCAGTCGGCTCTGCCATCATGAAGGCTGGCCCCAGGGACCCCCAGCTTTGGGCCCGTGGGGTGCGGGTGTGGACAGTGCCATGGGGTAAAACCCTGTAGGGCCTGAGGTTTTTGGGGCCAGGGGATGGCGAGTCACTGATGGCAAGTCCGGGCCTAGCTGGTGATGCGGTGGTCAGCCCCTCAGCTGACTTCCTGGTCCTCTGAACGTAGCTTTCGGGCAGGGTGAGAAAACCAGTTCTAGAAGGCGTCTGGAAATAAGCTTCCAACCCCCCCACCCCCCCACCCCCCCAAAGTAGATGTACAAATGGGTTTTCTGTTCTCAGAAACAAGCAAGGTGGGTTTTCATCTTGGTGATTCAGGGCCTGGGATCCTGTGCTTGCAGCCTGTTTGGGTAGAAAATGCTACAATTCCACTTGCCTGTTGCTTTCCTCCTGGGTTCCCCTAAGGTGTCGAGGTTCGTTGATTCCTGTTTGTCCTGGTGCTGGGGCCCTCAGGGAGCAAGGAGCCCGCTGGGCTGAGCACCGGGGCCTGGGTATAGTTTTATTTTTTCTATGTTTGAATTCGCTGTTGTAGATTTATGTAAAAATGCATTCTTTTTGAAAATAAAGATTTTCATGTCTTGTAACTTTGTCCCATAACTTTCTTACGGGCTGGCCAGTGTCTTTGAGGGGGGTGTGGAGGAGGGCTGACAGAGTCTCCTTTTGCTCACTTCTGCAGCAGCCCTATGAGCCCCACCAGGTGCTCTGGCTGAAAGTTCTTGGTTTTTTAAAATAACTTTTTCTTACAAAGGTTCTGTATTTGTGCTGATTGTTAACGCTAAACAAGCAGGTGAAGATGGCAGATCACCCAGATTCCTACTGCCGTTAACACCTGGATGACTGTCTTGTGTGGTTCTAATAATCACCTTGTATTCATGGGAAAGCCAGCTTTTTATTGTCGTAAAAGTAGGGAGCTGCCTCGTGTCCCCGTTGCCCAGCCTCATGAGCGTGCACCTGTCTCATCTGCTGGCCTGATGGCTTTGGCACAGATCCAGGCGTTTATCAGGTGAGCAGAGAACATGAGTGTCTCTCAAAGAACGTTCTCCAAAAGCAGCCGTGGTGCCATTTTCACACCTAACAGTAATTCTCATCAAATACCCAGTCAGTGTTCCGATTTTCCAGCTGTCTTGTTAATATCTTTAAAAATATGTACCGGTGTGTGCATGTGTGTGGATACATGTATGCATATGCACACGTGTGTGTACATAGCTACAGTTAACACAGATAGTTGGCTATTTGGACTCAGGAACCAGACGAATCCCACACGTGCATCTGGCTGACTCATCTCCAGCCTGGGTTAACTGCAGGCTGTCCGTGTTTTCCTCACCATTCACGCCTGAAATAGGTCATTTTTCCTGTAGACCTGCCCTACTCCAGATTTCACTAACTGTGGGCTATTTGCCCTTCTTGAAGCCCTGCTGGTGCAGTGGTTAAGCATTTGGCTTGCTAACCAAAGGGTTGACAGTTCAAATCCACCAGGTGCTCCTTGGAAACCCTATGGGGCACTTCTACTCTGTCCTATGGGGTCGCTATGAGTTGGAATCAGCTCGATGGCAGCGGTTTGGTTTGTTTGGTTTTAGCCCCTTCGCCCTCCTCTGTCCCGTTCCTCCTGTGAACCGGAGGCGAGGCCCGTCAGGCTGAGGGTCCCGTCTTCCCTGCGCACTCGCCAGGTGCTGCTCTGTCTCCATAAGCTTGGCATCGTCAGTCTGGTTGGCTTGTTTAAGTTGATAAACCTCTTGACAGGTGCCCAGGTGAGCCCGCGTTTAAAGCTCAGAGCTCGTGCTCTCAGGTTCCCTGGGAAAGCATGTGAGGAGAGGGGGGCCCCTGCCCCCTCCTGCTGGTTTAACCCCTTCAGGGACTTCTGTCTGCAAGAACGTGTGAACAGTGAGCACGCCTGGCACATTCTGTCCATTAGCCAATGGAGACAGCGCTCCTGGGCCTGCTGGGGTAAGTGTCATGGTGTGGTGCAGCCTCCTCTGGTCAGAGTCCCTCAGAGGGTGGCCTTAATGACAGGCTGGGCTCTTGAGTAATGGGCAGGGCTCATTCTGTTGCCATGCCAAGGGGGAAAGCGAGTCAGGGTGGAGGCAAAGCAGGCTCGGCTGCCCGGAGGAGAGGATGGTGTGTACACCCAGCCCTGGGCCCCCGAGGAGGAAGCCCTGAGCCCCTAGGACCAGCCTGCCGTGAGGGGCGGGGTCAAGAACAGAGCAATGAGGCAGAAACGCCTTAAAAAGGTGCATTTTCAAAGAAGGTAACGTGGCCTTCATACAAAGACAGAATGACCACCTGCTGGAGATGGTACTTGGCACGAGGCCGGAACCTGTACGCTGTGACCACCGGGCTTCCAGGCAAGCGGGAGCGCTGAGTCTGCAGACAGATACAAATCCACAGGGCGGGGATCGACTGCATTCTGAAACTGGACACAGTTTTCGCACTTCTGTGACAAGTCTCTTGCCTTACCAGTGGCTTACAACATCCACAGGTATAAACTAGCTCACTAGCGACACAGGACCGAGAAAGCCCGGGAGGGCACACTGGACAGGACAGCCAGCGTGCTATTTGGCCCGTCCCAGGCCTTGCAGCTTGTCCTGACAGCAGGCTGCCCTGTGGCGGGGTAGGGGTAGGGGGCACAGGAGGAGGTGGGAGAGTCCAGGCAGGGTCTCTGAGGGATGGCCACGAAGCGGGGGTGGCCCGCAGGCCAGAAGAGACAACTTTTCTGGAGATTGTACACGCGGCTGAGCACTGGGCTGTCGGCTGTGCTCCCCATCTGTGCACCCTGACCTAAGCGACTGTGCCAGCCTCATGACCACCGGTCTCAGACCTGTCCCCTGGAGTCGAGGCTCTGATGACCCACTGCCACCCCTGCCTCCGTGTGTGACAGGCATCAAACAGGCCTAAGCCTGCTCCAGGCCTCACCATCTCCCCCCTGCCCTGCGGGTGTCCTTCCTGTGTGGGGACCACGCGGTCACCGTGGCCCTGTCTTCCCTCCTTCAGTGTTGGTCGGCCTTGAGAACATCTCTAGAACCCAGCCACTGTCCACTGCCCTCACCACCACAGGCCAGGCTGCCACCACCTCTCCTGGCACCAATCTCCTGACTGGCCTCCCGACATCCATCCTGTCTTCAAAGTCTTCACACTTTCTCATGCAGTCTGGCCACACAGTCCCCAGCAGCCATCAATAGTCACCTGTGTGGTGCTGGCTCGGGCTGTGCCAATACAGTCAATAACACTGCGGATGTGACCGACTTCCAGTGCTCCGTCACGGTGGGTTCCTTGTTGGCGGACAGAGCCTGGCACGCCTTGCTGCAGTGAGCCTTGAAGACACGGGATATGCCCTGATCCCAGGTTTGGATGAGAGACGGCGTGTTTGGGGGCACGAAAGGAACCTCTATGTTGGGGTGAGCAGTTTCGAGCTCTTCATGGCAATGAACTGAGGTGTCGTCCGGAACTAAGAACACCTCAGAGGCAAGGTTTTTGTCCTGGAGCTAGCGCCCCACTGTGGGGGGGGGGGGGGTAAGCGGTTGGGCAGCCAGTCCCAGATACCATCCATGCTTCTCAGGTTCTTCCTTGTAAGGGCTCGTGGATTTGGGGCTCCATACACCACTGGGGTTTGCACTGAAGTCGCCCTAGGCATTGGCACACAACAGCAATGCTGCATGGTCTTGGACTGATTTAAAGCCAGGGGCCCCGGCGGCCACCTGCATTATGTGGGTTTGTTGGCTAATGTCCTCGTAAAACAAGCCGGTTTCGTCAGTGTTGGAAACCTGCTCTGCCACGTAACACTTTTCCTGGATGACACGGAGCAGGTATTTTTTAAATTCCCCTGCAGCATCCTGATTGGCAGAGCCCGTCTTGTCTGTAAGTCCCACAGGCTTCACACCGAGCACCTTTTGAAGCAGGCAGCCAGCCCACACTGGCCAAGAAGGGCTTGACATCGCCCTGAATACCCTTGGCCTTCAGCCTCCCTCACTAGGACGCTCTTCGTGCGGATGGCCAGCTCGTGGACCCACAGACTGAGCCGCCTCTCTGTGTTTTCCATGGCTGGGGGGTGCACGACGGCGGTCAGCCTGGCAGTTTCGGGGCGGCCTCGCTGATGGAGCAGCGGACATACCCCTCCTTCTTGGGGATGTAGCCGATGGTGGACACATTGACGTTGAACTCTGGTCCCAGCGCAGCCTGTCCAGCACGCGGACCTTCTCGCGCTGGCACATCACGGCCTTCTTGCACTTGGGGGCCCCAGGCAGCCCTTCGACTGATTCTTGGGGACATTTGAGCTGCAAGGTCACCCACAAAAGGCACAAAAGCGTGGACACGCGGCCCTGGACAGATGGCAACAGACCACTTGGTGACAGTGGGGAGCTGAGACAAGAGGCCTTTTACATTTCTCTCGGCTCTGCGCATGTCCCGATGGCCAGAGTATTGATTGTGGGGTCACATTCTGCGCACCTCGTCCCCACTCTGATCAGTGTTGCCTCTCCGGTCTCCACTGCGCAAAGGCCCAGATCTGTTCTGTAATCGGAGGGAGGCGCAGCCCAGGGCCTCAGGTCGGAAAAAAAAAAAAAAAAACAGTGGTTAGATGCCACAAAGTAGGTGGCAATGCCTTAACCGTATGCGTGTTGTAAGGCCCAAGGGCCTCTTCCATCCTTGTCAAGGGGAGTGCTAACCTTCTCTCCTTTCATACAACACGGTCCCGGGATCCACCCGCCGGGTATTTATAGCCCAGCGTCTGCGTCGCCTTTCAGTTATGGTGACTCACCATGAGTTCGTCAGACAGACACACTTCTGGAAATACCAGCGTCCAGTCAGAAACTAGGAACACTTACATAAAATCACCTGCACTAATTTGGACAAGTAGCCAAAAAAACTACTCCCCCCCTCGTGATTTTAATATATTCATAATTACAGCCAATCAGAGACCGAGGGGAACGCCGGAAGTCGTGGGCGTCATTCGGAAACGCAGGTTTCCCCCGGAACTAAAACTGCCGGTTCGTACTTCCCACAGCGACACACCTCATGGGCGTCGGGAAGAGGCGCTAATTTGTCTGCGGAAATGGGTGTGGTTTGTGACGAATCAGAAAACGAGGAGTCGGAGATCCGCTCCCCAGACTTCCGGACGCGGCCCTGCGCTTGGAACTGTGGGTGCTGGAGCGGCAGAGCCGCGCCGGGAGCATGGTAGACGCCAGGGGGCGCCGTCTGTGCAGGCTTCGGGTCCGCTCTGCGCATGCTCTATGTCCGCTCCGCGTACGTGCCAAGCCGGCTGCTTGCCTCAGGTTCGAGCCCCGACGCTGCCGGTTTTGGCACGGGTTTCCGCTGCGTCCGTCTTCCCGGCTTAACGTTTGAATTTAAAATTTAACATTTCCGGTTTGACCGCCCGCGCGGGGCGGGTGACGCAGGGGGACCCTTTTGGTTTTCTCCTTTAGCCCCACGCCCCGGGGAGCCGGCTGTGGTGTGGTTTTGTTTGTTTTGCTGAGGCGTCAGCTCAGGGGCGGTCGGGAAGCCCCCGTCGCGGGCCGCAGCTGCCTTCCCTGGTTATCTTCCAGCTTCGGCTGTGTGGCCCCGACTCCGAGATTGGAGTAGGTTTCTACAGGGGCACTTACGGCCCCCGGGGGAGAGCAGCCTCAGTCCGTCTCCAGTTATAAAACGCACGGGCCCGAGCCGCCATGCAGTGCCACCTCATTTGTGTCAAAACGACAGTAATGCGCGTGCGTGTATGAGGTGGCTGCGGGTGTCGTTGTTAGGCGCCATCGAGTCGGTTCCGACCCACAGCGACCCCACGGACAACAGAATGAAACGCCGCCGGGTCCTGCGCCATCCTCACAAATCCTTGCTATGCTTGAGCCCGTGGTTGCAGCCACTGGGTCAGTCCATCTCGTGGAGGGTCTTCCTCTTTTTTGCTGACCCTCCACTTTACCCAGCATGATGTCCTTCTCCAGGGACTGACCCCGCCTGCTAACACGTCCAAACGATGTGAGATGTCGTCTCGCCGTCCTTGTAAGGAGCACTCTGGCTGTACTTCTTCCAAGACGGATTTGCTCGTTCTTTTGGCAGCCCGTGGCGTGTTCAATCGTCCTCGCCAACACCACAATGCAGAGGCGTCAGTTCTTCGGTGTCCTTATTTGTTGTCCAGCTCTCACGTGCATATCAGGCAACTGAACATACCAGGGCTTGGGTCAGGCGCATCTTAGTCCTCAAAGTGACATCTTTGCTTTTGAACACTAGGGATTTACAGACACGCATTTGTGGGCACGCACACAGTGCATATATACAGACAGGAAGGGGATAACATGACGGTGGAGTGCGTGCATGTGTGAAGTATGTGTATGTGTGTGCGTGTATATTTACAGACACGTACACACGTGTGCATATGTACAGAGAGGAAGAGGACCCAAGAATGTCCGGTGGTCCTCTCGGGCTGGCAGGGGGCTATGGCCTGTGAACGATTTTATTGTACTTCTGTGGTTTTTTTTTCATTGTGCATGTTCATTGGAAAAACAAAACTTAATTTGTTGGTGAAGTGTTGTTGTTAAGTGCCGTCGAGTCAGTTCTGACTCATAGTGACCCTGTGTACAGCAGAACAAAACACTGCCTGGTCCTGCACCATCCACACCATTGTGGCTGTGTTGGAGCCCATTGTTGCAGCCACTGTGTCAGTCCATCCCGTTGAGGGTTGGTTAAGTAAGTGGGTATGTTTCTTCATCTCCTTGCCCTTGAGACCCTGGGGCAGGGACCAGGACTGTTAAAGGGGAGTGGGCAGGAGGGGTGGCGGGCCGAGGCTGGAGCCGAGCTGAGCGGGCACCGTCGAGCTCTCTATTGAGAATTGCGGGGTAAACTCATTAGTTACAGACAGAAAATACTTTCTGGTGGAGGGACAAACTGCCCACCTTCCAGCATGTCTGATTGAGAAGAACGCAGAGGGCATGAGGAATGCAGGGGAGAGGAAGCCGGGAAGAGAGGAGGGGCCTTGGCAGAGGCAGCCTTGGGGGGGAGGTAAGCAGCCTGGGGGTTGGAGCCAGGACCCCCGATCTGGAGGGCTGGGGGTGACCTTGGGCAAGTCCCTTCCCTGCTCTATGGTTTATAGTTTATACAGTTTTCCCACGTGCAGTATGAGGCTTGGGTGTCACCCCTGGACCTGGAACAGCTACGGACTGTCTGTAGGTGAGTGAGCTCTTGTCAGCCACAGTACCTGCTGTCCCCTTCCAGCGCCTCCGCAGCTGACATGGCAGCAGTCAGTCCTGGGGGCTGCGACTCCTTACTGAGGACAAGCTGCTGGGAGAACTGTGGCTGGCGACTTCTACAGCTCTGGTCCCCAAATGCTCCTACCCTAGTGTTTTGCACCCCAGACCCAGAACGCGGCCACCTTCGTGGGAAGGGGCCACATCTGCAAACCTCAGCCTCATTTTGAGGTCACGGTGGCCTCTTGACGTTTGGTTCCCTGGTTCCTGCCCTTGCCCTTGTGGCTGGGGTGCAGCAGGCAGCAGTGAGTGTGGCTGGACCGAGCTGCTGTTGTTACTGAGCACCTGCTGTGTGCCAAGTCCCGGGCAGCCCTGCACAGCCTTCTCTCATTAAAGCCCCAGCCCTCCAGGGAAGATGCCATTAGCACCCCCATTTTATAGCTGAAGACACAGAGGCCAGAGGGTTTGGGTAGTCTGTGCAAGATTATGGCTCCTTTGGGTCCAGGAGACAGGATTTAAACCAGGTCAAGCTCAGACTCTGCTCTTTCTCCAGTCTGCTTGTACCCAAATCTCCTGACCCACTGCGCCGCTGGTGTCCATGGGGCCCTGGTCTAGATCAAAGGCAGGCCCGTGTCCCCATGATGTGTCATCCTCCCCATCGCTGGACCACGTGGGGCTTCACTCTGTCCTTGGGTCTACAAGTTCCTGGGGGTGGACTTGGAATGAAGTGCAGGCTTCTCCTTGGAACCCCAGGCCAGGCCTCTCGAGCTTTCAGGTGAATCCGAACTATCTGGAGTTTGTTAAAATGCAGATTCCCGGGCTTGCTTATTAGCGTCTGAATCTGTGAGTCTGCACTGAGGCTGAGGATTCTGCATCCACGACGCGTTTTGGATCCCACCTTTAGCAGCCTGTCTTCGCTTTGGGTGGAAGGTGGATTTAGCAATAATGATGCAAGATGTAGGAAGGACCCAGTCTTGTCAAGTCAGGTGAAGGCTGCTTGGGAAGGAAGGGGGCTGAAGGGCTGAAGGGTTGAAGGGCTGAAGGGCTGAAGGGCTGGGAGGACAAGATTGCAGGGACCCAGGAGGTGGCTGCCCCTTCCCTGGGATCGGGATTGGTGTAGAACCACTGAGAGGCAGGCAGCGTTCACACTGGAGCACTCCCTGGTGGCGGTCGCCTGATGTGCAGGCACGAAGCTTGGAGAAGTTGGCCCTTGAACCCAGTCCACATCCCTGCCTGGCGCTCAGGAAGCGCTCAACAAATGTGCTCTCAATGAGTGAACTGAGGCAGTGATCCTGCTTATTCAGAGCAGAAAACCTGCTCTTGCGCTGGTTACAATACTCACAGGCACAAGTAGCTTTGGAGGGACTGAATTTTCCAGACCTAGACTTCTGGAGGAGCCCTGGTGGCGCAGTGGTTCAGCGTTTGGCTGCTACCCAAAAAGTTGGTAGTTCGAATCCACCAATCCGCTCCTTGGAAACCCTAGGGGCGGTTCTTCTCTTCCGGTAGGGTCACTCTGAGTTGGAGTTGACTGGACAGCAACAGGGTTGGTTTTGGTTTCAGACTTCTAGAAGTCTCTGCTCTAGATCTAGAGATATGTTGGTGCGTCTGGACCAGGCCACTGGAGGGAAGCCAGAGGCCGTTTTGAGTCCTCAAATGTGGCCATTTTCCCTCCCTGGAAACCAGCAGTGCAGATACCCAGGTCTGGCCTGCTCGTTCACAAGCTCTTGGTACCACAGGAAGGGCAAAGCCAGAGATGGGCACTCAGTGGAAAACGCTCCCTTCCAACTCCAGTCAAATTCCTGCAGCGTTAGGGACTTGGGGGTGGGTTCAGAGCTCAGTCTTGATGAGGGAGCACATCTCTTGAATCATGTCTTGGTGGCAGCGTATTGGGGGGTGGGGTGGGGCAGAGTAGGGGAGGCTGGCCCCCGCCTGACCCTCTCCAGTTACCAGACCTCCACCTGCTGGCCAGCCACCCCAAAGGCCTTCCCAGGTTCCTGGGACATTCTCAGATGGGAGGGGGAGAGGAGTGGCACTGTTCGGTGACATTCCCAGGAACAGCAGCAGGCCCCAAAGACTCATTTGTCCCTTGGAATGCAAGGCCTCTGCGGCTTGGGACCCCCCTGGGGTTGTCATAAGCCTTTCGGAGATTTCTGAGGCCCAGAGGGTCAGCTTCAAGGCCACTGCTAAAGGCTACCACATACCCAGGGCCTTCGGAATCAGGTGGACTCCAGCCTCTGGGGCGCTGCTGTCCACGGCCCCGTCCTGCTGGCCTTGGAGTGGCCAGTGGGCAGCCCCAGGGGTGGCGGGTTCTTGCCCTGTCTGGCGCTTTGCTGTCTGTGGGAAGGGGCGTGATGGGGAAAGGATTTCATGGTCAGGCTCCTGGGCCTTAAGGCATGGATGTCCACCCCAGCCAGGGGTGGGACGGAAAACTTAGTTGGGCCTCTCCCCTGGGCCACCATGCTGGGCGATTCCAGGAACCTCCACCAGGGGGCGGGCCTGCACCTCTCAGGGCTCCAGTGGGGCCGAGAGGGAGAGCCCAGCCTGAGGCCCCTCCCGCCCTCTTCTGGAGCCCCTCTGGGTGCCAGGCCTGGGCGAGGTGGTCGGTGTCTCACCTTCTCTAGTCCTCACTGCACCCCTGGGGCAGGGGTGACTACTTCAGCTGACCTTCTGGATCTCTGGGGCCTCGGGAAGTTGATTAACAGCTCTGTGCCTCAGTTTCCTCCGCCCAAGGGACTGACAGCAGAGCTGCCAAGTGCTGGGCACAAGGCTTGGCAGCGGGGAGGGAAGCCGAGGCTCCGAGTGCTCACCAGATGCCTGGCGGGGACACCCTGGAGCACAGGCCGGCAGTGGGGTCTGGAACCCGGGCCCCTCGCTCCCAGTGGTACCGAAGGCTGGGGCAGTGCTGCGGGTGGCCGTCTGGGGGTATTGGGTTCGAGGGGCTCCTGGCGCGTGCACACAGGCAAAGGCTCCAGGTACTGTCACTTCTTTGAAAAGTGGATTGTTTTTGTATTATGCACACGAACCCACTCATGATAGAAGAATCGTAAGTCACAGAGGTGCAAGATTAAAGGTAAAAAAAAGGGCCCTCACCTTACCCCCCCGCCTCCCAGCGGGCACACTTTCTGCATTTCCGTGGATAAGAGCCATTGAGATTATTATAGCTTCCTATTTCCTGTCATTTGCAGAGT
Organism: Dugong dugon; assembly: GCA_030035585.1. NCBI lineage: Eukaryota > Metazoa > Chordata > Mammalia > Sirenia > Dugongidae > Dugong > Dugong dugon. The sequence goes on along the minus strand of CM057471.1, from coordinate 3,852,601 downwards.
TGCACCACAGCCCAGCCATGGCCGAAGGGTGCGCAGAGCAGCATCGCCGGCACTTTTTGGCTGGATTCAAGGCCTTTCACGGTTCTGCCCGACAGTAGGCTACTCTGTCAGGGGACCTGGTGCCCGGGGAGGGCCGGAGGCCCAGATAAGGCCTTTTGGTGAATAACTTTCCAGATTTTTCTCTGTGTATTTATGGGTCCAAATGGTTTAAAACGGGATATTGCCTCGTCCCTTCCCATTCTGACATTTCTGAGGGTGGGGGCATTGCATAATCCAAGTGTGCAGTGAGTGCCGTTTCGATGCTGCGTTTGAGCTGACGGTGTTAATGGGGTTCAGCAGTCTTTGTAATCTACTTTTTTTTTCTCCTAGGTGTCCCTGGGCCTCTCCCCACAGGCTGCCTGAGGGCCACTAGGCCAAGTACAGACAGTGAGCCCTTTCTTTGCTTCTGCAGGGTCTGCGATGACCGTTGAGGGGAAGGCCTCTCCCGCAGGACTGCTATTAGTAAAGTGACCACTGACCCTGGACGTGCGGGAGGGAGGTGGGGCCGAAGCGTTCCCAGGATCAGTGTGGGGCTGGAGACCTTGTCTGACCCTGCTGGCCCTGGAGCACGCAGTTCTGCCCTGGGCCCATGGCCCTCGTAGACCGGAAGCCCTGTGTGGAGCAGGCGCCTGGGCTGCGCTTCCTCCACGTTATAAATATCCTAGAACTGGCTCCCTGCAAGTGTCCAGTGCTGCCTGAGGGAGGGAGGGAAGGGACCTCGGGCCTGTGGGTCCAGGTGGGACTCAGACACACATTCCAGAACCTTCTCAGCTTCCCTGCTGTCCAGCTCTGTCTGTAGGCCCTGAGGCAGTTGGTAGAGGGGTCCTGTTCTACTTCTCTTCTCATTTCGTCAGTCCCTGGGTGTTTGTGGATGTGGCCTGGGGACAGAAAAGGGGATGACTGCCCACCTTCCAGAAACCTGTGTTCTGGAGACCGGAAGGACGAGAGCCAGGGAAGGGAAGCAGCGTTCACGTCTGGTGATGTCTGCCCCCCACACGTCTCTCGGGCTATATCCTGGATGGGGAGGGAAGAGGACAATTAAACAAGTGGTTATAAGAGGAATAAGCGAGTCAGAGGCCTTCTCCTTCCTCCTCACTTCATCCACACGACGGCTGAGTGGGCCCTGCTGCTGCCCACGTCCAGCTGATGAGAAGCCGAGGGACCCGCAGGCCAAGATCCTAGCTGCTGAGTTCACACCACGAGCGAGGGTGTGCTGGGTCAGGGCCCCTGTTCTTGAGGACCTCGCTGGAGTAGAGGCAGCTGAAGCTTCAGGGCTGGTGGGTCGGTCCCCCAGGAAGGACTGTCTGATCAGAGAGGCCGAGAAGCTAGGAGGCTCCCTGTGGTGAAGGGAGTGGCCTGCACATGGAACGCTGCCTTGATGGGCTAGCAGTCTGGACAGGGGATAGGAACGCCCGCCCAGGGGAGGTCGGCCTGGAAGGAAGGCCTGGCGGGGTTCAGGGGAATGGGGTCGGCCCTAGGAGCCTGACGAAAGCTGGAGCATCTGCTTGGTCCCCGCTGATACCCTGAGTGGGGGCCACCCCAAGGCCCGGCGCTCGGCACAGCCCTCGCCCAGCCCGAACCCCCTGGGAAGCAGAAGCCTTGTGGCCACTGGTGGGTGAAGCTGCAGCTCCTTTGGTTTTATCAAGGCCACGCAGCCCTCCTGTCCTAATGAGAGCCTGCCGAGTTTCCATCTTCAGAAATGCACTGTGCCAGCCGCTCTCCCTCAATGGCACTCTGGCTGTTTCCCAAAAGCTGCATGAATTTAACCCGGCAGCGTGGGCCTGGTCACTCCAGGGGAAGCCTGGAGAACCTCCTCCAGGAAAGATCCACACATTCCCAGCAGCATGAAGGACTAAAATAGCCTGTACTGAACACCCTGCAGGCGGTGACCGTGCTCCTGTGGACACTGTGCTCCTGCTCCCTGCGGTGACCGTGCTCCTGCTCCCTGTGGTGACTGTGCTCCTGTGGGCACTGTGCTCCTGCTCCCTGCAGTGACCACGCTCCTGCTCCCTGCGGTGACTGTGCTCCTGCTCCCTGCGGTGACTGTGCTCCTGTGGACACTGTGCTCCTGCTCCCTGCGGTGACCACGCTCCTGCTCCCTCTGGTGACCGTGCTCCTGCTCCCTGCGGTGACCGTGCTCCTGTGGACACTGTGCTCCTGTTCCCTGCGGTGACCACGCTCCTGCTCCCTGCGGTGACCGCGTTCCTGCTCCCTGCGGTGACCACGCTCCTGCTCCCTGTGGTGACCGTGCTCCTGCTCCCTGCGGTGACCGTGCTCCTGTGGACACTGTGCTCCTGCTCCCTGCGGTGACCATGCTCCTGCTCCCTGCGGTGACCGTGCTCCTGCTCTCTGCGGTGACCGTGCTCCTGCTCCCAGTGGTGACCGTGCTCCTGTGGGCACTGTGCTCCTGCTCCCTGTGGTGACCATGCTCCTGCTCCCTGTGGTGACCATGCTCCTGTTCCCTGTGGGCATTGTGCTCCTGCTCCCTGGGGTGACCGTGCTCCTGCTCCCTGGAGTGACCATGCTCCTGCTCCCTGCAGTGACTGTGATCCCCTGCCTTGTCCCTGCGGCCTGTACGGCTGCCATCCACACCGAGTCCTGGAGACGACAAAGCATTTGCAGATCCTTTCTGTGGGACAACAAAACTTCCTCTTAAAGATGATGCTGGGCTGGGGAGTCTGCCAGACAGAGGAAGCCTGGCCCGGGAGGAAGTGGGGCCTGTCAACCTTCTGTCCCCTCTTAGTTACACTGATCCAAGCAGCCACCCCTACAAAGAATGCCTACTATGTGCTAGCCTCAACCAGGTACCTTTGCACAGGATTTCTGGTCCCTGGGATCTGGGCACTGCTTTCTCCAGTGACAGAGGGAAAAGCTGAAGTTCAGAGGGGATTCCCAGCTAGTAGGGAGCAGATGTGAAGGCAGCTCTTTGTAGTTACAAAGTGCTAGTCAGCTCCTGCTCTCTAACAGGGAACCAAGCTGGTGACCGACATTGGCTGAGAGCCACAAGCCCCCCCACCCCCCCACTGGGAACAGGCCTTCCATGGCCCTATACTTTCGGGAAGTTCGGCTCACAGCTCCCCTTGGCATGCCAACACTCAGAGTGGCTAAAGGCTCTGAGAAGGCCTGTGAGGACGAAGTCTTTGCTAACCCAGCGCTTCCCAGCCTCCCATCACCATGGAGCAGCAACCAGTGTGGGCCTCGAGCTACACAGTCATGCTCCGAGTGAAGGAGGAGGCAGGATGGTCTCTCAGGCACGTGAGAGTGGGCCCCCTGCTCTCCTCTGCCCATGTGTCCATGGGTGGGTGAGGCCCGAGGTTGGAGGTGCTGGGGCCACACTGCTGTGGGGCAGGGGCTGCGGTTGGGCCGCCGTGGTGCCACCCATTACAAGCTTCCAGACCCCGGGCCGAGGTGCTCCCGATGTCTGCACCCTGTTACTCAGCTGTAAAGTGGGGGTGAAATGGAGCCCACCTCAGGGGCTGTGGGGTGTTCCAGCACCCGACACACAGCAGCTGTAAACTTCCTTCACTTGGAACGCCTGCTTGTGGAGGACCTACTGTGTGCCCTGATCTGTACCAGGACCCAGAAGAAAGCCATCACCCACAGGGACATGACCAGACCCCTTGGACCTGACAGGCCTGGGGCAGAGCTGGCCGTCAGCAACTGATTCTTGAATTAGAGTCGTGAGAGTTCGGGGCTCCCTGGGTGTCTTTGGAGTCCATGGTGAGCATGAAGCCTAGAGGCTAAGCCAGAGCTTGCCAGGGAAGATGGGAGAGGAGAAGCTCCGGGAACGGATACAGCTGGTGCAAAGGCCCTGGGGCAGGAAGGAGGAGGGCTCCAGACCGAAAGGAAGGAGAGACGCCTGGGGTGGCTAAGAGGCTGCAGAGGCCGGCAGCGGTCATCGCATGATGGGCCAGGGTCTTATTCCAAGGGCCGCGGAAAGGTGGGGGGTGGGCAGGTGATGGGATCAGCTTCCACATGACAGAGCCCCCTCTTGCCCAGTGAGGATGTGGGGCTGGCCTGTATCCCACCCTGGGAGTCCCCAGGGACCTAGCATCCCCCCACCTGGCCCATACATCTTGCCCAGAGCCCCAGGTGCTGCAGTTAAGGGCTGCACTGAGCTCTGTCTGCAGCCCCCTACTCTCCCGCCTGTCCACCCCACACTGGGGGTGAAAAACACGTGTGCTGTAAATCTGGGATGCAGCTCTGGAGACGTGTTCTGGATGTCTCAGGAAGCCCCTGGCATGGATGGCTGCTGCACTGGGGCCCTGGAGGGAAGGCTGGTGGCTGAGGAGCCACCCGGCCACAGGAAGGAGACGCCCAGTCAGTGCTGGCCTTGGTGAGGGGGCTGGCGAGGTCACCGGGGTGGGAGTCAGGCCTGGCCCGGGGCTCCCCTACACCCCTTCCTCTTGCTGCTCTGGGCATGGATGTAGAGGGATCCCCTCACAGAAGGTCCCGCTCTTGGGGGGCACCCACTGTCCCCTCCATCAGCACCGGAGGATGGGAGTGGGTGCCGAGGGCAGTAATGCCCCTCCTGGCAGCCCTTGGGTCTCCCTGTGGTGCTTTGAGGCCGGCCAGTTCTTCCTGTTTGGGACGAGGAAGCAGGTGCCGGGTGAAGCTGAGTCGAGCCATGTGCTGGGCCCCAACCGGACTGCCTGGGAACCTCGAGGGCACTGCCCCAGGGTCAGACATGACTGAGAAGGGGCCCCGTGGGGCGGCAATAGAGGCCTCGTGCTACCCTTTGCCCCAGCTCATTCTCGGCGGTCCACAGAATCCGACCCTGACCCGATGACCCGGTGTTCCTGCTGACCCCGAGGCCTGAGCTGAGAGGCCTGTGTAAATTCCGGCCATGCTGAGCCTGGGTCTGGTCACGTCCCAGCTCCCTGTAGACTCTGTGCTCTGGGCCCACTGCCCGTAGAGGGGTAAAGACCGGCTCAGCCTGCACGGACTCCTCGTCCGCAGTGGTCACAGCAGATGGCACTGCCAGGTGCTCATGTCTGGGGTGCATCCCTGTGTTATCCCCACCAGGCAGATGAGCCTCTCCATGTGAGTGGCCTGCGGCCGCTGTGACAAAGGACCACACACTGGGGGCTTGCAGCAGAAATGTCTCCCTCATGGCTCTGTCGCCAGAGTTCGAGATCCAGTGTGGGCCTGGCGCACTCCCTCCGGAGGCTCGAGGGGAGGATCCTTGCTGGTCTCTCCCAGCTCCCGGTGGCCCCAGCATTCCTTGGCTTGTGGCCACATCACTCCAGTCTCTGCTCCGTCTTCACAGGGCCTCCTCCTCTGTGTCCATGTTTCCCCTCTTCTGTCTCGTAGAAGCACACTGGATTTAGGGACCACCTGGTAATCCAGGATGGCCTCATTTCAAGAGCCTTCACTTAATCACATCTGCAACGACCTTAATTCCGAATTTGGCCACATTCACAGGTTCTGGGGGATGTATCTTTTTCTTTTTTTCTTTATTGTACTTTAGGTGAAGGTTTACAGAACAAATAGTTTATCATTAAACAGTCAGTACACATATTCTTTTATGACATTGGTTAACAACCCTACGACATGTCAACACTCCCTTCTCGGCCTTGGAGGACCTTTTTTTTTTGGTGAAAACATACATAGCCAAAGTTACACCATTTCAAAAATTTCTACATGTACAATTCAGTGACGTCAGTTACATTCTTCCAGTTGTGCTGCTATTCTCACTTTAGATGAAAGTTTACAGAACAAAATAGTTTCTCATTAAACAGTACATATGTTGCCCTATGACAATGGTTAACAACCCCCCTACATGTCAACACTGTCCTTACTCAACCTTAGGTTCCCTATCGCCAGCTTTCCTGTCCCCTTCTGCCTTCTAGTCCTTGTCCCTGGACTGCTGTGCCTCATTATTCCCGCTTTGTTTTATGGGGCTGTCCAATCCCTGGCTGAATGGTGAACCTTGGGAGTGACTTCACTACTGAGCTAAAAGGGTTTCTGGGGGCCATACTCTCGGGGTTTCTCCAGTCTCTGTCAGGCCAGTAAATCTGGTCTTTTTTTTGTGAGTTAGAATTTTGTTCTGCATCCTTCTCCAGCTCTGTCCAGAACCCTGTGTTGTGATCCCGGTCAGAGCAGTCAGTGGTGGTAGCCAGGCACCATCTAGTTGTGCTGGATTCAGTCTGGTGGAGGCCTTGGTAGCTGTGGTCCATTAGTCCTTTGGACTAATCTTTTCCTTGTATCCTGTTCTCTTCATTCTCCCTTGCTCCCGAAGGGGTGAGACCAGTGGAGTATCTTAGATGGCTGCTTACAGGCTTTTAAGACCCCAGACGCTACTCACCAAGGTAGAATGTAGAACATGGTCTTTATAACTGTGTTATGCCAATTGAGCTAGATGTTCCCCGAGACCGTGGTCAGGGGGACATATCTTTTTGGAGGCCACCAGCCAGCCTGCTCCACTCTCCAGACCTCAGTTTCCACATCTGTGAAATGGGGGTGAGCGAGTGTGGGGGTGGGGTGGGGCGGGGCTCAGTGGCCAGTGCTGTGACCCTGGTCGTGATTCCTGTTTCCCGTGCCCAGCCCTCCTTGTTTGCCCCAGAGGGGCTCTGTGTCTCTGAGGGAAGCAGCCCCACCCCAAGGTCAGGCCCGGGTTCAGCCCTGCTCTGTCATCAGTGCCTTTGCGACCTCAGTGAAGTCCTGCTTCTGTGAAGTGAGCAAATCTACTGGACCCTTGAGGCTCTGATGGAGCCTGTGCCTTTTCCAGAAAAGTGCCACTGTGTGCACACACACGACTCTGGGGGCACACAACTGACCTCAAGACCCCGGCCTCATTTCATGCTTAAAACGTGCCAACGACCCTTCTTCCACCGGGCCCAGAACGAAAGACAGTCTCTGAGCACGTGGGGCCAGGCCGGGCACCTCCACAGCATGTGCCCAGCCTCGGACACCCCAGACTCCAACCCGTTCTCTGCTCTCCTCTCCATGCTGCTGCAGAGCTGGCCACGTGGTCCCACTCGGAGCCCCAGTCTCTGTCGCGGGGCACCCATGACGGGGTCTGTCACTCACTGTTTGCACATTTGCCCTCCTGTCTTCCCAGGCTGTGCGTCCCGAGGCCGGTTCGCGGCTGAGTCCCTGTACCTGGCCCAGGCCCACCCGCTGGCAGCACCAAACCAAGAGGAAACCTATAGCCTTTGAGTTAATTCCAACTCATAGTGACACAGCTGCTTCAAAGGCCACCTGATGGAGGCCTCCTGCAAAGGCGAGACCCGAGGGGCTGCGTTTCTCAGACCGAAGGACGGGGCCGACAGCAGGAAGGAGAGAGTTCCAAGTAGGGCAGCAGCAGGGGCAACACCAAGAGAAGGAGGTGCGACCAGGTGTGACGTGGGACTTGTCCTGTGTGTTGTAGGTGTTGTCCACGCAACAACAGTGCCCACCTGTGCTGCACCCACCTGTGCCTTACCGACCTGCACGGGACAGAGCCCCCTCCCTATATCCAAGCACCCGCAGGCCCACTGCGTGCCTTGAGATAGGATGACATGCGCCCAGGAGTGAATCCTAGTAGCAGTCCTCCAGGTCTGCCCACTGACATCACCTTACAACGAGGCCGCATCCCCTCAGAGAGGCACAGGGAGGCCCCCAGGGTCACATAGCTGGACCTGGGCCAGCTTCTCCCTCCACCAGCGTGGGGAGCCCACACCTGCCCTGTAGGTCTGAGGTCAGGAAAGGTTGGGGCCAGAACACCAGGCCTTGGGTCCCCAGGGCGCCTTGGCCCCAAGGCATGCCCTGGGCCCTTCTCTTCGGCTACCAGCCCCCTTGGCCAACAACAGACCCCAAGGCTCTGCCCTGGGCCAGCAGAGCTGGCTCACGGACTGGCTGAGAGATGCTCCATGTTTTCTTGCCTTTTCTCCCTGTTCTGTTATTGATTTAGCCTGGAGTAACCTCTGCTCCGCTTGGAACTAGCGTCCTCCATGCCTGGCTCTGCAAGCTTGGGGTTCTGGTCAGCTCGCTCTTCTTCCCTTGGGCAGGCGTCTGGGGCAGGACTGAGGGACGTGGTAAGGGGAGGCCACGCCCGGCCCAGACCCACGCCCCTGGACTTCTGCGGACCACATTCAGGCTGCGAGCGTGTACCACGTGCTCTCGGCCAGGCACAGCCCAGAGTGGAGACCAGCTGCCCTCCTGGGACGTCTCCTCTCCTGCAAAATGGGGTGATCCTACCTACTTCGAAGGGCATGTGAGCAGTAGATGAAGTCCAAGTGTGCAAAAGGCAGAGTGAGGCCAATGCATAGTAGGAGCTCATGACCTGCTAAGAGTGAGTTCCAGGTAGGCAGGCAGACCTAGAGGCAGGCGTTTTCCTCTGAGCAAGGACTGGTGCTCCTGGGGCTTTTGGGACTTCTCACAGAGGAAGAGGCTCTGAGGTGGTCTTCCATGTTTCCTTCTAGAACAATACACAGGGAAACCGAGAGTGCCTTTCTGCTACATCTCATTAATTTCCGGTATTGACATAAAAATCACTGCCCATTTGGTAGAGGTAAAGAGATGTCTTTGTTCTTCTAATTTTTGAATTTTGTGAAGAGGACTTGAAGCACTTACTGATGAAGCTCAAAGACCACAGCCTTCAGTATGGATTACACCTCAACATAAAGGAAGCAAAAAATCCTCACAGCTGGACCAATAAGCAACATCATGATAAACGGAGAACAGATTGAAGTTGTCAAGGATTTTGTTTTACTTGGATCCATAATCAATTCCCATGGAAGCAGCAGTGAAGAAATCAACCAATGTATTGCATTGGGCAAAAGACCTCTTTAAAGTGTTAAAAAGCAAAGATGTCACTTTGAGGACTAAGCTGCACCTGACCCAAGTCGTGGTATTTTCAGTCGCCTGATACTCATGTGAAAGCTGGACGATGAATAAGGAAGACTGAAGAAGAATTGATGCCTTTGAACTGTGGTGTCAGTGAAGAACATTGAATATACCACGGACCGCCAGAAGAACGAACACATCTGTCTTAAAAGAAGTACAGCCAGAATGTTCCTTAGAAGGGAGAATGGCGAAACCTTTTCATATACTTTGGACATGTTATCAGGAGGGACCAGTCCCTGGAGAAGGACGTCATGCTTGCTAAAGTAGAGGGTCAGTGAAAAAGAGGAGGACCCTCAACAAGATGGACTGACCCAGTGGCTGCAACAATGGGCTCAAACAACAACGATTGTGAGGGTGGCGCAGGGCCGGGCGGTGTTTTGTTCTCTTGTATACCGGGTTGCTATGAGTCAGAACCGACTTGATGGCACCTAATGATAAAAACAGCCATTTTTTAAATGTTTACAGACTGTTTGTATTGTAAGTGGCCTGTACATGGCCTTTACCCACTTTATTTCCTGATGATATGTATTTGTAAGGACTCTTTATATGTGAATAATACAGATTTTTTCAACTGTGTATGTTGCGAATGCTTTTCCAAGTTTCTTGTTTGTGTTTTACTTTGTCTATAATTTGGTTTTTACACTTGAACATTAATTTTTATTTAAGACAGTCAGGTCACTCCTTCCTTTGTGGCGGTTGTGCCTGGTGTGCGTGCTGGATGGTCTCAAGGGAGCAGCTCGGGTGGGGTTGCGGGGGAGAGTGCGGTCATTGCTCGGGTGGCTGTCCACTGAGCTTGGACTTGGTGCTCCCGGCGGCTTCCTGGTGGGTGGACGTGATGGTGCCACTGAACTCTTCTTGGAAATGCGTTCATGGTGGAATGGTTCGGGTCACCCTTTCTGGCTTTTGTCAACCTAAACAGGACATTCTGTTGCAGTAACAGAGATTACGCCGTATTTTCTTGTTGTGAAAACCAAAGATATGTGAGTGTGTGCACGCGCGGACAGAAATGGGGAAAGAGTCACTCAATTAGCAGTTTAAAACAAGCCTTTGACGAGCCATAAAAATCCACTTCCTTTAAGCCTAGGCCCCTCCCCGAGCATTCTGCTCTCTGGGCGTCCCTGGAGACTGTCCTGAGAGGACACAGTGGGTGCGTGAACACCCCTTCAAAGTGTCAGAGCCAATGGGGCTCTAGAGCACCCAGGCCAGTGTTCCCCCTGGGGCTCCCCAAGGGCAGGTGAGGTTGGGGTCCATGAGCAGTCGTCCCCAGCACCAGGCATCAGGTTGGATGGAGGTCATGTTTGCTCCAGGCAGGGCCGCACAGAGAGTGCCTGGAATTGACTTGGTCCACAGACTTCCCAACTCCATGTCCAGGGCGCTGTCTCTGCTCCGACCAGTTTTACAGACAGGGAAGCCGAGGTTCAGGGGTGGGGACACCTTGCCTGAAGTCTCGGAGCAGGCGAGAGGCCTATGTGATACTGGGGTCCCTTTCTCCTACTTCCTTATCAGAGAATGCGGGGAGAAACAGAGCTCTGTCATTCTGAGACTTGACAGGCCTCCTAAGGCCAGGGGCCCCGAAGGCCAGGATTGCCGCAGTGGTCCTGCTGTCCCTGCAGACCGCACAGCTACACCGATTGGCTTGCTTCTCCTTGCCCAGCTGTGCCAGCCTCACTGGTCCAGGTTTGCCCTTGTGGAATCGGGTGATGCCTTCAGGATGGGGGTAGTTAGATAAAGGGACAGTGGTCCCAGCATACAGTAGGAGCTCAATCCATGATGAGGAGTACTGAGGTTTGGGGTAGAAAGGGAGACTTTTGTGTTGTCCTGCGCTTCTAAGTAAATGACCCCTAGAAGGTGGCCCTGGGGCTCTTGGCTTGGGGGTTCTTGTTGTTAGTGCCTTCCAGTGGTCTGACTCATAGTGACCCCGTGCACAGCAGGTCGAAACAGAACCAAACATTGCCTGGTCCTGCGCCATCCTCACAATCCGTGCTCTGAGGCCACTGTTGCAGCCAGTATGTCAATCTGTCTTGAAATTGCCTGGGGGAGGAAGGGAGAACTTAATGACTCTTGGGATGGGGCAGTGGGGCAAGTGCCCCCCCCCCCCAATTTTGTGATACTTCAGGCATCTGGGGCTCTGGTGGTGCAGTGGTTAAGAGCTCAGGCTGCTAACCAAAGGTCGGCAGTTCGAATCCACCAGCCACTCCTTGGAAACCATATGGGGCAGTTCTACTCTGTCCTATAGGGTCACTATGAGTTGGAATTGACAGCAACAAGTTTGGGTTTTTCAGCTGTCTGGGAAGTGGTGGATGACCACCTGGAAACAGTCACCTCGACTGTCCTCTGTCCTTCCTGGGTGCCAAGGACAGGATCTAGGGAACTAGGTGACTTGGATTGTGCACTCCAGTCGGGCAAGACAGATCTGTCGGAGCCTCATTTTTCCCATCTGTGAAATGGGCCTGATGATAACACTGCCTGCCCTCCCTCCCGGTTAGTGAGAACCACTCAGGGCTTTGAACTGGTTCGAGCATGTTCAGTCATGGCTGACAAAGCAAAACCAGAACAGACCTGAATTTTTACAATTTGGGTGACCCGGAATGATAACCGGAATGGGAAAAATTATGGGTGAAGGTCCTGGAATGGGAGGCTTGGAAGAGGCGTAGTGAGCCCTTTCAGGAGCCTGGTGCATGAGATTGGATCCTTGGCAGAACTGTGGAGAGTGACACACATTCAAAGCCGCGTAGTCGGCCACCATGTTTGAGTGGGGCACCGCTGTTACTGACTCTGCTCAAAATCTGAAGGGCAAGAGATTTGGTTGCCGTGAAACACCTGTGCTGCCCGTGTTTTTTAAGAGGGAGATCAGATTTCTAGCGGGGCTTCACCTGTAATTCGTCCCTTTCCAGTTATGGTTCCTGTTCACCCAAATTTAAAAAATTTGAGTCTGTTCCGGTTTGCTTCCTTGGCCATGACTGAACTGGGAAGAACTGATCCAAAGACCTGGAACACTAGGCAGTTTCTGCATTAACCCTTTAAATATCATATGGAAGCAGAGTATTTCTACACTTGGGACTTTTTGGTTCTTCTGTGGGGTAAAGAGTTGCTCTTTGCCTGCCGCCTCTTGGGTCTCTTAGGCCCCAGGAGGGAGACTTATGCTCCTGAGGGCATGTGTGGACTGTGGGCTTCACATTCCTGAAGTGGGAGCCACCCCCAGAGTCATGCTGTCCCCCCAGAGTCATGCCATCCTGCCAGAGTCATACTGGCTCCCCAGAGTCATGCTGCCCCCTCAGAGCCACGCTGGCCCCCCAGAGTCATACTGGCCCCCCAGAGTCATGCTGGCCCCACTCCCAGAGCCATGCTGGACCCATAGAGGCATGCCAGCCCCCCAGAGCCATGCCAGCCGCCCCCCCCGAGCCATGCCAGCCCCCCAGAGCCATGCCGGCCCCCCAGAGGCATGCTGGCCACTGGAGGCATGCCTGCCCATCTGAAATAACTCGCAGGCTCTGACACTGGTGAGCGGCCACCTTTCACACTGCTTGGTCAGTAGACAGGCAGCCCCAGGGCAGCCCCAGAGACTTTCTGTGATGGTGGGTGCAGGGAGGAGGCCCAGGGCCCTTGGTCCCCCTGCACATGGTGCTGCTCAAATCCAGGGCCAGACTCTGGCCAGGGCCTCACGGGGGCCTCCATGAGGAAGGGGCAGATGCTTCTGGAGGCATTAGACACCCCCAGCTGGGCAGTGGGGGGGGGGGGGCGTTAGGCAGGGACAGCCCCTGGTCCAGCTGTCCCAGACAGAGCAGGGTGTCGCCAGCGTTCCACCAGGAGTCAGGGTAGAGGTGGCCCTGGAGCCAGGAGTCCTGACCCCCAGCTGGAGCTCAATCCTGAGGGAGAAGGAAGGTATGAGGGCCCAGAGTCCAGGGCCTCCCAAACCAGGCAGAAACAGGACAGGACGGAAGGAACCCGACCCGTCTCCGAGCTGTCAGCCACCTGGAGTGTTTGGTCTCTCTGCCCCTCCCCGCTCGGAGCTCAATTAATCAGTAGACGAAATCTCTCGTGTCAAACCTCTCCGAGTTCCACAGGCTCCTACAAGATTGATTAACACAAACACCAATTTCTTGGGCTGCACGCCTCTGAAAACATGGCACTTTTTCAGATTGAGTTGCTACTGTGTGCCCGGTGTAAATAAAGGAGAGGGACTAATATGGAAGATTTGTTATTGTGTACAGCGGCTCCTCTGCTCCCTCTCCACTAGTGCTGTTAGGGGAAGGAGGGAGAGAAGGAGAGACAGAATAGA